>OY757913.1:46927572-47080072 GCA_963585895.1 Sepioteuthis lessoniana
ATATGTATATATATATACATACATATATATAAATATTTATATATACATAAATATATATATATACGTATATACTATACATATATATATATATATATATATATATTTACATGTATGTATTCATGTATATATTTTTATATGAGTATATATAAATATGTATGTATGTATGCATGTATGTATGTATAGATATGCATATATATGCATGTATATATGTATATATATGTATATATATATATGTATACATATTTATATACATACATATATATGTATATATATATATATGTATGTAGGTATGTATATATACGTATTTATGTATATATGTATGTATATATGTATGCATGTATATATGTATGTGTATATGTATGTATATATGTGTATGTATAGATATATGTATGTATATATGTATGTTAACCGGGCCATTGGTCTAATGAGTAGAGTGTTCGCCAATGATCTGGAATGCAGCCTTGCTCAACACTCAACATTATAAGGTATGGATTAAGGGTAAAGTGGAGCAATTCTGGGAATGGAGTAGCACCCTCTCCCATGCCTTGGTGTAGTAGCTATTGAAAACTTTATATATATATATATATATATGTATACGAGTATATATATGTATATGTGTATATATATATATATATGTGTGTATCTCTAGATATGTATATGTACATATGCATATATATGTATATGTATGTTTATATGTATGTATATATATGTGTATACACATATATGTATATATGAGGTGCATACGATAAGTTTCCACCCTTTTTTTCGTATGGGCATTTAGAATTTTCATAGCCTCTTGAAAATTCATTATGTTATTGCTATACAGCTTCTGAGACGACTGACCAAATTTTATGATTTCATGTACAAATGAACAGCTATAGCAGGAATCGGAATACAACCTACTAAAGCCTGATTGTCACCGCTGGTGAATTTCAAAAATGCAATCTGACACTTTAGAAGAATGATATGCAATAAAATTATGTTTTAAACTTAGAAAAAATGCAACAGAAACGTATGGAATGCTTCAGACTGCTTTTCGACCATCTTGCATGAATCGAGCATCAGTTTTTGAGTGGCATAAGAGATTCAAAGAAGGCAGGGAGTCTGTGAGGGATGATGAGAGGTGTGACAGGAGTAAGGAATTCAATACACAAGAGATGATTAGCCAAAGGGTTAGGGTTAGGGTTACTATGTTGAGGTTTTAACGCAGTTCAGGAAGAGATTCCGTCGGAAGAGGCCAGGACTCTTCATACTAGGTCAGTGTCATTTCCACCAGGACAATGCACCAGTCCACAACTTCATCCTTGTCACAGACTATTTGACCAAGATGGTCATCAAGACAGTTGCTCACCCGCCCTATAATCCAGGCCTTGGTCCCTGTGGCTTTTGCTTATTCCTTAAGCTCAGAGGCCGTCGTTATGAGACAATTGAGGAGATAAAAGAGGCTATGACGAAGTTAATGGAATTAATTTTCAAACCAGTGCTAATGCACTTAAATGTCTTTAGCTACAGACACTATTTATAGAACAATTTAAAAGTAAACGCTACACACTACAACGGTCCAGACGCTCTTCTTCTTACATAATAGTAATGTATATACAAAAGTTACATCCCTTTTGTAATACATCTTCACCTGATGATGGCCCAAAGTCGGACAGAAAGTACTTAGGAAATAAACAATAATGAAAAATACATCAATCAATTCCCGCTGAATATTATAAAATCAATATGGCAATATGAAAGGATCAACAAGAAAATATGTTGACAGAAAATGTCTATTATGTTCAACGAAATTTGTTTATATATGTATGTATAGGTGTGTGTATACAATACATATATATATGTACATGTGTGTGTTTACATATATATATATAGATTTGTACATAGATATATATGTGTGTGTGTGTGTGTGTGCGTATATATATATATGTATGTATATATATGTATGTGTATGTATAAGTATGTATGTCTAAGTATGTATGTATGTATGTTTATATGTATGTATATATATTTGTATGTATGTATATATATGTAAGTATATTTGCATATATATATATGTATATACATAAGTATGTATAAATATATGTATATATATATGTATATTTACATATATATATATATATATGTATATATATATATATAGAGAGAGAGATGCACATATATACGTATGTATATATATATGAACATATATATGCATGTATATGTATATTCTGCATATATATATGTGTGTGTATGTGTGTGTGCATATATAGATGGATATATGTATATACATGTATATATATATATGTATATATACACATGTATGTATATAGATATATATATACACATGTATGTATATATACATGCATGTATATATAAATGTTTGTATATATGTACATGCATTTTTATATGTATATATATACATCTGTGTGTATATATATATATATATATACATGTATGTATATATATATATATGTATATATATGTACATATGCAGGTATTTATATATTTGCCCAGTCAGCTGGGGCAGTAAATTAAAATCCATAAACATATATAAAAGCCGTAAACAGAGAAATATAGGAAGATAATAATTTAGTTTACAACCTTCATTATTCATAAAATTCAACCTGATAGGAAAAATCTATCATATATTCAAATTATGGTGGGGTAATTTACAGGAACACTTTTTTCCTGGTTTCTTAATTTTTCTAATACTTTTTGTTTTAACCACCTTTAATTTCGCCCGAGAATTTAAATTTATATGGTTTTTTTTTCCATACATATATATAGACTGTAATCCATATTTTCCCGTTTTTTAACCTCAAATTAAACGTGTGAAGTCATCTGATTAGACGAAGAGTATAATGATATTCTTCGCCGAAATAAATTTATAATGACAATTTAACCAGATTTGACATCTCTACTAATAGCATTATATATATAAATGCACAGTTTGTATATGTGTATCAAATTGGCGGAGGAACCTTTTTTCTTTCTTTTTTATTCAGTGGCTATCTAGCACATCATTATTTCTGGGAGTGTTTGAACACCTTATTCTTTGTTAGGTTGTCCGACTAGCTCCTTTGCTGCAAGTTTAACTAGCTATAAATAAACCCACGCACAGGTACCTCTTGAGCGTTTGTGTATTCTGTCTTGATGTGATCTACAATCTAACGTATTTCCCTGATACAAATGTATTACCTTTTCAAGTCCATTGACGACATATGTTTTGGCGCCACATACACGCCTGACAGACTGGGAGTACGTAGCCCAAACTATGCATTGTGACGACTCTTGTCTTAATATCGTTTCAAATGCCTTATTGAGGTGAAAGGCATGACTATGTGAAGTTAATCCTATTTACCAACCGGGCAGGATATGACACAAGGTCAATTTTTAAGCGGAGTTTAACAGGTTTGAATTCAGAGTTTTCCTTCTACTAGACTAGTTGCCTCACCAAGGCTGAAAAACACAGTCTATCCTTCTATTTACCTATAGCTGAAGGGAGAATATTTGGATTCATACCTTTTCCAAGGGTATTAGTGCTCGGTGAAATGCAATCAGTCTCGTCCAGGATTTGAACTCGTGTCGCCGTGTCCATTTCCTACGACGATAACCATTACACCACGGGCACCTCCATGTGAAGTTAATGGTGACAATGCAGCCTTTTTAGGGGAGCACTGCTTCGCCTTAAAATCTGGCCAGTGGCCACGACTGACAGATCTTTGTTCAGTGACAACAAAGTAAAAATGTCAAATGGCAGCAACAGCAGAAAAATGCGAACACTCAAATCGGTTTTCCACCTCCGCTGGTATGAAAATTGCATAGTGGATTATACAAACTTTACTTGACCATGAGTTGACCGAAAGACTACATCACAGAATTGCTTTGTTAGCCTGAGAGCTTTCTCTATACGACATTGACATTGCTAGTCGTTATGAGACACGTTTTGCAGATGATGGTCAACTCATTGAAACAACCTTTGGTTATACTTTCTTTTGGAAGGGGAGGCCTGGTGATAAAACGAAAGAAAATGTGTAGGTTTTATCATTAAAGCATCTTAGGTAAAAAAAAAAAAAAAGCATGCAGGAAGTTTCTTTTTAGTAAGTCAGAACATATTATTTCTCTATGTTTACCTCTGCAACAACAGAGTTTTGTCACTAATGTATCTGCATATGCTCCAAACATAAGTTCCCCCGAATCAGACATACTTTATTTCAATCCTGTTCTAAGACAGTATTCCTGACGCTGATAAGATCATTCTGCTGAGTGATTTGAATGCTAGAGTAGGGAAGGATTATCAAATTTGGAACTGTCTGGTATCACATAGAGTAGTTCACGCAAACAGCAATGGTCTTCAAGTCCTGCAGTTTTGCAACGTTCGTGATATTGTGATCGGAAACATAGTTTCGACAGAAAAACAAATACAAGGGTACATAGTAACACCGACGTTCCAAACACTGGGATATGACAGATTATATTATTGTTCATCGTGATGATCTCCAAGATCTCTGCAGTGTCCGATGCATGAGAAGTGCTGATTGTTGGACTGACCACCGTCTTGTAAGGGCCACATTGGCACTCAAAATTTGCCCAAGAGCCAGCCAGGTGTAGCAATAACACAGACTATTTCTCTACGCGCAAGATTACAACCCCTTGGCGCAGGAATACATACACGCACTGCTGATTTAGAATAAATATGCCTTAACTAAAGCACGCATGCCTTATGTTGTCCTTAAACCTACTAAGCCAAATAATGAATGCTAACACCCACAACAACAATATATATTACATGGTGGCAGCCGGAATGATAAAAAACGAAAACAATATTTAAAGGTTTAAAAAACGAAAACAACATTTAAAGGCTAAAAAAAAAAAACCGACGAAAACCCGTGTATCAAGAAACAAAGCGAAGAAACTTTTGGACAAAAAGCCCAACAAATCAACTCGGAAAAAGAAAAAAAGCAACAAAACGTTGTCTTTTTACAGAATTTCAAGAAAAAATCTGTCAGGTAAATAATTCGAACTCTTTTTTAATTATTGCCACGTGCGTCATTTTTTACGTGATACCGCCATCTTGAATGTGCATATTTTCTGTAAGCACGTTCAACGTAGAACATTTATTATGGCTAATAATGATATCCCTTATATGGACTGGCAATCCTCAAATCTAGCTGAAACATTTAAATTGTTTAAACAGCGGATGGAGTTGTATTTTGTTGTCAATAAAATAAAAATAGAACAACGAGTAAACTACATACTATTGAGAGTTGGGAATGCAGGTTTAAAAAATACAACACATGGTTATTAACGGTGGAAGAAAAACGTACCCCTGAAATTATTTTTGATAAGTTCATTGAACAACTCGAACCTAAAGAAAATTTCAGAATAAACCGTTTGAAATTAATGACTTATAAGCAGGAAGACTTACAATGACTTATAAGCAGGAATCGTTAGACAACTTTGTCAACAGATGCAGGTGAATGACTCAGAGATGTTCGTTAACAGAACATGAGCAACAGCAACGGATAATAGAACTTATTATCGCCAGCACTCCCATTGCAGACTTCCAAAAGGAGTTACACAAAAGACAGCACACTTAACCTGGAAGAAACTGTTAGCTTTGGCAAAACATATGAAGCTTTCAACATTCACGTTAAACAACTGAGGGCTATGGGGAATAATAATAATGTGGATAATACTAATATACAAGCCATAAGAACACCAACATGTTCTACTATGTCAAATAATTGTCTCAAATGTGGTAAAAGCCATGCTTTTCACCGTGAAGCTTGTCCAGCAATCGGATCAAAATGCAACACATGTGGTAAAGCAAACCATTGGGCATCAGTATGTTTCTCAAACGGAACAAAACCAAAACAAAGGCCGAGGTCATAAAGCAGAGAACACAAAAAACCAAAATCTCACTATCAACCACAACATAGGAGAAAACAGTACGTGAAGACTGATGCACTTTACAACAACAAAGAAGCTGAGGAACAAATGGAAAGCTTGACGTTCAATTGTATTGATATAACCCAAAGTGATGAAGCTTTCGTGCTCATTAACATTAAATTGCCAAATCGAAATGGCATCCACACAGGGACACAAGGGAACACCATACCAGTTTCTACATTCCGTAGAATGTTCCCAGAAAAATTGGACCCAGATGGTTTCCTAAACATAAAAAACAATTCATCAACAAAAAACTGATACCTTATAACGGCACACCAATAAAATGCTTTGGTGACATCAAAATACCCTGTCAATACAACAAATCTGACAGGCATATCAGCACTTTCCACACTGTGGACGTACAAGGGCCTGCAGTACTAGGGCTACCATCGCTGGAACAGCTCAAACTAATTACCCTTTACTGCACAGTCAATAAAGAAGATGCGTCCCAAACTCCTGCAGCAACACGGATAAATGCAACCGAAGACCTGATGTAGATGTATCCTGATCAGTTCGACAAAATTGGCTCCATGCCAGGTGCAGTCAGACTATCAATCAACAAAAACATACATCCACATATTGACGCACCTAGACAAAACCCAATTGCACTTAAAGACAATATAAGACAGGAGCTTGATAACATGGTCAAAAATAAGATAATAAGAAAGGTGACTGAACCTGCAGACTGGGTTTCAAGTCTAACATACTCGCATAAAAAAGATGGGAGTTTGAGAATTTGCCTAGACACAAGTCACCTTAATACAGCGCTCAGAAGACCATAGCATGCAACACCGACCATAGAAGAGCTAACACTCCATTTTACTGGCACCAGATATTCTCTAAACTTGACGTTAGAGCTGGTTATTGGTCTATACATCTCGACACTGAATTACAATTGTTAACAACGTTCCATTCCCTTTATGGCAGGTACTGCTTTTAGTAGTTATCATTCGGACTGAGCGTATCACAAGACAAATGAAGATGGATCAAATACTTGAGCAAGTCGATGGCGCTACAGGAATCGCTGATGACGTCGTTGTCTAAGCTAAATCAGAAGAAGAACACAATAAGATTCTACACATGCTCATGCAAATAGCCGCCGAAAATGGTCTTGTGTTTAATTCAACAAAATTCAAAATCAAATCAAAAAGCATATCTTTCTTCGGAATGATATATAGTGAAAATGGTGTCAGCCCTGACCCAGAAAAGCTCAAAGACCTGCAAAACATACCGTACCCAACATGCAAAAAAGAGCTACAAGAATTCTTAGGTCTTATCACATATCTATCACCATTTATTCCTAACCTGGCTAACAAGACACATACTCCAAGACGACTGTTGAAGAAAGATGCACCCTTTTTATGGGAAGAACACCATAAGGAATGTTTTGAGAAACTCAAAACAGTAATCAGTCAAGACTCAACGTTAACATACTTTAACACAACTGAAATACCAGTATTACAAACTGATGCAAGTCTGAAAAGACTTGGAGCTGCACTAATACAAAACAAAAAACCTATCGCATATGCATCAAAGTCTCTAACAGACGCAGAAAAACGATATGCATGCATAGAAAGGGAACTTCTTGCAATTGTATTTGGTGTCCAAAGATTTCACATATATCTATATGGACGTCAGTTTAAAGTACTCACTGACCATAAGCCACTTGTCATGATACTATAAAAGTCACTTACCAGTGCACCCCTTAGATTACAGCGAATGATAATTAAGCTACAGGGATACCAGATGCAAATCGAGTACATTCCAGGACAGCAAATGACTCTAGCTGATACTCTAAGCCGTCACCCTAGCACTGAAAATAGCGATACAATCGACCTCGACTTTAGAGTTGATTTGGTCAGATTCAGGAGTGAACACCTGAATGAGATAAGAAAAGAAACCAAGGCTGATCCAGTACTTGATCAACTACAAGGAACCATAACAGCAGGATGGCCAGACTCAATTAAGGATTTACCTCCGGTAATACGGTCATACTGGCCATACAGAGATGAACTATCTGTCAACGATGGTATCATCATGACGGGATTAAGAATTACTATTCCTGAAACTCAGCAAAAAATTATCTTGGACCAGCTACATTACAGCCATCAAGTTATTGAAAAAACACGTCTTCAAGCCAGAGATACTGTATACTGGGAGTGAATTAATGCATATATCGAGAACATGATCAAGAATTGTTCAATATGCCAGGCAAACCTCCCGGCACAACTAAAGCAAAGTTTATAGATACAGGACATCCCCATGGATGGAGCATGGGAAGTTGTTGGCACAGATTTGTTTAACTGCAATAATCATGAATATCTAATAATTGCTGATTATTACAGTAAATTTCCAATTATACAGAAAATGAATGGCCTTACAACAAGCAATATGGTCATATCAACAATGAAGCAAACATTCTCTGAACATGGTATTCCCAGCAGAGTTGTGAGTGACAATGGACCACAGTACTCCAGTGAAGCATTCAAAGAATTTTCTCAACAATGGCAATTAGATCACATCACATCATCACCAAAGTTCCCAAAATCAAATGGTTTTATTGAAAGACGAATCCAAACAATTAAAAGAGTTCTGATTAAGGCTAAGCAAGCAGGAAGAGATCCTATCTTAGCAATGCTGTGTTTGCGAACAACACCACTCAACTACAACCTTCCAAGTCTAGCTGAACTCTTAAACAATCGCATTTTAAGATCAAACTTAATTGCCAAAGTTTCAACCCCAAGATTTTCCAACACTGACCGTATCCATGAAGAACTGAAACACAGACAGGATATGCAGAAAATGTATCATGATAGAACAGCTCATGATCTACCACCACTTGTCCCTGGGCAAGATATACATATATTGGATAACCAAACTGGGAAATGGAAACCAGCAACAATCACAAGTAGATGTGCAGAACCCAGATCCTACATCCTTCAACCCCCAGATGGATCATGAAAAAGACGAAACAGAGAACAAATAAGAGCAGCAGAAACATCCAGTCATAAACAGGTTCATTTTAACTACCACATCACTTCATTACAAAAAGGATTCACAAATACAAACAACATCTCACACCAGAGAAGTGTAAAACAGCCAACATGCAACACAAGAAGTGGCCGTGAAATACACAGGTCAAAAAGATGTAAAACAAATAAACAAGGAATATAGCAACATCCTTCTTTTCCATTGGTAAGGGGGATGTAGTAATAACACAAACTATTTCTCTACGCGGGAAATTTTCTTGGATTTCTTGGGAAATTTTCAAACCCTGAGAATGGACTGTGTAACTTGCATGACGTGACGTGTTGGTCACGTGCCAGAAAGGACTGCTCACTGCAGGAAGAGGGCACAATAGCCGACATGTGGAAGTGGGAGAACCCCCGCTTTGAGTAACGGTCTCAGAGTGTCACCGATTGAAGTGGGTTATAAGCGAGCATGAATGGAATAAATTACTCAAATCTAATTAAGAAAATCGTTGATAATATACGCCCACTTGGAAATAGGAAAGAATAATTATATAAACCAAGATTTTTTCCGAAGCTAGACAGACAGCAGAAACAGCAGTTGGCTCTGTATTTGAGCTTTGAACCTGACATTCTGAGACAAAGAAGCGAGGACCACGAATTAGTTGACGGAAAGCTGACGAATGAGTATTGAATGCTGTACTGAGAACTGCTAAGCGACTTAGCTTAGTGAAAAGTGTGCCGACTACTAGATTAGACTGACTGCTGAGATGAAAGGGGCCAGGTCTCTGAATCGCATTACTTCGCTCAACGGAGAAGGGACATGTATGAAACAGCATTCTTTTAAAAAAAGAAAAACGTACTTTTTTTTGTTAACCAAACTTTTTATTAATTATTAAACACCTCGTGTTTGTTTTGTTTCTGGTATTGCGACTTCAGTTTATTTTTTCCTAAAGTATCAACCCTGCCTAATTTATTTGGCGATTGGCGATTTCAGTTCTCTGGATTTAAAGACACAACGTGGGCAGATAGCTGGATCGGCCAAGATTTTATCTTTCCCCGGAGCAACGATCCGTCGGTGGTTGAGGTAGACGACTGGGTGACAGAAGGAAATCTTAAAAAGCATAAGGAAAAACAAAAGATGGTAATACCACTTTGACACATGAAGATATTCCGGCACTTTGGTGTAAATACTACACTAAACTTCTTAATCACCATTCAATTGTTGATGAATCTGTGCTAGATCTCATTGAGCAACGGGAGCCAATTGTATCTCTTGGTAAAGTACCTTTTTGAGATGAAATAAAAATCTCAGTGAAACAAATGAACAACAAAGCACCGAGAATGGATAGTGTCACGTGGTGTCCCACTAAGAAGATAGAAATAAAATTACTACTATCCTCGTGTTCGAATTAACAGTGGCAAGCCATCAGAGAATGACCGTTAAGACATCATAGTAATGTAGGTTAATCCCAAAGTAACAAACCCAGGTCAGAATGGAAAAACAGATGTTTGTACTTGGTGACCTTGCCGCGACATGCCGATAAACATAAACATATCAAGTTACACGCCCGCTTTAGGACAATTATATCCGAGTACGACCGGAACTGACTAAGCCCTTTTTCTTTCTAACGACCTTGACATCTCGTTATAGCTAAAAGAAAAGGATGAATTAAAATTAATAATATTTACAAACCACTTCGGCCAAAAATAACCTGATAAGACTGGAACTAATAGTCGTCGCCAGCCTATAGCAGGTTAGAAAAATACTTTATGGCTACACTCATTTTTTATCAAAGAATTTTATATTCACGCGGCTGGAGCTGTGTGTCACAGCACCTTCGTAATATCAGCAAGCCCTTTTTCAACGCTTGTCGGCGCGCTCTTAGCGAAGCTCTTTAAGGAGGAATCCTGCATTCTGTGCGGTCGCATTCACCTTACCTTCCAGCGTTGATCCCACTTCTCGTGGTAGATCTGCTTTTCTTCCACCTACATAGGTATGCACAAAGGTCCTTTTTAGGACCATAAGAGGTCGCTGTCTGCGGGTCAGAGCATCTCTGGCGGTCAGTAATGACCAGTCGAAGTAGACGGCCAGGCGGCAAACACGAAGACGGATTCTAAGACCAACCGGTCTTAACTCTCACTCGGTTCCGATTGTCCGATAAGCTGTGCAGCGCTAATGGCACGGTCCAGCCTTTAGCTACTGCTTCGCTATCTGCGCAGCGCTAAGATAACGCCCATCTTAGCCTCGGCCTTCTGGCCTGTCCGCTCGTCCGCACGGCTTTGACCCGACAAAGCATCCGTTCCCGTCCGCTCGTCCGCACGGCTTTGACCCGACAAAGCCTTCGCTCTTGTCCGCTCGTCCGCACGGCTTTGACCTGACAAAGCCTTCGCTCTTGTCCGCTCGTCCGCACGGCTTTGACACGACAAAGCCTTCACTCCCGTCCGATACGTCCGCACGGCTAGGGGGCCCAGCAAGGCCCTAGCCTTTCCTCGACCTCAACGCTCTTGCAAGGTACAACGCAGTCCACGTAACGACTCGCTGTTACGGACTGTTCTACCACTGCAACACCTGACTCACGTACGACCTGCCGTACGAGCCAGCAACCGGATCGATACATCCTTGGTTAACCACAACATACCGTCATTACCGGGGATATCGATCTACCAACCTCGACCGACCTCAGCTGCCCGCGACGATTGTCCAGCTGTACCCAACGATTCGACCGACCTCAGCTGCCCGCGACGACTGTCCAGCTGAACTCAACGAGTCGACCGACCTCAGCTTACCAACATCAAACATCTAGCTCAACTCAACGACTCGACCTACGCCAGCGACCCTCGTCGAACGCCCAGCTGCGAACATCTGCAACGCGACTATACCAGCTAACGACATAACCCATTCTAGCTGAAGACTACATACAACCGCCACGGACATTTACATACACGCTTGTAAATACGACAAATAAATTGTCACTTGTTATAATCGTTATCTCGCCTTTGTTCCTTCCTATTGTTTTGGCTGTTCTCATTCACATAATTCATTTGCGGGGTCGACATACTTATCGGCTCCGCAACAACCTGATGGAAAAAGAATGGGATACGGGGTGACATCTAGTAGCCCTAAGGAGTCGCCAGATACGGGAAGCAAGAAGGTAGAAGCTAAATGATTGCCTGGGACCCTAAAACGGAAGTGGCACCTTCTTTCCGTCAGCGAAAAAAGGAAAAAGAAAAAGTTAGTAGTTGGACAGGGTTCGTGGCGAACGGAACCAAAGCCAAGTACTCCGGGTAAAAGAAGACGAAAAGAATATCTCGGACACGAAAGAGCCATTTCTTCAAGCCAGTATTAAAAATAGCATAAAGTCTATTAACCCGTAAAAGAGGAAATATTCTCCACAGGAACTCCATCAAAAAAAAAAAAGATAAGTAAACTTTGAGACCGTTTGTCCTTATACCCAATTTTATATACCCTCTCTCTCTCTCTCTCTCTCTCTCTCTCTCTCTCTCTCTCTCTCTCTCTCTCTCTCAATTTGAAGAAAAACGAAAGAAAAGAAAAGAAGAAAGACATTTATGTTCATGGACTATTCATTTATGATATATTTGACACGTTGAAGGTGTATATCTATGTGTAGTAAAAGATTGATATATTTTAATGTTCCCACGTGCTTGAAGTTGTTATTTGTAGGGTCTGTTACGAATTTGTTATGTCATATTTCTTTTTCAGCTTCTATTCGCCTTATGATATGCTCGCTTAAAATTGTCCTATAAATTCCTTCAAATTCTTATACGGGGAACCGGAGTTGCCGACTACTACAATATAATATTATTACGTCTAAACCTAGAGGTCCATATCTTCCATTGTTCTAGGGGAGGAAGACTAGCGGCCTTGGTGGGCGTGTGTATAGTGTGAAAATTGGAACCCCTTGCCAGCGGCGGTCAGTCTAGCCATAAATTAATCCCCCACATAATATGCCAGTTCTTATATGCCTGAGAATACAGTGTCACTCGGCAGGAGTATTCGAAACCCATGGATAGGTCTTCTTGAGGTAATAAATTCTTCGAAGAGATTACGACACAATAACACAAGATAATTTAACGACAATGAGTTTATTCTCCCATATGCGGGATTAAACTAGGGTTGTAATTTATAACAATACTAAAATTACAAAACCATATCAAAAGGTGAAAGGGACAATGTCAATGAATGATATGTAAACATTTATTTATGTCGTTATGTATGCACACGGAATGTTCAGCTTCAATTCCTGGTGAAATGTACGTGTGTGGAGAATGTAAGAGGGTAGAGGTCAAAAAAGTTATTACTTAGCTCGTATCTATTTTGTGTTGTCTGTTCGACAAGCCGATATGAACTCTTTAAGTTTTTTTTTTTTTTTTTTTTTTTTTTGGAGGCGGGGTTCAGCTTTTGGAAGCGTTCCGTTCTTCTCTCTATGGTGAGAGTTGTTTTTTTTTATTCTTTCTTCGTTTTGCTCTTTTTCCCACCATTTTTTTAATTCTCAGAATTTAGACGTTGGTGAGATTCATTAACTCTGGATTTTCTTCAATCATCTCTGTGGTTGTTTTTTCATCTATTATCTCTGTAATAGATGAGACTTTAATTAAACTTCTTGCAGTCGTCTCTATGACTTTATCTTCAATCATCTCTGTGATTTTTGAACGACTATCTCTTTCCATGTCTAGCCGTCTTCTACCATCATCTCCGCGATTTGAGAACGACTGCTCTCTTCAGGGTCATCTAATTTGATTAATCATCTCTGGGACATGTCTTTTGGCGTCCTACAATTAAAATCCATCACTAGATCTGTTTCATCCAATCGGTGTCTATCTCTTTTTCCAATTAGAATATGAGACTATATTCCAGGTTGAATAAAAGAATGTGATGGGCAAATCCCTTTCCTGACATCAGAGCTATACTGCCTAGCATGTCTTTTTATATGTCCTTATTTGGATTGCTAACTTTTAAGTCTAGTCGAGTTAAACTCGTTATTTGCATCACTTTTTCTTTTTTTAAATACATGCCTGACCCTTCCTTGATCTTTTCTTGCGTTCATATTGATCTCGTTTAATTTGGTTTTTCTTTGTTTCGTTTACACATTCATGTGTCAATATACAAAGTAAAGTTGGCGACCATAGTCGAGGGCAACCCAAAGACTCCCTTTTGATTAGCTACTACACCGAGGTGTAGGAGAAGACGCTACTCCTTTCCCTGGATTGCTCCACTTTATCCTTGATACATACCTTATAATGCTGAGTGTTAAGCAAGGAGGATTCAAGTAACATCTTTTGAGTTATGACTCGACCTGGGATGGAACCCCGGTGTCGTGGTTCATTGGCAAACATTCTACCCACTAGGCCAATGTTATATATATATATATATACGTGGCGCATTCCATAAGTTTCCATACTTTTTTGTGCAAGCATTTAAAATTGTCGTAGACACTTAAAAATTCTGTGTTATTGCTATACATCTTATAAGATGACTGACCAATTTTTAAGATTTCAGGTTCAAATGAACAGCTACAGCAGCAATTGGAATACACCCTACTCAAGCCTGATTGTCACCGCTGGTAAATTTCAAAAATACAATCTGAACGTGAGGAAGAACGATATGCAATAAAATTCTGTCTTAAACTTGGAAAAAATGCCACAAAAACGTATGGAATTCTTCAGACTGCTTTTCGATCACCTTGAATAAATCAAGCATGAGTTTTTGTGTGGCATAAGAGATTCAAGGAAGGCAGGGAGTCTGTGAGGGATGATGAGAGCTGTGGGAGGAGTAAAGAACTCAATACACCAGAGTTGATTGGCCAAAGGGTTAGGGTTAGGGTTACTATGTTGAGGTTTTAAGTGTGTTCAGAAGAGATTCCGTCGGAAGAGTCCAACACTCCTCAAATCGGGTCCGTGGCATTTCCACCGGGACAATACACCAGTCCACAATTCCACCCTTGTCACAGACTATTTGACCAAGATGGCCATCAAGACAGTTCATCACCCTCCCTATTGACCAGACCTTGCCCCCTGTGACTTTTGGTTATTCCCTAAGATCAGAGGCGGTTGTTATGAGACAGTTGAGGAGATAAAAGAGGCTATGACGGAGGTCATTGACACGCTCATACAAGAAGACTTCCATGGGGCCTTCCAGAAGTTGTTGGAACGGTACAAGAAGTGCATTAGGAGATTATTTCGAATGGGACTAGAGTTTCATGCGAGTACTATCAATAAAAGTGCCCATACGTAAAGAATCTGGAAACTTATTTAATGATTCTCGTATATACAATTGTATATATATATATATATATTTATATATGCATGAATATATGTATATATTATAATATATATGCTTATATCTATATATATATATACATATTTATATATGTGCATATATAAATTTTTCACTATATATTTATATACCTATATATATAATTCTTTTTTATATCATCACCATCATGTCACGCTGCTAGCACGGATTTCCCTGCACCTCTCTCGCCACTCGTCTCTATTGTCCATCGCTCCCGGCAGATCATCTTGGCTACATCCTGTATCGCCACAGAGCTGTTGTAGATAGGTTCTAGCTGGTCGTTCAACCTTTGCTTGTTCATATGAAGGGGTCCACTAGAGTACGTCGCTTATGAGTTCGTCCTTACTTTTCCAAAAGTGTTCCGCATGTCTGGTTCGTCTGACTTGGTTAGTTTTCGTGATGGGTGGTAGGTGGCCGTATAGCTGCTGTTTTTTTGGGTGTTGTCTTTAGGACTTGTTCAATACAGCTCTCTTCATTGTTGTGTAATTGCCGTCAAGCTTTTCCTGCATATGCTAAGTTAGCGTCGATGTGGTGCATCCATAGAGCAGTATTGATACAACCGCCGATTGAAAAAACTGCGTTTTATTTTATCGGCCAAGTCTGACTTCCATATGACCGATAGCCAATCGATAGCTTTCCATGCCTTTGTTAGTCGCGTGATGATGTCATTCTCGTGGATGAGATGTTTCTTGTCCACTAGTTTCAGACGACCACCCTTTAGTGTAGAGATGTCACCTCTTTGAATGAAGCACACGTATTCTGTTTTGTCTGCGTTGACATGGGGGCCTATGCCACCGGCTGCTCGTTCCAGGCTATTCAGCAGGGCTTCGGTTTGAGTGGGTGAATTTGTCTGAAGCCCTATGTCATCAGCGTAGTTCGCGTCCGTTATAGTTTGTGCGAGGTTTCCTTTGCCAGCTTGAAACCGTTTTCTTTCATTAAATCTGACCTTTTTAAAAAATATTTACATTAATTTATATATGTGTGTGTGTATATATATATATACATACATATGGCAGGAGTCTTATCCAAAGATTATTGCTGATTGGGACTGACTCCACTTGAAACTGACTTTTGCGTTTGCGCGGTCCTGTTTAAGAGAATAAATGCTGATGTGGCGGGTTAGATTATGAGGGACCCCAATGACCTGTGAAAGATTATGCTGTTGCCATGTATGGGCAGATGTGCATGTTTATATATATATATATATATATATATATATATATATATTCTTTTTTTGTTGGTCCAAAGAGAAAAAAAGTAAATATTTTAAAATGATAAGTTCGCACACACACACACACACACACATATATATATATATACATTGTGTGTGTGTTTATACATCTTTATATATATATATATATATATAACACATTACCCAATAAGTCCCGTGCCTAACTAATAAAACAACGATTTTTAGGCAAAATTCGACTTTATTCATCAACATAGTGTCCTTCTAGAGTGATACACTGTTTCCAATGCTTCTCTAACAATTCGATGCTTTTTTTGTAGAACGATTTGTCTTTGGCTTCAAAATACGCCTCACTTTCCGATATCACTTCTTCATTGGAGCCAAATCTCTCTCCCTGGAGCATTTTTGAGGTCTGCAAACAGCCAGTAGTCGCTGGGGCTAAATCTGGAGGTTAGGGTGAGTGCGGAAGCAATTCAAAATGTAATTCATGTAATTTTGCAATCGCTGTGATCGACTTGTGACACGGAGCATTGTCTCGGTGAAAGGTTATTTTTTCTTCTTTATTTGTGGCTGTGTTTTGGTGACTTCTTCCTTCAAACTCACCAATAATGCTACGTGGTATTCGCTATTGATGGTTCTTCCTTTCTCAAGGTAATGGATGAACAAAATACCTTGCGTACCCCAAAATACGGAGACCAAAACCTTGTCTGCCTTTGGTCGCTTTGGACGGCTTTTACCTGCTGCTGTCCCTTCAGCTGACTGCCGATTTGACTCCGAAGTGAAGAGGGGGATCAATGTTTCATCCATTGTCTCATATTTACGCAAAAACTCCTTTTTGTAGCGTTGAAACAGTTGCAAACAACGCTCTGAATCGTCGACGCGTTGTTGTTTTTGATCGACGCGGCACCCACTTTCAACACAACTTTCTCATTGACATATGTTCATTCAAAATGTTTAATATACTGCCTTCTGATATCTTCAACTCCTCTGCTATTTTACGCAACTTCAATTTACAATCGGCCAAAACGAGTAAGTGTTTTTTTGTTGTTTTTGTTTTTTTGTTTTTTGTTTTTTGCGTTTTCTGGGACAACTGCCGAATTTTGGTGACCTGAACGTTCAGAATCTTTTGTGTTTGTACGACCACGTTTAAAGTCGGCATAACACCTGTTAACCGTTGTTTCCAACGGAGAAGAGTCCGAATAATACTTATCAAACCATTGCTTTACTTGAACAGCATTTTTCCCAGCAGAAAGCAACGTTTTATTAACACACGAAATTCAGATTTGTCCATTGTTTTGAAAATTTGCAACAGTAAAAATTATTGACCGTAGTCGATGGTGACCCGAAGTCTCCCTTTTCGATAGCTACTACACCAAGGTGTAGGGAGGGTTCTTCTGCTTTCCCTGGATTGCTTCTCTTTATCTTTGATCCGTACTTTATAATGCTGAATGTTAAGCAAGGTGACATCAAGTACCATTTTTTGAGTCCTTGATATGACCCCCGGGCCCTTGGCAAACATTCTTACCTTTATGTCAACATCACTTAAATAACTGTAATTTATAAACTAATAATCCAATTGGGCTCAAATTTTAACATATGCCATTTGAAGGTTAGTACTTTCTCAAAATATTATGGATTTTTTATTAGTGGCGCCATCTATTTGTCGGGTCCGGGACTTATTGAGTGATGTGTTATATATATATATATATATATATATATATGTGTGTGTGTGTGTGTGTGTGTGTATGTGTGTGTGTGTGTGTATTTATACTTACATATATATAATGTATATTTATATATGTGGGAATGTGTTTATT
Organism: Sepioteuthis lessoniana; assembly: GCA_963585895.1. Classification (NCBI taxonomy): domain Eukaryota; kingdom Metazoa; phylum Mollusca; class Cephalopoda; order Myopsida; family Loliginidae; genus Sepioteuthis; species Sepioteuthis lessoniana. The sequence continues at coordinate 46,945,798 of OY757913.1, forward strand.
CATATATACTAATCTTTATGTTGATAGATAGGTAGATAGATATTCACACACACATGTATTTATTTATATACACTAATGTACTAATATAAATATTTATTTATTTATAAATATAATTATGTGTTATATGTATATATATAAATGTGTGTGTGTTTACCCATATATATTGATCTTGATAGATAGATAGATAGTGTTGTTGGAGTCTTACCCATCTTACTATAATGGACTCATCTCACTGTCCCAGCTATGGATTAAATAGTACCACTACTGTTCTTCTAGGAGAATGGCTTTGGCATTAAATAACCTAAAAAGAGTTGATATGCCATTAAACAAAGAAACCAAATCTTCTCACCGTTATTAGTACTGAGAGATTTCGCTGCCAAGGGGTAGATCAATATCGGTGTTATCCAAACAGTACGAGACTTCTTACTTTTTCTATGTAACTCTACCTTTCTTGTGTAATATAATATGTTATCTAATATCCGTGTTTGTGTTTTCATTAGTGACCCTTTCCGGGGCTACAACATACTGGCGACGAGGAACTCAAGCGAAAAAGGGTACTCTCCAACAAGCAAAAGGGGTTAATCGCGCAACATACAGGCGAAGATTCATCGCAACAACAAAGAGATACCCAACTACAAGATGTTAAAGAATCTACGACAAAGTTCCAGCATACAACGAACCGAACAAGATTTTCGTTAAACAACTACAAGGTCTCAAAATGTACAAACGACGGAGAGTGTCAGATAGCGGATATTTAAAAATAATCAGTAAGTAAGATTATCACGTAATCAAAAAGTGATTTTCATATTTTTCTTTCTTCCCCCCACTTCAGAGAGGAAAATTTAATTCGGCGCTTGCAGTTTGTGTTGTACAACACACACACACACACACACACACACACACACACACACACACACACACACACACACACACAGAGTAATTATTCTTGATTTCTAGGGATATTTACCGAAGGAAAAAAAACAAACTTCCCCACTCCAGAGAAAAAAAAAATGGAAGACTTGAAAGAAATGTTTGCACAAATGATGAAGTTCCAAATGGAGTCTCAACAAAAATAAGAATGAGGAAAAACACCTTCAACTTCAGAAAGAAAACGAAGAAAGAATCTTTAAAAATGAGGAAAAACAACTTCAGAAAGAAAACAACAACGGTTCTTCCTTGAATTGCAAAAACAAGAAGAAGCACTTTTTAAAAGTCTAAGTAATAACCAGCCTACAGATAGTACTACTATTTTCCCTACGCACCAGATGAGGATAAGACCTCTGAGGTATATTACAGAAGATATGAACATATCTATATTTCCGACTGTGCCGATTGGACTGACGCAAAAAAAGTCCGGCTACTTCTAAGAAAGCTAGAAACTGTGGAACACAAGTTTGTAGATTATATCTTACCAAAAAAAAAAAAAAAAAAAAAAAAAAAAAAAACTTGCAAACTTGGCTTTTTAGAAACAGTTAAATTACTGTCAGAATTATTCAAATTCGAAACGTCTCTATTCCACAAAAAGGGCCAGTGATGATTATTTAGGGTTTGCCTCGCTCGTCAATAAAAACTGCGACGATTTTAAACTAGGCGAATTGTCAGCGGATAACTTCAAATGTCTGATATTCGCACAAGGCCTATTGTTGGCAAAAGACGCGGAAATCAGACGCCGAGTTTTGTCGAAATTAGAGAACGAACCCGATCTCACACTTCAAAAACTGACTGAAGACTGTCAGAGGATAGTGAGTGTCAGAAAAGACTCAAAAAATATCGAGGAGTCTGGTGTTGCTTACGTAAGGAAAGTCAAGCATAGATCCCAGTCATACCCTCCGGTAAAAGAGAGAAAAAAATTACTCAAAATTTCAATACAGGCAGACTAGTGACTACCAAAAAAAACAAAACACCCAGCGCTTGCTACCGCTGTGGAAAAGTACATTGGGCCAAGGACTGTTCCTATCGTACAAAAAATGTCAAAACTGCGATAAATTCGGACTTAAGGGCTCACAGTGTAGAAACAGAAAAATTTTTAAAAACAGAGTCAGACATGCAAAAAGCGAGGACAAGTTAGACAAAGTTGTTCGTAAATATATAACAGTCAAAGTACTAAATAAGTCGGTAAGATTTAAGTTAGACTCTGGCACTGATTTATCAATAATAAACTTACAAACTTGGAGAAAATTAAATAGGCCAATAATAAAGATGACAAGCAAGACAGCGCGAACGGTCACAGGAGACTAAATAAAATTTGAGGGCGAAATAATTATCCCAGTATCACTAAATGGTATAATCAAAAAATTAAAAGAAAATTTGTTTGAATCGGACTGGTTTCGGAAATTTAATCTCTGGGATCAACCAATTAATACGTTTTGCCAAAAAGTAGAATGTATTACGGCCGAAGCTGAAAAATAAAGATGGAACTAAAAGGTATTTCCCCGAAGTATTTTCAGCTGGTCTTGGCAAATGTACTAAAATTAAGGCAAAATTTGAACTGAAGGAAAATACACGCCCCATTTTTAGAAAGAAGCGAAACGTACCGTTCGCCTCGACCGAAGAAATAAATAAAGAGCTTGACCGATAAGTGAATATGGGCATATTATCAAAAGTGGAATTCAGCGAATGGGCTTCTCCAACGGTATATATAAGAAAAAAATCTAAGGAAATCCGGGTATGCGCAGATTTTTCCACAGGATTGAACGCTGCACTCAAGGATTACCAATATCCCCTCCCCAGCCCAGAAGAGGTTTTTAATAAATTAAATGGAGGAAAAGTCTTTTCAAAAATTGACTTAAGCGAGGCCTACCTCCAGATTCCAGTAGAAGAAAATAGCTCTAAACTACTCTGTATTAACTCGCACAGAGGGCTGTACAAATTTGACAGACTAGTTTTTGGAATAAAAGTCGCACCGGCTATCTTCCAACAGGTGATGGACACCATGCTGGGTGGCCTTGACTTCACTTTCGCTTATCTTGATGATATTGTAATTAGTAGTTAAACGAAGAAGCTACACAGAACATTTAAACAAGGTTTTTGCACAAATACGGGAATTTGGGTTCAAGGTAAAGGAAGCTAAATGCGATTTCTGTATGAACAAAATTAAATATCTGGGACATATCATTGACAAAGACGGGAGACGTCCCGACCCCGAAAGGGCTACAGCTATCAAGGATATGCCCGCCCCTGATAATGTTACGACATTACAGAGCTTCCTTGGACTTGCAAACTACTACCAAACTTCCTTGGACTTGCAAACTACTACCAAGCTTCCTTGGACTTGAAAACTACTACCAAAGTTTCATTAGAAATTTGCACGATCTGCGCGCCCCGCTAAACGAACTACTAAAAAAAGATAAAAAGTGGAGATGGACGCCCGAATGTCAAACAGCATTTGAGCAAATTAAAAAGGCATTAACATCTGATCTTTTTCTCACGCACTATGACCCAAAACTGGAGATTATTGTCGCAAGCGATGCCAGCTCATATAGGGTTGGTGCGTGTATCCTACATAAAATGCCTGATGGGACAAAAAAGCCAATAGCCCACGCATCTAGAACCCTTCTTCCGGCCGAAAACCATTATTCCCAGATTGAAAAGGAGGCCTTGGGAATAATATTTGCCGTGACAAAATTTCACCGATACTTGCATGGCAGATTCTTTACTCTACAAGCAGACCACAAGCCCCTAATAACCATTTTCGGATAAAAAAAAGAGTCTACCGATTTATACTGCCAATAGGCTACTGAGATGGGGAACGATTTTACTGAACTACAATTTTAAAATCGAATACCTCCCGTCAAAACAGATTAGCTATGCCGATGGACTATCAAGGTTGGTACTGAAGTATAGTGAACCCTTCGAGGACACAATAATAGCAGTCTTACGAACAGACTGTGAAATGAAAAACATGATAGCCAACACCATCAAAGAACTGCCTGTGACGCTACTCGAGATAAAAAGCGAAGCAATCAACGACGACTTTATTACCAATATTAAACAGAAAATCACAGCAAAAAACGAAAAATACCAGAAGTATTTTCACTATGTGACAACGTCCTCCAATATTGTGAAAGGGTCGTAATACCAAAGAAATTGCAAAACAGAATTCTAAAAGATTTCCTCATGGAACACCCAGGAATAAACAGAATGAAGAGTCTCATGAGAAGCTGTGTTTATTGGCTGAAGATGGACAACGACATTAGGGATGTGATCGAAAAATGTAAATGCTGTGCCTTAGCGGCAAAAGCATCCCATACTACTTTCAAACCTTGGCCAAAAACAGAACAACCTTGGTCGAGGATACATGTTAATTTTGCGGGTCCCCTGGAAGATTTCTATTACCTAATTGTATTGGATAGTTACTCTAAATGGCCTGAGGTTCTCAGATGCAGAAGACCAATTACGGGGACAACTATTGGGTTCCTATATGAACTGTTTGCGTGGTTCGGTGTTGTAGATTGTGTGGTCAGCGATAACGGAAGCCAATTCACATCAGTCGAATTCAAGGAGTTCTGCGAAATCTTCCAAATAAAGCACATAACCACACCGCATTATCACCCAAGATCAAACGGCCAAGTTGAACGTTTTGTAGACACGTTAAAGCGAGCACTCAAAAAAGTATCAGGTACCCCGACGGACAAGACACTACAGCAATTTCTGCAGGTATACAGAATCATACCCAATCCCAATACACCACTGGCAGTCTCACCAGCCGAGACGATGTTCGCCAGAGAGATAAGATCCGTCTTCGATAAGCTACTCCCGAAACAAAATAAGCTACGAAAGACCACATTAGCGCCTAAAAAAAGGTTCAACCCGGGAGAAAAAAATTACTTTAAAAAATATCAAAATTCCCTGTTGGGAACGTGGAATAATTAAAAAAAAAGAATTGATGATATGGTGTACATTGTAGAAGGACCCAAATACACACATAAGAGACACCAGAACCAGTTACAGAAACACCTTTTCAACGACTCCGACGTACTACAAACAGAAGAAGAGCCAATAGACACCATTTTCGACATGTTCGATTTAGATCTTCCCCAACCAACAACTGAAATACATCGGTCAGGGGGGAAAAGGAAATTCACCGACCCGTTGATAATCGGCCCAAAAAGAAAAAAATATTAACAGCACTTTTACGAAGTATTATAAAAGGCTTGGGGAAGGGGTGTTGTGGGAGCCTTACCCATCTTACCATTATGGACTCTTCTCACTGTTATTTGTACCGAGAGATTTCGCTGTTATCCGAACAGTACGAGACTTCTTACCTTTTCTATGTAACTCTTTCTTGTGTAATATAATCTGATATTTAATATCCGTGTTTGTGTTTTCATTAGTGACCCTTTCCGGGGCCACAACAGATAGATAGATAGATAGATAGATAGATAGATAGATAGATAGATTCACCCACATGAACACCCACATATATCTATTTATATACATCTATATACACACACATATATATTCATTTATACATATACATACAGATATATGTATATATATTTCTCTTTCTCTTGTAATTATCCATTGGGTCTGAAGAAGTCCTGTATTAATTTTTTTTCTTCATGTTTTTGGTTTACACCAGAAACTGAAAATACGGGATCGAAATAAATTTTTAATCATGAATTAATCGGTCTTTGTTTTTTTTTCTTAAAGAAATATTTCTCTTTCTCTCATCTCTCTCTCTCTCTCCCTTTCTCTCTCTCTCTCTCTCTCTCTCTCTCTCTCTCTCTCTCTCTCTCTGTATATATATATATATATATTGATATATTTTGTGCTTACATTCATATTTTTATTTGTGTGTGTGTGTGTGTGTGTGTGTGTGTGTGTGTGTGTGTGTGTGTTAAGTGAGAGATATCAATTAAAGTGTGATGATTGATTGGTAATTCCGTCTTTTTCATAGAGTTGATATCGTATTTGTATTTTTCTTTTCTTTTTCTTTCCTTTTTTAATGTTCATTTCTTGTAAGAATTGTAAATGTAACAAGAGTGGAAATACTTTTCATTGATAAGTTCTCAGTGATCACTTACACTTGAACGTTTTTCTCTTTCTTTTAATATCAACTAAGTCATTTCTATCCTCTTATGACTCGAAAATTGAACTGTTGTCTTTACGCAGCCAAAAATATAGTAAACCTTTCCCTTGTTTCTAGCATAAAGAGTTAGTAAATAAATTTAGAATAAATGTTATTTTTCCCGATAAAAAGCATAAATATACACCGCAAATTTAAAACATATTTTTAATTCTTCTAAACAAGCAACAAAGTATTAAAAAAATGTCAAATTAAAAAGAAAAATGGAAACGCTAAGTTGGCGCCGATTAAAAACCAAGTCCAGTCATTTGTTTCGCTTTCCTTTTTACTAACTTCAATCACGAATGTCTTTCATTTCCAAGAATCTAAATTGTTTTCCGTCTTTTCCTGTTTGTGCCTTGCTTTTAAAAACTTTCAAAACATTTTATTATAGTTTATCTTCATTGGTTGATAGATTTTAAGTTAAAATAAATAAATAAATGAGACGTTAAAAACTTATTCGATATAGGATTTCGTTTTCTTCGTAATTCTTTTTAAAATTTTATTTTATATTATAGTATGCTTTAAAAAAACAATATTTTTCCGGGTAAAAATCTTGAATTGTGTAAGTAAACAAATATTGGATAGGATTTGTTTTGCTCCCTGATAAACGATATCCCTAAGTAAAATAAATAAATAAATAAATAAATACGTGCATTGAGCAACTTTTTTTTTATTTGAGGGAAGAGGATGACAAAGTGGATTTAAAAAAAAATGGTTGGAGGTGGGTAAAAAGAAAAAAATGTAATTTTTATGCAACTCTGCGTATTCATTCATTCATTCTATCTGTGCACGCGTAGAAATAATGTTCACTCGCAATGTTTACATGAGACATATTTTCTTTATGTCTCAAGGGCGATGTGGTATATGTAAAACATATGCGAATATATACGAACGGGAACATGCTATACATACACTATCATTTACCGACAATACAAAAACAACGAAAAATCACAGTATACGTTTAAATGATAGTAGCGTTGATACACAGTAAGATACACATATACACTAGTCTAATAATAATCATATATATATATATATATATATATATATATATATATATATATATATATATATATATACAAAAACACGCGCTATTTATTCACCATGTTATGATTTATTACCGATTATGACTTATTACACTTTTCTAAATTATCATTATCAAAAGCATAATAATCATTAGCTTTTTGTATATGTACAGCGTTTTTTAAGGTTAAATTCTCTCAAAAGTTTTATCTCACTTAAGTGACGTTTTTATATTGATTCTTTTTAGGGTATAAGTAGAAAAATATCATTAAAAAACCACGCTTAAAAAACAAAGACTAAAAATATATTCAGATGAATTAGTTGTTGATTTTTTTTTTATCAATTCAGACAGATTTATTGATTATTTTTACATTAATTAACAAAATCTCAATCACCTGTAGCGAATTGAATAGTTTAATATACGGATGTCAATTTTAAAACCACTAAAAAACCTGATTTTTTAACTTTTATTAACCACATTTTAAGAAAATTAAACTACAAAAACGAATAAAGTGAAAAAAAGAAAAAAAGATACCGAGAAGAGCAATATTGTACCTTATTGGACTTTTTTTGTTAGTTTGTCGCTTTTTTTACTTTTAAAATTAGGCATCTTTACGAAAAAATAGACAGTGAAGCAGAAAGAAATAATTTCAAATTTACTGTGTAGCAGTATGTTTGGCGCTTAAATCATTTTGACCGTTGGTCTCGTCATATATGACGAATCCCATTCGGCCCGGATGACTTACCCGGGCATATCGAATTCGGTGAAAGCCCGCCAAACAACCTCTTCCTCAGCATCTTTCGGGCAGGACGGACGTTTGTCTGTCCGCTCCTTCCCTAGCAGCAATATCATACACCATGAGGAGAGCTGTCTAATTCATGGACCCGTAAATCTACCCTTCTAGACCCAAGGGTTCCCAGTTGAATATGAATTAAACGAATTCATTCCGCCTCTAACAATTCAGCTACTTCATTCCTGGACAACCTTTTCTGGAGACCTTCATGCCCCTCTCCTGCAGCAACCAGGACCACGTATTTATGGCTGAACATTCATTTCTTTGTTCTAAAATCACTAACTCAATATTTGCCTTGACTGTACCGAGCATATTCCGCTCAGACATTTAGCTGCTGTGATTCTTTCTCAATTCAATAACTATTTTCTTCTTCCTTCGAGACTTTCGGCACAAAAGACTTCCCTTCAACTCAAGCTGTCATTAAACCTTTTTGAAAACTTTCAGTATCTTCGTTCAGATTCATTTATTTCCTTCTAATATAACGAGGAGGTAACTTAACAACTTTCCTCGTTATAATTGTTTAGCGCGGGAATTATTTTTGCCGTCGAGGTTTCGATTAATATTTTCGTCCAATGAGGATGATTTAAGCCATTCTAGTCGGATGACTTTCCCGGGTAGTATAAAAGGCCGCGCAAACGCTCTCTCAGGCTCTTCCTCACTCATTCTAACAGCAGAACAGACCAATATCAACAAGAGGAGAGTGTATTCAATTTTTGGACCATTGTTTTCTTTCGAAGATCATTCCTTTATCATTTATTCATTCCTTGTAGACCAACTGGTCCCCGAAGCTTCAAGTTGGATGCTTTATTCCTGCTCTAACATCCGCAACAGCTTTCTTCCCTTTGTACGACTCACAGTACAGGGTTGTCTCTCATGCTGACATTAAAGTTTTTAGAAACTCACCAATATTCTCGTCCACAAAACCTAATTCTCCATAGAGTTATCTTTAAAACATGAAAAATCATTCGCTTGCACATTCATTACATGAATCTAATTTTTTTTAAATGACTGATGCGAATTGGCGCGTATCTACAAAATAAAAATAAAGTTGGCAACACAAAGGCTCCTTTTTCAATAGATACTACACCGAGGTAGAGCGCTACTCCATTCCCTGGATTGCTCCACTTCACCCTTGATCCTTACCTTTTAATGCTGAGTGTTAAGCAAGGCGGTATCAAATACCATTTTTTGAGTCTTTCGTATGACTTGACCTAGGATTGAACACCAGTCTCCTGCACCATTGGCGGACATTACACATTAGGCCAATGGTCTGGATTCATTAGGCCAAGGGTCTGAAATAACTGGGTCAAAGTGGAGCAATCCAGAGAATGTAGTAGCTATTGAAAAGAGAGTCTGGTTATTTTTTTTGTATTTTTGTTGCTTTGTTTTTTTATGATTTTATCTGTTTTTTTTTTGTTTGTTTTGTTTTAATGTCGTTACTTTTCACTGTTATTTATAATTCAATCCCCACACACTTAAGCTTAACAAAAATTAGGTCACAGGTTAGTTCACGGTACTTGGATCTCCAGCGAGGACTGACCTTAAATGTATGTATTTTCCACCCATCACCACAGGCAGAATGTAACACAAGGTCAATATTTTAGCAGAATACATCTAGTTGGAAATCAGAGTTTTCCTTCTCCTAGACTGGTTACCTTACCAAGGCTAGAGAACTCAGTCTTTGGGGTATATGAGATTTGGGTTTATTGATAAATTTTTGATGTTGATCATTTACCTTTTCTTCTTATCCTCAATCACTTATCTTTTTTTGTTGGTTATTCTGGCTGAAAAGGAATGAATGACAGAAAAGAGATCGGGATACTTTCAAACTCAACTTCCATTCCCAGATTTACGACTATTTGTGGAAAGAAATGTTTTTCTCGAACCAGTAAAATAGCCATCATCTGGGTTGAGGTGTCTATAGGGTTCTGAGAAGGTGGGGTTTTTTGACGCCAGGATGCCCATATTTTCAGGTATGCATAGATGGACCTTCCAGTCCGAGGCTTCCAGTGAGATTATTTTTTGTATTTATTTATTCTATTTTGTGTCTATTTCATTTTGATTTTTTTTATGTTATTGGGTTTTTGATGGTTATGATTTAATATTCACAACAATAAGTTGTAGGAGAAGAGATGGATTTATTCCTTTCCTAAAAGTATTAGTGAAATGTCAACAGCTTCACCGAGTCTCCGATTTCATTTCCTCTGACAATAACCGTTATGCTAATCACACCTCCTTAAATACATGAAGGTATAAAAACTAAAATCTAAGTTATGCTTACTTTTTTTCAAGTACTTTGTCATGGTGTAATGGTTAACAAGCTTGTCTGAAAAATCATTTCTGAATAATGAGTTCCGTCCTTTCCATATGCACCATACTTACATTGTGACAAATCTTAGCTACACTTATTTTTGGGGGCTCCTCGCATAGCACTATGGTTAGCATGCTTGGCTAACAGACTATTGTTTGTGACTTTGAGTCTTAATTGGTCCAGTCTGTTGGGGCTGTAGAATAAACCAACAGCGTGTCTGCAGAGAGTTAAGACTCCCCTGATGATTGTCCTAGATATGAAACTAAACAATCTGATTGTGAGGTTCCAGCAATGCTGGAGCTTTGGGGAATGCTGGATACCCCTTTATTGCCCTCACTCCCAGGTCCACTCTGACTCGGAGTGTTAACACCTGATAGGGTCCAATCTATGGATCAAATAGAACTAAACTGTGTACTTATGCTAAACTGAATTGTTTGAAATAGAACTATATTTGACATTTAAACTGTGTACTTATGCTGTACTTAATTGTTAGAAAAAGAATTGTTTTGACATTTATATTGTGTATGTATACTAAACTGAATTGTTTGAAATAGAACTGTTTTAAAATTTAACTGTACTTTTACTCAACTGAATTGTTTGAAACTGAACTGCCTATATGCATAAAAATGGATTTGGTATTAAATAACCTACAATGGTTGATATGCCATAAAACCAAACTTATGTTAACATTTTTTATTCTTAATGGGTGCGCCATACTTCTTGCCTTGTGCCAAATTAAGTTAAGTTAATGATTAGAGTACTCGCTTTACGAAACACATATACTAACCATTATTGTGACGGTATTTCATGAAGAGTAATGGTCAGCAAGCTCAACTTGCCGACCATCATTCATAAGTTTGATTCTCATTGGACATCCCATACTTCTGGGCATGTGCTAATCTACTATTCTTAGCTAAGTAGATGACCATAGTGTTGTCTATCTCATAGTGGTGTAATGGTCAGCAAGCTATGCAAGTTTGTTGATTGGCTGGGTTTTACGGCATATCAACCTTTGTAGGTGCCCGTGGTGTAATGGTTATCGTCACAGGATATGAACACGGCGACACGAGTTCAAATCCTGGACTTGACTGATTGCATTACACATAGCACTAATACCCTTGGGAAAGGTATGAATCCAATTATTATCCCTCCAGCTATGGGTAAATAGTAGGACAGACTAGGTTCTTCAGCCTTGGTGAGGCAACTAGTCTAGGAGAAGGAAAACTCTGAATTCAAACCTGTTAAACTCCGCTTAAAAATTGACCTTGTGTCATATCCTGCCCGAGCGGAGGGGTTGGGTAAATAGGATCAACCTCTGTAGGTTATTTAACGCCAAATCCATTTTTATGCAAATAGTCAGTTCTATTTCAAACAATTCAGTTTAGCATGTGTACACAGTTTGTCGAAAACATTTCTATTTCAAACTATTCAGTTTGTTCCAACAATTCTAACTCAGCTAATTTTGTTTACACTCAGTTAAATGTCAAAATAGTTCTATATATCACTATTCAGTTTAGTGTAAGTACAGTTTCAATGTCAAAAACAGTTCCATTTCAAACAATTCAGTTTAGCATAAGCATACAGTTTAGATATAAGCACAGTTTAATTGTCAAAAACATTTCTCTTTCAAGTTATTAAGTTTTGTCAAACAGTTCTAATTCATACAATTCAGTTTAGCCTGAGTATGCAGTTAGTTTATTTAACCCATAGATAGGGCCCTATCAAGTGCCACCACTCCGGGTCAGAGTGGACCTGGGAGTGATGGAAATGAAGGGGTACTCGACATTCTCCAAAGCTCCAGTATCACTGGAACCTCACCACCAGATTGTTTAGTGTCATATCCAGGACACTCGTTGGGGGGGGGTCTTACCCCTCTGCAGAGAAGCAGTCGGTGTACTCTCTGGTCCTAGCCGACTGGGAAAACAAGCTATGCAAGTAAGATTATTATCAGTAATTTTCCCTGGGTGTCCTATACTTTTGGCCCCATGCTAAACTAAGCTAAGCTTAGTAAATTACTACTAACTATTGTTGTGTGTTTGTAGTGGTGGGGGTCACACAGGAAAATATTTTTCACAGTCATCATCATCATGTAGCACTGCCAGCATGGATCTCCCAGGCCCTCTCTCACCACCTGTCTCCCAGGAGGTCTTCAGGCTATATCCTGTATCGACACAGAGCTGTTGTATATAGGTTCTAGCTGGTCGTCCTGCCTTTGCTTGTCCATGTGAAGGGGGCCACAGGAGTATATAGCTTATGAGTTCGTCCTTACTTCTCCAGCAGTGTCCCGCATGTCTAGTTCGTCTAACTTGGAGAGTTTTCGTGATGGGTGGTAGATGGCCGTACAGCTGCTGTTTTGTAGGGTTTGGTCTCCAGGCACATACTCAAAAAATGGTTGTGCGCACAATTTAAAAGATGTACATACAGACATTCAGATTCACAATATGTTCATTGAAACATAATTTTTTGCAATTTCACAAAAGTTTATTTAATCCATATAATTAAAAAATGCAAATCTAAATTTATATTTCCATACAAAAGATTTTAAAATCTATGAAAGACAACATCTTTTTTAAAAAATGTAATTTTAAACTTACCTAATGCAGAAATTTGATTCATTTCTAAATGTTTGATTACTATCATAATTATATTTTCAATGTTCCATTCCATATATATATATATATATATATATTAATTGCACTTTTTTCTTTGTCCATAAATATTCATTTGCATACAATAATATGATATGAAAAATTTCTCTTAAATACAAATAGGGGTTTCTCTGTAGTGTGGTGGTTAGATATTTTCCTGTGTGACTCCCACCACTTCAAACACACAACAATAGTTAGTAGTAATTTACTAAGCTTAGCTTAGTTTATCCAGGACACTCATTGGGGGTCAGGTCTTACCTCTCTGCAGAGAAGCAGACAATGTATTCTACTGCTCCCACCGACTGAGCAAGGAGTTTATAACTTTCCCGAGGGTATTAGTCTGAAAGTGAATGCAACAATGTCACTGGCAAAATATGGAAATGAAGGGAACATAACAGAAAAGCTGAATGGATCAGCAACGTGAGAGAAAAGAGATAGAAAGACTTGAAGAATCAGTGAAGGCGAAAATACACCTCGACTCACTCAGAGCAACACTCAAAAAGTACCCAATTGGATAATGGCAGGACATGATGGCATACATGGATACTGGTTTAAAAAATTCACTTCCATCCATAAGAGACTGGCTACCAGAAGAAATAGATGCCTATAAGTAACAGATATACCCAAATGGATGACAAAAGGAAAGACCCTTCTGATCTAAAAGGAACTTCCTAACAACTACAGACGTATTATATACCTATGGCATGAATTGACAACAAAAAGCATATGATTTGGTCCCTCAAAATCTGGGTAATAGACTGTCTCAAAATCTACAAGATATCCAGTAAAATCATTAAGTTTATCGAAAATACGATGCAAAACTGGAAAGTCGAAATGAAAGCAAGAGGAAAAAGCTTTTACTGAGGTGAAAATCCTGGGAGGGATCTTCCAAGAAGATGCATTATCACCATTACTATTTGTAATAGCATTGATGCCACTCAGTCACATACTTAGGAAATGCACAAGTAGATACAAGCTTCATAAATTGCAGAAAAAATCAACCACCTCTTGTACATGGACAAGATCAAATTGTTTGCAAAAAATGAAAAGAATTGGAAATCCTAATACAGGCAGTGAGGATATACAGTCGAGATATAGGGATGGAATTTGGCATGGAAAAATGTGTTATGTTAATAATGAAAAGCAGAAAACAACAAATGACAAAAGGAATAGAACTATCAAATTAAGAAAAAAAAATCAGCATGCCGAGAAAAAGAAACTAGGGAATATTGGAAGTGGACACCATTAAACATGTAGAGATGAAAGAAAAAAAGAACACCTCAGGAGAACGAGAAAACTATTCAAAACTAAACTACGTAGCAGAAATCACACCAAAGGGATAAATACCTGGGCTGCCCACCCCGTCCTGTAAGATACTCGGGACTATTCTTAGAGTGGACCATAGAATAACTTCAACAAATGAACAAGAAAACAAGAAAACGTATGACGATGCATAAGGCCTTACATCCAAGAGATGACATTGATAGACTCTATGTGTCAAGAAAGGAAGGAGGAAGAGGACTCGTCGGCATTGAAGATAGCATTGATTCATCAATACAACAACATAAAAAAGTGCTGAGGAAAACTGATAATAGCCACAAGAAATAATACAGACAACACAAGCATCAACAAAACAAAAATAACCAGGAAACAAAAATGGAAAAATAACTCTATTTTGCTCCAAAATTGTTTTGTTTCCTTGTCATCCGGTTGTTGGTTTGTCTTCGCGCATTCTCCAACGACTTGCTGGTAGAATTTTTGTTGTTGTTTTGGAATGTCCTATTTTATCTATATTATTTTATTCTAATTGTCTTTAATTGGATCATTTTGAGATGAGGCTTCTTAATCTGAAAATTAATTTTTATTTATTGCGGACTTTTTGTCCTCATCTTGGTAGATGAGGTCGCGATAAAATCACCTGAAGAAGGTCGCGGTAAAATCACCTGAAGAAGGCCAGAGGTGAAATTTGGCCGAAACGTAGTGAAAGAAGAAACAACACAAAAAACCCCACCAAGATGAGGACAAAAAGTCCGCAATAAATAAAAATTAATTCTCAGATTGTTTTATTCTGTCTCTGTATCTTTTTAGTCTTCCTTCTTTCACCCGTACCTTCTGGTTTTTTATTCAAGTCGTGTCTTTTATTTTAATTGTTGTGTTGCTTTTCTCTTTTCGTCCCAACCTGTTCCAGCGTTCTTCATCTGTCTTATCATTTTTGCTTGTAGTCGTTGATTTCTTATCCGCGTTTCCAGTCGAATTTCCCATCCAGGTTTTCAGTTTCTGTTTGCATTTTTTAGGGGATACGGATTTTTCCGCAGACTAATTTTGTTCCTGTATAGATTGATTCTTTTAATTCTGTGACGTTGTTCGTTGAGATATGTGTTAGTGGTTTGTTTATTTTTTCCGTCTCTACCATGGTTTCTCAACAATGGTAATCTAGTGTTCTTTTCAGGCATAAT
This sequence comes from Sepioteuthis lessoniana, assembly GCA_963585895.1. Lineage (NCBI taxonomy): Eukaryota > Metazoa > Mollusca > Cephalopoda > Myopsida > Loliginidae > Sepioteuthis > Sepioteuthis lessoniana. The sequence continues at coordinate 46,961,100 of OY757913.1, forward strand.
TACCATTAACTTTTCTATATTCATTTCTTCTTGTTGTGTTTGTGTATTTTCTGTGTGGTTTAAGTGTATGATGTTCTGTTATTACTTTGCGGTTCATTTTCGTTAGAGTGTTCTTGGTTTCAGTATTTGGTGTGTTGTTTATTGTATAAAGGTCTTGTTGCTTTGATTCACTATTTATTTTTTGGAGTATTTCTAATATTTCAAGGTCAGAAAACAACCTTTCTTTATTGTTGTCCAAACTTGGTCACCAAGTCTTTAGCTTGTTGTTTGAAATTTAGCAAACTCTTCCGAGATCTCTCTTATTCTTTTCCTATACTATCTTTGCATGGGGTTGCTCCTAAAATAACAACGAAATGCAAATTTATTGTCTTCCCTATTCCATTTTCAACGTTGGGTCTCAAAAAAAGGAAAAACTTTTGGCTGTTACCGGCCCATTGGCCAAGTGGGTAGTGTACGCCAATGGCCGGGGAGACTGAGGTTCAATCCCAGATCGAGTCATACCAAAGACTCAAAAAATAATACTTGATACCTCTTTGCCTAATGCTCAGCATTATAAGGTACGGTAAAGTGAAGCAATACAGGAAAAGGAGTAGTGCCCTCTCCTACTCATCAGCGTAGTAGCTATTGAAAAGAGAGTCTTCGAGTCGCCCTCGATTACGGTTGTCAACTTTACTTACAGGCGCCACACTAATCGATGGGTAGCAGTAGTTTCTAGACTGAACTATTTGAACCAGGCCACTGAACTCTGAAGTTCTTCCGCCCAGCATCTGGTGAAGCTCACCGTTGACCCAACTTAAGATTCATCCGCCTTGCTTCACATCCATCATGCTGCTTCCCTTGGCTTCTTGTGATATGAATTCAGTAATTTTCCTACTTTTGATTTCTCAAGTTTAAACTTAGTTAAAGTCCTGTTATTCACTTTTTCCTTTCCCGAACTTTATTTATTAAATATATAGATTCATAGCGTTTTCTTACCTCCTTCCTATATTTATACATTTAACGAGAATAAAACATGACTTTTCCCCAGAGAGTTAAGGTAAAGACGAAATCATAAACTCAATACATTCTTATCATAATGATGTTTACTAAGTAATCTGAAATATTCACTGCACAATATCTGTTTATATTTGATTTTGAAATAAAAAGCTACACTGAACTATGTCTCATAACCATAAAGGTTATTGAGTTTTCCCATTGGTGTGTTTTGCAAAAAATATTTCATTCAGAAGGTGCCAAAACCAGCTTTATATTTTTTTTAAATTTTCACTGACAACAGTCTAAATACTTAAACAGCATCACTTTATTTTATTAGTTGCTCATTAGAGTTCATGTCTTCACTTAGATTTTAGATTTAAAAAATTTTTCAATTTAAAGCTTAAGTCTCAATGATTTTTCATCACTCTTCATATTTTTCTTTTGGCAACTCAGAATAAATTTTGCAGATTAATAAATACAAAGAAATGTTCATTTACTTCACCAGAAAAAAAGTATCTTTAAGGTTTTGGAAATTAACTTTGGAGAAACTTCCTAGATTATTCTCATTAACATTCATGGATAATTCAATCTTTTGGATTATTTTAAAGCTTTTCTCTGCTAAAAATATTTCAATATTCACAAACACTTAAAATTGTCTTCCTTGTTCCTCTACAGGCAACAAAAGACTGATAAAGTTCTTTCGGTCATATATGTTAAAAATAGATTTCTAATCTAGAATACGTTTATGTTTAAATTAAAAGTTCATTGTTTCCAGAACTCATTCAAGATAAGTGATATTTTCAAGGCAGATAGTCATTTCCCGAAATTTGCCAACAGCATGCATGTTTTCGACTGAATAATTTGAATTTGTGGTCCCTGCGGAAATTCCTTGGAGCGCCTTTGCTATTCAAGAATTGTATATAAAGTAATCAGATACATAATAACTTTATTCTGTAAGTCATACTAGCCTGAATTCTTCACTAGAGACAATCATTTTTTTTAATATTTCTAATGCATCTCTAAAGTAAAATTATTTACAACATATTTTTAGGGTAAAATCATTTACAACATATTTTTAGGGTAAAATCATTTACAACATATTTTTAGAGTAAAATCATTTACAACATATTTTTAGGGTAAAATCATTTACAACATATTCATATGATAAAATTACTTTTAAGCATTTACTGTAATACTGATAAGTAACTCACCTTTAACCATTTGAAGGTGTGCATAGGAAATGGAATCAGTGATACAAGTTCAAATACCGGATGCTGCTGCTTGCGTTCCTCTTTGCACTAGTTTCTCTCCATCTATGAGTAAATAGTAGGACAGACTGAGTTCTTTAGTCTTGGTTCGGCAGCTGATTTACGATAAGGAAAATTCTGAATTCAAACGAGCTTTGCTCGACTTAAAAAAAGAGACCTTGAGTCTCATCCTTCTAGTGGAAAAGTTGGGTAAGTACATACATCCCATACACTTTAAACAATTTAGATTTTAATCTCAATTTAACTTTTGATTTGGATTTTTAATTTGATGTGATAACTAAAATTTTTTAGAGTTTTTAGAATTTTCTTCAAAACCAAAGATACCAAGATTTTATCATTTCTAGTAAAATATTATTCAATCAAACTTGATATTATAATATATATAATTCATTGGCAAACTTTACAGTATTTAAACTCTCTAACCAAAAATACGAATATGTAGCTGTCTAAAAATAAGTACACCCATTATATATACATACATACACACACACACATATATATATATATATACAATTTTATTTATTGTAGTATATGGGAGATTTGGTTGGTTGTTATTTGCTTTTTAATTTCGTAGTTTGTGGGTATTTAGGTTTAACGTGTCTGAGTCCATTGTTTACTTTCTTCTTTTCCCCATTTAATTCATTGGCTTCTTCATTGTTAGTGAAGGCCGCAAAAGAATTACTGAAGGAAGGAAGAAAAGAGACTAAGATACCTTCTAAATTTTAACTATTTTTGCGTTCCATACGGCTACTCATTAGACTAGTGGGTAAAGTATTTGCCAATGGTCTAGGAAACCGAGGTTCAATCCCAGGTCGAGTCATACCAAAGAGTCAAAAAATGATACTTAAAACTTCCTCAGCATTATAAGGTACATATTAAGGGTAAAGTGGAGCAATCAAGAGAAAGGAGTAACGCCCTCCCTTGCACCTCGGGGTAGAAGCCTTTGAAAGAGGAGCCTTCGGATCACCCTCGGCTACGGTCGCCAATTTTACTTACTTTTTACGGCTACACTGTAGCAAAGAAATTTCTTCCTGGGCCATTAGAGAACAGTCACGTCCTTAAACAAAGCGTTGAAATGTACTAGTCGTTTTTGGTGTGTGATTAGTCCAAAATCGGTTGTCGTGTCCAGTGGGTATTTTTAATATAGGCTTCTGCTCGAGGAGACACGGTCTTACGCCAAGTACGAGATTTGGGCAGACATGTTCGCTGCCAGCTCGCAGCCCAAGGAAAGAAGCTTCGTCAACTATCAAAGGTAAAGCTGAAGTGAGAACGGGTTTCTTTCTAGCGCCGGTAGGTCGTCTTTCAGAGATGCGCGACTCCTACTTCCTGTCAGAGGTTTCTGGGAACCGCTACCATTTGAATTTATTTTATTTTATTTTTATTTTTATTTTTATAAACCTCCAAAGTTATGCTCTTAAAAACATAGACACAAATACTGCATTTTTTCTCCAAATGATAACGATCTATTTTAATTGTCGATAAATAGATATTATTTATTACCAAACTCTATTATTTATTAAAACTAATGAACAATATGAATATGTAGCAGTACAAAAGTAAGTACACCTTTTATATATATTCATACAATTTTATTTTTGGTTACAGACATATTGCAAATTTATTTTCGCTGACAATTTCAATGCTGTTGGTTTTGGTAATTGATAATATCTATTAATATCTATCTTTATTCTTTAATGTTCTGCAAGAAATAATAAAAGTCCTGCTATATTTGGTTTGGAAAAAAATTAACTTTTATTTAAAAACCTTGGTTGAAGTTTACTTATTTTTGGACGATATATTACTTAATAAAAAAAAATTTTGCTAACTTGGCAAGAGAAATTATGGAATTTCCAGAGCTCTTACATTCGTAATCAACAAACGATACAAGCAAAATAGACATTTTTAGCCACCCGATAGTTTGCTCTGATCCTTCCGGTTCAAGTGTCTCTCGTCTCTTCTCGCTTGGCCTGCAAAAAACGACTGCTCTTATTGGCATAACGTCGTCCAAAAATCATGGCGCAGGCGAGTCAATGTCGTTTGGGGCGGGAGACCGGCTGTCGCCACTGCACTCCTCCCTGGTTTCATCATCATTACACAAGTTGCAGCTGTGGAACGGCCTCTTCCGTCAATCGTTTCGTCGAAGACGCGGTACAGCAGGCTCGTCTGCGATCTGAAACGGTTCAATTGTCAACTGCTGGCCTTTATTGTCGTTACCGTTGCTCGAGCCGCCCAAGTTAGCATAAATCAAATGGTCATCTCCGTCTCCATTATTGCTAACCGTTATATATATTTCGTCGTCACCTGATGCAGGGATCTCATCCTCCACAGGATTGTTCACGACGTAAGGAAAGGAACGGAGGTCTCTCACATGACGTGGCATTCCATCTACGCACACCATCTGGGGACTTACTAACGCAGTTACTGTCCCCGTCTTCCATCTACTTGCGCATTTGTTCGGCCAAGTTCCCCCTAGCACGCTGTCTTCCTTTGGATATATTCCGGTCTCGGGATTAGGCTCCAGCGGGAGAATTCCGTCGATCCCTTTTATCCTGACTTCATACTTGTACAACGTATTAGTCGGAGCAGACGCGCCGTGAACGTTATCTTTTTCTGCGAAGTTGTACCAGTACACTGCCTCTTGGACAGTGCATTGCTTCCTGGCAGCGATACATTTTATGGATCTATGGGATTATTCAACAATACCGTTTCCAGAGAGTGTATATGCGTATCAGAAATGTAGGCGCACATCCCAGCTTTCAGCAAATACTCTAAAATTTCGGCTACTGAATGCCAGGTCAAGATCTCCTCGAGTAGGCCCCTCTCGAGAAAGACAGAGTCGAGACACCGGATGTCGTTGGCAGAATATCCTCGTTGCCCAGGTCACCAAATAGCAAACGGAGTAGGCCTACAGTCAATCAGGGTCAGATAGTGAGCGTCCCCAATAGTGGTAATGTCCATTCCCAGTCACTGCCATACGTTTGTCGTCTTTAATTTTTCTTTCTCTTGTCGAACTAGTGCCAAATCGATGGATAGACATTCAGGATAGAATCTGATGGCGGATCTCACGCCCTCTTTCATGATTGAAGGGGCGATTTTCCAGACAAAATAGGTCCATGTTACTGTCGGTCGCGGTACATATCTGCGGTACTAGCTCTGTCTCATTCTTCATCGCCTCCAACCTCCTCTGCGGTACTCTGGTGATCTTGTACGCTTTATTCTAGTTCGAATTAACGAGCGTAACGTCCACCATCAACGCATACGTCCTGATCAGCTCCGGGAAAATATTCAGGCGTCTCCAGATGAGCATCTCGCTTGCAACCTTAGTGTCCAATTTGGCCTTGTGGGTCAACATGTTGGTGAGCCATCGATTCACACACAGGGAATCAGTTTTTAAATGCAGAAGCTTGGCATTCCAATGAACAGCCAAGTTCACCCTTTTTATGATCGCATGTAATTCCGCAATGTTGATATGCTGTGTGTCCGACTCTGGCCGCAACCAGCACGCATCTTCGATGACGGTCCCACATAATTCAATCAGGACACCTGGAGCGAAAGAACTCACGTCTGCCCATACATCCAGTTCTTTGCTATTGACGCACCACTCTCCTCTGCACGGGTCGGCTTGTTGCGCTCTGTCTATTGTCTCTGTTAGCATCTCTCTGAATGGGGCGTCGTCGATCCGTTCGTCCGACCCTTTGGTCGTTGCCCTCACTCTTCGTTTGATGACACCAGCTGCTACCTGCAACCATCCCCACACTGGGAAGTGTCCAACAAGTCTACAACAGATGGAGAATACTGTCCTTCTGGAGAGCACTTCCGTTACGTCCAGATGTTCGTTTCTGCGTTTCCAAAACAGATCTTCTCTCCAGAGAGCCAAGCCAAGCCAAGGATCCGAGAGAGTGCAATGTCCAAAATATTGATACTTTAATAATAACCATCATGATGATACAAGTCCTAGTACATCAGCACTACAATTATATATATATATATATATATATATATAGAGAGAGAGAGAGAAAGAGAGAGAGAGAGAGAGAGAGAGAGAGAAAGATCCTTTCGTTGACTATATAAATATGTAAATTAAGTAAAAAGTTAATTTCTGTTGTTAAAAATTACATACACTTCTATGAATATATAAATAGGGATCCTTTCACAAAATGAAACATCAGATAAAAATGTAATTTATATTGAAAAAAAAAATCACGTAAATTAAGGCTATTTTGGGAGAATACAAGTCCAAATACACTCGTGTATAATTGTGTAACAGTTATATATATATATACATATATATAATGAAACGCAGTTTCTTCCAGGCAGCGGTCGTATCGATACTGCTGTATGAATGCATGACTTGGACGCTAACAAAACGGCTGGAGAAGAAGCTAGACGGCAATTACACAAGAATGTTGAGAGCAATATTGAACAAGTCCCGGTGGCAACACCCCACAAGGCACCAACTGTACGGCCACCTGCCTCCCATCACGAAAACTATCCAAGTTAGACGAACCAGACATGCAGGACACTGCTGGAGAAGCAAGGACGAGCTCATAAGTGATGTACTCCTATGGACCCCCACATATGGCCGAGCAAAAGCAGGACGACCAGCTCGAACATACATACAGCAGCTATGTGAGGATACGGGATGTAGACCTGAAGACCTGCCAGAGGCGATGAACGATAGGGAGAAGTGGCGAGAGAGGATCAGGGATATCTGCGCTAGCGGCACGACATGATGATGATGATGATGATATGTCTGAGTGTGTGTGTGTGTGTGCCAGAAGTTTGTTCTCTTTTGTTTGGTCCTGCAAACCATCACTTTGCAAATATCAATCATTTACAAAATATTTGATTGTTTTATGACTTACCGGGCCATTGACCTAATGAGTAGAGTTTTACCAATGGTCCGTCAGACTGGGGTTCAATCCCAGGTTGAGTCATACCAAAAACTCAAAAAATGGTACTTGATACCACCTTGCTTAACACTCAGCATTATAAGGTACTCATCAAGTGTAAAGTGTGGGGTTTGAAAGTTTTTATGAAGGTCAGTGGCTAAGGGCAAGGCTGTGTTGCCGTAAGATATCTGACTCCATATTTTTGGTTATTTTGCTTTACCCCACGTTGACTTGGCCGGTGCCATGCCTTGCCCAAAGAAAGTCCATAAGAAATATAAAAAGGGAAGATAGAAACAGACAAGGAGACGAAAACATTTCTTTCATACTTTCCTTTATTTACCTGGTGAATGGACTAACCAACGCTACGTCTAAAGACATAGCGTGGTGCCCAAAACACCAGATAGTAAAAACGGTGTTGTCGGTTCGACGTCACTACCCGAAAAGAGATAGGTTCACAGAAAACCTGAGTATTTATCACTTTTCACCGGCTCCAAATTCGCCACGCCAAAATCCTTCTAATTTTGGCGCGACCGCTTCTCATTGGCTACTTTACATTTTATTATTTTTCTTTTTTCTGATTTTAACCGGATGGATGCGTGGAGCCTTATGCGTGGCGACGCATTTATACATTTTGTATCAGGCAGCCGACGAGTCAACATCCGGTTGGGAGTTCTTTGGTAATTCCTAAATCGCCACAAAAGTGATGCAATCCAGGGAATGGGGTAGCGTCTTCCCTAACATACCTTGGTGTAGTAGCTATTCAAAAATCGCCAACATTACTATGACTTACTCAATTTTCTCTTTCTTTTCCTTCGAAGATTTAATTTATTTATACAAAAAAACCAGATAGATAGATAATTCATTGACAAAATAAAACAGATAAATTAGCGAAACTTTTACTTCTACTGCAAAAATCACATCTTTATGCTATTTCGTTACTAGTCCAAGTATATAGGTATATGATAGTGAAACTGTTATATGTATATAAAGGAGTATAGATAGTTGTGTAATATCATGTGTTAAGATGAAAGTATGTCACACTCAGACGTGGAAAAAAACACTCACACAAATACATATATATGCAAAGCTCTTCGAATGAATTGAGCATTCTGGTATTAGGTAAGGCGAAATGTGAACAAACGAAAGCTACTACATAATGCCTTATAATTCCCGAGCTGACGTATATCAACTGATGGCTGAGTGGTATGATACTATGTCTACAGTAAAAGTTGGGTGGGTTTCACTTCCAGCTTGAAGCGTCTTACGTGTCTAGCCACACAATGATACTACGAAACAGTCTGTCTGTGGATGACAATATATATATATATATATATATATATATATATGTGTGTGTGTGTGTGTGTGTGCGTGTGTGTGTGTGTTTATATAAAAGAATAGGGATATCTTCACTGACTAAATGACACATATCAATGAGACAAAAACTAAATTTCTGTCACTAAAAATCACATAATAAATTCGTACAATTTTTTTTTAGTTCAATTATTTTTTTCAGCTAGAATACTAAAAAATATTTCTATTGTTTAAATTTTCATTAAACTTAAATCCTTTAATCCTTGGTGAATCAAATATTTGAAAAATAATGCCTTTATTTTTAATTATTTTCATTTGATTTATTTTTTCAAAGCAAAAGAAGAAAAAAAAAACGATTCTAATAAATCAATGAGGAACATTTCTGAAAATATTTCATTAAAAAAAAATCTTTGATTTCTATGAAACAGATACAACAACTCATGCAGAACAAAATGTTATCCTTTCTAATATGCATCTCAAATCTGCCATATTTTTTCTAAAAGGAGTTGTTTTACTTCGTTTTTTTATAAATAACCCGAAGATACATTGGTTTCTTTTCAAAATCACTCTTCATAAACTTCATTGTTATTCTAGTTTTAAAAAGAATTGATATAGTTTTATTTTCAAAAAATATATAAATTTCATGAAAAAATTATATGTATTCACACCAAAGAAAGTATGAATTTTACAAAGTTTTTTTTTTCCTGGAAGGCTTCTCTTTTGATTTTCAAAATAATATTTTCTACTATTTTCTGTCAATTTTGTTTACCAATGTAACAATACTAAAAGTTAAAAAACATGTCTTTTGTCACCAGTAAATGCCTTGGATTGTATATATAGTAGACCAAAATAAACAAAATGAAGAAGTACTTTATTCATTAAAATTATTTCTTTTTAATTACAATACTTGATTTCTACAAATTTATTTTTGCATTGAGATTTCCTTCAAAAAACCAACTTGAATTTTACTTCACTTGATCAGTGGGTCTTAGAATATGCTGACTCTATCTGCTACAAACGGGTAAGAACCTCCACACCCACCCCAAACAGAATACCATGGGTATGAAACTATAATTCATCTGATGTTGAGACTCCAGGTCTGAAAATCTGTTGGTTGGTTTCTTTGTTTCATGGTATGTCAACCTTTGTAGGTTGTTTAATACCAAAGCCATTCTCCAAGAAGAACAGTAGTGGTACTGTTAAACCCATGGTTGGGAGGAGGAGAGAGTTCATACCTTTCCCAAGGGTATTTGCCCGAAAGTGAATGTAATAGCGCGACTGGGGTATGAACTCGCTTACTACGATTCCGCTGTTCATCGCTTTAACCATAACACCAAGAGGACACCCCCCTCTGAAGATCTGGGAAGAGCAGAGTATCGCTTGATGGCCGTTACTTCAAGGTCCACTCAAACTCTTAGGGTCTTATTAATGAGTCAAATAAATCTCTTCAAAAATAAATCCATATTCAATCAAAATATGTGCAAAAAACCTCTTAAGAAATAACTACATGAAAAATGTTAACATAAACATACAAAAAAATGGCATTCCCTAACATCTAGGGAAACTATAACCCTAGACAGGTTGATATACCATTAAAATCAATCAGTAAATCAATCCTTTAAAATTGTTAGATATAATTTCAGTTACTGTGGTCTCCAAACGCATTTTATAAAAGACTAGATGACTGTTGTCATCTACTTGTACAATCGCTCTGAATAGACAGTTTAACGGAAGGGCAAATTGTGGTCTGCCCTGTTACATTATGAAGAAAGGAAATACAGGAATGAGGACGAGAAAATATTGATGAATTTCAAGAAGTTTAACGACAGAAAGATAACCCTTGTGCTGTGAGTTCGTACATGAAAGAAAAACAGTTGCAAATGATAAAGCTGGAATTAAACATCTAACCGTGCAGTTTCGAGAACCAGTGAGTCTAGGAGGAATGAATGATGAAAAAATGGACTCCTAAAGGAACACTGGCCCAAAAGTTGAATGTGCTCATTTCATGTTGTGATGGTCTGTTACTGCTGCTGGAATGGTCAAGAAGAGTCAGTGAAAAAGTGAGTGAAAGCGCGTTTTCACCACCTTTTATATTGCCCGGGAAAGTCATCCGGGTAGAATAGGATAAATCATCCCCATTGGGTGAAAATGTGAGGTCGGGACCACAACGGTCAAAGTGATTAACGCACTAAATAATAATTTGAAATTCTTTCTGCTGCAACATCATTGGACTAATGGGTAGAGTGTTTGCCAATCGCCCGGGAGACTGAGGTTCAATCCCAGGTTGAATCATTCCAAAGACTCAAAAAATGGTACTTGATACCTCCTTGTTTAACACTCAGCATGATAAGGATCAAAGATAAAGTGAAGCAACCCAGGGAAAAGCGTAGTGTTCTCCCCTACACCTTGGTGTTGTAGCTATTGAAAAGGGAGCCTTCGGGTCGCCCTCGACAACAGTCGGCAACTTTACTAATATATATATACGCAGCATTTTCTCTTTTAAACATATTTGAATAAATGAGAAAGACTCTTTGCTTCTGCCTATTTTATAACTAATCTATTCAAGTGTTTGTATAAGTTATTTGACATCAGGATGAATGAATAAAAAAAGGTGCCATATTTCTCCCAAGTATTTTCAGCCCTATCTGGTGCCATCTTAAAGGTGTAACGGTGCTTGAATATTTATCCCAAGACGGGAGTTTATTTTACGCACGTGTAACGTCGGGGCAGTCTGGCACTTGACCCCTCGCAAAATAAGTCCTAGTTAAGATTCTTTTTTCGGGTATATGGGAACTGGCAAATAATGTAGGGGTTAATTTGGGGCTAGACTGACCGCAGCTGACAAGGGGTTTCCAAATTCACTTTACATACGTCACCAAATCCTTTCGTCTGCTTACCCCCTCGGATAACGGAAAACATGGACTTCTAGGTTAAGATAAAATATTATTCACTGTAGTCGGCAATTCCAATTTCCCGAGTAATGTTTTTAAAGGCGAATAAGACATTTAGCGGGAATAAATTGAAGTGAATGAAGCTGAAAATGATATATAAAAAAAAGGCAACTCGACAGATAAACAACATAACGAATATATTTCAATATAAGGGAACATTTAAACTACAACAACATTTTGATAGGTGAGGACCCAACAAATATTTAAGGTGCTGGCTATATTACACCAGCAGACAGTCTTAAACACAAATGTCTCTCTCTTCAGTCCTTTTCTTCTTTCTTCTTTCTTTACTTTTAAAACTTGAAAAGGTACTTTAGTCCACCTTTTGTCGAATGTTATGCGATCCAAGAGTTTTCTATCACATCTGATGCTGATGCCTAAAATACAAAATCAGATCACGATGAGAAAAGTTTGCATCGTCATACAAACCCTTCTTTCGTGTCGTCCAAATCACCATTCGAGCTTGTACTAGAATCGCGAGAAACGCCACACGCTTCTCACCCTGAAACAGAGGAAGAACGTTGTCCACGACGTAACCAACGTCGAGCAGCACGAGCTGCTAGGTTTGATGCAAGCCGTCTACCCGCCGACGTGATCCCAGAACGGGCGAACTCGCTCGCAATAGTAGAAGGCGTGCTCAGCCGTTCCTTCTAAACCACTGCCGCAGCGAGCACAATCAGTCATGTCTGCCATACCTGCTCTGAAGTCCAAGCCCAGAAGGGGTAACACATCCCATGCAAGTCACCAAGTGAGCGAGAATTCGAAATTGTTCAAGAAGCTCGATCCTGGCGCCCAATTCCAGTGAGAGCGGATCTCCTCCGCTGTCCAGCCGCGCCGCTCGCTAAGAGGTTCCGAAGCGGAACCCACCACTCGCTCCCGATACAGCTCCTTCCGAGGCCGTGAAAGGTCACTGGACCCAGGAAGGTTACAAAGGGCCGCTCGGCACTTGCGGACAAAAAGTGCTTTGCCCATCGGCTTACGTCGACCTTCAGCCTTTGGGTCTGACTGGAGGCGAGGAAAAGTCTGACTCGCCTTTCGTCTATACACTGCGTCTCCCGTCAAGAATCGGCTTAAGTATGCAAGTCTTTCAGCAAGCCAGTGGGTCTCCAGATCAGGCATACCCTGTCCCTAGTTGCACGTACGTTGGATGCAGACCTGTCTACAGAGCAATCTGGAGAGGGGCTGTTGAAGCGCCAGCCGACGCGCCTTAGGCACAGAAAACACAGCCAATCGGTAAAGGATCAAGGGGAAGACGTACACAACGCACGCCTCCGTCCTGCCCTTTAAGGACAACCTCCTTGAAAGACAGGTTCCCACCTGAGCATTCACCTTAACTTGTACTTCAGACCAATTTCGCTCCAGTTAGAGGTCGGGCTCGAACCACACCCCGAGGATGGACCCTGGAAGGGTATCGCTACCCCTCCAAGCACCGAGCCGCAACCCTTCACTTTTGTCAAAATTGACCTTGGCTCCTACTATCCGCTCGCACTCGCCAACTGCCATCTTCACTGCCTTTATATCCAGGCGGCGGGATACAAACACTGTGATATCATCAGTGAACGCAGAAAACCTTGCTGTAAGAGGGCCAGCAAAAGAGGAGACAGGGGGCAGCCCTGCCAGACCGAACGCTCGATCGCGAACGCCCTCAAACGCCTACCGACAGTCGCCAAAAACCGATGGTCAACCCTATCGAAGGCTTTGGACTGATCTAAACTGATCAGCGCGGCTTCCGTGCCGTCTTCTATCCATTCTAGGACCTCGCGAATCAAGTGCAGATTGTCCTGGATCGATCTTCCCTTAATAGCGTTGGTCTGCTCGGGGCCGATCAGATCGCTAATGACAACCTGTAAACAATTCGCTAAAACCCAGGCCAAAATCTTTAACTCTGTGTTAAGCAGAATTATGGACCTATAATCATCTGTAATCATCCTCCCAAACATGCTTGCCATCTTTCTTCAGCAATGTGATCACGCCCTTGGTAACGCTACCAGGGATGGCTCCCTGGGCGAACCAATGATTGAACATATCCGTCAGAATAGGCACAAACATGTACATCAGCCTCAAGTACACTTCTAGGGTAAACCATCTAGTCCCGGCGACTTGTTGAGGCTGACCTGCTTTAACGCATCACGGACTTCGCATTCAGTAATCACACCCTCGAAATAAGCCGCTTCAGCCGCCCCAAGGCGGGGGAAGTTGGCAAGATAGCTGCGAAACTCCTGAAGCGGGAGATCAGCCACAGCTCACTTGTGTGGGTGCCAGCCGAACGAACAAAGGTGGTCACCATGGGTGGACCCCTAAACAAATATGGGTTTGTGATATCTTTATGGTTTACGTGTATTTATAAAGGAGAGCGAGACCATTATTTAGGGAGTACAACACCAACCTAGGATGCAGTGTCTCATCAACCAAGGAAGACATCAACACGCAACTAGTAAAGGCATAGACAGCTATCGATGGGCTACCGGTCATATGGAAGTCAGACCTGACCGCTAAAATAAAATGCAGTTTTTTTCCAATCAGCGGTCGTGACGAAACTGCTACATGGATGCACGACATGGACGCTAACTAAACGTATGGAGAAAAAGCTTGACAGCAATTACACAAGAATGCTGTGAGCAATATTGAGGAAGTCCTGGACGCAACACTCCACAAAACAGCTGCTCTACGACCACCCACCAACCATCATGAAAACTATCCAAGTAAGATAAACCAGACATGCGGGACACTGCTGGAGGAGTAAGGATGAACTCATAAGTGATATACTCCCATATATTGACATAGAAGAAAAAAGGCAGGACGACCAGCGAGAATCTGCATACAACAGCTCTGTGCCGATACAGGATATAGCCTTGAAGACCTCCTGGGAGCGATGGATGATAGAGACAGGTGGCGAGAGAGCGACATGATGATATATATATATATATATATATATATATATATATATATGCCTGCAGCATCAGGGAAAAAACCTAGGTTATTCAAATTTGTAAATTAGGTAGTTAATGCCTGCTCGAATCTGATTGGCTGTTTTGAAGTTGTGCAGTTAGACCCCGCTCCAACTATCATTTATGTGAGACCACAAGGGTTCTCACTCTCTTTTTTGTTTTTCAGCACGTGCAGAAACCGAGCAAGCCTTGCTCCTTTTGTTTCGCGAGCTCTGGTTTGTTCGCCTTCGACTTTAGGCAGTTTTTTTCTTAAGCAAGATAGCTTGGGCAAATAGGCCTATTTAGCCGTAAGAGGCTAAGCCTCTTTTCCTTATCGGGTTTTTATAGTTACTTGTTGAAACAATAAGCCTACTGCTGGCTATTTGTGGTTTTGGTATGCTGTCCCTTTCAAAAGAAAGTTGAGTCTAAGGTCTGGAGGCGGTATTTATGGACTTTTGCCGACAAAGGAAGCTGTTGGCCGGGTCAGAAGATATGGTAAAAGCCTCCGTAGGCTCAACAGAAAAAATTCGAGTTGAAACGAAAGATATTCGTCTTAAAGGAGGAAGCAGTGGTCTACTCGAAAACTTCGTTTTCAACAAGTCTATGCAGGAAACTAAAAGAACACCGTTGTCCAGGTTGATTCTACAAAAGAAAGAGACACCGAGAAGAAGAAGAATAAACCCTAAAAACTGGCTTCTAAATGAACTTTGATATAAAATACCAAAGAATGGTATTTATCATTAACAAAAGTCAAACTGACAGTTGGTGGTTGACAGCATGGCTTCAAGCAAGTCAGTCGTTGTATTTCTCTTTACTCCCCACCTTTTTTGGTTATAAGAGTGTCGTTACTTGAATGTATGTTATTTTAGTTACCTTATTCAACGTTTTCGACAAGCATAGGGAAAAATGTGCAAAGCCGGATTTTGTAAATGTTTTTTTTTTTTTACTTGAACAAAATTACTTTGTGGGAATGAGTTGTTTTGTTTTTTAAGAAATGTAGACACGCTTTTCTTTCATGTCACAAAAGTTAATTCCCCTTCCTTCTTTTTTGTCTCCTTTGTTTTTGTACCTTTCTCTCTCCCTTTGTTAGGCCTGAGAGTTACTGCTAGATAGTTTCTTGGGCTGGACAGAGATTGAGTTTACTTGATTTGGGTAGAGTTGTACTTTATAGCGACTAACATTCGGATATATAATCAGTTAACTTTTCGCGAGTTGATTGTTATCTTTTAAGACTTAAAACCTAGTATATTTTTTAATTGAGCATGATTTCTCATTTCTTGCATATTTCGTTTCTAATGAGGTTTTACCTAAATGGATCAGATGGACATCTTTGACTAAAGGAAGGTGGAACCAAATTACGTTTTATTGATTTAAAAAAATGCCAAGAATAAAAAATGTCCTGATGATCCGTTTTGGTGAAACCTAGGTAAATTTTTTCTGACTCTGCAGGCATTTATTCATAATTCGTTCTACTTAGAGTGTTGAACACTCATATGTTTAGCTTAAGGAATTCTGTTGGTGTTTTTTTCTTTTGGCTTGACATGCCTGATTGGTTGATTATTTTCAAGTAGTACGTATAATTTTAGTCTTTTCGTTTTTATGGAATTTTTTTCTCGGATAATATTTATAGATGAATTGTACTCACTGGGTTTTTTCATTCAATCAGAATTATAAAATAATTCATAGAAAATTGATTACGTAATTAATATATATATGTGTATGTGGGTAATATTTGAAAATATTACGTACAATTTACTGGCAATCTTTTCTCTAACAATGTTCAGAATTCAGGACAGAGATATTTTTGTGTCAAATATTAAAATACAACTATTCTAATTACCACTGTCAGTTATAGAGATAACAGATGCAATGATTTTGAAATAATAACGTTTTTATGATTGCCTGAAGATTGTGAAAATGCAAAACTGACAGTTGTGATTAACATGTTTTTTTTAATATGTATGCGTGCGTGTGGGGAGGATGTTTGTGTATGTCAGGACTTGAATTCAAATACGAATAGGAAATATGAAAACAAGTTTTTACAACATGATTAACACACTACAATGATAAATGATAATGTGTTTGTATTTTGAAATTATATATATATATATATATATATATATATATACACACACAAAGACTTTGTGTTTAAATGCTAACACAATATGTAAAAATAAGTGTTTATTTCACAATTAATACACCACAATGAAAAATAATTTGATACATTTTAAACAATGATTAAGAAAATTCCAAAATTCAATAATTTGATGATTTGAAATTCTGAAGTTTTGGTGGGGGTATTTCGGATATTAGCAAGACTAGCAAATGAAACAAAATGAAATACAGTTACACTTGAAAATAGATTTTTACTATGTTTATTATGATACAAACAAAATTCTGTTGATGAAAAAAAAAAAATCTAAAATTTAGCCATAAAATATAAAGAATTTTTACATTTTTATAAATCAAAACCCCACAGTGAATTTTTCTGAAGTCATCTTTATTATAACCACTGAATAATTTATAACCACTGTGTAATATATAACCACAATGTAATATATAACCACGGTGTATATATGTTTTTTCACATCTTAAACCGAGTTCTATTTAAAGTTCCATGTTTTCTTCGTATGACACTTTTGTTTTATTTGTAGAGATGCAGTAGTGTAATGTCTGAATGTAATATTTCTTGATCGTGAAAACGGGTACTCTTGTCCAATGCCATTGTCTAAAACTTTTAGTTTAATATATTGAGGTATAGATGCATGTGATGGGTAAATCAAAAGTAGCAATTGTTTTATAATCTGTTGCATTAAACTTCTCTTATTAAATACAGAATCCTATAAAATTAATTGTTTTGAATTATATAATTATACCAGTTTCAATAATCTTGATCAATTGAAACAAGCTTAATTTAATTTAAAAAAAACAACTTACTTCAGCCTTTTGTTTTGGTTGGGTTTTATCTTATATCAACAATTATTGGTTATTTAATGCTAAATTCTGTTTTTACATATTAAATGTATAAACTTTGTAAACTTTTTTTATAGATACATTTTTAAATGAGCCTGCACTCATTCTTTTGTATACAGTTCAATGGTTTCAAATATGAATATTTCTATGGTTTCAAATATGAATAGTTCAATGGTTTCAAATATGAATAGTTCAATGGTTTCAAATATGAATATTTCTATGGTTTCAAATATGAATAATTCTATTTACTATCAATCATTCATTTTCACACATTTAAATGGTTTCAAGTATTGCTATGTAACAGTAACAATTTAACATTAGTCATTTGCTTGCACACATTTAAATGGATATCCATACATTATTTTTAAGTGAATAGTTTGTAGGTAATTTCATCTATAAATGTGTTTGAATTAATTTGTTTGTACTCTAGTATTGCAATTGTTTCTCTACATGGTAATGGTATATGATGGCAATAAAGGGGTGCTCCGTATTCCCCAAAGCTCCAGTATTACTGGAGCTTCACCATCATATGGTTTAGTGCCCTGTTGGGAAGGGGTCTTACCACTCTGCAGAGATGCAGATGGTGTATTATACATCTCCAGTTGACTGGACTTACTCTTTTTGAAAGAGTAGTATTATTCACACACACACACACACACACACACACATGTTGAAATTTGAATTATATAGATATACTAATACAATCAATATGAATATACAGGATCTACTTAAAACAAATAAAAAGATACATGAAATATATATAAAAGATACACTAGATATTTAATTTTACACATATTAGAAAACTTTGATAAAGAGTGAGAGAAACTTGACAGTAGATATTTTCCTAGATAAATCATGAAGGCAAAAGTGACAGGTCATTTTTAATTATGATTGGCCTTGTTTATTTGTTTAACAACTTATCAATTCTTATGGGTTATTTAATGTCAAAATTTAATTAATTTGTAAATATCTTATCATAATCCAAACTATATTTGCAATGCCTCACTGCATTTATTTGCCTGTAATAATTTGTTTGCACACAGTCATGAAAACAAGTATTCCTATCTGATACAAATAGCTTGTATATATCGGTATGGTTTCAAATGTTTCTGTACTGTTTCCAGTGACATGCATCCATTTTGGGGAAATGGGTGCATTGTCTCTGATGTTGAGCTAAACACCTTCTGGCAGTTAAAACTCTGAAGCAAAGTCAGGGTTCATCAAAAGGTTTATTAACCACCAGGAAAAGGTAAAAGTGAAAAGGAATAGAATACAGTTTGACAAACGTGTGTGAAACAATGTACAGAAACACTGACAGAGGCTGAAAGCCTAATCTAACTTAAGGAGCCCTGGGCTTAATGTATACAAAGTAGCAAACAGTTCTTTAATAAAACAGGGTTATTAAAAAATAATGCTAGAAAGTGAAGAATAGAAATTTCATTTATCTAAAAGCCAAGTTGATAAGCAAAGTGAAATTAAGGTTAGCGCATGCTAAAAATGGATACTAGTAAATGAAATATAATAAAGGAAAATAGTACAAAATGTCAAATAATTACAAAGTTTCTGCACTTCAAGAGGAGGAAGGCAACATTTCTAACTGAAAATATTTGAAATATCGGGCTTATCAGGAAGGATTAAGATAATGACTGCAGACAGTGACGCTTTAGTTCTTTTACTCAATAAGGGGATGAAACCAGAAGTCATCTTCCAGAGACAAGTCTAAGAGTGTGTACCCTAAAATGTAAGCACCACTAGAGAAGGTAGATAATATGAAATTTAACCTGTGGTGTAATAAAAAAAGATTGTTAGTACATAGTTAAATGGTTTAATGTATTCCTATCCAATACTAATAATTTTTAAACTGATATATTTATAAATGGGACTCTAAGAGATACTACCACACAAATTCAGAGTGGAACTGGGAGTAATGGCAATAAAGGAGTATTCTAAGGTCTCCAAATCTCCAGAACTAGACCCTCACAACTAGAAGTCATCATATGCAGATGAGTGTACCCTAAAACACAAGAGACCACAAGGGGAGATAAATGGTAGGGAATCTAATATAATGTATAACATGATGATTCCCATCTAATATTGATAATTTATACTTAATTACATAGTTTCAAGAAACTATTTCTATTTGATAATAATCATTTGTTTGCACACAGTTATATGGTTTTAAGTATTACTACCTAATACAATTAATTTTCAAAACATCTATTTGACATATAGATGGGACCCTAACAGGTACTACTTATTCAGGTCAGAGTGGACCTGGGTATAATGGCAATGAGAGAGAACTCCACACTCCCCAGAGCTTCAGAACAGGAGTCTCACCATTAAATGCTGTTTCATATCCTACCCAGGACACCTCTCTGCAGAGAATACTATCAGCATATATTATAAGTATTGACAACAGGGCTTTTTTGATTATGAGAGGATGATGCCAAGCTCTGTCAGTATTTGTCTTTTGGAGACACCTGAGGCATCAGGGATTGACAGACCATACCAGTTGGGTAGCTGCTTCTTATAGCAGAGCCAAATAATTATTTCCAGTCATGGATGACTGATGTATGAATCTTTTAGAATAAAAACTGGTTGAGTTGTCTGTTGCCAAACTTTATTTTTAGATAATCTTTTTTATCTCATTTTATTTGAAACTATTAATTAAGATTAAGGGAATGCTATTGTGAGACACAAAAGTCTAGTTTATTTATTCTTC
The DNA here is from genome assembly GCA_963585895.1 of Sepioteuthis lessoniana. Classification (NCBI taxonomy): domain Eukaryota; kingdom Metazoa; phylum Mollusca; class Cephalopoda; order Myopsida; family Loliginidae; genus Sepioteuthis; species Sepioteuthis lessoniana. The sequence continues at coordinate 46,981,119 of OY757913.1, forward strand.
AAACTACCTTTTGGATTACCTAAGATGATTCGGCCAAAATATTTGAGATGTCATAAAATTGAATTTTATCTCTTTCTAATCCAAATGTGCAAGTGTTTGGTTTGGTTTAGTTTTATGGCATATCAACCATTCTCGGTCATTTAAAGCCAAATCCTTTTTATACACATATCAAATATATGATTCTTGATCACATTTTGAAGATAACATTTTTAAACGAGCCTAAATTCCTTTTTATTGCACATAAATATTTCCAGTTAATTTCTTACAATTCAGTTCAGCATAAATACAATGTTTTGTTCACACAGTTAGTCATTGGTTTAAATACAGTTTTTCATTTACACAGAGTTAAATGATAAAACAGTTCTATTTCAAACAATTTAGTTTAGCATAAGTACAGTTTTTTGTTTACACACAGCAAAATGTAAAAACAGTTAATTTCAAACAATTCAGTTTAGTGTAATTACACAGTTTAGTTCTATTTGACCCATAGATAGGACTCTATCAGATGCTACCATTCCAGCCCAGAGTGGACCTGGGAGCGATTGGCAATGAAGGGGTACTCTGTACTTGTTGTGGATCAGTAAAGGGTCCAGAAGAATAACACAACTCAGGTTTGCGTGGAACAAAGTAAATTAACAAAGTATAATACAACATATGTACAAAGTATTAGAAGTTAGTCCGACTGCCAAGTGTTTGCCGGGAATAAGTACTGAGTTTGGTATTAATAGTCATGGAAGAGTTCATTACCGACCGCAGGTTGGGTACCATAACTATTCTACAAAGCTCCAGCATTACTGAAACCTCATTATCAGATAGTTTAGTGACATATCCAGGACACTCCGAGGAGTCTTACAGCAGAGATGCAGTTGGTATATTCTGCAGCCCCAGCCAACTGGGCTATGTGCATGTATGAATTCATGGGACACTTGACGTCCATATTTTTCTTTTCATGCCATTTGCTCTAAATGCCTTAAATAGAATACAGTTAAACTGATTAAAATGACATTAACCCAATATCTGCCAAAATTGTTTGAGAGTAAAATTTTAAACTTTTAAAAAAATAATTTACATTGAAACCTTCCAAAGATATGTATACTTTTTAAGATTGATTAATTGATTGATTGATTAATTAATTTCAATGGCATGACAACCTGTCTAGGATTATTTCATACCTTGAGTTTAAGGAACTGCATTCTTTGTATATTCATATCTATATTTTTGTGTAGCTGTTTCTTTGTTTTTTCACTCAGTCCTATCAAATACAAACAATTTTTAAACAGATCTATTTGACCCAAAAATGGGGTCTTAATGAGATTCCGGGTAAATTCATCATATGATAAATTTATTGTTGGTAAATGCCTAATCATCATATACTAAATTTATCACCAAGTCAGAGTGGACCTGAGAGTAATGGCAATTAAGAGGTACTATACACTCTCCAAATCTCCAGAACTGGAGCCTCACCATCAGATGCAGTTTTGTGTCATACTCAGGACATCATCTTTTTGGGGAAGGTTTATCCCTTTGCAGGGGATACAGACAGCATATTCTAAATTCTGCAGATTGGGCAGAACATTTTAAGATGAGTACAAATATTTATTATATTTTGTGGGAATTCAGGCCACCATCTTGTTTTCCACTTGTGGGATTCTTAATACAAAAGATGTCTTGTCAGTACAAAGGCAATATGTTTTAATACTGCTAGTAACATGCTCCTCCTCAAACATGCTCTAGTCTTCATTGATTGTTCGATCTCCAGCTGCTATTGACAGACAAGTCCATAAATACTTGCTGCATATTTATAGACAGCTTGTACCCCATTAGTTGATCTTTTCTGACCAGCTGCTTTGGGTACATGGTTGGTTTGGGATCGGTTGTCTGAGTGGGGATCACGGTTAGTCGAGTCTGCTGGACACAATCACTGGTTAAGCCCAGTTATTGTGGCTTGCGGACAAGACTGACCCACATCCTTGAGCCTCAGGGGGTCATGCTCCCAAGCTCAAACCCTCCTTGGAGTGAGTAGTTTATCACCTGGCACCTGAGGTGCTCTTTTTTCGGGGAATGCTGACAAGGCCCAAGATATTTTTGTGCTCTCCAGGTGTGTCTGAGCAACAGCCATGCATCTGGACCCACTGAAAACTAGGCCTTGTGCGATACTCACTCGTTTGGTGGAGCGAGTGACAAATATCTATTCCCTATTAGTTGACATTTTCTGATCAGCCGCTTTGGGTACACGGTTGATATGGAATCGGTTGCCTAAGTTAGGGTCACAGTCAACTGAGACTGCTTGATGTGATTGTTGGGTAAGCTCAGTTGTTGTGGCTTGCAGGCAAGACTGACCCACATCCTTGAGACTCAGGGCGTTGTCACCCCAGGCTAGGTTTATCACCTGGTGCCTGAGGTACCCCTTTTTAGGGGAATGCCGCTGGGATCCAAAGCATTTTTGTGCTCACCAGGTGTGTCTGAGCTATGGCCCTGCACCTGGACCAACCTAAAACTCACTTGTTAGGTGGGGCAAGTAATAAATATTTGTACCCCATTAGTGACCCTCCCCCAAACAATCCAACATGTTTAAAATACATCACTGGCAGAATCTAAAATATAAATATGAAGATCAGCTGAAAAGTACAGAGGCTGACCAAGACACTCTCATGAAATGTGACCAAATCAAGTTTATTTTTCAGCATAGATCCTCTTGCAGTCCACATGTTTCTTCAATCAGAGTAGCAGTGCTTGGATCCCATTGGTCAAAAACGTCATCAAAAGCAGATATGATGTTATCATATGAATTTCTCAGCCCACCCTATATAGTAATTTTTCTCAGTCTTCCATAGATAGAATGATAGCATCTGTTTTATTGAAATAGCCGGATAAAATCATTCAAAGTAAAATTTCATGGAAAAAAATTGTTTCAGAATATTCAATATTAGAAACGCAGAAAAAAGATAGAATTTTCTTTTGTGATTAAAAATAATTAAAATATTTTTACAAATAAGACATTAACATCAATGTTTATTTTTTAATGTTGTCTCTATCATTTGGAATTTTCTGAATTCTATGTCACTAAATACAATTTCTATAATTTAAATTTGCATATCACTGAATAATTATGCACTTTCTTTGTTCCACTTCAAGGTTGGTTGGTTGGTTGGTTTGGTGGATTAGCAGCATGTGAATTTTTGTAGGATTATTCTTTGCAAAGGTTAATTTTTTTCAATGGTTTCAAGAAACTATTCCTGTACAATAATAATTATCATTTGTTTGCACAGTTATATGGTTTCAAGTATTCCTTTCTTATAGTAATAATTTTCAAATAGATCTGTTTGATCCATAGATGGCATGTCACCTTTTATTGGTTTATTTTATGCAGTATTGAGATTAGAGGGCATACAAAGAACAAGGATTCAGACAAATACCCTTGGGAAAGGTATGAACCCTCAGCTATGTGCTAAATAGTACCAATACTGTTCTTCTAGAAGGATGGGTTTGGCATTAAATAAACCAAGAAGGTTGATATACCATTAAACAATAAACAAACAAACAAAGAACAAGGAAAAAACTAATGAAAAGAGTAAAAGATTATAGTTACAGTGAGAGTTTGGAGAAATTAGTATTAACTAGTTTACTAGAAAGAAGAACAAGAAATAATCTAACTGAAAAAATAATTAATGGTAGATGTAATAATAATGGTAGACATTTTTTTAATATTTCTTGGCAAACTGGAAATTTACTGTTATGATAGTTTAGCCAAGAAATATATGTTACACGAGTTACATTGTTATTTCCTCGCTAAATTTTGTTGGAAAATAAAGGACAGAGAAGAACGAATATGCTGTAAGGTTTTTATATGAAGGTTTTTAATGGCAGTGTGGAAAGGGGTTTACGTTTATGCTGCAAGTCTCGTAGGAAGGAAGGAAGGAAGGAAATGATTATGGAGTTGAGAAGGAATTTTAGCAGTTATTTGCCAGAGTAAAATGAGCATCGCTAGGTTAAGGCATTGTTGAATGTGTGAGTGAGGTATGGTCGCCATAGGTGTAGCAAAAGTTGTGTTTGCTGGTTGAGGACAGGAACGTTGCCATCGTCCATGAATGTGTGGTCTTGGTCATTTGGGGAGAGAAATGTGAATGTCTCCAAAAAATGTTGCCCAGGGCTGAAGTGGCTGGATGTCTGAGCGGAATATACAGAAATTATCTAATCAGATCAAAGTGGCTATACAGAAATTACCTAATCTGATCAAAAACAGCAATAGTGTTAAAAAAAAGCAATGTCAGAGGGCATTTTTAGGAACTATCAGATGAATTGATCAACAGAATTCAATCTGTAAATAGATATTGTAGTTATAGTGTATATGTTCAAAGCAAAGATTCTTTTGTTTTTCCTTTTTTTTAAAGTTGATATGAGAAGATAGTGAAAAGCAAAGATGCCTTAGGAGGCATAAAACAAATAAGTAAGAGATCAATCTTTTCTTTTCACAATTATATCGTTTCAAGTGACTATTCCAATTTAATAGAAATAATCATTTGTTTCCACATTTATATAGTTTCAAGTATTTTTATCAAGTATTATTATAATAATTTTTAAACATATCTGACTCATAAATGAGACTCTAACTGGTACAACTACTCTGGTTCTGTGTGAATCTAGGAATAATAGCATAGAAAGAATATTCCCTACTCCTAAGAAATCTGATCATGAAAAGCAGGTTAGTGTCAGATGCCTTTTTTTGAAGAGGATTCTTACCCTTCTGCTTGGAGTGTAATCAGCATATTCTTTGCCTTATTGACTTGGCAGTGTATGGCTATGTTTGAATTCCTAAAACTGTTCCATGTGTGCAGCTCAAGTAAAATGCTTAGTACCTTGCCATATAGTAAAATTTCATTGTTTTGTTTGATACTATTTACCAACCCCTCCGCTCAGGCAGGATATGACACAAGGTCAATTTTTAAGCGGAGTTTAACAGGTTTGAATTCAGAGTTTTTCCTTCTCCTAGACTAGTTGCCTAACCAAGGCTGAAGAACCTAGTCTGTCCTACTATTTACCCATAGCTGGAGGGAGAATAATTGGATTCATACCTTTCCCAAGGGTATGAGTGCTATGTGAAATGCAATCATTCTCGTCCAGGATTTGAACTCGTGTTGCCGTGTCCATTTCCTATGACGATAACGACTACACCACGGGCACCTCCATTGTTTTTTTTTGATAGTCCATATTTTTCAGCAGCGGGTGAATTTTGTAGTGAAGTTTCTTATTATTTTGTCACTAAGTTCTTCTATTTTTGCACTATTTTTCATTCAACTTGTGGCCCAGTTGGCTGGAGCTGTAGAATACATCGACTGCATCTGGGCAGAGGGGTAAGACTCCCCCAGCAAGTGTCCTATATATGACCCAAAACAATCTGATGGTGAGGCTCCAGTATTGCAGGAGCTTTGGGGAATGCAGAGTACCCCTTCATTGCCGTTGCTTCCAGGTCCACTCTGGGCTGGAGTGGTAGCACCAGATAGGGTCCCATCTATGGGTCAAATAGAAAAATTTGACATTTAAATTGTGTACTTTGACATTTATACTAAGTGCAAACAAATGATTCATGCTAAACTAAATTGTTTGAAATAGAACTGTTTGATCATTTAACTGTGTGTAAATAGAATTATTTGTATTTGAAAGAAGTAAGTAAAACTATTTAACTGAGTGTAAAAAAATTAGCTCAGGCATATTTAGAAATGTTTTCTAACAATGTGTTTAGAAATCATATATTTAATATATATGTATAAAAAGGGTTTGATATTAAATAATCTACAATGGTTGATATGCCATAATACTAAACCAAACCATTCAGATTGTTGTCATTAAAACTTGCAGTGATAAGACATAAATAACTTTGGACTAAGCAGGTTGTGGAAGAAGTTATGTATGGTTCAAACTTAGAGCTGAGTGAAATTAGTGATAAAAAAAGTCAGTATCAATTCATAGATTATGTATTGATGATCAACATTTTAAGGAGATTTCAAGGTTTTCAAGTAATATCTTTAGAAAGAGTTTCTTTTTTTCTGGAAATAAAGCTAGTGAAAATTGGAAAAGGGATTTTTAAATTTATCTTTAAAAAATGCATTTTTTGATTAATCAAACAAGAATAACCCAGGGACTCATTGGGTCATTTGTTAAATAATAGATTGACAGAATCTATTATTTGTTGGGTAGTGTAGAATGATTTAAAATTGCGTTAAAAAATCATTGTTTCATCTGGATTGATTGATGTAGGATGAACCTGAGGTCATTTTGAGAACATGGCTTTGATTGGATGATCCTAGAAGTTTAGAAATAAGATAATTTCTGCCGTTAAAAATTACTGACTAGAACAGATTGAATTCTATCTCTAATCTGATCTCTGACTTCCCGTTTAGTCAAACAGGTGATGTGAAATGGAAGTCACTAAGAAATAAATCTAATATTTGCACATACAAATGTGTCTAAGTTATTCTTCATCCCAACATAGAAGAACTGAGAAAAGTTGGGATTGCAAGGAAAATCCATAACAAAAGAGATACAAACAACATAGCAACTAGAAGACAGAGACTGAGAAAAATGAAGTGGTAGACAGGACAACCAAAGAACAAAGAGAAGTGAGGTGATGGGATCTGTTCAATGAACAGTATAGCAGTAAAGTAAAGTAAATTTGGTGACCTTAGTCGAGGGTGACACATAGGCTCTCTTTTCGATAACTACTACACCGAAGTGTAGGAGAGGGTGCTACTCCATTCCCTGGATTGCTCCACTTTACCCTTGATCCTTACCCTATAATGCTGAGTGGTAAGCAAGGCAGCATCAAGTACCATTTTTTGAGTCTTTGGTATGACTCAACCTGGGATTGAACCTCAGTCTCTTGGACCATTGGTGAACACTTTACTCATTAGGCCAATGGCCCGGTAGAGCAGTAAGCTAGGACAACATAATATAAACTCTGAATATAACATAGCTCAGAATATAACATATTTATTTTACATTTGCAACAAAAAAAAATGACAAGAAAGAGAAATTATTCTATAATAAGCATCTATTTAATAGTTATTCTCTTAAATGTTACAAACCAAAAAATGAGCATACAGATAGATACATGTGGGATTTTTTCATTCTAGGTGTTATCTCCCTTAAACATCACAAACAAAAAATAAATATACAACTACCCATGACATTTTTATTACAGTAGATGACTCCTGAAATGTAGCCTATGTCAAACTCGAGCCAAGCTTAGAAAATATGTTTTGAATGACCTGCCACAGAGCAATAGTGTGCATGCCTATCTGACAAGCCATAGCACGTGGATTGATTTATTAATCTATCACAAAGTGATCCATGAATTTTACCTTGTTCTAGAGTTACTGAATCAAACATATATATTTATATATATATATATATATATATATAAGTGAGGATAACATAGACATAGAGTCAAAAGCACTTCCTAACTCAGTTTCTCACCTATGTGATCATCATTGCTTCAATGATAGGAAAGGCAAGAAACTGAGCGTCATAAAGTACCATAGATTCTATATCTGTGATACCCTAACAGATATATATGCACTATAACTGTTATTGAGCATTTTATTTATATATATAAAAAAACTATATATATATATATATAGAAGTGTGTGTGTGTGTGTGTGTGTGTGTGTGTGTGTGTGTGTGTGTGTGTGTGTGTGTGTGTGTGTGCATTTACCAGTCACTCCACACAAGCAGAATGTGACACAAGATCAATTTTTAAGTGGCATTTAACAGGTTTGAATTTAGAGCTTTCCTTCTACTAGACCAGAAGCCATAGCAAGGTTTAAGAGCCTAGTTTGCCCTACTATTCACCTATAGCTTGTGTGGCATGGTGTAGAACCCTGTTGCTAAATGTAGGGTCTTCCAGCAACTAGCCTCTCAATCCAGGGCTTTACTACTTCTTCCAGGCTCTTGATATAGGCTACCATGTTGAGTCTGAGGCCACATGGGGAGATGAATGATGGTATGTTACCATCACCAGGGACCACTTCTTATTGATGAGTATTTGGTTTTCATCAATATGAATATGAATCTCTCCTCAGACTGATGACCAAACACTGTGAATTCTTCATGTTGGACTTTCTGACATGAATGCCAGGCAGTACAGCATGTTGTTTCATAATTTCTGGAGGTGTAAATTCCATCATTGGTGCTGCTTTCCTCGCAGACAGTGTGCAGCTGACTCAAGTTTGCAGCACAATAGACAAAACCTGAAACAAATAAAGTACATGCACTAAATTAATACTTTAAAATGGTGACAATTTACTGATCACACTCTATACGAGTCGGGGTGTCGTCGTGGTGTAATGGTTAAAGCGATGGACTGCGGAATCGTAGTACGCAAGTTCGTACTCCAGTCGCGCTATTACATTCACTTTCGGCAAATACCCTTGGGAAGGTATGAACCCCCTTATTCTCCCAGCTATGGGTTAAATAGTACCACTACTGTTCTTCTAGGAGAATATATTTGGCATTAAATAACCTACAAAGGTTGATATGCCATTAAACAAAGAAACCAAACCTTCTATACGAGTTAAAAGAGCTAATTGCTCACATTGATTTGATTTTTAATCATCATTCATTATTACAGATAATAAGATTTTTAGAAACATGCTATTTATTGATGCAATTGAATGTAAAAAAATTATTTATCTTTACCCTTATCTGCCTTCCTCTACCCCCACAAAAAAACATTGAAAGGGACATACTATTATTATCGATTTATTCATTATTTTCTGTCAGTGTATTATAAAGAATGGTTTTGTTTAGTTGTTTCCTTTTTTATTTCAATCCATGGTTTTACTATTAATATATATAATCTAATGCACTTTCCCCTCAAATATTAAATTCTCCATGGAAATATTGATAGGAATTAAAAGCAGGTGAACAAAACAGGTTTTGGTGGGCAAGTCTGCATTATGTAGTGTGCAAAAAAAATTGTTGCCGTAAGGAGCTGGTTTATACAATAAATCAAACATTGTACCAAAAAATCTCTTTAAACGAAATCCCCCAAAGAGATTTATTCGTTCAATATACATAATATTGTAGTTAACCGTTTATGTTGTTTTGTTATACTTTGAATGCAATTATTCAACAGGCTCTCCCTTTTGTCTATGAGGATATTTTTACTGTAATGATGATTTAGCTTCTAAAAGTGATATAGGGCACTTAAGAACAGATTTGTATAATTTATCTTACAGCAGAAACACTCCCCAATAGCTAACTTTGCTTTAGTATGGTCCACTTTTGACTGTGTAATTCAAGTAGTGAGAGTATTATCACTGTCATCTATATCTCTCTAAAACTCAAAATCACTTTTAAAGATTATGATATTGATTTGGAACTTTCTTTAAATAGTAAAGACATTCACTAGACTAAGAAAACTTTTACACAGCCTTTGGCAAGAGTTGAATTCACTATATTTTGGCAAATCCAGAACAGTAACCAATATATTTTCTTTAGTACATGCGGCACTAATATAGTTTTTAAATGGATTAGGCCAACATTGACTCAAGGCCTGATTTCTAGAATATTCAATATTCTTAAAGTTTCTATCATTGTATTGGCATGAGTGTGAGAGGTAATATAAGAAACAAAAATTAATTTCAGTTTGAACTTCTATTTCTGGTTTAAATAGCAAATTATGAAAACATCAAATTTCTGGTTTCTGTCAAAATATATTCGCCCAGAGTGTAAGCAATTAATAGTATCCAAAATGATAAAGATATTCATTCAAAGACACTGGGACAAGTTGAACTTAGAAGTGTGATGCTTGGGTTAATGATGATATGTAATTGCTTTGTAGAAAAAAACAAACTAGAAGTGATTAATATGTGAATCCATTGACATCAATAACAAACAAAAAAGATCATATATATCATTACTTATGGCTTAAAACTGATAATGATAAAAATCTCTGCTATTCATATACAATCGTTTATACTGACTGAACCCGTGTAAATGTTGCAATCTAATTAGTGCATGCATTGTTATGTAATGGATATCATCCTAGGAAATTGGCATAGCAACCTGAATTCAAACCATGAAGTGAGGCTGTTTGCATTTCACATCATGCTAATACCCTTGGGAAAGGTATGAATCCAACTATTCTCCTTCGAGCTATGGGCAAACAGTAGAGTAAATTAGGCTCTTTAACCTTGGTATGGCAACAAGTCTAGGAGAAGAAAAACTCTGAATTCAAACTTGTTAAACTCTGCTAAAAAATTGACTTTGTGTCACATTCTGCTCATGCAGAGAAGTTGGTAAATACAGAGACACACACACATACAGACACACACACTTATATATATATATATATATATACGGTAAAAACAACGCGCTGCATTTGTGCCTTCGCATACACCTACACTATATGCCACGCATACACACTCACACACTTACAATCACACATAAAGATTACTACAAAATCCCAACAACTTTTAACTGTATTTTTTCAATTTTCGATTCATTTCATTTTGTTAACTGCCTGACGATTGTTGTTTGGTAAAAAACTCAATGAAACCCAGGGATTGCAGTCTAAATTCCATGGAATTTAATATATATATCTAATATGTATTCATTTATTATTATCATATAATAGCTCTATCCTAGATATTGAGCGTTCTCCACACTATATTGCATTTAGTTCGACACAAACCCACTAAGTGATTTAGTGACAACCAACACTGTTATATATATATATATATATATATACACATACAGATTGTAAGCATTTTAATAAATTTCTCATGTGCCATTTAACACATGTTTAATTCTTTATTTATTCTCCTCTGTTTACCAAGTCTTATTACTATATATGTATATATATATTGATCCAAATTTAAGTCCTTGATGAGACTGTTTGCATTTCCTTTAGTGTGAATATTCTTAGGAAAGATATACATACAACTACTCTCCTTCCAGCTATGGGTAAATAGTGGAGCAAACTGAACTTGCTATGGCAACTGGTCTAGGAGAAGGACAACTCTGAATTCAAACCTGTAAAACTCTGCTTAAAAAATTGACCTTGAGTCACATCCTGCTTGAGCTGAGGGATTGGTAAATACATACATACATACATACATAAATATTATATACACATATATGTGTGTGTGTGTGTGTGTGTGTACGTGTATATGTATGTGTTTTTTTCACATGCGAGTGTCACAAGTACTTCCATCTTAACACATGACTTTGCACCATTATTTAATTATGATTGATTGCCCATTTTTCTCACTTTCCCATCTGATGATTGTGCACATCACATGAAACTTGAAATAATAGACTTACAGAGTTCATCATTTGCTGGATTGAATACCTGCTTTGCTGTGGTAGCATCAAGCACTTTTTCTTGCTAACTTCTCTCATTTGCATTTATATTTGTATCTAATAGAATAAATTAAACAGATATACTAAACTACAGAAAAAGATATGTTACTCATTTAAAATTATGAGATATCTTTCTTAAAAAGAATTCATATTTTAGCATCCTGACTCCCTACAATCTCAGATTACCCAATTTTCCCTTTAACATTAAAAATATCTTAAAAGAATTTAAAGAGTTAAAACAATAAGAAATCTTGAGGATTTGTTAATAGATGGAGCTATTTGCAGTCTGTCACTGCATACCACCATCTTTAACTGCATCAGTATACCTGGTCATGGAAAACTGATATTGACATATTTACTTTTTAAGTATGTATTTACCCGAGCCCTCCTCCACAAGCAGGATGCAATACAAAGTAAATTTTTAAGCTGAGTACAGCTGGTTAGAATTCAGCATTTTCCTCTTTCTAGACTGGTTGCATAACCAAGGTAAAAGAACCCAGTCTACCCTATTATTTACCCATAGCTGGGAGGAGAACAGATGGGTTCATGCTTTTCCCAAGATTATGACCATGAAGTGAAATACAGACTCATCCAGGATTTGATTTTGGTTTGCTGAATCCATTTCCAATGTTAATAACCATTACATTAAGTGCACCATTTTAAGTATTGTTATATTTAACTATATTTTATGTAATAGAAAAATAAATTGATCGTTAGTAAAAATTCCAATAATGCTGTAGTATTTCAGCAGTAGCAAGATAAATTGGTTAAGAGTGGTTTGCTGGGGGAAAAGTGTTGTTATTTATTTTGTAACTCAGTTTGCCTGTAGCAAAGACATATACATGTGTAATATAATGGCTGAGGGATTTCGGTTTTTGCCTTTGGGTTTAGTTAGGCTGAGAACCTTTTGGCTCAGCATATGGGTTAGTTAGGTGCAACATTAACGCGGGTGTTCATGCGCGCACATGCACAGAGCGAATGTGTCACTCAGAGATGTCACAATAGCCTGAGATAGGAAACGGAGGCTAGCAAGTGCGAATGACGTCACACACCAGAAGCGTGCAGAGGATTTGGGGAGATTTTGAAAAAGTCAGAGAGTTGAGATGAGCCCTGCCTCGGGGGAAGACGGTTGGTTTTCGCTTGCTCATGGAGACCTTTGTGGCGGGTGCCACACGTGTTGGGGGGACAGATGAAAAAGCCAAAATAGAAATATTGTGCCTCTCTCTCTCCTTATGTCGAAGAACCTTTAAACTCAAAGGTAATAAAAAGTTTTGTACCTGAACAAAGAAGTCATTATGTGTTTTTCGAATTTCGAGATTCCTATGTTCTATGTATATATATATATGAACATCCCATGTACATTTCGCATATTAATGTATATGGCTATGGTACACATGTGAGCATAAGGAGAATTAGGTTTTAATTAACTTGGTCTCTTCCCACTGTAAGTTGGCAACCGTAGTCGAGGGTGACCCAAAGCTCCCTTTTCAATACCTACAAAACCAAGGTGTAGGGGGGGGCGCTACTCCTTCCCTGGATGGTTCCACTTTACCCTTCATTCTTACCTAATAATGCTCAGTGTTTAGCTAGGCGGCATCAATACCATTTTTTGAGTCTTTGGTATGACTCAAACTAGGACGGAACCCCAGTCTCCCAGACCATTGACGAACAACAATAAATAGTTGTCTCACTTGAAAAATGGCTATGTCCACATGATGGCCGCATAGATTGTCTCATGTAGGAATATAAGAATCTATCTAAGTCTCTTTCATCTCTGTTCTTTGTCTTTTTTCTTTGAACAGTAAAGACACACTGTTCTTTAAACAGTGGAGACATAATCTCCTCTTCTGGTCATGGTCATTTTACGGTCCATCTACATCAAGTAAGATGATCACCATTTTTGTTCCCCTGTTACATACTGTTGGTTCATGGAATAATAAGTCCATTTTTTAACTGTTGGGTCATGTTTATGTATTCTTGCTAATACTTTTTGTATGTGTATTATGTATGTATTAAATGTTTCTATTTGTGTACATGAGCTTTTCTTGTCTTTCCTTCTGTTTATTCTGTATTTGTGAATCATTGGATATACTAATGCTAATATTCGACCTAGGTGAGTGGGGATGCTCAACTAGATATCCTTCCTAGCTTTAACCAACCCAGTACCACCATAGTGTAATGCACACCAAATTCTGAGGATAGAGGTACGTATTTACAATAGTATTAATAGATTCATAGTGCAAATATATCATTTTGTAGCTTTTGTTAGATGTTTAAACTCCAGTCATATTTTATGCTGGCTCAATAAAAGAGAATTGGTATTATGTTGTCAGTAATTGTATCAGCTCATAAGAACTTTGTATAGTTCTTACAACAGACAATTTTATTGTATAATAAAATATACTGCACATTGATTTTTAAATATAATATATTAGTCAATCATCTTTTTTAAGACTTTTATATTATGAGATCAGCTAAAAATCATATGAAGGAAATAAAATTGGAATGAAATATTATTTTGTTTTAATAGAATAGATCAATTGATTATTTAGTTCTGTGGTTTTACTCTCCAAGAACAAAGAAATGATAGATGTATATATATTTTCCAATTCTTTGCAGTGATCAATAGCTTGTCCCTTTTGTTCCTGACAATTGTACAATGCAATGTAATAAACACGTAAGAATTATTTTGGCCCTTAAGAATGAAAACAGTTTATACAAATTAATGCTTACAATATTTTGTGAATTATATGCACATTAATTTGTACAAAAAGTTTCCAATTCATCAGAATATATCACAATTTTTATTTTCATGATCCGAGAATAAATTGCAGTAAAATTTTAAAAGAAAGGAAATCTATTGAAAATTGTTAGCCAGCATCTTAAGTTTATCATGTTTAATTTGATGTTTCATTGAAATCTTCAGCCTTTTATGTCATTGTCTGTTCTGTTTATGTAAATTAGTTGTTAGACAGTTTATGTAGATGATACATTGTGTTTCTGTTGAAAAACACAAGTGCCAGAAAATTATAAAGTGGATGGTTTTGCTCTCCCACCACTTTTAGAAATTAACTCTGCTAGATGATGTATGTTGGAGTAGTGTTTATAATCAGCACTCATTGGCCTTCAATGCTGAATTCAAACCAGCTGTATTACACTCAAAAATTTACTTTGTATTGCATCCTTCTTGTGGAGGGGGACTTTGGTAAAATCAAGTATGTTGATATCAGTTTTCCATGATCAGGTATATTGATGCAGTTAAAGATGGTGGAATACAGTGACAAACTGTAAATAGCTACATCTCTTGTTTATAGAAACTAAATGGTGGATGTGGGTACTGTTAGGCAGGGAGTGACAAGCTCCATTTAGTGCAGCTATCAACCTATAAAAGAAAATGCACAAAATTAGCTTATCTGCATGAATCAGTCCTATAAGAGATGAACATGAACAATATTTTCCAAAAACAATTCCACCCTCACTGAAAAGTGTTCAGGTTCTTGATACTTTCTCTTAGTTTTCTATTCCAATCTCACTGTTTATGAATACACCTGTGAAGGACAAATTGTCACCAAAGAGTATTACTTGAAAATCTTCCACTATCTCCACGATGTTGTATGTTATAAATGATTAGTCATATGGTCCACAAATCAGTGGCAGAATCATCATTACAGTGCACATTTCCACTTTACTTAACTTGTCCAACATGTTTGGGTGAAACACTGAATTGTGCAAGTGCAGTATCTGCTATACTCACCAGATCCTTGCTCTATATAACTTTTACTTGTTTGTTTAATTGAAAACTCATCTCAATGATGAAGAAAGCATTGAAAGAAATATGACAGCACAGTTTTACACCATAATCAGCCTAGTTTCATAGGAGCTACAACCAATGGAAAACTTGCTGGAATAAGCGTACTAAATGCTTAAGGGACTAATTTAAAGAAAATTAACATTTCATTTATTGTTTGTTTTTGTCTTTGTAAATACAGCTTCAATCCTTTTATAAAACACCTAATGCAAATAATTTAAATACAGAGATGTAATTGTAATTTTTTCAAATGTTGAGCAAAAACTAAAACAATGCTTTCTTTTTATTTTTGTAGGTGGTCAAATTGGCTGAGTGGCAAGATACTAAGTCAAGCATAAAATTTAGGCTGGTTTCAATCCCAGCTTGAAGTATCCTGTCTGTCTAGCCACATGGTAGAGTTGTGATACAACGAAACAGTCTGTCAAAGGAAGAATACAGAAAATACTGCAGGGAAAAGATTATCCTATTCCATCTGCATATTGGATGCACAGACATCACCCACTCAAACAAGAACAACTACTATGGTGTGTGGGATGTCACACACCATATTCAGTAAAATACGTATTGATAGATTGCATCAACCTAACACCAAAAAGACAATATTTCTACACTGTAAACAATATGAAAGAACTATTTGAACAAGTCAAAGTAGACAAAATACTGGCATTTCTAAAAGCAGTAGGTTTATATTAGTAAGTAAAGATGGCGACCTTTGTCGAGGGTGACCTGAAGGCTCCCTTTTCAATAGCTACCACACCAAGATGTAGGGGAGGGTGCTACTCCATTCCCTGGATTGCTCTACTTTACCCTTGATCCTTACCTTGTAATGCTGAGTGGTAAGCAAGGCAGAATCCAGTACTATTTTGTGAGTCTTTGGTATGACTCTATCTGGGATTGAACCCCTTCAACTTTTCATTTATGTACGTGATGTAAACACTAGATAACCAAATCAACTGAAATCTGCATTAAATGACCTGCAAAAGGTTCGATATACCATAAAACAAAACAATTGATCAATCAATCTTATTTTGGAAAACTACAAACACTGGCAAAAATAACAATCCTAAAACCAAGAATTGAATAAAGTGGATACACTCAAATGACTCCATATTGTCTTAAATATAAAAAAATTTTAATCTTATTTCCAGCTGGCTCTTGGTTATCTATTTATCAGTTTCCTCTCTTTGGCCTTGTAAATTATCTAACATGAAATATATGTTGGATGTGTCTTATTTTCATTTTCTTTTTAAATGCTTATTATCAAAATAAAACTATCTTAGCGATCAAATCATTAGCCAATAAGATAAAATACTTAATATCAATCTTAGAATATGTCCTTATATCCACTTCATATGGCTTCAAAATATCTCGGTTATTAGTCAACTTTTAAAATGTTCTCAAGGGATTATGGCACTCTAAATCCCTAACCATATCATACCCTGAATTAATAGACTGACTCTAACAATTTGCATGGTCAAATTTGGCTCATTATCTGACCCAGCTTAAATACTAATGATGAATGAAATATGTTGCAAGCACTTAATCTATAAAAACTGATTTTATATCTTCTTGGTCAAAAAACTTTTTAAATAAATTATAAATAAAAAAAAACATTATACTTACAAAAAACATACTGTTCCAGTTTTAAAGATTGATATTCAACTTCAGGGATATGAAGACTATCTTTTTCTTTCCTTAATTTATATGAGAGAGTGAGTGCATACATCAAAATATGATAATTCTCCCAGCATAGCAGTGACATTTTCTAAAACTTATACTCTTAATGATTTTTTTACTCTTTTGAACCCTTAAACCTCTTGACCCCAAGTTCACTAAATTCACAAAAATAATCACTCACAAAACTCATTCAAACTTTATTCCAGTGTGTAGACATTCTATCATTCCATCAAAAAGAAGAATATGATAAATCTTTTGTTAGCAATATATGATATAATTTCCGAGTCAAAAATAATATGCTTACAGTAAAATTGCAAAATTGAAAAAATAGAAATATTGGACTATTTAATAAAACAGACATCAGCTCAAAATGTTGGGCGCATGAGCCCTAAATATTGGGCTTATCAGGTTAAAAGTTTCATTAGAAATTGAAATTATTGGGAATTAATATTTATTTGTGCAAAAAGGTTAACAGCAATAATTCTAACATGTCTGAATTTTTATTTATTGTCTTTGGTAAGTCTTTTCTTTATTAAAGTGTTAATTCTTATATTTTAATAATTGTATTATTTCTTGTTTTAAATAGTAGCTTACCTATTTGTGAAATTGTAAATCAGATAAAAAATGATGATCATCAGTCTTCAAGATCATTACAAAACAAAATGAAAGAGAGGCTTTATGTTTAGCAGATTGAGCTTCATGGTTTTGATATGTCAGTATAAGTTTCTAATTTTGATTTGTTAATTCATCAAGTTTCTATTGGAATATCAAATTTTTAATTTTGATATGTTAATATAACAAGTTTCTAATTTTGATATACTGGTATAACAAATTTCTAATTTTTATATATTGGAATATCAAATTTCTAATTTTGATATGTTTGAATAACAAGTTTCAAATTTTGATATATTGGTATATCAAGTTTCTAATTTAGATATGTGAGCATAACAAGTTTCTAATTTTGATATGTTAGTATAACACGTTTTTACCAAATCTAAGAATTTTGAAAACAGAGTCCCTTAAGCTATTTGTTATAATAAATTTTTCTGAAAACTGAGTTAGTGTATATATATATATATATATAATTTGTTTCATGTTTTATAAATAGAAACTTTTAAAAAAATTTGACTGAAGTTTTAAAATTATCGAAAAAAATGTTATAGAATTATTTAAGATGTCAGGTTGAGGAAGTGAACTTTGGAAAAATTATTTTTCTTTTGAGAATGATAACAATCACCTGACCAGTTGCTGTTCACTTTTTTCCTTTTTCTTTCCTAAAATGCTAAGAAAATGTTGTTAATATCAAAAGACAGTTGTTTATTTCTTAAGTTCCTTTTGGGGACACCTGCTTATGTAAAATATACTTGACATAGGACCTGAGGTAATTCATAAGTTATAACTAATGTTTGTTGTTAAAGAGGAAAAAACATCTGCTATGCTGCATTTAAACAATTGTTATATAAAAAATACAAGCTTAATTTGCATAAAAATTATAGATTCATTAAATTAGCACTTTTTAATGGACACTCTACCTAGAATCAAAATGTTACCCCTTTGTACTTCTATCTCTGATCAGAGTATAGGATCAGTACCTATGGAAAACTAAAAATAATAGAATTGAAAACAGTTTTTTATTTGTTGAGTATAAAAGGCAATACTTTCACAAAATAAAACCAAAAGAGAAAAACGTGTATGAAAATATTAATGAGTATTTTAATTTTTCAATTTTTAAGTATTTTTTTTAATTTGATTAATTAGATTTTCGGGAGAACAGATACTATACACTGGTCTGATATTTGACTAACTCACCATAGAAATAGTATGTGATACATAATCAATTTAACATGGGGGCCATAAATTACTCACTTCCTGTTATCAGTGTTATGAAGGAGTTAGACTCTCACTTAAGAGTGTAATGGGTAGAAATCTCCAGAACCAAATGTGCATTGGTTTTTTGGTGGGAGGAGGTCATACTCTGCCCAATGACAAGAACTCATAACTGAAGTTGTAACTTCTCTTATGGCTTGGGTAGGGTCCTTTCAAATAGTGAACTGATTGAGGTAGTGAATTATCTTGAAGTAGCAAACTGTTTCATTGTTGTAGAAAACTGTTTTAGAGTTGATGTAGTGAACTCTTCTATTAGTGAAATATGGAAGAGTATCATGGTTGAAAGAGCAATTGGTCTTGTGGCTAAAGTCATGAAATGTTTCATGGATAAAGTAGTTGTAAATTTCTTCCAGAAGCCAATGGTCAGTGTTTGCGGCAAGTTGAGTCAGTGTTTGAGTCCAAATTTCAAATGTCATCAAGAAGGCATTCCCTTGCCATTTGCAAAACTGGCATCACACAATCTTCTTACTATCTTTTTGATAAGTTATATTATGCATAGAAAATATCAAGTAAGAATTTTGAATTGATTTTGTGAGAAATTAAATCAAGCATGTTATTTTGTCACAAATAACAGATATTTTTTTGACTGAAATACAGGTTAAATTGAAAAGATCTCTAAAACATTTGTAAGATTATAATTTGTTTTGAAACAAGATCATCAGGCAAATTTATATGGTTTTCCTTATGAAAAATAGGTTAAAAATAAAAGTCTTAGGTATAAGAAATAAATCTCAAGTATATGAATTAAATGAGATACAAATCTAATAAATAACCAACTCTATACAAGAAAAAAATCATACCTACCAGCATGTCCAGCATTCTTTGTCCATCATAAACAGCCAGCTTTTTCTTGTTATATAAATTTTCCAAAGTTTTTATATATTTTTTACACTTTTTACACATCCATCGTTAAATTAACATCACTAATATGACCCCATATAGTGCTGATGATGGTTCAGTAGAACCGAAATGCTATATTGTCGACTTTGTTTCTCAATAAATCTCTCCTTCTTCATGGATTACCTTTTTATCAATTCTTCTTTACAAATTGTTGGATTACAATCCATTATTTTCTTCTATATATATATATATATATATATATATATATATATATATATATATATCACCAAATTAGTAAATTTGATTTTGGTTTTGTTGTTAAATGGCATATCAACTTTCAAGGGTTATTTGATACCGAAGCCATACTATTAGAAGGACAGTAGTGATACTATTCAACCCTTAGCAGGTGGGGATTAAGGGGTTCATATGTTTCCCAAGGGCATTAGTTTGAAAGTGTACATAATAGCAAGAATGGGATTTGAACTTGCTTACTATGATTCCGCTGTCTAGTTCATTATCTTCTATACCCTTGGGACTTCTTTGCAAATCAGTAAAAATCCTTCATTTTTTTTCTCTATTGAAATCTGTTTTATACTATTTCATTTCATACTCTTCTTTTTCTGTCTCAAAAGAAAATTTGTCATCTTGCTGAATTTTTTAAAAATTCCATCAGTGCTGCCATTCTTCTTTTAATTGATTTAGAGTTCTTGGCAGATTCTACTCTTTATCCTTTTCCTGGGACCATTTTTTTCTAATTTTGGTATTATACTTTGTAATAATTGAAGGTTTTTCTTTGTTCTCCTCCTTTCTACTTATGCTCACATAGCACCTAATCATTCATTGCCTTGTGCAAGAAATACTTAGTATTTAATAAATCTTTTCTTTGTCTAATTTTTATCTGATGATTGTATCTTAATTAAGTTATGAGACCAATATAAAAGAGGTATGATCTTAATTTCTTTTAGGTTTTATCCTGCTCTGCTGACCAGGATTTGAGCACTCTTTTGTTAAAAAAATATTTTTTAACAATTTGTTTGCTCACACACACACACACACACACACACACACACACACACACACACACACACACACACACACACACACACACATGTATATATATTAGTCACACAACCTGGTCTCCCACAGAGTAAAGGGAAATTCTATTTTCATGGTAACACAAGGTTATTATTCATCTGCAAACATGACGAGTATAACTGAAGGGATACAACAAATAACAATCTCCCTTGGATAATTTGCTTGTCCAGAAGGGAATATAGTCTTGGAAACCTAATTCAACCACTTTTTGCCTCTGTTTTTTGAACAATTAAGACATTGTCATTGACTCTGTCAGGGAATGGTAAAGCCACATAAGTATATTACCAACATTTGTCACATAAAACATAAGTAAAACTACAGAATTCATTTGTGTATTCTTTTTTGTTATAATACTTGTATGTATGAAATGTTAAAGGTTTTTGCTTGAATAAATGAGTTTATCTTGTCTTTCTTTTTGTTGTGTTCAGTGTTAGAATATCATGGATATACTAATGCTGATATTAGTCTTTGGTGAGTTGGGATAATACTAAGTATCTTCCATCACACCAAGCATATCCAGCCCAGTCAGCAGGGGCTGTAGTATACACTGACTGCATCTCTGCAGAGATGTAAGACCCCTCAAGGAATTTCTTGGATATGACATTAAACAATCTGATGTTGAGAGTTTTGGGGAATATGGAGTACCCCTTCACTGCCATTGCTCCCAGGTAGCACTTGATAGGATCCTCATTATGGGTCAAATAGAACAAACCATATGTAAATCAATGACTGATGTTCAATTGTGACTGTTATATAGTAATACATAAAACCATTTAACTGTTTGCAAAAAAGAGCTCAGGCTCATTTAAGAATGTTATCTACAAAATGTGTTTACAAATCATATATATTTGATATATATGAATAAACAAGATTTGGCATTAAATAACCTACAATGGTTGATATGCCATAAAACCCAACCCAACCAAACCAAAACCAGCCATATCAATATTACCATAACTATGAAACTCCTCATTAATCAGATCAGACTGTTAATACATTGCAAAAAGCTTGTTTTCATCTTTAAAAATGACAGAATTCAAAACAAAATTTATGAGTAATTCAACAAATACAAAAGTGTAGCTGAATTTGGCTTTTGTATTTTTTAATATTATTATTAATTGAAGATGTTAAAATAATCATAGTTATATAAGATTATTTGTTATTTAATTAAATTTTTTTTTACTTCAAAAATTTTTAAAATCTTATCATTCTATATATATATCCTGAGTAGGAACAGATTCTACAGTTAGATATCAAGGCTGGGAAGAAATGCTGTGATCCTCAGCAGACTAAGCAAGGGTTGAGGCATTACTCCCAGGTAAAGTGCATTCTCACTCAATTATGATCTTTAGTAGAAATGATCCATTTGAGAATAATCATATCCTTTTAATGGAAATCCTATTTACCCAACCCCTCCACTCGGGCAGGATATGACACAAGGTCAATTTTCAAGCGGAGTTTAACAGGTTTGAATTCAGAGTTTTCCTTCTTCTAGACTAGTTGGCTAACCAAGGCTGAAGAACCTAGTCTGTCCTACTATTTACCCATAGCTGGAGGGAGAATAATTGGATTCATACCTTTCCAAGGGTATTAGTGCTATGTGAAATGCAATCAGTCTCGTCCAGGATTTGAACTCGTGTCGCCGTGTCCATTTCCTACGACGATAACCATTACTCCACGGGCACCTCCTTTGATGGAAATTATAGAAATGGATATGTATTTGTTTTCTATGTTTAATGGGACATCAACCATTGTGGGTTATTTAATGCCAAAAACATCCTTGTGGAAGAACAGCAGGGATATTATTTGACCCATAACTGGGGGGATAAGAAGGTTCATTACTTTTCTAAAGGTATGAGTCTAAAAGGGAACATAATATCACAACTGGAGTTCAAATTTGCTTACATCAAGACTGCAGCCCAGGACTTTAGCCATCATATCATAGGGACTTGCCGGCGTGCATATAAATTAGATATAACTATAAAATTTATTTCACCAGAGAATATCATTATACTCTCCATCTCATCAGATGACGACTGTACATGTTTAAATTGAAGCTGCTATATCAACGACCTCAATTCTAACATGTACAGACATCTGATGAGACAGAGTGGTGTAATGGTTATCGTCATAGGACATGGACACGATGACACGAGTTCAAACCCTGGACGAGACTGATTGCATTCCACATAGCACTCATACCCTTGGGAAAGGTATGAATCCAATTATTCTCCCTCCAGCTATGGGTAAATAGCAGGACAGACTAGGTTCTTCAGCTTTGGTGAGGCAACTAGTCTAGGAGAAGGAAAACTCTGAATTCAAACCTGCTAAACTCTGCTTAAAAATTGACCTTGTGTCATATCCTGCCCGAGCGGAGGGGTTGGTAAATAGTATAATAATATTCTCCGGCAAAATAAATTTACAATGACAATTTAACCAGGTTTGAGTTTCCTTCTAATTGCACTGTGTACACTCTGTATATGAGTTTTGTTATATAAACCTGGATAGAAAAAATGTATAACCGTAGCCATACATCAAGCACTCCCATAGATTTATATGAAATTCCTAATATATTTTTTACATGAATAATCCACACCTACTGTCTTCAGACGCTGACTGTATATTATTGATATATATATATATATATATATATATATATATATATATATATATATATATATATATATATATATATATGATATTGATGATATGGGTTTCTCTATTCATAGATAAAGAGTGAACAATATCATAGAGCATATATATTTAAGTTAGGATAGCACAAGCATAAAGTCAATGGTGCTTGGTAACTGTCAGTTTCTCTCAAGCACTGCTGACTTAATATCTACACAATCCTAATCTATCTATCTATCTATCTATCTATCAAAGAACCAATATATATATATATATATATATATATATATATATATATATATAAGAAACAAACATTTTTGTCCTAATTTCTATGGTTTAAAGTTTAGTAATAAATGATTAATAATATCCATTTTCATAGTAAAATGTTCCACTAGAAATAAAATCCTGATATTTTTGGCTTAAAAGAAAATAAATTTTTGAAAAAAATTGGGAGCAGTGAATTATTTATGGATAATACTATAAGTTAGATATAACGGAACTATACACACACACACACACATACATACATACATACATATATATATATATATATATATATATATATATATATATATATATATATATATATATTAGCTATAAGATATAAGTCCAGTATATATGTATCTTTGTGTGTGTGTGTGTGTGTGTGTGTGTGTGTGTGTGTGTGTGTGTGTGTGTGTGTGTGTGTGTGTGTGAGTAAAACATCCCTAAGTAATGCACTGTAAGAAAACGATACTAAAATGAAGTAAACAGATTAAGTCAAACATGTCTAGACTAATTTTAAAGGCAGTCAACAAGTCTGTGTTGTATTGAGTTTAGGCATGCTCAATTAATGCTGAATCATAATGTGTTTACTCAAGCAAACTGCCTATTATTGTTCCATGCAAAGTTTTGAGAGGAATAGTTTCTTAGATAATTTTCCAAATAGACTTTCTTTAACAGGGTTTCAACTGTGGTAATTGGTTCCAGTCAAAGGTTACTCTCTTTTTCGGTTGTAACTGCTTGTGTATATACAAAAAAAAAAAGAAGCTTCATTAAAACAAATATCTACTTGTGAATCCAATTCATGTCTTTACAAATGGTTTAGAGATTAAAAGGAAAGACATAAGGAAACATGAAATTTAAAAAATCCATAAATAAAACATAGATATACTTCTTCAAAACTCTCTTCCTATTCATTCTCTTCAAAAAGTTTGCAGTTCATCAGTTACAAGTCTGACACAAAAATAAATGGTGCCTACCATCTGTTCTTACTTCCAACAGAAAAATGTTGCTATTCACCAAAGAATTAATCCACCCTGCTGGTGGGGTGTAGAATATGCTGACTGTGTTCACTGTAGAGAGGTAGCACCCTCAAAAAAAGACCTTTTCAAAAAGAGGTATCCTGAATATTACACAAAACTGCATCTGATGGTGAGGCTCCAGTACTGAACATCTAAGGAGTGTAGAGCATCTCTTCATTGCCATTACTCCTTGGCCCACTCTGTGTGGTTGTATCTGTCAGGGTCCCATCTATGGCTCAAATTGATCTACTTAAAAATTATTTATATTTGATAAGACTATGTGTAACCCTCCCCACAACCAAAAAAACTCTTAAGAAATAGCTACACAAAAAAAGTAAATATAAATCTACAATGATCATGCTTCTCAAAGAACTTGGCATAGATTAACCCCAGATGATTCTCTTTGATCCAGAGATAATACCTGTTCGGGTTTCATCTATGGGTCACATAGAACTGTTTAAAGATTGATTTGTAGGACCATATACAAAAAAAACTCTGGAGAAACTAATTACACAAAAAAGGTAAATGAACATGATTTTCTAACCTCTTGGCATAAAATAACCCAAGATGGGTTGGCATGCCATTTCAATCAGTCAATCAATCCAATCAATTAATAGAGACAGTCATACAAAAAACTTGAATGCATATTTACAACTACATTTTTATCAAACACATTTTTATGACATTAAGTGCTTTCCACTCTGTCTTCCATTTAAGTTTGATTCTTTTTGGTTATTTTATTACAAGTTTTAGTGATTTTCTATCTTTGAAAAGTTGGTGACTACTTTTTAAAAAGCCACCATTTCTAGATGATTAAAAAAGTTGAAATTATTATGGCTTCTTTTGTCAAATGTGTTAAACAAAGAGAGAAATATTCTTGTCTTTCATTTTTTCATGTTTTTGTTAGACATTTCATTGAGTTAAAAATACTAGCAAATTCAAAAAGGTGATCAGCTGATTAGGATTTCCCTCATGTAGTACCTTAAAGATTAGGGTCAGAGTTTATTCTTGATGTCAGTTGCATCCTGTCAAAGGGAATACTCAAGAATTTTTGTTCCCACCCTCATGTGTGCATCAGAGGCTCCTCATTAAATACTATCATTGTTGTATCCTATTCTCACTGGTAGGAAATGAAAACATTGCGAATAAAACCCATACTTTTTTCTCTTCAGAACTCTCTCTCTCCTAAATATACCCATCTCTCTCTCTCTCTCTCTCTCTCTCTCTCTCTCTCTCTCTCTCTCTCTCTCATTCTCACTCACTTCATTCTCTTTATTTTCTTATTCTCTGTTCTCTATTTCCCCTCATTCTATCTTCTTATTTTCCTTCATGCCCTCTACCTCTTGCTCCCCTCTCTCTCTCCCTCTAATTCTCACCAAAAATTCCCATCTCACCAATAGCAAGATAATCCAAAGAATCTCCTGTTCTTACTT
This sequence comes from Sepioteuthis lessoniana, assembly GCA_963585895.1. Lineage (NCBI taxonomy): Eukaryota > Metazoa > Mollusca > Cephalopoda > Myopsida > Loliginidae > Sepioteuthis > Sepioteuthis lessoniana. The sequence continues at coordinate 47,007,137 of OY757913.1, forward strand.
AAAACAGAAAATATTGCTACTCAACAAACTTTTGATACAGTTTTGTCTTTTCACAAGAAAAAAATGAAATTACTAACATATTTTTCACATTCAAATGTTTTCTAATCTTTGTAAGTAATCTTTTCTTTGTTTCTTAAATGAATGTTTTCATTTGTTTTATAATCAGTTTGCATAACTACAATTGTACTCTTTTTCTTTTTTTCCCACTGGTAACAACTGTTGGGTTTTACTGAAGTCTAAGTGACAGCATGTCTCCTTAGCTCTCCAAGATTCTTCAAAGTATTCTAAGCTGTTTTTGGCAGTCCTGTAATGTGGTTGGCCTTAATTCTTCCACTAATCTTTAGTTTCCCCATTTTATTTTCTAGAGTCTTTGGGATTGTTTCATGGTTCCAGCTTTTAGTTATTAGTCACTTTCATTATTTTTTAACTCTCTGGCAAGGTCCAGGTATTTGTTTAGTATTTTTGCTTTTTTTTTACAATAATTCTGTGATCTGCTGGAATGACAAGTTCTTTTCTTTTCATTAACTAGATCTGGTCTTCTGGGCTGGATTGAGTGATTTGTTTGCATCTCAAACTCTCTGAAACTATTTATTTTTGACAAGTACCAGGTTTGGCAGGAAAGTTTGTATGATGAAGTCATATCTGCTGTTGATGAGTTTTTTGACTATGAGATCCAAGCACTTCAACACCAACAGAAAAAGTGTGTGGACCACAAGGAGAACTAAATTGAAAAATAAACCAAATTTGGTCACATTCTATGAGAGTATCTTGGTCAGCCTATGAACTTTTCAGCCAACCCTTGTATTTTTTTTTAGTTAGCCTACATTTTTGTTCTTGTTCCAGACTGTAAGGGTTGTCTGAAAAGTTAATAGGCTGACAAAGATACTCTCATGGAATGTGACCTAATAAAGTCTATTTTTTGATAAAGACCCCTTGTGGTCCATGCACTTTTTCCGCTGGTGTTGCAGTGTTAGGGTCCCATTGGTCAAAAAAGTCATCAACAGCAGATATGACGTCATCATATGAACTTTTCAGCCTATGAATTTTCCACCTGTCTTTGTAAGCAAAGCTTAGTAAATGATTTCTCCCAGTATAATCCAGCTGTCTGATTTTTTTTCTTTCTGCATTTTACTTATCTTTATGAGTTTTATTTATGGCTCAAGCAACAGGATATTTATCATATCTAATTATTACTTATCAGTATTACCTGTAAAACTTCTATCAGCCAATATCTTTTGTTTAATCCACCATTTTCAAAAAGACATTGATTTCTTTCTTTGTTCCTCTTGCTTTATAAAAATATTACAGCCAAAAACTTTTTTCTTTAAAAAAGAAAAAAAAAGTAACCCACTTTCTGGCTCGATTGTAAAAATAACATGCAGATAAATCCATCTAAATTCAAAATAAGAATATAAAATATAATAAAAGTAATTTTTCTTTAGATTTAGCTGCTTTTGTTATAAAACAAACAAAAAAAAAGAACTGATTTTGGCTTGGAGAAAAATCTTAGTTTTTTTTATTGACTATATTTATTCATGTACAATATAATCTTGTGTATAATACAACTGAATATTTTTATATGTAAAAAGGCATGAATATATTTTATTTTCACGCATAAGGCAATTACAAATTTATGATACAAGGGACATCAAAAATAATAAGTTTTTAATTTGTGTAATGCATCATTTCATTGCAATCCAGCAAATTTCAGGGTAAGACCAGAATTGAATATTTAAGGCCACTTAAGAGGAGTGGATGTAAAGTTGAGGGTTTCAGCCTTCACCCTGAGTATTCACTAGTTGTACTGATGAATAACCATAATCCCTTACTGTGCAAGTTCCATGCATGCACACTTGAGACACAGGAACCAAATTAACTAGTTTTTAATTGTGGTATTCTCTCCAGAATTTATTTTAATTGTGGCGTACTCTCTGGAATTGTTTTTAATTGTGGCATACTCTCCAGAATTGTTTTTAATTGTGGTGTACTCTCTGGAATTTATTTTAATTGTGGTGTACTCTTCAGAATTTATCTTAATTGTGACGTACTCTCCAGAATTCACCGCATTTCAGATGAAACCAATAGAAGGAGGATACAAGAACAGATTTGCATAAGATTAGTATGTTATATCACTAGCTTGTGGAGTGTATTTCTAATTTTAGAATTTAATCAGTACAGTGAGGTTTAATAAGAAGTAAATAAACATTGCAAATTGTTGTAGCCAAATTAAAACAGTCATATAATTTTGTCAATCATGAGAGAAACTCTTTTAGAGTGGGATCACTGTCTATAGCTGTTATTTCACTGATACAAGTAAACAAAATTGCCAAAATATTTCATTTATGTATAATACAAAAAGCCTAATTTTGGCCTTTAACACTGATGTAATTTTTTGTTGTATTGTATATTAATAGAGTATATAATATTTGTATTAGAAGAACATGGGTATTCTTCAAATATTATTTAATGTTTATTAAATCTATCAATAAAATATATGAGAAACAATATATATGCAAAGGTTTGGGTGTATTTCTATGAATATATTTGTATATATAAACTAACACACATGTGAAGATCATATGTATATATTGATTTGTGAAATTTATTATGTATAAATGATGAAGTTTACTCTGAAAAATATGACTGAATATAATCCAAATGAATTAATAAACAAGACTTACTTGTAAGTTCATACCCAGTACATCACATACCGGGACATTGGCCCAGCGGTTAGAGTGTTCGCCAATGGCCCGGGAGACCTGGGTTCAATCCCAGGTCCAGTCATACCAAAGACTTTAAAAATGGTACTTGATACCACCTTGCTTAACACTCAGCATTATAAGGTACGGTTCAAGGGTAAAGTGGAGCAATCCTGGGAATGGAGTAGCGCCCTCCCCTACACCTTGGTGTAGTTGCTATCGAAAAGGGAGCCTTCGGGTCACCCTCGACTATGGTCGCTAACTTTACTTACTTACATCACACACACACACATGCAAACACTCACACACATTTATACATATATATATATATGTGTGTATATATATGTGTGTGTGTGAATGACTATAAGGATAAAATATCCAACTTTGAAGATAAATAAGACATGAAAATAAAAACCTATAAGTTAAAGTGTTTATATACTCATTACATCATTTCACCCTGTATGCAGTTCATAAAAGATAATGATTCAGCAAAAACTTTTTAATCTTAGGAAAGATATTGGAAAACCTCATAGACTGTTGTAACATTCAACAATATTTTTCTAAAATTAGAAAATATTTCAAATCATTATTTGATGAAGTTCGTAAAAAAAGGAAACATCATCATGAATATATATATATATATATATATATATATATATAGATAGATAGATAGATAGATATATAAGTAAAAAGTAAAGTTGGTGACCTTAGTTGAGGGTGACCTGAAGGCTCTCTTTTCAATAGCTATTACACCGAAGTGTTGGGGAGGGTGCTACTCCATTCCCTGGATTGCTCCACTTTACCCTTGATCCTTACATTATAATATTGAGTGTTAAGCAAGTTGGCATCAAGTACCATTTTTTGAGTTTTTGGTATGACTCGACCTGGGATTGAACCCCGGTCTCCTTGACCATTAGCGAACACTCTACTAATTAAGCCAATGTATGTATATATGTATATATATAATTTTTTTTTTGTCGGTCTAATGACAGAAAAGTAAACATTTTTAAAGGATAAATAAAACCTTAAATACCACATTCAAATTTATTTGTGGACCAATTCATTTTGAAATATATATGTTTATATGTACATATATACACCAGTATAAATAATTAATGCTCAACACTTACAAAGTGTAATGTACATGCAAAGGTCACATTGCTTTTGCAGTATACACAACCCTGATGATGGTCCAAGAATGGGCAGAAAGTACATGGAGCTCTATAAAGATTTTACAGATTGTAAAAAATTTTTAGCATTATATATATATATATATATATATATATATATATATATATATATATATATATATATATATATATTTATATATATATATATATATATATATATATATATATATATATATATATATTTAATAAGTTGAGATGAATATAGAATAAGGCTATAGGAAAGAAAATGGGGCTCTAACGATAATATACTCCCAACTTTTGAATTTGGTTGGTTAGTGATGTTACCTTCCTAAAAGATTAACAACTCAATTCAAATCACTGAAATAAGGCTGACAACAGACCTTGTAGGAAATATATTTATGTCCACTATGATGAAGGGAATTAATAAGCTATGCTTTGTCCTGCACAAGGCCACAATTATGAAGTATATTGTAAGGATCAAAATCCCTTCATGAGTAATCTTGAAAAATATCCAATATATATATAGTTATCAGCTTTTTCTTCCCTTTATTTTTGCCTGGTATATGAATTACTTCAGTATCAAAAATACAGAAGAAGATGTGGTATAATAATGTGGAAATAATCATGTTAAAAAAATGTAAAAATAATCATTAGTTAAATTTAAGTGCATTTTTTTCTTTCTTCTTGAAATAAATCAGTTTATGAGATAATAATAAAAACAAAACTGTAATTTCAATATATGATGTATGATCAAAATATATCAAGATTAAATTTTAAAATTTCAAAATTTTGAATTTGAGTAAAAATCTCTATACAACTGAGCAACTAATATGATAAAATGATGATGTTTAGACATTCAGACAGTGCAAATTTATTAAAAAATTATCAATCCAGTTATTACTTTTTGATCAACAATCTCATTACTTCTTATCAGTAGTTTTTTATAAAACACTGGATTGTGCAAGTAGAACACCCTCCAAACTCAGTGGAACTACATCACTGCGGCTTTTTACCATTTCCTAAAATGAAAATTTAACTCATATAAAGCATATAAAGGACATTAAAAGAAATACAATGGTATAGTTTCATAACTATCAAAAAAGAAAAATTTCAGAAGTGCTTTGGCCTATAAAAAAAACTCACCAGAATAAGTGAGTTGAATCTTAAATAAAATATTTTGAAAAAAATTAATGTTTTACTCATTGTTCATTTCTAGTAAATATAGCTTCAATCTTGATACTTTTTGAACACGCCTAATATATAAAATCAGATCCTACCTTTCGGTTTCAATGGTAGAGATTTTAACATGGAAACTCCGTGATTATAATTTGTTTTGTATGGTATAAATTCTAGAATTTTTAAGTCATATTTTTTTTTGTTTAGTATAATTACTAGATATATTAAAAGTCAAATAATACCATGTTGAAGTATAAATTCTAATCATATAAATGTTTATATAAAGAAAAAAATCTTGTTTCATTTTTAATACATTTTGGACATTTTAACTGTCCAATCATAATATTTTTTTTAGTTTAGATTTCCTAATAATTTAACTGTGAAATTTATCTAATTTCATTTAGTATAAAATCATTACACATATATTATAACTAAAAAGTTTCTTTCCTATAACGTGTTCGTAAATTGCGGACAATGAATTTCTGAGTTCTATTGTATTTCAACCTTTTTCCCATGAATATTTTATACTTGTAAAAATATACAATGTTTTGACAAACACACAAACAGAAAGAGAAATTAATACTGAGTGGAATTGCTGTTATATACAGAAATCTCTTCTGATTTACTAATACATTTCAAACCCCACTCGTGCTACTAAAAATGAATAAATGAACTAACAAATAAAAGCACTATGAGCATACAAGGATAACATTAACTGGATGTTGTCTGAACGATCGCTTATAACAAAAGAAATAAAACACGTCACGGCACAGGTAGGCTCTGTGCATCCATCCAGTTGAAATAGGAAAATAAATTTACAATTGAAAAAAATCTTTTTTTTCAAACAATCATCAGTTTTACCCGCCAAAGTTTTTCGGAGCTGATCTGATCCCATACATGGCTATAAAACAGTCAACAAATGTTTACAAAAGTCAGTTGACTCCGGGGTCTGCAACCAGAGAGAACCATCATGGGTCACATTTCGAACAAGATCAAAGATTGCTGACGCCCTACCAATCCACATCACAGACAACCAAGTCCCAGCATTTCCAAAACAAGACTAAGATTGCTCATAGCTTACTAACCCACATCACTCCACCGTGCTCCAACCAGCCACCCAAGAACAACTTATACCCACTCACTTCCTGACCCTTATCTGGTGGAAGAAGAGAGCCCATATCTCTTCAAACATAATGACTTTTATTTATCAAAAATAAACGAAATCAAATCCATTCCTTTCATCCATTGTTTCTTTCAACCATACACTTGTCTATAACATTACTGATATATTTCTACCATTATATAATGTTACCTTGGTTTAAGTCACTAACAAGTTCTTCGAACGGCCCTGTTAGTCAAAACCAATACAAATCAAGACAATTTTCCCAATTCAAATTAATATAGTTTTAATTTTTTCTTAGCTCCACAAAATATAAATATGCAAGTCCAGATTCACCTATAGGCATAGTTTGCAATTGATATATTATACCTGTTGGTAAATCTTGGCCTCCCAGATAATTCATGAATATCTGGGGGCCCAGTAAAATTAATTTGTCACACAGCCTGCCTGATAATAGCCTTGTTTCAAGTGTGCACCAGGTTTTTCATTATATAATATATTCAGAACTATCAGATCCCCTGCACAATAAGTACAGGTCCAAAGTGTTCTTTAACTAGTGGGCAATAGGGTCCACTGATGAATTTGACTCTGTGCCCACAATTAGGTAAATCCCACCCTGTAAATACCATAGCAATGTTTTGTATTTTCATACAGTTTAAATCAGTACATTAATTAAATGGGTAGGTTGGGACTGACAATTAACTAGTACATCAGATATTTTTTTTATTCTTGTGTCTCTGTATCAGGTTTATATATTTTTGGAAAAATGTGAAGATGATTTTTTTCTCTCTTTAAAATAATTCGTCCTAAAATAAATTCATTTATTTTGGAAATTATAATAAATCAAATAAATAAATTGCTGATACTTTTCAGTTAAATAACACAGTACATATAAAGCACATTAGAGATTACTTCACTCAAAGATGCCATGATGCAAACAGAATCACCTTCAATAAAGCAATGAAAGTCAAATAACCTATGACAAGTCCAGGTAATTTTCCACCTGCAAACTGGCAAGGTAACTCACAAACGAGTGCAGTTAGGTATGTCATAAGTTAAATGGAGAGAAATTGTGGTAAAACCAATTGGCAGTGATAAAAGTTGAAAACTATATATATATATATATATATATATACACACACCAAATTTAAATTCATTATGGTTAAAATTCAATTGGATCACTGTTTCATTCTTCTCCCTATTGCCAGAAATTGTCATTATACATATATCTAATGATTAGAATTAATTAAATTTTTTATGTATTTGTTAGATAAATCCTACCTGTGAAATTCATGATATGATTTCTATGAAGCAATATTTTTTTCCATGTACAGTGGTACCTTTACTTGAAACACAAATTTATTCTTGGGAGAGTGATGTGGACCCAATTTGGTACCACGAAAAGATGACTCAGAACACGGTATAAGTTTAAGGATATACTGAAGTAACAAGATACAGAGAAAAGTGGTGGCGTAAGCTAGGCTTACTTGTCAGTCGAATATCCAGTCTCTACGACCGGCTGACCATTCATCCCAACAATGAGAGTACTTGGCTCTCGATTAATATAGGATTTGGAAGAGTCCATCAATGGGTAGGTAACAGTCCCATAACAGAGAGTAATGTCAGTCAAAACAGAAAAATGAAGACAATTTTTTCTAATCTAAGTTAATGTGATTTTAATTAATTAATTACTTGTCCCTCAAAATATATAAATAGCATTTTTTTGTTTAATTTTCATTCAGATTAATACAGTATATTAATTAAATAAGCAGGTAGTGTGGTATATAGCCACTTTTTGGCAGGATGAATTAACTTACAATGGTACACCAGGTATTTTTTTGTTCTATGAAACTCTATCAGATGTGCAATTTTCTTTTATGAAGTTTCAAGTTACTTGTTTGTTTTTACTCTTTAAATTAATTTATTATTGAATAAATTCTGTTATGATAAAAATTATAATTCATAAATCAAGTGAATAAATTTCTGACACTATTCAATTAAATAATACAATATAAAGCAAAGCAGAGATAACTCCACACAATGATGTCATGATGCCAACTGATACCTGCAATGAGGCAACAGATGTTAAATAACCCATTACAAATCCTGGTAATTTTCCACCTTCAATGTAACACACAAATAATAGTATTCAGGAGCAACAAAATTCAAGATATCATTGTATAACTTTTTCTTCAAACATTTCTAATTTACCCTCTTTTCAAGATAAACATTTACAAGTATTTTGGAAAAGTCAACCTTTCCGTTAATGTCTGAACAACATAGAAAAAATATACGTAACATGTACTTAGAAAAAAAGATTAGAGTCACAAGTTTCAACAGAGTAGAAATTTACTAAAAGCCTAAACTTTGTCTATTTCTTGCTTGTTACATTTTACAAATGAATAAAGTTGATAATTTTATTCAGTATTGGTCTAACAAGTAGAGTGTTCGCCAATGGTCTGGAAGACCAGGGTTCGATCCCAGGTCAAGTCATACCAAAGACTCAAAAAATGGTACTTGTTCCCACCCAACTAAATACTTAGCATTATAAGGTAAGGATCAAAGGTAAAGTGGAGCAAACCAGGGAATAGAGTAGGACCTTCCCAACACCTTGGTGTAGTAGCTAATGATAAGGGAGTCTTCAGGTCTCTCTTGACTAAGGTCACCAACTTTACTTATTTACTTACATATTGTTGGTTGGTTATGAGAGAAACTGTTTTAAAGTGGGATCACAGTACACAGAAGTTGCTTCACTGATACAAATAAACAGAGCTGTTAAACTATTTTACTAATATATAATGCACAACATTAATTTTGACTTTTGAGACTAATATATATATACACCAACTGCATCTCTACAGAGAAGTAAGAACTGGCTCCCCATGCTCAACAAGTGTCCTGGATATGACCCTTAACAATCTGATATGTTGGAGCTTTAGGGAATATGGAGTACCTCTTTATTGCCATTACTCCCAGGTCAACTCTGCCCTGGAGTGGTAGCACTTGACAGGGTCCTATCTATTGGTCAAATAGAACTGTTTGACATTTAATCTGAGTGAAAAAAATGACTTATGCTCAATTGAATTGTTTAAAGGAGAACTGTTTTTAATTTCAACTGTGTGTAAACAAATGACTGATATTTAAATGAATTGTTAGTGATACATAACAATAGTTGGAACCATTTAACTGTGTGCTAAAGAATGATCTTAGGCTCGTTTAAAAACATCATCTACAAAATGTGTTTATAAATCATATCTTTTTAATATATATGTATAAAGTAGGATTTAGTATTAAATATCCTACAATGGTTGATATGCCATAAAATCAAACCAAACAAAACTTAATATAAAATTTCTCACATCATAAGTAAATAAATGTAAATCCAAAATAGACATCCATGCATGTCACAGGTGAAATAAGACTCAAGAAAAGTTAAGTTTTCCATTTCAATTATTTACCATTTATATAATCATAAAATTATCTGTTTTATCTGAGGAAGTCCCTATGGCATAATGGCTAAAGTACTGAACTACAGCCTTGAAGTAATCAAGTTCACTGCTGTTCTTTGATAAGGATGAATTTGGCATTAATTTAATGCCAAATACATCCTTATAGAAGAATAGCAATGAACTTGCTTACACAAAGGTTGATATGCCATTAAACAAAGAAAACAAATTTTTTTTATCTTGATCTTTTTATCTATTCTGCAAAAAACAAAATAAAGCAAATTAATTCTTTAACCTTTTTGTTGATGTATTTCCTAATTTTTGGTAATTCCTAGAGCCACATTTTCCTGCTACCACCAAAAAGACTCTTAAAAAAATATCCCTTTAAAACTTTAACTCTCCATTTAATGGGATTCCTTGGCAAATGGAAAATACATAGCAGCAAATAAAATGTAGTATAGTATTTGACTATATTATCACACAGCTTGGTTTTAATTGATTAATTGGGTGAATGATAGATTTAATGGCATGTCAGCTTGTATAGGACTATTTTATGCCTAGAGGGTAGGGAATTGCATTCATTGTACATTTATATCTTCATTTTTCGTTTGGTTGTTTTTTAAGAGGTTTTTTTTTACTCAGAAAAAAACAATATTAACCAATATTCTATTCTAATGCAAATAATTTGCACACAGTTATCTGGTTAGTTAGTTAGTTAGTTGGTTGGGTTTTATGGCATATCAACCTTTGTTGGTTGTTTAATGCCAAATTCATTTTTATACAAATAATCAGTTCCATTCAAACAATTCAGTTTAGCATACAAAAACAGTCTCATTTCAAACAATTCATTTTAGTATAAGTACACAGTTTAAATGTAAGTACTCAATTTAATTGTCAAAAACATTTCTATTTCAAGTTATTCAGTTGAGTCAAATAGTTCTAATTCAAACAATTCAGTTTAGCATAAGTATGCAGTTTAATTCTATTTCACCCATAGATAGGGACCTAACAGGTGCTACCACTCCAGGCCAGAGTGAACCTGGGAGCGATGGCAATGAAGGGCTACTCTGCATTCTGCAAAACTCCAGCATCACTGGAACTTCACCATCATATTGTTTTTGAGTCATATCTAGGACACTCATTTGAGGGAGGATCTTACCCCTCTGCAGAGATACAGTTGGAATATTCTACAGCCCCAGCCAACAGGGCAATAGTTATCTGGTTTCAAGTAACTAATAATAATCCTTTGTAAACAATTCAAATAACTATTCTTAATAAAAATCAGTTATAGTCATATGACATCAAGTATTCCCATCAAATATGAACAATTTTTACTCAGATCTATTTGACTCATAGATGGGACCCTAAGAGATACTACCACTCCGAGTCAGAGTGGACCTGGGAGTAATGGTAATGAAAAGGTTCTCCATATAGAACTGGAGATAGTTTGGTTTTAAATATTCAACAACAGTCATACTAGGGAAAACTTTAGGAATTCAACTACTATCACAAACAGCAGTGAAAGAGTTAAGTAATTCTTACTGAGAAAAAGTTTCTTGAAAGAAGTGCAAGGTAAAGAATTTGTTATAGATATGAAATGTTGTAATGGCTATCGTCGTAGGAAATAGACACGGCGACAGGAGTTCAAATCCTGGATGAGGCTGATTGCATTTCACATAGCACTAATACCCTTGGGAAAGGTATGAATCCAATTATTCTCCCTCCAACTATGGGTAAATAGTAGGGCAGACTTGGTCCTTCAGCCAACTAGTCTAGGAGTAGGAAAACTGAATTCAAACCTGTTAAACTCCGCTTAAAAATTGATTTTGTGTCATATCCTGCCTGAGCAGGGGGGTTGGTAATTATGTATTAATAAGAAACAAAAAGTAATTTTTTTAATGTCAATAAACAAATATCTCCATTGATATTTTTGTTTTATTTTAGGAGTTTCTGTTCATTTAATATTTATTTATCTGTTTTAGAATGTGAACTGCAGTATAAAAAGATTTTTTAAAATATCAAAAAGACTTTTGGATTTATTTACAAAATCAGCTGACCAGTAAATGTTGTGATGAAGAAAAAACTATTAGAAAAATTGTCTATTCACTTATACACAGTGATGTGAAAATGAGAACTGATTTTTTTTTTAAATTAGTCAATTTATCAATGGAAAATAAAAGTTTTTATTTTAGGTATGATATTAGTAATACTAATGCGACTTCTCTTGATCTAAAAACTGCTTTAGTTTTTATTCAAATTATTCAATAATTATCTTATTTTTTCAGATATCTTAAATGCTATGTCTTATCCTTATGAATATAGTTTTAAGTATTTGTTGATAAATGTTTTAATAAATATCTTAAGTTATATATTATATAAATCATTTTCTAGTAATAAATGTCCTTCTTGTAAGTAAAAAAAGCATCATTAATTTCTTTAATATATTTTATTTTAATAAATATTTTATATTATTTCAATAAATTTTATTTTAATTAACGTTAACCCTGCCTCATTTCAATAACCTTGAATTTTGAAATCTAGAACATATAAACATAATCTTAAAATATTTGTTAATCACGAAAGTAAATACAACTACTTTATCTAATAAAAATGAATTTGAATTAATTGAATTTAAGGTTTGATTAGAAATAATCCAGGCTATGTTATTTTTAAATATCAACTGACATGTCGTTTTTTGATTTGAAAGTGAAGGTCATTTTGATAATTAAGAAAGAAACAATTGAACAGTAATTCATCAATTAATTCCGAGAAAATCCCTTTAATGATAAAGATGAACAGGATTTTAAATAAATTCATACAAACAAAATTAAACTCCTAATATCATACAAAAATTTTTCAGAATGTTCCTCAAATTTTAAAAATCTATATTCTTTATTCATTTATATTATAGATCCTTTGTACATTCTTTAAAACTCTTTCAACCTGGAAATGTACTTTCTATTATAACTTGAAAGTTATACTTTGTAACCTTAACTATAGACAATGAATGTTTCCAAGAAATATTTCAAAAATCTATCTTTTTTAAATTAATGAATTCATGAAAAGAAAAAAGAAAATAGCTTTGTTTTTAAAGATTAAAATGTAACTAAAAATAAAAAGAAAAGAAAAAAGAAAAAGAATTGCATAAGCACAAGTGGTCTTTTTAAAAAGACTCCGAAATGAATGCCTTAACATATTACACGTTAGACTAGCTTCTTAGGGATGATTTGTATGATGCATACTTAAATAGACTAGTCAGTTGAAAGAATTAGTTTGTATGAGTAAATGCCATGGCATTATAGCTGAATAAACAATCTCATATAGCATTGTGGATTAGCTGTGAGCTTCACTGCTCAATAAGAGAACTCAGAGCAATATCAGAGTATTGCCAGAGTTCTCAATATTTACATATCACTGAGACATAACTTCCCATTCAATGCATAATTCTCCTATGTTTTCAATTTTTTCTGATTATTTTTCTGGTTGCATCGACATGCACACATATACTTAATTACCTGTGTTCTCTGTATATATTCAAGTTCTTTGGGAATATGCAGGTACTTACATATTTATGAATATTAATATATTAGTATACATTTACATGTATATGTATACACACACAGACACAGACAAAGACACACACACATGCACATATGCACACTTATATACATAAAGTAATCTATGAATATGCAGGTACATATATAATTATGCATGCATGTTATATTAGTATACATATACATATATATATGCATGAATACACACATATACATGCAAGTACTCTCCCAATATTCAGGTATATATATATATATATATATATATATATATATATATATATATATATATATATATATATGCTTGTGTGTGTGTGTGTGTGTGTGTGTGTGTGTGTGTGTGTGTGTGTGTGTGTGATTATACAGACATAAATATACACACACACACACACACACACACACATATATATATATATATATATATATACATGTGTGTGTGAGTGTGAATGAGTATGTACATATACACTAAGTACTCTGTGAATATGCATATGAATACATATTTATGTGATATATATATATATATATATATATATATATATATATATATATACATATATGAGTTAGTTTATGAATACAAATATATGCATGGATACACACTCATATATGAATGCGTTTATTCATAAATTGCAAGTACTCTATGAATATTCACATACATAGATATCTATGTGTGTATATACATACATATGTGTGTATATGCATACATATGTGTGTATATATATACATATGTGTGTATATATATACATATATATGAATGTATACTCCCGCACATATATATATATATATATATATATATATATATATATATATATATATATATATATAAGAGGGTCATTCAATAAATAAGTTCAATTTTGCCTCAGGAATTGGCAATAAGAAGCACTGTTTATAGTTGTACATTTTTCAAGGAAATCAATAGTGATGAATTCTTTCATGTCCCAGAAGATTGTCAGCATGACCTTCTTTTCTGATTGCTGCACCCAGAACTTTTTCTTTACAGGAGAGTCAGTGAATATCCACTCCATGGACAGACTTTTCTACTCAAGCTCGAAGTATCAAATCTATGTTTAGCCCATTTTTAAACATTTTTTGACTAAAACATGTTTCTCCATATACATCATACATTTTTCTATAAATTTCACATCATTTGTACTTTTCAGCCACCAAAAATTTGATGACAAATCTCTGTTCAACCTCAATTTTGAATAGCATTAAAAGAAATATTTTTGAAAGATAAAAGTAATTTTTTTTCAAAACCATTTATGGAAAAAGATTCATTACAAAAATCAAAAATCCACATATATATATATATATATATATATATATATATATATGTGTGTGTGTGTGTGTGTGTGTGTGTGTGTGTGTGTGTGTGTGTGTGTGTGTGTGTGACATACTTCTTCTTAATAATAGCACTGATGAAATCAACATAATACAAGAGACTTTTCAAAATAACTCTGTTCTTAACTTCATGCAACAATAACCATAAAATCCCATTTCTCAGTGTACTAAATATTAACAATAAAATATTACCAATGACTCAATATTACCAACAACTCAATATTAACAATTAATATTAACAATTAAAAAGTCAATATTAACAATAAAATCCCATTTCTCAGCGTCAAGCAATATTGATGGATTTACCACCTCCACATATGATAAACCTACTAACATTGATCACTGCACCCTCACTTTCCATAGTGAATGTCCCTTCTGTTATAAAAGAACTATCATAAAAACACTTATTTCCAGAGCTAAACTACTGTCTCATACCTCTCATACAACCTTCCAAAATGAATTTAAAAATATAAAACAAACACTTATTAATAATGGGTTTCCCAAGTACATTGTTGATACAGAAATTAAACATTACATTAATAAAATTGAACACAACATAGACAATACCCTGAGTCATAAACAACCAATAAACCTTGACTACAAAAACCAATTTTATAATAATTATTAGATGAATGAACATGTACTAAAAAACCTTTTTCAAAAAAATGTTCTCCCTACTGATCCCACCAAAGAATAACTTATCATTTACAACAACAAATTTAAAACTTCCAACCTAATATTATAACTCTTCCCCCTCCACTGAACTTCTTCATAGAAGAAACTTTGTATATATATTCAAATGTCCCTTGGGAGACTGTGTCTCTAATGAAAATAATACATATGTTGGTTTTACTACTACAACTCTTTACCATGCACCTTAATAAATCTAGCTCCACAGCCTTTACATCTTAAAACCCACTCTATTCCTAAATTTCAGAAAATTATAGTTGAAAACACCACTATAATAGCACACAAAACTGATAAGCTACGACCAAAAGTCCTAGAATCCCTATATATCAAAATAAAACAAACTAGAATTTATAGAATTAACTTTGAAAATAGTAACAATGTTTTGAGATGCCTTTTGCTCATTTTTTTAAAAATATTTTTTGGATAATATTCTACTTCCATTGATAGAATTCTGTTTTAAATGTTTGATGTCATCGGTATCTCAGTTTTATCCAACTTTATGTTTATGTAATTTGGAAGTGTTATAAAAACCTAAAACCTAAAACCTAAAAACTCTTTTCACATGCAAACAACCACTGACAATGACCTATGAAAGGTCTGCAAGCACTCAGGATGATTGTAGTAAATTAATTCACCAATTCCAACTTGAAATCAAGACACTTATTTGAAAACTTGAAAGGATCCTAATGAAATTATGTTGACAAAATGTGTCTTTATCATTTAATCAAACATGCTTACATATATATATATATATATATATATATATATATATATATATATATATATATATATGAAGGTGGGATGAAAAGTTCCAATGATGATGTCATATCTGCTGAGGACAAAGGGATCCAAGCACTGTGATATTAATGGAAGAAGTGCATGGACTTTTAGGGAGACTATGTTGAAAAATAAAGCTCATTTGGTCACATGAGAGTGTCTTGGTCAGCCTATGAACTTTTCAGCCAATACTTTATATATATATATATATATATATATATATATATATATATTATAAAATAAGTGGAAAAGTGGATAAATTACAACCAGTTTAATGTCGATATTTCCTTCTTTATTCACAGAAGAACTTCATCAGACTAAAGATTTTTGCACTCTTTCTTCACTGAGAAAGAGTAAGAAACAAAAGACGTAGAGACTGAGAGATCTATGTAATTAAATACATATATGCTTGTATGCATACATTTATAGGTAAATACGCACACACACACACACACACACACACATATATATATATATATATATAACAGATAAAATGTTAATTTGTATGCATATATATTTATGCATATATATCTCTCTCTCTATCTCTCTCTCTCTCTCTCTCTATATATATATATATATATAAAACAGAAAAATTGATTTTATATATATATATATATATATATATATATATATATATATATATATATTTAAAATTCATAAACTTCTTCCTACAATTCAGAGTTTCCTAACATTTTGATCTTGCAAACAACTGCTTACCTGATGATCAAAACACTGTGAAACTATAAGTAACAGGAAAAATCATGCAAGTTTTATGCTGACTTGATATTGTTTTACTTAGAGAGCCCTTTTCTCATTTGTTTACTACAATGGTCAAACCATGTAATTTTATTTTTTACAATATGTATATATATATATATAAAGTATTTTTAGAACTGTAATAATATACACACACACACACACACACACACACACACACACACACACATATATATATATATATATATATATATATATATATATATATATATATATATATGCGTTAAATTCTATTCTTTTTTTGTAACCCTTATAACAATTAAGAAATTTTAAAAAAATATGATTCTTAAATAAGAATCATATCTAATCAGAAGCAGGCATATAATTGATTGTGTGCGCAGACGGAGATGCAAACTAAACTGGTAAGACTTCAAGACTGATTAAAAAAAACATATTCATGAACACATTCGTTATTTCAGAAATGGTGACTACAGAAATGTTTTAGCAAAACACAATTTAGAAACTAATCATAATCTTAATTTCAAAAATTCTATAATGTGAGTTAATATACGTTTGAATCTAGCATTATTTCTAATTATGATACTGTAAAAAAAAGGCTCTGTTTTTCAACATCATCTCATTTAGTAAATTGGCAACTGTAGTCGAGGGTGACCCAAAGGCTCCCTTTTCAAAAGCTACTACACCAAGGTGTAAGGGAGGGCAATACTCTGTTCCCTGAATTGCTCCACTTTACCCTTGATCCGTACCTTATAATGCTGAGTCTTAAGCAAGGAAGCATCAAGTAACATTTTGAGTCTTTGGGATTGAACTTAGGTCTCCTGGGCCATTGGCGAACACTCTAATTTTCATTCTAAATTGTTACAATATCCCTCATTCAAATTAGTTTTTGTAAATTATAAATAAATTATATTTCATTTTAATAGTCATGATTTCTAATCTGAATATCTTCTAAACTAGATTTTTACAGCAACCAACCACAAATATGTTAGTTTATTGAGTACAGAAATAAAATTTTTTTAAATAATGAACACTATTTAAAAATGAAAAGATTTGTTTTTAATTTTCTATACTAGACACATAGACGTTATTTTTTGAAAACTCTTAAAAATTTAATTTTTTTCTAAAAGTTTTTTTTTCTTTTAAATCTACAGCACATACATTCCCTTTTTTGGGAAGAAAAAATTAAAAGAAAAAAAAACAACATATAATGCAATTAGAAGAAGACTCAAACCTGGTGTAATTGTCATTATATATATATGTTTATTCCTTACCAACTTGACCCAGACATGAGAAGACTTGAACATCTTTATTTGAAGATTTTAAAAAAAGAAACAATCTGTGATATTCAACCAAACCTGTTTATAGATAGATAGATAGATAGATAGATAGATAGATTAATGTATATTCATTATAGTTCATTAACTTACAAATTAAAGCAAATCTATTGTATTTACAAAGCATAGTTTACTCTGACACAAAGCCATAAGTGTGAGGTACCTAAGTAGGTGCAAACTCACTAAAAATTCATCCTAGTCAGCAAGATTAGCCCAGTATCCCACAAAGAAAAAAAGCCACTTTTGATATTAAGTAAACTTAGCTTAGTTAAGAATAATGATGTAAATGTGTGGCACCCAGCATAGGAACACAGTCAGCTGGTGCTGTAGAATACACCCCCACCACCAATGAGTATTCTAGATATGACATTTAACCATCTGATGGCCTGGCTCCAGTCTTGGAGATTTGGGGAATGTGGAGTACCCCTTCAATGCCATTGTTCCCAGATTCACTCTGACCTAGAGTGATAGTAACTGACAAGGTCCTATCTATGGGTCATATAGAAGTGTTTGACTATTTAAACTGTGTGCAAACAAATGACTTATGCTAAACTGAATTGTTAGAAATAGAACTGTTTGATCATTTAAACTGTATGTAAACAAATAACTGATGTTTGATTGAATTGCTAGTGATGTATAGCAATACTTGGAACTATTTAATTTTGTTGAATTATGCTAAACTGAATAGTTAGAAAAAGAATTGTTTGATCATTTAACTGTGTGTAAAAAAGTTACTGATGTTTAATTGAATTGTTAGTGATACATAGTAATTCTTGGAACCAATTAATTGTGTGCAAACAAATGATTAATAGTGAATAAAAATATTTGTATTAGATTGAAATACTTGAAACCATTTAATTGTGTACAAAAGAATGAGTTTAGGCTCATTTAAAAATGTGTTGACAAAATGAGTTTACAAAACATATATATTTAACATATATATAAAAATAGGATTTTCCATTGAACAACCATCAATGGTTGATATGCCATCAAACCAAGCCAAACCAAACCAAACCAGCATAGGATTGAAGTTATCACATGGTGGCAACAGTTTCTTAGACTAACTCACTAACCCACAAAGGGCAGCTTCATTTGGATATTTATTAAGTTTAAGTTGGTCTGCTGAGAGTTTAGGGAACCCAGTGAGCAATGAACTAACTATAGAATATTAATGCTATGTTAAATTAATTGATTATTTCACAAAATTTAGGGTCCCTTTCATATTTACTCAGGTCTTTTTGTTCTGACATAAGCTCACAAGTGTGAAATATACAGTGGAAGATTAAACATACAATATTATAATAATAGTTGATAAGACATATAACCCTTACCAACTGCAAGAACTTCATATATGTATATTAGTAAAGTTTGGAATAAAATCTGAGAGAATTAGAAAAAAAAGACCATTTGGAAAATACACCCATATATATAAGTGTGTGTGTGTGTGTGTGTGTGTGGATAAGGAGGTGCTTAAAAGTTCTCATCCCAGCCAAGAAGGAATGTCATTATTTTTTAATTATTTTTATTGTATTTGTGGGATGTGGGGTGAAAGAGGGCTTACAAAAATTTTGACAAATGATATCCCAAATGTGTTGAATTATAGGAAGAATATATGGAATAACATGCATTTTATAGTTTTTGGTTATTCCCTTTCTCTCTCTCTCTCTCTCTATATATATATATATATATATATATATAAAAGTATGAACTCATAAGTAATGTTCTTCTACAGACCCTTACTCATGAATGTACCAGTGTTAGCCGACCAGCAAAGACATACATCAGCTCAGTATGAACAGTAGATGTAGTTTGGATGACCTGCCGGAAGCGATGGATAATAGGAACGGATGGAAGGAAAGAGTAAGGGAACTCTGTGCTGTCAGTTTGACTTGATGATGATGATGAGGATGATGATGAGGATTATATATATATATATACACACACATATATATATATATATATATATATATATATATATATATATATATATATATATATGCACATGCATATACAGATGCAAATAAAAACGTACAAAATCTTTTTGCACCATCTGAATGAATTACTTCAGGCATTTTGTTTCTACTTCCCTAATGATGCTAAGATCAAAAACTACTGCCATGGCATTCTCAAATAGCTGCCAGGTTTTTCAATCCCCAGCAGATGTCAATTTTTCATCACTTGACCTTTTCACTTTTGGGTATACAAGCTACACTCTCTTCTCTTTCTCTTCTTCTTCTTCTTTTGAAATCTCTTTCCTTCATTTTTTATTGACATTTATTTATTTGCTTTTTACAATATATTTTTCTTTACTTCTTTTCTGTTTTGTTTTGTTTCTCAATTGACACTGCAATGGAAAATCTATTTAGCCCTTTAGTCTGCACTTGTTTATAACATAATTTCTGAGGAGACACTTATTTTCCTGTCTGATTCTTTATCAAGAATTCAAGAGTGATTTGCTGCTGGCGTTCTTCTTCCTTTTTGTTTTTATTACTTTGTATCTTTCTAGAAGACTGGAGCAACATTGATATTAAACTTTTTATAGGCAATCTTTAAACATGACTACATTATGAAAAGGCCATTTGTTTCTCAATTTTCTTTTATTGCATTCAGAGACTTTTCAATCACATATGATCAAACAGTTTAAAATTAAAAGTTAAATGCAAAATTTAAGTTTGGCTATTTTCTGAAAATCCTTCCATTTATTATTTCTCTCAGATCTGTCAATAAAAATAAAAACAGTCAAAATATTTCTTTCATATTGAATACATTTTAAAATTTCATTTTTCTTGCCAACAGAAATTTTAGTCTGAATAGTCAGCTAATAATAGTCTTTTTCAAACTAATGAATTTTCTCAATAAGTCATAAAAGTTCACTTTGTAATTTAAGAATATTCAAGTATTAATTCTTATTCATTTATTTATTTTTAATAAATATTATTTGACACTTTGTAGATTTTTTAATGATTATTTCTAAAGGCAACACAGCATAAACTAGTAAAGATGATCAAAGTTTGGATCTCAACACCTGAAATTGAGGATATCTTCTTGATAATATGGAGGGGAAAAAAGACAATTTCTAAGATTGATTTTTTTTTATTATTTTGATAAAAACAACTGAGAAGTATCTTTTTAGCTATGAACAGTTTATTTACTTTGACAAGATCTAAATATATCAATGGATTCAATTCTTTATTTTTATCTATCTTTGTTACTCAAGCATCATGCATTAACATCCTACCAACTAATTCCAAGGATACATCTTTGAAATATCATAGTCATCCATTTTAGTCTTCACTGGAGCAGATGGTTATTAGACAGTGATACTAACACACTTCTGTGTTGCAATTGAATATTATTTGTATATCAATAACAAAGGAGTTTGCTATACCTGTCTTCAATGAAATTACCATAGTATTTTTTATGATTTGAAGTATCATTGTTTTTAATGTTCAGGTAATCACAGAATGCAGAGTATTGTTGTAGATATGCATATGACACCCACATACATGGTAATAGCAGGCTAATGTAAAAAGATATATTAAGATGTACCTTGTATAAAATACTTGTATGTATGAATAAATATATTGGATAAAATGTCCAACAAAATGGAAGATATATGACTAGACAACCAAAATTTGGTGAAGTATTATCAGTGAATAAATATTTATTTATTATAACATTTCACTCGTTTATGAGCTTTATCAGATAATGGTTTGACAGAATTTTAAATCTTTAAAAAGACACCGGAAAACTGTCTTGTTTTCATGGCCACAGATCTAATAATGTTAATCATTATAGATCTATAAAAATGTGGAAATGTAAGAAAGTGAGATTTTGACCATTATTTAAGCTGTGAAATTTAAAGATTAGATTATAGTTTAAAGCCGTGTTCAAATTTATTACAAACAAAAATTTCACTGGATTTGAAAGAAAAAAAATTGATGTCTTTAGGCCTACCAGACTTTGCTTGATTGTCAAGATTCTTGCAACCCAAGCAAAATTTCTTGAATCCTCTGGTTACTGTAATCAACTGCATCTTCACCTTTTTCTCAACAAATGATTTTGGTTTTTTCTACGACATTATGGCTCTTTTTGATTCGTAATGCATAAGTTCCTGAATTACACTATACTGCATATTCATCTGTGTGGCTTTTAAATCACGCATAGAGTGAAGCAATGCACAGTGTGTCAGTGCACCACCTACCATCATACTACCAAGAACAGTTGGAAGCTTCCACAGCTATCTTGGTCATAAGATATATATACAACAAACTAATTTATTCCAATATATTGCAAAAATTTTGACTCACCATTATACATATATAGGTGTGTATATAAATTAATAAAGCCTACAGAGTCAGACCAATCTATCTAGGTTTCACCAACTGGATATACAGGAAGAGTCAGATTTTTCTGGATGATCCAGAAGATAAAACTTTGGTAGATTGGTCTGATTCTGTAGGCTTTTTTATTTTAGATTCACTCTACTTAGTGTATTGAGCACTTTTTATGTTTAGCTTAGCTGATTCTGCTCATGTTTTTTCTTTTGCCTCAGCATCACAGCTCAATTTGATTATTTTCAAATAATACAGGTGCCCTTAGTTTTTTCTTTTTTTCTTGAATGTTTTCCCAGATATCAGTTTGTATTATTTTTGTTTGCAAATTGTACCATCTGGGTTTTTTCACATTATCAGAATCTTTTATATATATATATATATATATATACATATATATTCACCAATGGTCCGGGAGATCAGGGTTCAATCCAAGATTGAGTCATACCAAAGACTCAAAAAATGGTACTTGATGCCACCTTGCTTAACACAGCATTAGAAGGTAAGGATCAATGGTAAAAGGAGCAATCCAGGGAATAGAGTTATGCCCTCCCCTACACCTAGGTGTGGCAGCTATTGAAAAGGGAGCCTTTGGGTCACCCACGAGTAAGGTTGCCAACTTTACTTACTATATATATATATATATATATATATATATATATATATATGTAGGTAAAAACAATTTGATGGTGTGTTTAGATATCTATTATGATGTTTTACTCAATGTGGACTTCATCTGATAATGATATGGACAAATTTTTAAATTTAGGTAAGATATTAGGAAATATAATTATCTATGAGATTGTCTTGACATAATAAGGAACGACAGTTATTTTGGAACTTTAAAGAATTGAAAACAAAAAATGTTTAAAATTGTTTTTATAATACTTATTTGAGTTATGAATTAAAGGAATTGGATAGGGAGTCATCATAGCGTAAGGGATAATATGCTGGATTGGGACATTGCAGTAAGTTCAAACTCTAGTCACATTATCATATTCACTTTTCAACTAATACCTTTAGGAAAGGCATGAACCCCCTGCTACTGTTCTTTTACAAGGATGGCTTCAGCATTAAATGACTGAAAAAGCCATTAAAGAAAAAAAACAAACCAAACCAAAAGAATTGGATATATCATATGTAAGAAGTGAAATATTGTGATGGTTTGGTTTATTTTGGTTTTATGGCATGTCAACCATTGTTGGTTATTTAATGCCAAATCCTGCTTTTACTTATATTTTAAAGATATGATTGGTAAACACGTTTTGTTAATACACACAGCTAATTGATCCAATAGTTTTATTCTTAACAATTCAATTTAGCATAAATCAAAGTTAAATGTAGCCAAGTATTGCTATGTATAGCTAACAATTCAATTAAACATCAGTCATTTGTTTACACACTGTATTACTGGAACCTCACCATCGAATTGTTTAATGTCATATCCAGCACACTTGTTGGTGGTGGTGGTGGGGGTCTTACCCCTCTGCTGTCAGCATATTCTAGAGCCCCAGCTGACTGGCCAAGAAATATTGTGAATAATAAATTATAATTAGTACCTAAATTAAAATGAATGTTGGGAATCAGTTCTTAATAATTCTGAACATTAACATTATTTTAAGATTAATCTTTGTTTGTTTGTTTTGTTTTATGGCATATCAACCTCATCGGTCATTTAATACCGAATCAAGTTAAGGAAAATAAGTATGAAAAGAAATTCAAACAAGAGGTCTTAGGAATTAATGATAAACTTTCGATAATTAGTTGGTAATTTGTTTTATTATTATTATTTGCAGGGAATCATGATCATAAAAAAAACCCCTGTGAAACAGGTTGGGGAAGGGATCAGTTTGTTAGGATATATCTAGTAAAGAAAGGGTTTATAGAAGTAATTTGGTCTTATAGTAAATTTCTTTAGATTTTTGTGTCTAACTTAACTGTTTTTAGAAATGATATCACATTATTTATTTCAGTGTTTTGAAACAGTTCCTTAATATTGTTTGCACTAGAGAAGGTTTTCTCATCAGATTAATCTAGCCGGAAAAAAGGATCTATTATAAAAACTGTGAGGTTGTTTGATGTTTGATGCAAAGAAATTACATTGGATTCTATAAGTTTTCCGTGTTGTTTTTTCATTTTGCTTATAATGTTATTTGCAAGCTTCTTTTAAATGAAAATTGTATTGTTTCCAATTGGTGTGTAATGCGTACATTTAAATTATCCTCCTTTTCTTTAAAGCACAATAATACTTATACAAGCACTTTTTAAGACATCTCAAATTTTCACCAGCATAAATTTTCTTTTACAATTCTTACGGAGAATAGCATAAATACTTGCCTCTGAAGTAGTTTTGTTATTTAGGTTTGATTGTTTATGTTAATTATTTTGGATGTGCTTATGATAACATAAATGCATCATTAAAAAAATGTCATTTATGTCTAATTATGAGTTTTTAGATAGAATTACATATCTATTGAATTCAGCTTTACTATGATTTTATAAGTATACAATTGCCCAGTCAGCTGGGGCTGTAGAATACACCGACTGCTTCTCTGCAGAGGGGTAAGACCCTTCCCCATTGAATGTCCTGTATATAACACTAAACAATCTGATGGTGAGGTTCCAGTGATGCTGGGGCTTTGGGGAATGTGGATGTGGAGAACTCCTTCATTGGCATTGCTCCCAGGTCCACTCTGGCCTGGAATGATAGCACCTGAAAGAGCCCTATCTAAGGGTTAAATAGAACTAAACTGCATACTTATGTTAAACTGAAATGTTTGAATTAGAACTGCTTGACTAAACTGAATAGCTTGAAATAGAAATGTTTTTGACAGTTAAACTGTGTACTTATATTTAAGCTGTGTACTTATGCTAAACTGAATTGTTTGAAAAGGAACTGTTTTTGAGATTGAAACTGTACTTACACTAAACTGAATTATTTAGTATAGAACTATTTTGACATTTAACTGTGTTTAAATGAAATCTATACTTATACCAAACTGTATTGGCAGAATTAGAACTGTTTGAATAAACTGAATAGCTTGAAATAGAAATATTTTTGACAATTAAACTGTGAAATCATGTTAAACTGAGTTGTTTGAAACAGAACTCATTATTTGTATAAAAATGGATTTGGCATTAGGTAACCTACAAAGGTTGATATGCCCTAAAACCCAACCAACCAACCAACGTATATATATATATATATATATATATATATATATATATATATACACTGTAAGTGTGTAATAACATCACTGGCTGAAAGTAAATGCAGTTTTAAAAATCACAAACGGCACTAAAAATGAAGATGAACGTACAATGTATCTCTGCTTTTAGTTGATCTGGTGTATATATATATATATATATATATAATTCTTTTAAGTACCCTGTTCAGTGACAAAAGCTGCTTGGTAGAGCCAGTAGTGGCAGTACTGCCTTGAGCAACCGAAACTGTATTATCACTCCTGGTTTGCGGCTGATGAGGGTGGGGTATCACACATGCTTTCACACGTTTTATGATGAAAAAAAAAAAAATATATATATATATGTATGTATATATATGTATATATATTTGTGTGTGTGTATATATAGATTGGTGTGAGCATGTGTATATATATATATATATATATAGAGAGAGAGAGAGAGAGAGAAAGAGATAAATTAGGATAGCATAAACCCAATAGATCCACTTCCCTAACTAAATTGATATCCATAGAAAGTGGAATTCTAAAAAATGACTCAGAAAATAATCAAATTGGCCAAAATCTCTTTTTTTATTGGGATGCATTTAGATTTTAAAATCAAACTTTTAGATGCTTTACATGAATTACATTTCTCTCCCTTTAATATAGATTTGTTTATAGCAATGAAATCATTTACATTTTGATGATGCTTGAGCTCTGCTGAAACATGTGAATTTAATTTTTCAAACTTTCTTTTTCTTTTTCATGTGTGTGTGTGTGTGTGTGTGTGTGTGTGTGTGTAAGTTAGAAATAAACAAAAGTTTATAGGCCTAATGAGTAGAGTGTTCAGCAATGGTCCAGGAGACCAAGGTTCAATCCCAGGTCAAGTCATACCAAAGACTTAAAAAATGGTACTTGATGCCACCTTGCTTAGCACTCTGCATTATAAGGTTAGGATCAAGGGTAAAGTGTAGCAATCCAGGGAAAGGAGTAGCACCCTCTCCTACACATCAGTGTAGTAGCTATTGAAAGGGGAGCCTTCAGGTCGCCCTCAATTACAGTCGCCAACTTTACAACTATATATAGGTATTTAAAGTTAGCTTCGTCTAGCACAAGGCTAAAGGAGATAAAATTTGAGTATGAAGATTGCTTCAACATTCAAAAATTCTTTCTAAATCAACATTCAAAATCCTGTGTTTTAACCAGGATATCAACATTGACTACTGGTGCCAGCAATAAATATGCTTTTATTTATATCATATGCCTGGTCAAAATATATGTGCTTTGTTTGTGTTTTCGGGGAGGGCTGTTATTATGCAATGGTTAGCAAACAAATCTTACAGGCCAGTTAGTTTGCATAGTGCATTTGATCTTCACTAGGAGACCTACAATTATGGCTAGGTTATTGGATTTGGTTTAGTTTGGTTTTATGGCATATCAACCATTGTAGGTTATTTAATGCCAAATCCTTTTTATACATATATATTAAATACATATGATTTGGTTGGTTGGGTTTTATGGCATATCAACCATTGTAGGTTATTTAATACCAGATCCTTTTTATACATATATATTAAATACATATGATTTGGTTGGTTGGGTTTTATGGCATATCAACCATTGCAGGTTATTTAATGCCAAATCCTTTTTATACATATATATTGAATATATGATTTCTAAACATATTTTATAGATAACATTTTAAAATGAGCCAGAGCTCATTTTTCTTGCACTGAGTTAAATGGCTTCACTTATTTCTATCTTATGCCAATAATTCTATTTACTATTAATCATTTGCTTACACAGTTAAATGATTAAACAGTTTAATTATTTGCTCTCAGTTTATATGTCAAAGTACACAGTTTAAATGTCAAACAATTCTATTTGACCCATAAATTGTCTGACTCTGTCTGGTGCTAAAACTCCTGGTCAGAGAGGACCTGGGAGCAATGGCATTGAAGAAGTAGATACTCAGCATTTCCCAAAGCTCCAGCATCACTGGAGCTTCACCATCAGATTGTTTAGTATCATGGTCAGGACACTCGTGAGGAGTGTCTTACCCCTCTAAAGAGATGCAGTCAGTGTATTCTACAGCCCCAGCTGACTGGGCCATTTGTCATGGGATGAATCAATATGATAATGATAATAATAATAAAAGTGAAAAAGTACAGCAACTAGAACGAAATATAAAACTTGAGAAGACTAAGCAAAAAATACTGGGAAAAAAAGGAAGACTAAAAAGATACTGAGACAGGACCAAACAATACAGACGAAATAGGATTTTCCAAAATAATGAAAAAAAAATTCTACCTCCAAGTAGAGGGAGAATGGGTGAATCCATCACAACTACCAAATGTGAGAGAGACCAAAAGATTTTGGAGCAAAATATAGGAATGGATAGATCATAACAAAAAATCTAAATGGATAAACAACATGGAAACAGAGTTGTGAATGCTTGAAGAAAGCCCTCTGGTGAACACACACCCTGACACACTCAAGGCAACACTTAAAAAAAATCAAACTGGAAAATCCCTGGTCAAGATGGCATACACGGATTTTGGTTTAAAAATTTCACCACTATACACGACAGACTTGCTACCAAAAGGAATAAATGCATACAGAAAACTGAATATCTGAATAGATGACCAAAAGGGAGATCACTCTGATCCAAAAAGACCCCTCAAAAGAACTACCCCAAACAACTATAGACCAATAACATGCCTACTAATGATGTGGAAAATTCTAATGGCACAAACGAGGGAGAAGATCTTCAACTCATTGATAAGCCGCAGACTCTTCCCTGAGGAACAGAAAGGATGCTGCAAGAGAACCAGAGGCACAGAGAAACTACTATATATAGATCAACACACCTTCAACAAGAGTAAAATGAGACAGAAAAAATGTAGCTATTGCCTGGATTGACTACAAAAAGGCTTACTATATGGTTCCCCAAAGCTGGATACTACACTGTCTCAAAATGTATAAAATACCCGACCAAATCATACAGTTTATTGAGAAGACCATGGAAACCTGGAAACCTGGAGACCATGGAAACAGAGTGGAATAGACAGCAGAAGGAAAAAGCTCAGCAGACATAAAGATCCAAAGAGGCATTTTATAGGGAGATGCACTATCACCATTATTCTTTGTAAAAGCAATGATGCCACTTAACCACATCCTTAGAAAATGTACAACCGGATAAAACTTTGTAAATCACAAGAAAAGATCAACCACTTGATGCACATGGATGACATCAAACTATTTGCTAAAAATGAAAAAGAATTGGAAACAATTTATATTGTGAGAATATACAGTCAAGATTGAGAAATAGAATTTGGCATAGAAAAATGCATCATGTTAGTAATGAAAAGTGGCAAACAACACATGATGGAAGGAGTCAAATCAAGTAATAATCAGAATGCTCAGAGAAAAGGAAGCCTACAAATACTTGAGGATATTGGAAGCTGACACTATCAAACAATTGGAAATGAAAGAAAAAATTAAAAATGAGTGTCTCAGAAGAACCAGAAAACAACTCAAAACAAAACTTTATCATGGAAACCTTGTCAAAGGAATAAATACCTGGGCTGTCCCACTCATAAGATGCTCAGGACCATTCTTGAAGAGGACCAGAGAAGAACTCAAACAAATGGACAAGAGAGCAAGAAAAATAATGACTGTGCATAAGGCCTTGCATCCCAGAGACGACGTTGACAGACTCTATGTCAAGAAAAGAGGGAGGAAGAGGACTTACTAGCATTGAAGACAGTGTTGACGCATCGATACAATAACCCCAAGACTACATAGAAAAGCACGGAGGAAGGCTGATTACAGCCACCCGAAGCAATACTGACGACACAAGGGTCAGATGTACGACAAGAGAGAAGATACAGAATTGTGGACTTTGTTGTCCAAGCAGACTACAGAGTAAAATTGAAAGAATGCAAAAAGAGGGATAAGTACCTCCAACTTTCAAGGGAATTTAAAAAACTGTGGAACATGAAAGTGACGAATATACCAATCGTAATTGGTGCTCTTGGTACAGTCACCAAAGGATTGGTACAAGGACTGGAGGGCTTGGAAATAACAAGACGGAGATTGTCCAAACTACAGCATTATTGAGATCAGCCAGAATACTGATAAGAGTCCTGGAGACTTGAGGAGACTTGCTGTCACTCAAACTCCAGTGAAAAACCATCAGCTTATGCTGACTTGAAAACTCTCAAGGAGTAAAATAAAAGTGATACCATTTGTTGTTGGTGTGCTAGGAACAGTCCCCCAGGGCTTTGAAAAAAACTGGAGGAATTGAAAATCAGAGGAAGACCATGAAAACCTCGGGATTGTTAAGATTAGCTAGAATACTCAGAAGAGTCCTGGAGACCTGAAGAGACTTACTTTCACACAGACTCCTGTGAAAGACCACCAGCTAATGCTTGTATGAAAAACTAGCAAGGAGTGAAATAATAATACAATGCTATCAATCAAAAAATAAAAGTAACTGACTAGTAATAGTTACAAAATAAAAGTGCTTGATATCTACAGATAGAGGAATTGCATCCCTTTTAACAAACAACTAGAACTGTAACAATTTTACTTGTCTGAATTATTGCACAGTGAAATCTTTAGTAGCAGTTGTGTTAGTGGGGATTATATATATATATATATATATATAAATCATTACACATGCCAAACATGAACTTAATACTTTTAAATTAAGAACACTAAATGTACATTCATATATTTTTCATCATATATATTTTCTTTGCACCTGTTATCTTGACAAGCACCCATTGCTGTGTGAACCATTCTTATGATGTCAAAGTCCTGATGAAGGTTATTAAAACTAAAACGTTTAACATTGGCTTTACATCAAAATAAATTCATTTAATTTGGATTATTCTGTTTTTTCTACTTTCTTCTTACTGTTGGATTTAGATCCATATTTACTTCCATATATATATATATATATAATTTTATTTTATTATTATACCTTTTCTATATTTCTGACAGTGTGAAAAAACCTCAGATGATACAATCTGCAAATAAAAAAATGTTACATTAACTGATATCAGGGAAAAAATTCCATAAAAAAAAAGAAAAGACTAAAAACATTCATACTGCCTGAAAACAATGAACCAATAACATAATGGCTAGTCAAAAGAAAATAAACCCAACTGAATACACTAAGCTAAGACATATGAGTGCTCAATATACTAAGTCAAGTAAAATGTGAATCAGAAGTAATCTACCAAGGTTTTACCTAAGTGGATCATCAGAATAACTCTGACTAAAGAAGGGTTGTGTTTTTTTGGTTCTTTTTTTCTTTGTTTTTTTCTTGTTTTGTTTTTGTTTTGTTTTCGTTTTTTATGCTAATTTTCAAAATTCATTCTGGCAGCTTTTTAACCAATAAAATGTAGTTTGGTCCAACCCTTCTTTTATCAGAACTATGCTGATGATTCAGTTAGGAGAAACATAGGTAGATTACTTCT
Source organism: Sepioteuthis lessoniana (assembly GCA_963585895.1). Lineage (NCBI taxonomy): Eukaryota > Metazoa > Mollusca > Cephalopoda > Myopsida > Loliginidae > Sepioteuthis > Sepioteuthis lessoniana. The sequence continues at coordinate 47,038,165 of OY757913.1, forward strand.
GATTCTGTTGGTACATATATATATATATATATATATATATATATATATATATATATATATAATCCCTCTAAATCCTTAAATCTTTACTGTGCTCAATACACAAAAATGCATAGCAGAAACAAAGTAATAACTCTGAGTTTCATATTTTTGATTATCAGGTGAACTGGTAATTCATATATCTGATATGTTAGGATCCCATCAATTGGCCAAATAGAACTTTTCAAAAATTATTAGCATTAGATTGGAATACTCAAAACTATATTACTGTGTGCAAACAAATGATTATTATTAGATAATAATAATCATTTGAAACTATATAATTGTATATAAATTATTTGTATTATATTTTGGCATTTAATAACCCATAGGTAGTTGATATACTGTTAAACACATTAACCAAACCAAACCAAAATATTGTAAAAAATTAACAAAGAATTCATCAGTCTTTTTTGCATATTTAACTTAAAAAATTATATCAATTTTTCTCTTATGTAATGAACTTGTCCAAATCTGAAGTCAGTTGAGGTTAAGTTGAATTTTATTTTTGAAATTAAAGTAAAGGAAGCTAATAGAAAGATGAAGAAATTCTATTTTTTTATTGAAAAATAGATCACAGAAAATGATGGCTATCTTTGTTAGCTTTTCAAAAATATTTTTTAATATTAATAGTTCATTGGAAATATAAGTATTCTTACATGCATTAAGTGCATTAGCGCTTTTGATGTGCAAAAATGCTCTAACTAATTTACAGTCAGTTTTACCAGTGTTTTTTGTATGTGTATTCTTTTCTTAGTCATTTAAAATTTTTGAAAAATAGGTCTCATTACAAGTTGACTATTTTTAGCCTTTATTGGAATGACTTGAATGTAAATTATCTACACTCTAAATGTCTATGACCTGTGGTGCTTGAAGAGTGAGTTGCGGAGATAGTCTCAAGCAAGCCTAATTATGGACATGGCCACTTCATTTTCCCAAAAGTTACTTAAGGTAAAATTTCATTCTCTTACAACTTTAACTTTCAATTGTAAATAGATATATCCTATAAAGTAATATATCTTCTTTTTTTTTTTTTAAATATATGAGGATGAGCTGAAAAGTTCATATGATGACGCTGTATCTGTGGTTGATGACTCTTTTGTACAATGGGATTAAAGTACAGCAACACCAATGGAAGAAGTATGTGGACCACAAGGGGAACTATGTTGAAAAATAAACTTGATTTAGTCAACCTATGAATTTTCAGCTGACCCTCATACTTAACTCCACCCTGTTGATTGTGGTTGTAGACTGACTGCACTTCTGCAGTGGGGTAAGACCCCCCCCTTAATGAGTGTCCTTTATATGACACTAAAATGCATTTAATGGTGGGGCTTGGGGGTGTGGAGTACTCCTTCACAGCAATTGCTCCCGTGTTCATTCTGATCTAGAACCTGTTTAAGTCTAATCTACGGATTACAGCTCAATCATTTACTGATGATTAAAACAATTGATTATTTGAGATCATACTGCTTTGTGCAAATAATTCATCTGGCATAGGAATACTTGCTAAAGAGAATTACTAATGTTAAATAGCAATACTTGAAACCATTTAACTGTGCGCAAATAAATGAACTCTAACTACTTATTTGAAATAAAGTTACTTTCAAACTAGTTGCTTAAAAATCATATATGTAGATATAAAAACAGAATTTGGCATTAAATAACCCAAAGGTGTTGACATGCCACATAAACATCAACCAACCAACCTCATACCCAACTCTATATCTGCAAATATAATGATTTTTTTTTTCAATGTAGAAAATATTGAACTTAGGGATATAAAGATATTTATATATTCCTGAAGCCAGAAATAATTAGAATGCAAAAAATAATAATCAATTTGATCATTATATAAGATTTTTAATGTACACCTATATCCCTACCTTAACTGTAGCTCTTTGTTTTAAACATTGATAGGTTTAAATTCATTTTTTAAAATAAATTCTTTAGGAGTTAATAGATTTTGTAATATTGAATTAAAGTTTGCAACTTGACTCATAATTTTTTTCAGTGAATTTGTAATTTTCCTTTTATTATTGATTCATATTGATGTTTTCTGATTATCCTCATCTTCTGTTTCTGCAGCAAAATTTTGGCCAGCATGATTTCTAATCACAATGCCTTATAAGGTAAACTTTGACAGAGAAAATATCACTTTTATTACTAAAACAAAATTTAAAAAAAAAAATCTATCCTTTTCTTTTTGCCATGTATCCCATTTCAGCAGATGAAAAAGTTACAATATCTTTCTCAAGGAAATTTCATCTATCTTTCTCCGTATATATATATATATATATATATATATATATATATATATATATATATATATATATATATCTAAGAATGTTTGATAAAATAATTAAGACACATTTTGTCTATATGATTTTATCAAGATCCTTTCAAGTTTCCTGATAAGAGTCTTGGTAGATGAGTTTACCAAAATTGTCCAGAGCACTAAGGACAATTTTGGTAAAATCTGGATAAAATTATATAGACAAAATGTGTCGTTATTATTCAATCAAACATACTTAAATGAAAGACTGCTAACCCCATATATATATATATATATATATATATATATATATATATATATATATATATATATACACACACTAATTTTTTCATATTTATCTTGAGAGAGAGAGAGAGAGATAGGGAAAGGGATCCTTCAATAATACATCACTTATTCACATACACATACACAAACATAATATATATATATATATATATATATATATATTATTACTATATATATATTGACATGTATTATTGTAACTGTTATTTTTGCCTCTGTTAAATTTGAAGTATGATGAAAGCGGATGTAGTTTTACATGCTATAATATTTTGATACTTATTGTTACTTGAAGGTTTAAGCTTGCTTTAATAAATAGGAGAAATAAGGTTTTTCTTTTTTGTTTTGGGGATATTTTTGTCTTAGTCTGGTTGTAAATGTGAAAAAAAATATTTTAATCCATTTCTTGCTTGATCTGAAGAAGTCCTGGTAATTTTTTAGAGCATTGATTTATATCAATGCTTTTAATAGGATGGAAATAAATTTAATAATGTGACTGAATGTTGGTTTTTTAAAGAGAAAATTATTTGCTCTGTGGATTTTATTTACATTGAACTCTTTACGAGAATTATTTAAATTTAGTATTCTCTTTTTTAATATTTTATTGGTCGTGATTGGAATTATTCTCTATTCCAGATTTACTGGATTGAATAATATCATATATATTTATATATACGTAGTGCATTCAATAAGTTTCCAGACTTTTTTGTACAGGCATTTAAAATTATCAGAGACTCTCGAAAATTCACTATGATATTGCTATACATCTTATGAGATAACTGGCCAGTTTTTATGATTTCTGGTTCAAATGAACAGTTACAGCAGCAATTGGAATACACCCTACTAAAGCCGGATTGTCACGGCTGGTGAATTTCAAAAATGCAATCTGGACGTGAGGACACTTTAGAAGAACGATATGCAATAAACTTGGAAAAAATGCCACAGAAACGTATGGAATGCTTTAGACTGCTTTTCAATCATCTTGCATGAATCAAGCATCAGTTTTTGAGTGGCATAAGAGATTCAAGGAAGGTACGGAGTCTGTGAGGGATGATGAGAGGTGTGGGAGGAGTAAGGAAGGCAATACACCAGAGTTGATTGGCCAAAGGGTTAGGGTTACTATGTTGAGGTTTTAAGGGAGTTCAGGAAGAGATTCCGTTGGAAGAGGCCAGCACTCTTCAAATCGGGTCAGTGGCATTTCAATCAGGACAATGCACCAGTCCACAATTGCATTCTTGTCACAGTCTATTTGACCAAGATGGGCATCAACACAGTTCCTCAGCCTCCCTATAGTCCAGACCTTGCTCCCTGTGACTTTTGGTTATTCCCTAAGCTCAGAGGCTGTTGTTATGAGAGAATTGAGGAGATGAAAGAAGGTGTGACGAAGGTCATTGACACGCTCACACAAAGGACTTCGATAGGGCCTTCCGGAAGTTGTTGGAATGGTACAACAAGTGCATTGCAGCCGGAGGAGATTACTTTGAAGGGGACTAGAGTTTCATCTGTGTACTATCAATAAAAGTGCCCATATGAAAAAAAAGTCTGGAAACGTATTTTATTTAATTTGATATACTGTAATCATCTATGTATTTACCAAGTAATATAAAATGTCATCTTCTTCTGAATGAACAGGACTAAGTTTTTGTATATTTAACTAAAATGATAATACTGATTTCCTCTCTATATAATGAACTTTCGTAAATCTTTTGGGCAATTCCATTTTTTGGAGATTAACATAAAAAAAAATTATTTATATAGCCTCAAAATCATTGTCCATTTGCCAAACTTATTGGCCTCCATCTTTTTTTTAATCATAATATTGATTTGCTAATATCTATGTTAATCATGCTGATATGATTATAGATTTTGGATCTTTTTTTCTTTTTGCTTCATTCTCAGGCAAATTCAGAATATCTGATGATGTAATTCTGTTATCTCATTATTCTTTTTCTTTAAATCCTTGTTTAACTGTTTACATTCATTAAAACATTATTCATTGTATTTCTTTTTTATCTGCTATTTTTGAAAAGGGTTGAATAAAGAGAATAGGTAATAATTACCAGGCGACATTGATGATTTCTAAAGGATTTCCTTTTGTGTCATTTTATTGTGTACATTGGAGAGCACACACATATGGTGTGCATATATGCATAAAGATATAGATGTATACACATGTGTAATCATCCAAATATATACACGTATAAACAGTCATACTGTTATGTCTATATTATGTATAGGCATGTAAATATACATTCTTATGCTTGTATATTTACACACATACATTTACACATATATAGCCACTTTAAATATACACCTTGTATATTCAAACAGTTGAGGTAGCATATCGTGGGAGTAATGGTTAAGTCAGTCTTGAAAATTATTATTATGGAGTAGTAATGCCTCAGGTATTTTATATTTCAGTTTTCATACAAAATTTGGAGGATCTAAGTAAACAAGTATATACAGGTATCTAAATACAGGTATCTATATACATGTACATGCAGATAGTTATTGGTTTATGACTGGTTCTAATTGAGTTGTGAATCAATTCAGTCATAATTTACAATGCTATATATACCATTGTTGTGTCCTTAAAAAAATGAAAATAAACCTTTCATCAAGTCTAAAAATAGAACAGAAATTACAGACATCTAGGCACCAATTGTCCAGGGAAAATCAAACCCATGTTGACATAGTTGTTTCTTTGCTTTGGTAGAGGCACGAGCGTAGCACGTCGCGATCACGGAGGCGGCTTGGCTCTTTCAGAGTCAAGCCGGGGTTATTGTCGGAGCTGATATGATGCAGAAATAACCCGAAATCGGCAATGAAGACAGTGCATCACTGAAGACCTCCCTGATGCATCTAAGATGTATGATTGAAATAAACAAACCACATGACTCCTTAATAACATGTTCCAACCAATGGCAATAAAAGACCAAAAGTCTAAACTTTTGTTTGGTTGAGCTTACTGGTTTATTATAAAAAAATGCTAAGGAAACCTTCCACAGCAGATCACAGCAGATACCAAGAAGGCATGATAGACCACAGCAGGTCACTGCAGATACCAAGACAACAAGATAGACCACAGCAGATCACAGCAGATACAAGGAAGGCATGATAGACCACAGTAGATACAAAGAAGGCATGATAGACCACAGCAGATACAAAGAAGGCATGATAAATCACAGCAGATTATGGTAGACATCAAGGAGACACAGAAGACAATGGAAGATAGCAGTCAGCAACTCGCCTAATGACATGTATTACCTGCAATCCACCAATATATCAATGTAATCAGCAAGTCAATTACAGTTTGCTGCCACACACACTAGAACACTGGCAGACACACATTCACTTGTGTACAGGCCACACAGCCAAATGAGCAAAGCAAGATTCTCACCTTGTAAAACATACCACATGTTCACATATAAGATTTTCTTTCTATAAATTCTTTTTCTTATGCAGAGACATTCTCACTCTAATACACTTATTCACAAAAAACTTTTATTCATATATCTGATCCATTTCCTTTCAGATAATAAATTTCCATTTTATTATTGTTGCAGTAAAACTGTTGGCAACTTTATTTGTGTTATTGGGACCACGTTTGCATACCTTTTATTTCTCTCTTCATTCATTTCCTTACTTCTCTCACTTGGTCAGCAGGCAAGAGACTGACTTTTGATTTATCTCTGTATAATAAAAGGCTGAACAAATCCTACCACTATACTCTTAACTCCACCAAACGATATTCAGTTCATGAACCTGAGGTTTGAAACAGTATTGAGCGCTATAACCAAAAACAATTATAATATCTCTCTAACTAAAAACAGAATTGCATAAGTACTCACAAAGGATGTTCTTATTTTTAGACAGCTACATATTCATATTTTTGGTTGGGTGGTTGGTTGGTTGGTTGGTTGGTTTTTATGACATATAAACCCATTTTGGGTCATTTAATGCTGAATCAAGTCATTTTGATAAAAACTTTGTTTTAGTTTGGTTTGGTGGCATGTCAACCATTTTAGGTTATTCAATGCCAGATCCATTTTTATACGTATCAACAGTTCTATTTCAATCAATTCAGTCAGCATAAGTACAGTTTTTTGTTTGCACATTATTAAATGTAAAAACAGTTCTATTTCAAACAATTCAGTTTAGTGTAATTACACGATTTACTTCTATTTGACCCATAGATAGGGCTCTATCAGGTGCTCCCACTCTGGGCCAGAATGAACCTAGGAGCAATGGCAATAAAGGAGTACTCCGCATTCCCCAAAGCTCCAGCATTCCTGGAGCCTCACCATCAGATTGTTTAGGGTCATCTCCAGGAAACTTGTTGGTGAAGAGTCTTACCCTTCTGCAAAGATGCAGTCAGTGTATTCTGTAGCCCCAGCTGATTGGGCCATATATTTTTGGTTACAGAGTATCAATGCCATAGAGTTTGGTAATAAATAATACCTAATAATATCTGTTTTGATAGAGTGCATTTCAGTTTCAGTGCTGTAGAGTTTGGTAATAAATAATGCATAATAATATCTGTTTTGATTGAGTGCATTTCAGTTTCAATGATATAGAGTTTGGTAATAAATGATACAAAATGATATCTGTTTTGATTGTATAATGTTTCATGTGAAACAATAAAAATGCTAGTGTCTTTCATTTCAAAGAAAATGAACATCTTATTTTAAAATTTTTTAAGGCTATTCTTCTTTATGGGCAATACTGTAATACTTAATGATATTTGTTTTTATTGTATAATCTTCCACTAGAGAAAAAATAAAAATCATTGCATCTTTCTTTGGTTTAAAGAAAATCAATTTTTTTAATAAAAATTTGTTAGAGTTATACTTATTTATGGGGAACTCATAAGGATTGAACTCTTTACAAATGGAATAAACATTTGAACATATCAAATGTTTCTCTTTATAATAATTGCCAGGTCATAAATTGAAAATTTTGAAAACAGTTTCAGTAACTTTTCTCCATTTTTGAGAAGTCTTATTCTAAATCTTATTCTTAATCTTATACTGAACAATTTAATTTTTGGTCCGGCCATTTTCTCCCACTTTATATTTTTGCTATTTAAAAAAAAATATAAACAAAAATCAAGTGAATCTTTACAAATGAAATAAAAGTTGGAACATATTAAATGTCCGTCATCATAATTGCCTGGCCATAAATTGAAAATTTTGAAAACAGTTTCACCAAAAATCTAAATGGCTAATATCTCCTTACTATCAATTATATCAGGAGTAGGGCATCTTCAACCTTAGGGCCGCTTATAGCCTTCTAAACCATCCAGTGTAGTATTCCATGGTTTTGTTGAAAAAACAATTAAAATAACGTACCTCTATTTTAGAACCTGATATTCCAAATATTTTCTAAAAAAGAGCAATCTACAAAAAGCCATGAAAAGGTTAGTAAAGTTTTTCTTTTATATCTTTTAATTTGTATATATTTATAAAGTTTAGACTAAGTTATTAATCAAAAGTTTAAACTTTTGATTTTGTTGTAAGCATACTAAAAAAAATTATTGAATATTGCTTTAAAAGTTTAAAGGCCACATTGAAATTTATTCCACTGAGAATAGACTTCAGTGAGGCCTTTAAACAGGAAATTTATTCTATTCTGAATAAATTTCAATGTGGCTTTTAAACGTGAAATTATTCAACTAAGAATAAATTTCAATGTAGCTTTTAAACATGAAATTCTTTCAACGTAGAATATATTTCAATGTTGCCTTTAGAACCTGATATTCAAACTCTTTCTTAAAAAAGCAATCTAAAAAAGTCATTGTAGGTTTTGTAAAGTTTTCAATGTTTTTTAATTGTCTTGTTAAACAAGTTTGTTAGTCACCTGTTGCTACAGGTGGCCCTAAAAAGGAATGCCATGGGGGATCAAGTATTTTTATGATGGTCACACATGAGTTTTGATTCATATGTGAATCCCCATTACAAAATGACTTCATGCCAAATTAGATTTTATGGGAAGTCAGATAAATTAAATAAATGCCCAAAAATTCCTCAGTGCATTTACACTTTCATAAAATATTCTTATGTATCAAGTGCTCAGCAAATTCAGACTTCTAGCCTTGACATATACAAACAGCCACATGTTTGTCTCATATAAATATAAAAGAAATCATAACACCATGTAGTTTAGGGGATTATTTTAAAGAGATAATTTACAAGTAAGCATTCTTAACCTATTTTTCCATTAAATTGTTTTCTCTTTATTAGGTATTTTGTCACAACAAATATTTGTCTGAAATTTTTAAAAATAAATAACATTTACATTGCTCTTAGAGAATTGTTTATGTGTAACATTATTTCTGGAAAACACTGACCATCTTGAATGAAACATTCTTATCATGACATCTTCTATAACAGCCACTATTAGTAGATATCTTCTGAGTTTAAGGTTTAGCCATCATAATGAGAAAGTTTATTGACTGGTTATCAACCATATGAAAATCTCATCTCTCTGATAAAGTAGAGTTGGAATTCTTCCAAGCAAGTGCCATGTCAGTAATATTGTATGACTGCACCAACTGGACCTGGATTTTAATCAAGCATTTGGAAAAAAAGCTGGATGGAAACTACACAAGGATGCTGCGTGCAATTTTGAACAAATCCTGGAAGCAGCATTCCACAAATCAGCAACTCTACGGCCACTTGCCTCTCGTCTTGCTAACTATCCAAGTAAGACAAACAAAACATTCTGAGGATTGCAAGAGAAGCAAGGATGAACTCATAAGCAATATAGACTCCTACACATGGACATACCAGTGTTAGCTGACCATCAAAGACTTACATACATAATCTCTGTGCAGACACTGGGTGCAGTCCAGAGGACCTGCCAAGAGTGATGGCCAGTAGGGACAGATGGCAAGAGAGAGTCAAGGGAATCCATACTATCAGCATGACTTGATGATGATGATGATGATGATGATGATGATAAGAAAAAAAGAATTTTAATTTAGCCTTCAAAGTTTGTGCTTGAATAAGTACTTTTGATACAATCCAAAGATAACCTGAAATCTGATGGATCCTGATATATGAAATTAAAGTGACCTTAAAGATATGTATAAATAACATCACCCTAATATTCCTGCTGTAATAATATACAAGTTGAAATTCCCAGTCATGATGCCCAAATCTTTGGACTAAGACAGGAAGTGATGATAAAATGGATTTGTTAATATTAAAAGAAGAAACTTTATTACAACTGTATCCCTGTCAGAAGAGCTTAGAATATATGGATTGTATCCTCTGCAGAGGGGTAAGACCCTCTCAAAAAAGGGTGTCCTGAGTATGACACTAAACTGCATCTGATGGTGAGACTCCAGTTTTGGAGCTCTGGCGAGTGTGGAATACTCCTTCATTGCTATTACTCCCAGGTCTACTTGGACCCAGTTTAGTAGTGCACCATCAATGGATCAAATAGAACTAGTGCCCTGGGTATGACACTAAACTGCATCTGATGGTAAGACTCCAGTTTTAGAGCTCTGGGGAGTGTGGAGAACTCCTTTATTGCCATTACTCCCAGGTACACTCTGACTCCATTACGGTTTCATCGATGGGTCAGATAAATCTGTTTATAATCATTCATTTTTTATGGAACTGTAAGTAAAAGAAACCTCTTAATTATACAAAATAAGTAAATAAGAACATAAAAGGAACATGATTCTTTCACCCTAGGCATAAAATAACCTGAGTTGTGTTGATGTGCCATTAAAATCAATCAACCAATTTATTCCAACTGATATATTATATATACCATTATTCAGCTTGTTGTGTTCAAAAAGATATTATTAACTTTTAAGATATCTAGAAATTATACTAAATAAAAAATATGACTTGAAATCTCTAGAATTTATACCACACTCAACAAGTTATAATCTCAGTTTTTATAGGTCAAAATCTCTCAAATAGGAAACAAAAGATAGGATCTGATTTCATATATTAGTCATGTTCAAAAAGTAACAAGATTAAAGTTATGTTCACCAGAAATGAACAATGGGTTGGGTTGGTTCGGTTTTATGGCATATCAACCATCAAAGGTCATTTAATGCCAAATCCTTTTTATACATACATTAAATGTATGATTGATATTTTTAAATGAGTTAGAGCTCATTTTTTCCCATAGTTAAACTGTTTCACTTATTTCCATCTAATACTGATACAAAGTTAAATGATCAAACAGTTCTATTTCAAACAATTCAGTTTAACATAAGAACAATTTTTTTTTTCTTTGCACACAGTTAAATGATCAAACAGTTGATTGGTTGGTTGGTTGCTTGGGTTTTATGGCATATCAACCTTTGCAGGTTATTTAATGCTAAATCCATTTTAATACAAATAATCAGTTCTATTTCAAACAATTCAGTTTAGCATGAGTACACAGTTTAATTGTCAAAAACATTTCTATTTCAAGCTTTTTAGTTGAGTCAAACAGTTGTAATTCAAACAATTCAGTTTTGTATAAGTATAGTTTTTGTCCACATGCAATTAAATGTAAAAACTGTTCTATTTCAAACAATTCAGTTTAGCATAAGTTTGCAGATTAGTTGTATTTGACTCATAGATAGGGCCTTATCAAGTGCTACAACTTCAGACCAGAGTGGACCTGGGAGCAATGGTAATGAAGTGGGTGCTCCACATTCCCCAAAGCTCCAGCATCACTCAAACCTTACCATTGTTATGTTTTGACCTGTTGACCCGGCCAAAAATTCCATTCAAGGTAATGCACCGGAAGGAAGTGACACATTCTGATGGCAGTTATGAGAGGAAATCGCGTGGGCGGAAATTGGCTGATGAAATGGGACGAGGTAAAAAAAATCCCATTATACTCTCATAGACTGACGCACCGGAAGAGAGTGACCTCTGAACTGGATGACAGTTATTTCCGCTCGATGACGATCACACAGGCCATTCCAAAGAAAGCGGAAGTGACACATCCCGGTCGCTAGATATCGGAAGGAGTTGTGGAGGCGTGTCCATATCACCGCGTGGGAGTTTGAAGGTAATATAAGGCCGACGAATTGAACAGAGGACAGTTGAGTTCCGGTCAGTTGGGTTCAACGAGCCAGTAGAGACAGGCGAGTAGAGTTGAGGAGTTAGACGAGGTGTAGTAAAGAAAGCCAGTGCTCCGGTTGAGCAGCCATGGAGAACGAGAAAGACACAACGCTGACGGCCATAACTTCGGGGTCAAAATATTTCAGTAATGTTCGGTCTCCAGCTCCCTCTCACACGCAAACTTTGAGTTACCCTTTTCGAAACCTTACAAATAAAGTGAGAGGTAAAATATTTTATAAAGAAGTCTTCCTGCGTCTTCCTTGTGTGCGTCGTTTATTCCTGCGACTTTATCATTGTGCGTCAGTTTAATTATTCATGGTGTCGTTGTGATACTGCATGAACATGTATATGTGTATATAAGCATATTTATTATGTGAGCATATAACACCATCAGATTGTTTAATGTCATATGCAGGACACTTGTTAGTGGAGGGGATCTTACCCCTCTGAAGACGTGTAGTTCTACAGCCCCAGCCGACTGGGCAATACACAGAGTTAGATGTAAAAATGGTCTAATTTCAGATAATTTAGTTTAGCATAAGAATGCAGTTTAGATGTGGAACCTCACCATCAGATGGTTTATATCCAGGTAACTTGTTGGGGCAGTCTTATCCTTTGGCAGAGATGCAGTCTGTGTATTTTGCAGCCCCAGCCAATAAGGCCATGAAATGAACAATGAATGAAACATGAATTTTTTTTCAAAATACTCTCTTTGAGATTTAACACACTTATTCTGGTCAGTTTTCTATTTGTTGAATCATCTCTGAGACTTCTCTTTTCATATGGTGCGAAGGTCCACTTATATTTTTTTTAATGTTCTCTATATCCTCAAATCTTATCCTTAAGATGTATTTTCAGTTTAGGAAACAAGCAAAATTTACAGAGAGCTTGGTTTAGTGAATATTGTAACTACTGCACTTTCACAATCCTGTGTTTTGCCCAAAACTGATTTGTTTAGACAAAGTCAAGATGTCTACTGGAAGTCTAAATATCTAGACATCATCCCTTCAGGGTATAAGTTGCTTAGTTGTACATACAAATTCATTTAAATTTTAGATTTTAGAATTAGAAAAAAATTAAACTTTAGAACTAATACTTTCTGAGAGTACCTTGAATGTATAGCTGTGTTTTTCTTTCTAGGATCAGTGTGAAGTATCTGTTTGTACCATGGTACTTCTGAGATAGAATCAGTCACACTTTTTGACAGAGAAACCTGTAATAATCTTTATGTCAGAAATGCAGAAAATTGCGATGGAAGAGAGGAGGAAAAGAATGTTTGAAGGAGGAAAAGTTGGAGGTAAAACAGGTAGAAAAAATGTAAAGGAAATCAGGTAAAAGGAAAAATAGATGTTTATACCTATATAAAGGGAAAGCAATGGAATTGAAAGAAAGACATGTTTGGTAAAATTGGTAAAAGATTGAAAGTCTGATAAGAATAGAAAGATATAGAAATTGCCATACATTGAATTCTTTAAGGAGAGATAGAACAAAAGTAAAATAATAGAGAGAATGTTGTAGATGATATTTGTGAATTCCTTTTTCCATTTTTCCATATAAAACAATATATACTATTTCTTTCATTTACTTACTTACCAACAATAAGGATGCACAAATGGAATCTGCAACCCCATGTTGTATATTGACCTCCGACCCAGCCGGGCAGTCAAAATAGGAAATGCACCAGTGTAAATAACAGGTGCATCCGGTCAAGGAATATCAGAATATAACCTTGACCATGGACGGGTTGAATGAGTGCAATTTGTGATGCCCACAACAAGAAGGTGAGCGTTGAACTATTATATAACTCAGTGCACAGGAAGTTCAATCAGTTGGAGATAAGATGCGGTAGAGAAAACCAGCACCCAGAGAGGCTGGGCCCTCAGGCCTCCGGTTGAGCAACCCAGGAGAACGGGAAAGAAACACTGTTGTAGCCATAGGAGTGGGGATCAATATGTTGCCGTTCTGTTTGGTCTCCAACTCCCTCTCACACACAACCCTTTCAAATAAAGTGAGAGGTATATTTTTCTAAAGAACTGTGTCGCTCGTATTAATTGTGTCGTCGTTATGATTCTGCATGCACGTATATGTGTATAGTTGCATATGGATTATGTGGCTATACAACACCCCAGTTTAAATCCTAGACAAGGCTGTTCACATTTCACTTTATGCAAATGCTCTTGGGAAAGGTATTGGTTCTCCTCCTAGCTATAGGTAAATAGTAAGGCAGACTTGGTTCTTTTGCCTTGGTTTGGAAACTGATCACAGAGAAGGAAAACTCTGCTTAAGAATTGGCCTTTTGTCACATCCTGTTCATTGCAGAGGAGTTGGATAAATATACAACCAATTATAAATTTATATGTTAGGCAAAATAAGAGATTAACAATAATAATTAAGGATAAAATAGAACAATTATGCATTGATAAAATTTATGTGATAAAGAGAAAATATTAGTAACCTCAGCATACAATTTTCTTCCTTCTTATTGAGTCAAGAACTGTCACCTTTTAACTTAAAGGAAGCTTTTCTCTTTACCATGTCCAAATTGTCAGCATCACAACTATTGTGCTTTGAAATTGTCATTAAGTAAAAATTAGAAGTTGCCTGGGGTTGACCACAGATAACTAAAACTTTAGAAACTGATATGGTGGATAAGATAGGAGGGGACAGTATTGAGCAAAAATCTCAAGGACACATCAAATATTAATTGGTGGATTTAATATTTAGTCTCTCTCTCCCCTTCTCTCTCTCTCTCATCTGGATGCTACATGAGGGATTCAGATACAAAGCAATTTCTTAGTGGGTTGCAGAACCAGGGTTTCCATTAATTATGTGAATGCACATGGAGAGATATGTGATTGGTTTCAGTAGACTTGTATATTTATGATTTATGTAACATTGTAAGCAAATGGTACGGGAGTGTGAATATATAAGTGAAGTTTGGATTTGTGTCTTTTCAAAGAACATTATCACAAAATGAAATGCTAACAGCCTCATTCAGGTTTGAACATCTCACTGAATTCATTTCCTATAATAACAACCATTATGGCATGTGTACCTTTTCTGATCAACATATTTCAATAGTTATTCATCTATTGTACTTTGGACTAAAAATTCTCAAGAGAACAGAAAAAATTTATTTTTGAAAATTTAATCAGGTGAAGTTCATAAATATCAAATGGTTAGAATTATCTTAGATTTCATTTAACACATTTTTATAAAAGAAATTAGAAAATTAGCATAATTCTATGATCAGTGTATGTATTCTCCTAAGCCCTTAGTGAGAGGCGTCCTCCTGTCAGAGTGGCTAACATATTAAGTAAAGTTGGCGACCGTAGTCGAGGGTGACTTGAAGGCTCCCTTTTCAATAGCTACTACATTAAGGTGTAGGGGAGAGTACTACTCTTTTCACTGGATTGCTCCAATTTACCCTTGACACCTAACTTATAATGCTGAGTGTTAAGCAAGGCGGCATCAAGAACCATTTTTTGAGTCTTTGGTATGACTCGACCTTGGATTGAACCCCAGCCTCCCAGACCATTGGCGAACACTCTACTTATTAGACCAATGGCCCGCTTCTGGACTCCAACATCTTAGAAAGTGAGTTCAAACTCCAGTCACCCTATTATGTTCACTTTCAAACTTTTGGAAAGGTATGAGCCACTTATCCCACAAGCTATGGGTTAAATAGTACCACTGCTGTGACAAGGAAGGCATAGGAATTAAATAACCCATGAAAGTTGATATGCCATTAAACAAAGAAACTAAACCAAAAACATGTAAGGGCAGGATCCAACACAAAGTTATTTGTTAAAGTGAAATACAGTTGGTTTGAATTCAGATTTGTCCTTCTCCGAGACTGGTTGCCCTACCAAGGCTAAAGAGCCCAATCTACCCTCCTATATATCCATTGCTGAAAGGAAAATATTTGTGTAAAATGAAATACAAACAGCTTCATCCCTGATTTGAACTTGGTTTACCAAGTCCATTTCCTATATTTCACAAGTCTCTCTATAATGCAAACATTATACTGTGAAAATTTGAGATCAAAATACAATAAATAACTATGCATTGGGCTATGGATTTACTGATTCACCTTTCTGTACATAAAAATTTTTAATGAAGTATAAGAATGAAGACACAATACAAACTAACAATAACAAACAAGACTGAAAGTTTTGTGGATATTTAAATGTCTATCAGCATTTCTGTGTAATCATGAAGAAGTCAATAGATATTATATAGAAAATCTAAAATGAGGTTATTTAAGCTTTTGCAACCTTTTGATTGTCCAACAATTGTGTCTGATTGTGTTATACTCCACATTTGTATGGGCGATTACTTCTGAACAATTATTGTTGCACATACTTTTTAAAATTAACTCGTTTTACTTGATATTGATCTGAAATCTGGTCAAATTTGCAAACAGTCCTTCGTCTGTAAGACAAAGTCAAGAAGTAAGAAGTTAGATATTAACAAAGACATACTTTTACACAGAAGTTATTTTAATTTGTTAGATAAGTTATTATAGAAGCAGACCAATGTCTCACTTAGGAGTCTGTCAGACATTTTCTTTTTCTTGATTAGTTTGTAACTTGACAAATAGAATAATTTGCAGATTAATCTGAAGAGTTAAAACTAAAGATTGTTGGGTGAGAGTTTGGGGGATCTGTTATCCTTGGTGACCTAAGAAGAAAGACATTGATGGTCAGCTCATACAATCTGCAATTCATATTGGGTAAAAATAACAGTTATAATCATTTTGTTCTTTCAAATATATAAATGCAGGATGTG
This sequence comes from Sepioteuthis lessoniana, assembly GCA_963585895.1. Lineage (NCBI taxonomy): Eukaryota > Metazoa > Mollusca > Cephalopoda > Myopsida > Loliginidae > Sepioteuthis > Sepioteuthis lessoniana. The sequence goes on from OY757913.1 coordinate 47,054,647, forward strand.
TTTAACTCTTGCAAATGTACAGATGTCTTTTGTTTTGTAAAATGTTGGCTCAATGTCGCTGAACAGAAATATTATCAAGGATGGCAGGAGGTTAATGTAAAGTTCTGTTAATAATCCTGATGTTATTGGTTGCAGGAAGTGTAAGTGTCATCAAAAATATTTATATTCACTCAGTTTCTTGTATGGGATATTTTTTTTATCCCATAACCCCTCTACAATCATCTTCTGTCCTTCCAAGTGACACAAGTCTCATCCTCCTTCTCTGCTAGTCTGTGAGTCAGGTCTTTTCCCTAGTACATAGGGCCTATGGGTAAAGAAGTTCTAAACTAAATAAGATTACCTACCAGAAACTTAATAAGCAGAAATATGGCCCACATATGCTGGAGAAAGGAACTGAATGACAGAGAAGATGGATGAGACATCTGTCACTCAGAAAGACTGATGAGGATTACAGGGGAGTTTTAGAGTAAACAAAATGTCCCATGCTAGAAACTAGTCAAATATAAATATGGGTCCCATAGGCTGGTGAATGGAACTGACAGAATAATAGAGAAGATGAACAAGACACATGCTGCTAAGAAGTATCAAACTTGGTGTTATGGGACGATAAAGATTCTTATCAAAGTTATTATTATCAGAAATTTCCTCTTGCCTGAAAGACAACTAACCTGAAAACCCATAACCTATATTCCTAACTGGCCACAGAAAATGATAAAATTTTTACATTTGTTTAGAATACTCCTTGTCACTGTTTTTTTTCCTACCACAAGACAATCACCAATCACCTGAAGATGATTGACTCAGTATTTCTGTTTCCTTATGGATAAAATAAGTTTTTAACAGTTTTTCAAATATTCTTAGGTTGCCAAATTTGCCAAATATTCACTTTTGATTAGCTTGTATCATAATCTCATCACTGTAAATGATATATATTTTATTAGATATTAAATATAATATTTTTTTCTGTGCTCTCTGATAAAAGATGTGTTCATTTGTATTTCCTTTTTAATTCTCATATGATTGAGCTGACAATATTACACAAAGGTAGCTTGCCTGTGGTTTCATTCAATGGTTTTATTTTGTGGTGTTTTATGCTATATCAATCTTTGTGGGTTATTTAATACCAAATCCTGTTTATAGATACATATATACATACATACATACATACATGCACACACACACACACATACACACACACATATGTATATGTATATATGATTTGTAAGTGAATAGTTTGTGGGTCACTTTTTTTAAAACAAGTTAAAGCTCATTTGTTTGCACACAGTTAAATGATTTCAAGTATTATTATTTAGCTCTAATAATTCTATCCGATGTTAATCATTTATTTGCCTGCAGTTAAATGATTCCAAGTATTATTATTTAGCTCTAATAATTCTATCCGATGTTAATCATTTATTTGCCTGCAGTTAAATGATTCCAAGTATTATTATTTAGCTCTAATAATTCTATCCGATGTTAATCATTTATTTGCCTGCAGTTAAATGATTCCAAGTATTATTATTTAGCTCTAATAATTCTATCCGATGTTAATCATTTATTTGCCTGCAGTTAAATGATTCCAAGTATTGCTCACAATAATAATTCAAAATAGTTTCAATACTTATAATTCAATCTAATATTAATCATTTGTTTGCACACAGAATAAATAGTTTCAAGTATTTTCAATCTCAGTGTAACTAACTCTCAGTCAACATCTGGCTTTGGGTCTGGGTTCTTTGTTTAATGGCATATCAACTCTTTTTAGGTTATTTAACACCAAAGCCATTCTCCTAGAAGAACAGTAGTGGTACTATTTAACTCATAGCTGGGAGGATAAGGGGGTTCATACCTTTCCCAAGGGTATTTGCCCGAAAGTGAATGTAATAGCGCGACTGGAGTATGAACTCGCGTACTACGATTCCGCAGTCCATCGCTTTTACCATTACACCATGAGGACACCCCCACAGTCAACATCTCTTTGCACTTTAAAGATAAAATAGGGTTAGGCATCTATCTATTTGCCAAAGAGCAATTCGAAGAATATGGTTGGGACATTTATATGGGTGCTACAATTTGACATGCACAGCCAATTGCTCGGATTAGGCATCTCCAACCTCTAGTCTAACCAAGTAAGGCCTAAAGTGACGTGTTCCAGGTCATGTGAACATTTCAATTGTTGGGTCACAGACTGCTCAGCCACCAGAATCCCATCCTCAAGCATTATGGATTGTCACCCATGATCAACAGGTGGCCTCATTGGGGTGAGGGTTTCTTACCTCGCTGCTGAGATGCAGTCTATGAATTCTACAACCCCAGCTGACAGGGCAATGCTTTTTTCAGTTTCCTTTTCAACAGACCTTCCCAATGGTCTAAGACATACAGAGTACTAAGCCTTACTCTGGTTTGCTGGCCCATGAGGTGTTGTTATGTATCTACCCAACCCTTGCACCATGAGCAGGATGTGATACAAGGTCAATTTTTAAGTGTTGTACAACTGGTTTGAATTCAGAATATTACTTCTTCAAGGCCAGTTTTCAAATGAAGGTTAAAGAACCCAGCTTATCCTACTATTTAGCCATAGCTGGAGTGGGGAGAATAGTTGGATTCATACCTTTCCCAAGAGTGTTACTGCTCTATGAAATGCTAATGGCCTTGTTCAGGTTTTGAACTTGAGTCACCAAGTCAATAACTGTAAATTTAACACTATGAGCACCTATGTGTTGATAAGTGTTTTACTGCATGTATTAGTATGAAACATCTTCCAATCCTTCTTCATTTGAAACCACTTTGTTCTTTCTTTTATGAGGATGATGATACCTTTTAGGATGATGATAACACTTTCACAAAGCCATCTCTGTATGTACCAACAAAGTTGGGAAAATGAAGTCATCAAGGATTACAAACCAATAATTACATATTGAGGTTACTTTGTACTATTTGTACACTTTATTAACAAAGACACAACTTTAATCGCACCCAGGAAATATGATATCCCAATGAAATTGCTATTATAACCTGGAAGGTACAAAGTCTGACATCAAGAGCAAAAAAAATGTTGGTAAGAGGTTTGAATTATGTGTTGTTTTTCTTCTATATTGGCTACTTATGAAAAAAACTTTCTATAAACAAGCAGAAAATCTGTTTTATTGCATAAGATAGCAGATGCTATCAAAGATTTTAAGGAGAGTAATTAACTGGCAACCTTTCCAAATAAAAATATGAATTCTTCTTTTCAATTTCTTTCACTGATTCTGAATAAGATTTTAGAAGAACACTAAAAACTGCTAATGCAGATGTTAGTTTAAAATTCACATTAAAATTGATTGTCTATTAATAAATCCACACTCAGTAAATTTTTGTATTAGTACAACAAAATGTAAAATTTAAACTTAGTCTAAATTTAATCGATATTTATACTATTAAAAATAAATGAAAAACCTTTTTCACTTTTTAAGGATATCTTTGAGAATGCTTTTTGTTTGTTTTGTTTTGTTTTACAGCATATCAACCCCAAGGGGTCATTTAATGCCGGCAGAGATTGCTTTTTGCACAAAAGCATAAGGATATCAGTTTTTAGAATGAAGATACAAATTTTCAGTACGGCCTTTGACAAATTCATGGAAGGCTGCACTTGATGGTTCAGAAGGCCACATGTGCCCTTAACTTGGCAGGTTCCCTTCCTCTGAAAAGGATAAAAACTGAACATAAAAAGATACCTGTTTAGAATAAACTTACTGTATTCCTTGCTGAGGGATAAGACTCCCTCTAAACTCATACATAAAATATGAATATCTTGGGTATGACAATGAATTGTATCGGATGGTGAGGCTCCAGTTCTGAAACTGTGGGGAATGTGGAGCTCTACTTCATTGCCATTACTCCCAGCTCTAATCTGATCCAGAGTGATAGAATCTGTTAAAGTATCATCTATCGGCCAAATAGATTGGCTTGCAAATTATTAGAAAAGAATATTTGATATCATGTAATTGGGAGCAAAAAATTATAAAACTACACAGAAAATGTTAATATAAACATACAAAATATGCAATTCCCTAATTTATTGGAATGAAATAATTCCGGATGGGTTGAGATACCATTAAAATCATTTAATAAAAGGATACATTGCTTTCTTTGGGAAGGTCTAAAAGAAATTCCATTTCAAAACTTCTTTATCATAATGAATTTTCAAGTTTTCATTGCAGTTATGTGAGGATACGGGATGTAGCCCTGAAGACCTACCAGAGGCGATGAACGATAGGGAGAAGTGGCGAGAGAGGTTCAGAGATATCCGTGCTAGCGGCATGACGTAATGATGATGATGATGATTATTATCCAAAGGACTTATGCATTTTGAAAAAAAAATACAATGTTCCCTCATAACTGTTAATGTTTTGTCATTTAAATAATGTTTTCCATTTTATTCTGACTTTTCTATTCTTTCTATATTTTCTGAAACTTTAATGAAATAATTTTTTTGTAATAAGGTCTTTCCACTTTACAAATCAGAATTGAAAATAATCAGAAAACTACAGAAGATTATCAATATTTCATTACCAATTTAAATAATTAAATCAATATTACAACCATTTGATTGTCTACACTCGCTTGAAATAAACTCTATCTTTATTTAATTAACTCACGTAATGTTATCTTTCAAGTCAACCCGTTTATTTTCATCTTTAAAATATACGAACAAGTATAAGAATCAAGGGAATATTTTTGTTGGACAATTTTTTTTTCATCATATAACGTGTGAAAGCAAGTGCGATACCCTGTCCTCATCAGCCGCCAACCAGGGGTGATAACACAGTTTCGGTAGCTCAAGGTGGTACTGCCACTCCTGACGCTACCAAGCAGCTTTTGCCACCGGACAGGGTATTAAGAGAATTATATATATATATATACGCTAGATCAATTAAGAGCAGAGACTACATTGGACGTTAATCTTCATTTTTAGTGTGCAGTTTGTGATTTTTTTTAAACGCGTTTACTTTCGGCGGTTGATGTTATTACGCGTTTACAGTAACCGTTTCTTATGTAATCACACGGGAAAGGTGGTTCCGCGTGTATTTCCTTCATGCTGAAAACTTCTCGCTTTCGACCAAATCCAATTTGATGCATATTGTATCGCGGTCGGAAGACGATTTGAGGCAACTTTCAAACTGCGGCCAGTGATTCCTATTTTTGAAAGAAACGAAATGACAGAGTGTCCTATAAAACCACGACAACCAACCTCAATAGGAATCACATGGCATATCCAGCCCTTTTCCACGCAGTCGGCACGCAGTGTCTCGTAGCGGTTTTTCTTCCGTTCGTGTGCTTCCTCCCGGTTTTCTCCCCAGGGGACAGTCAATTCTATGAGGAGGACACTCTTCTTTGAATCGGACCATGCTACAATGTCCGGCCGCTTTTCTGTTTGAATAATGTGAACTGGACATTGTAGAGATGTCTTGAGATCTGCTGAAACTTTCCAGTCACAAGCTCCGTTCAGTAGCTTCATATTAGGATTTTTTGTTTCCTCACAGGACATTCACCTTCCTTGAGAAACTGAATTATGGGTTCCTTGGCTGTTATAGATTGCTGGTTTGCTGTCTCACATTGTGCTCTTAACAACTATATTATCACCTCTAATACCTTGTTATGTCGCCATGTGAACATCTGAAGCGAATGTGGACATGTCGATAGTACGAGGCGCAAAGTACCCCGATCACTTTTACACGACAAGCACATACCCGAATTGGTATATCCCCATAATTTTAGGTTGGTCGCATTTGGTAAGAGATCATAAGTAGAGCGAAAAAGGAATGATATCGCCAGTGGTTCCATTGCAATTAAGGATTTCCACGATAATTTAATTGGTTCGATATCATTCCATTTTGTCCAAGCACATTGTTTGGCCTGAGTAACAGCACTGGCTTTTCTTTGCTCTTCCTCAAACATCCTGACTTCTTCGCTCACCATGTCTCTTTTTCCTTTTGGGTCCACTTTGGAGAATACCTTTTTGCTCGTGCTACCCAGCCCAGCTCGATTGGTTTGAGTGACGCCTATGATGTCTTTGATTCATAGGCTGCATTCCGCCTCCTGGGCGGTCTTAACGGCCGACCACTTCGAACCTGATTTTATTTCTGGATACGCCTTCCAAATGATCTCGTCGGCTGAGTACTTCATCATCATGTGAAGGCGTACTTTCCCAATTTTGAATTCTTCCACCAGTGAGGATATTGGGAGCTGTAGGTTTCCAGAATTGGTATATAAACCCACTTTCGAAAAACAAGGAGGAACTCTGAGCCACTTACGCGGTTATTTGTTGCTATAATGCTGGATCCGTTCAACACGAGATATAGCAATCTCGTAAATCTTTAAGGGCCACAAAGGACATATATACACTTTTTAATCCCTTATCATTGTCCCTAAGAAACTATTTTCATTTGACTTTGATGAGTTTCTTAAACTTATGCCCACCAGTAAATACTTTTGTGATTTCATGAATTTTTTATCCTCATCTTTGTTATTTTGATTATGCAGTATTTTCCATTTATCTATTAGATTTAGTAACCTTTGATTTCAATGGAGCCTTCAATTATGTAAACAATTTTCCTGTTATGAGGGAAGCATAAATATTGTAATGAATTATACATAATTCACTAATTATGTATAATTACAGTTTGGTTTTATTTGACCCATTGATTGGATGTTATCAGGTGCTATCACCCTGGGCCAGAGTGGACCTGGGAGCGATGGCAATGAAGGAGTACTCCGCATTCCTCAATGCTCCAACATTACTGAAGCCTTACCATCAAATTGTTTAGTGTCATATCAGATATTCCGTTAGTATATTCTGCAGCCCCAGCCGACTGTGCCAGGTTACTATTGTGAAATTTTGTGACTGATATTTTTGATTTGACATGGAGAGTCTAACATCTGACTGCTAAACTGCTACTAACTAGTAGTAGTACAGAGTGGAGAAAATGTTCAATTTTTTATCCGTTTTCTATTTTGATTTTGTTTTCGTGTTGTATGATGTTCGCCGGATATGGTGAGATCTGGAAAAATCCTGGCCATACTTTTGAGGATTCTTTCCTTATCCCTTTTTTTTTCTCTTTTCGCCCCCTTCCCACATAGACACCACATAATAGTCAATGTCTGCGACATCACATTATAGTCAATGTCTTTCAGCGAAACAGGATATGCTGAAACCCCTTTCCCCTCCACCTTTTCCCTATTTCTTTCCCATCAGCTCACTGAAACTATTTCCACTTTCATACGATCAAAAATCTTTAATGAAACCTGATAAATTTTACTTAAAACCCTCTCCTTCTTCCCGCAACACCCTTATCCTCTTCGTCATTTATCATGTTCCTCATTTGCTTATATATAGAACAACTCAGCAAACGGTTCAGTTGGAGAAAGTTCTTAGAAATTAAAAATGAAATAAAAGAACGAAATATCGCTCTTCTAAACCGTTTTTAAATGTTTGTTTTATCCAACTTTCCACTTATTTCTATCATACATATATATATATATGTGTGTGTGTGTGTGTGTGTTTTAAAAAGAATAGGTCCGCAAATGAATCTGAATTTAATTTTAGACTTTTATTATTTCAAATTCTGTTGGAATTTTATAAATTCAGAAGTTAATAACTGCTCGAATGCCATTGGCTTGTTTCGAAGTTAAACCTTTGCTGGACCCGTCGCGGCTAAATAAACCAGTCGCCTTTCGCCTCAATCCTCGTTTTGGCTCCCTTTGCCTTCGGGAAGTTTTGTCTTTGCCGGGAGCAAGCTAGAATACGCGTATTTGGTCATATTTGCTAGGCGGAGAATTCAACCATTCAGCGGACCCAAAGTTAGCCCTCACGTCGGGTCATTATTCAAGTTAAGCCACCCAAAGAACATAAAAACTAAAAAGAAAAGAATTTAAAAGTCGTGGAAAACCCAAAGGAGGTTTTCTTTACGCAGAAAAATAATAAACGGTTTGGTACCACGTGCTTACTCCGAGTGAGAGAGAGAGAGAGTAAATATCTTTCGATATCGTAAGATAGAAGTATAGCAGAAATAACTACGTATATTTGGCGCGTAAATTATTTTGACCGTTGGTCTCGTCATATATTTTCACCCGATGGGGATGACGAATCCCATTCGGCCCGGATGACTTTCTCGGGCATATCGAATTCGGTGAAAGCCTGCCAAACTACCTCTTCCTCGGCATTTTTCGAGCAGGACGGACGTAAGTCTGTCCGCTCCCTTCCTAGCAGCAACACTACACTACGAGGAGAGCCTTTTGATTCATAGACTCTTGAGTTTACACTTCTAGACCCCGGGGTTCCTAGTTGAACATGAATTAAACGAATTAATTCCACCTCTGTCAATTCAGCTACTTCATTCCTGGACAACCTTTTCTGGAGACCTTCATGCCTCTCTTCTACAGCAACCAGAACCACGTATTTATGGCTGAATATTCATTTCTGTGATCTAAAATCAGCAACTCAATATTTGCTTTGACTGTAGCGAGCATATTCCACTCAGACATTTAGCTGCTGTAATTCTTTCACAATTTAATAACTATTTTCTTCTTCCTACGAGACTTTCGGCACAAAAGACTTCCCTTTAACTCAAGCTGTCATTAAACCTTCTTGAAAACTTTCAGTATGTTTGTTCCGACTCATTTAATTCCTTCAAACATAACGAGGAGGTAACATAATTTCATTCTTCGTTATAGAAGAACTGAAAAGTATATCCGGAGTGAAGTTTTAAAAAGTATCTTGGACTCGTCTACCGAATAGTCGATAAAAGTTGCAGAGAGAAGGAATTATTCAGCTAAATACTGCGTGTTTTCCAGGAGGATTAACACACTTCCAGTAGGCAGAAGTGGCCCCAAAAAGCAAAAGAAAAAGAACTTTTGAATTGTAATACCAAATGATAGTATTAACTTTAAAAAATATTAAATTACTTTTAGCAATTTGGCGGTGCGACGACGAGTAGCCATTGTCAAATTCCAATACTCTTCGTATCCTATCTTTAAAGATTTTCTATGCTTTGTGTTCAAAAAGAGTTGAGTCCGGCATGGGGAAACATATGCAATGCGTATCAGTACGGTTTATTTCTCCGGGAATAAATTCTTTTTTTTTGGGGAGGGGAAACTGTTGTTTTGTTGTTAGAAACATAGACGTCATTTTTTTACAGGTTAATAATAGCGCTAGCATTGCCCTTCCCTTTTGCGTCACCTTTTTTCTTACACTTTTTTTCTCCCCTACTCCTCTAGAGTTGGTTGACTGCGGGTGTCTGTTTATGCTAGAAGAGACATAGATGTAGTTAACACTTAAAACTTACTTTTTGAACACGTGGTAATTAGGGGAAAAAATGTATACGAACAATGACTAGCATACTTAAACCCTCTTGTTAACCTTGCGTATGTTGGCCTTATCAATGTTTTCCCCTGAATACTTGTGCTCTACACGTATTTCAGACTTTCTGTCTCCGTCAGGAGATCGATAATAGCTAGGGTAGTCTTTGGTCCCGGCTTTTATAGTGAAGATTGCTTTGACAGGGGTGAGGTCCTTTTTAATTCCAGGATTGTGTCTGTGAATTTCCTATTAAAGTTAATTGTCCGAGGAAACCTCTGGCCTCGATAGATATTTTGCTGTTTGTTTTTTTAATGTATGTATGTATGTATGTACTTTGTATGTATGTACGCACATGTGTGTGTGTGTGTGTGTACATTTATGCACCTATATCCACTTATATACACACCTGTACACATATATTTTCAGAGTTGTTGTCCTTTCTTCTTTCTTTTTTCTCTATATACATACTTTCACAGGAATGTATACCTATATTTACATATATGTTTTTCAATGGCACGGGTTGAGTCTAATGTGTGTAAGAACGCATTTGACGCCACAGATAGAGTCTGTGTGTATACGTTTACGTTTGTGTGTATGTGTATGCGCGTGCATGAAGTTTGGTTCAGTGTGCGTGTTTGTGTGTGTGTGTGTCTGTGACTAACAAAAACCTCCGACAAACTCACCAAAAAGAATAACGCGTTACCCTCTACCAGAGGAGATATCCTGAAACACTAATAAATAAAGGTCTCGAATTAGCAGAAAAATACCATTAAAAGAACCTTCAATATATATAACAACGAAGAACCCGAAACATATGTCTTTATGTCTTAGCATACAACAAAAACAACCCAGAACTATTCACAGAAAAAAAATATCCAGAACAACTTAAAAACAATGATAGAATTAAAAACATACGAGACACAACAAAAATGATTAAAAGCAAACGATATGAAAAAATCTTAAAACATACACTAACCTCATCTAAATTTGGAGAACACACAACGCATGGAGCCTCAAAATGCAAAACTAAAAGATGTGGAGCATGAAACATAATCATACAAAGAAAATACTATATCTTCGAAAACTCAAAAACAATTCATAATTAGTAGAAATCTAAGCAGCATTCAATAAATGTAGTTTGTAGCAGAAAGAAACTTGTATTTTTTATTTGGCGCGTAATTCAATTTGACCGTTAGAATCGCCGAACATTTTCACACAATCAGGATGACTTGTCCTATTCAGCCCGAACCGTATTTCCTAGCAGCAGCAAAAATGGAGAAAGCCCGCGAAACTCTCTCTCCCTCAGTTTATGGACCCTTTGAGTCTATTCTTCTTGACCAAGGGATCCTAGTTAAAAACAAATAAGATGATACACTCAAACAACTTCCTACCTTCTTTCCTTACTACGAGACTCGTAGCATACCAGCGTAAACCCCTTACTTCATGCTGTCATTAAAACCTCGATACAAAACCTAACGACGTCTTCGTTCTTCTCCATCACCTTTATTTTCCATCAACATTTAGTGAGGGGATAACAACCAACGAAATACCAACGCTACCAATGTAATACCAACATAACCAACGTAAAAACAAACCTTAAACCAAAAAACCTAATAATGATAGCAATAATAATAATAATATCCCCATCGCTATAAATGGAGACCTTCCGACTTGTGAGAACACGCAACCACATATAAAAACAAATTAAATATACCACTACAAAATGGAAATTAAATATCAAAACACAAAATCTCCTCCTACAAGTCAACTTAATCGAATGTTCAAACTGTAAAAAGATAAACATTTGTACACTGGCTAGATTAAGCACTGAATAATTGAGTCTCTTCACACAAAAGTAAGATTAAATTACCAGAAAATTGTAAACTTTTTGCATCAAAACACCTTTATGAATGTAGCAAAGGATAATTTAAAATAATGCCAATATACCAGATTGATGAATAAGCGTTACTTGAAATAAAAGAAAAAAAAATCATAGATTTAAATCAACATAAAAGAAACCCTAACTTCACACGCTTTCACGTGCAAACAGAACCGAACTCTATGCACACACACACACACACACACACACACACACACACACACACATGCACGCACGCGCAAACGCAAATGCAAACATACACACACAAACTATTTTAAAATATATCTATTTGTGAAGTCAAATGCGTTCTCACACACATTAAACTCAGCTCTTGCCATTGAAAAAAACATCTATGTGCATGTGAACACACACACACACGCACACAAGCAAGCTACATACATACATACATACATACATACATACATACATACATACATACATACATAAAAAAAACAAACAAAATATCTGCAGAGGCCTGAGGTCTTCACGGATAATTAACTCAAATAGAACATTCACAGACACAAATCCTGAAATTAAAAATGATCTCACCCTTACTCAAACGATCTTCACAATAAAAATAGAGACTACTCTAGTTCTTATCAATCTCTTGAAGAAGAAATAAAGTCTGAAACACGTGAAGAATACAAGTATATGAAATAATAAAAGCTCAAATACCAAATTCAGATTCATCTGCTAACCTATTCTTTATGAAATATCTACTTTTCTCTTGTTGAACCAATAACAATTTTTTGTATATATCAACTGGCAAGCACTATTTGGATCTGTTCCTGTTTTTAAAGTTACCTGCATTCATTTTGTTTATGATAGAATTTTTATTTATTTATTTTTTTTTACTGACAGTCTTTGTTATGGAGTTTATATTTCTTTAAGTGATTCTTTCTTGCCCATTTGTCTACAGTGGTTTGCGCTTCCATTTTAACACAGGTATAATTTACTGATGTTTTGCTGAGTTGCAAAAAGCAATGTCTCTGTTATTATTCTTTCGTACACTTATATAGAAATGCATAGCTTAGATATCATTAGTCATTGTTCTATCCTTTCTCTTGCAACACTTATATAAATGCAAGTATACATGCGGTTTTGAAGTTGGGAATCTGGAGGTTTGAAAAATACTTCAAGTTGTTGAATTGCTGAATGAAAAATCAGGCTCTGACAAACAGTTGTCCTTCCAAAAGTAGTTTTAAAAAGTGTTAATTTATTTATTTATTCTTTAGAGTCTTAAAGACTTGTTTGCTTTAGTCATCATGAAGAAAATAACAGGAGGAAGAAAATTAACATTCAAGAGAAGATTTTGGGAAGAGTGATTCTGCATTAAAATAACTAGTAGTCAGCAGATGCTTTGCTGCCTCAGCTAGGCAACATTCATCCTGTTTCTGACAGATTTGGCAGCCATTATTTTTTCAACTTGTAGAAAAAGGACTGATTAATAAACCTGATTTTACGCTAATTCATAGACAGTGTTAAGCAACATTTTCTTCACATGCTGTATCAAATTTGTTCAGTAAATTAAAAGAAAAAAATTACAGCAATAACAATAAAATTTCTCATCGGTGCTTAAAACGTCTAACATATCTAGAATGCTAATCTGTTTTGGAAAAGTTTATCTTGTATTTCTTCTACTACCCCGAACAAAAACATGAAATTTGCACACTTAGAAGATGTTCAAAGTGGCGTATCTATTATAGATGTATCAGGTTGGGCATATGCTTTTGGCATCACTTAAAGGGGGGGCGCCACTGAGAGGTACTGGCAGTAGAAACACTCATCTGCGTAAACTAGAGAGGTAGTCTGGGATTTCGTGCAAAATCTGAGAAATCTAGAAAATATATTTCTTCATTTAAAAACATTGTGTAAGTAGACAATGAGCTGATTTTATGGTAAAGTTATCAAAAAATGGGAGTCACATGTTTAGACAGGAATGCAATTCCAGTGCTTGCTATAGTCACTATTTTTCGTAGATACACCAATGAATGTGCACTTAATTTTTTATTTAGTAGTAAAGATGGCGGACATCGGTAAACTAATCAGTCTCGGGAACCTATTGGCCAGGAAACCCACGTGGTTAGTGATCACAACTACGTCCTCAACTTAAATTTTGTCTCGCGTTTTTGGAGCCTACTGCATGACAAGGATTGTCTATAAACACTCTCATCTTCCAATACACATCTTCTTTCACATTTTCACTTACAGGGTCAACACACTCTTTCCAGTGTGACTTCCAGAGAGAACACTCTCAATTTCGACTAACAGAGTAAACACACTCTTCCTCTTTTCTACATTTGACTTCCAGCAGTCAACCGCCACGAAAATGTCTACTACATGCAACCATTCTCTTCCTTGTTATACTTTTTCGGTGAGACTTTTTCAAGCCTAGAACACAGAAATTTCGTCAAACCACAGAAAGAAATAAACAGTAGAAATACTTAGTCAACACGCAGAGGACACTTTTGTTATTTAGTCTTTATTTTATAGTATTAGTGTTAGTTCCACACAGAGGAATATTTAACGAACAGTATTAGAACAATAGTAATGTTTTAAAATAGTTCATTGAATGTATTGTTGATATAAAAATTTGAATTTGTTTGTACTGCTTTGTTTTATACGTTCTTTTTGTGCGCGTAGTTTCAGACATCTTTACTTCGTTTGCCTTTTCCAAATATAAACCAAACTTAAATGGTGGGGGAAATAATAAATAAATACCAACAACATACCACTACAAATTGGAGAGTCAAATATCAACCAAACAATATATCACCCCCACAGTAGTTTTCGTAATTTGGTTATTGCGTTTTAAGTTACCGGAAGTACCAGTCACACCAATGTGCATGGAAAACAAACTGTACCGATTTTATGGTGGCGTAAGTCATAATTCAGCCTAAGGGAGGTTAACCCACAATGAACTATTTGAAAAAACGATGTGGAGAATCAAATCAAAATACACTTGGAGCCAATATACATAGTAAAACACCCAAAGGAGACCTTATAGGTTCAGGAAATTTATTTCTACAATGATTTGAGTGAGCTGCAAAAATGTTCTGTTGCAGAAAAAACTTCGCATTTTTGTTTGGTGCGTAAATCAATTTGACCGTTATGGTCGTCGCATATTTTCACCCAATGAGGATGACTTATCCTATTCAGCCCAGATCATTTTCCAGGACAACATAAAAATGGTGAAAGCCTGACAAACTATCACTCCCTCAGAACCTTTCGAGCAGGACAGACGTACTTTTTGTCCGCTCTCTTCATGGCAGCAGAATCACAACACCATGAGGAAAACCGTGTAATTGATGGACCTTTTTAGTCTACCCTCTTAGACCAAGGGTTCCCAGTTGAACATGAATTAGATGCATGTAATCTGCCTCTAACTTTTGCTACGTCTACAGCGACGCGTAAAATGCTCAGACATCCAGCTACCTCATTCTTGGGCGACCTTTTCTGGAGACCTTCATGTCTCTCTCCTACAGCAACCAGGACCACACATTTATGGGTGACTACATCATTCCTGTCCTTAAACAGCAAACGCGACTTTTGCTATGTCTATAGCGACGCATATTCCGCTCAGACATTCAGCATTGCCTTGACTGTAGCAACGCACTCTACGCTCAGGCATTTAGCTGCTATAAGTCGTTCTCAACTCAATAACTATTTCCTTCCTTTCTTCCTATGAGACTTGCAGCTATTAAACCTTCTTGAAAACCTTACGGCATCTTCGTTTTTCTCCTTTATTTCCAACAATATAGCGAGGAACTAACGTAACAATCTTCTTCGTTAAAGTTCTCTTGCAAGAAGCCTTCCGACTTAAAGGTAACAACCCAATAACACAAAAAATTGCTACATTATTAAAACTACTTACCTCTATACAAGTAAAAACTGTGGAGGACTGTTGTTTGGTGATTAGTTCCCCCACCATTTAAAACAAAGCAGTACAAACAAAATTAAATTTATATATCAAGAAATACATGAAAAAGGAAACATTACAAATATTCTCATATAGTCTGTTAAATATTCCTCTGTGTGTGTGTGCGTGTGTGTATGTACTTAACACGAGTCTGTTAAATATTCCTCTGTGTATGTATGTGAGTACTAACATGGATATTAAGGAAAAAGACTAAATATTGAGAGTGCCATATTGACAATAAAATGTATGTGGACTAAGTATTTCATGTAAGGTATCGATTTATTGAAATATAGCAACGTGTCCTAGGAGAAACGTATGATAATATCCCCTCCCCCCCCGAAAACATCAACTTCTTTAAACCATTTCAATCTTGGCCGGTGATCATCTAGTGGTTCCGATAGGGGCATCGCACATTTCTTCATAGCTACAAGAAATATAATCAAGGGAGTGGGAGGAAAGAACAAAGAACAAACGAACAATAAGGCTTGGGTCAACTCAAGTGCAAGAAGGTTACGTTGTGATACTCTGCATTCCTTTACATATGTAGACTAACGCTGAGGTGCTTCCTTCGCGAAATTACAACAAAACTACAAGGAATGTCAACTCATCTTGACTGGTCTTCCCTCACTTACTTCTGGGCTCTATCTCATGCCGACTGGTCACTTCTGTTGTCTGGTGTCGACTGGCCACTCGTGTCACCCTTCGCATACGGCCTCCTATGGATTCCTTCTTCCAACTCCTGACTCACGTTCCTTTACCCACTTCCGGTCACGTCGCGGGCTTAGGCCTTTGTTTGGTTTCGCGCCAAAACAGATCCTCTGCTTAGCGGACCACTCACATAGTGTCACAACGTGTTTTCTCCTATGGTAGTTGTTTGTCTCTTTCGGGATTTGACGAAATTTCTGAGGCTGTGTTCGAGGCTGGAAAAAGTCTAACCGAAAAGGCAGAACAAGAAAGAAAAAGGTTGCAGAATGTATACATTTTCATGGCATTGACTGCTGGAAGTCAAAATGTAAGAGAGAGAGAGAGAGAGAGGGTGTGTGTGTGTGTGTGTATTGCCTCTGGAAGTCAAAATGGAAAGAGAATGAGTTCTTGGAAGACGAGAGTATATATTGGCAATCTTTGTCATGCAGTCGGCTCCAAATGCTGGGGACAAAATCAAAGTTACGGACGTAGTTGTGAGCACTAACCACGTGACTTTCCGGAGCAATCGGTTCCTGAGACTGATTAGTTTACCGACGTCCGCCATCTTTGTTTCAGGAACAAGTGGCATCATGGCCATTTTAAAATAAATGGGTATAAATCCTATAAGACCATTTCTCTTGCTAAAAAGTAAAGATATTCTTTCTTTTTTTAGAACTCAAATATTCGTTTTGGGGGCGTTGCGTTTTTTTTTTTTTTTTTTTTTTTTGGAGCGGGGGTCACAAAGTTTAAAAATTTTCTATATTCACTCTACCTTCACAACTGTAACATCTATGTGTTAAACAGATCTGTTTGAGATGTTTCAAATTTAAACTTTATTAATTGGATGTTAAAACTTTGATAGTGGAAAAAAATACATAGTATTTACCGGTTAGAAATTTTAAAAACGTGATGGGCATTATAAAAAACGTGATGGGCATTATAAATTTAACTAATTTAACACCAATTAATTTTTGCAAACAATGAATTTATATTCTAAATTTATATTCTGAATTAATATGATGTCAAAAAATCTGTTTGAAAATTTGGATTGCAAGAATTTTAATATTTTGATTGACTGAAACATTCAAGGTGTTTTGAAACAAACCTATGGACCTATGTCGCGGAGCCGATAAGCATGTCGACCCCGCAAATGATTTAAGTTTAATGCGGGTGAGTAATTGACAGCCAAAGACAAAAACAAAGGCGAGGTAACAAATATAACAAAAGTGACAATTTATTGTCAGATTTACAAACGTGTGTGTAAAGTCCCTGGTGGTTGTATTTGGTCTTTAGCAAGATAGGTGATGTCGATAGCTGGTATGGTCAAGTGGAATGCAGCTGGACGATCGTCGCAGGTAGCTGAGGTCGGTCGAGTTGTTGAATGCAACTGGACAATCGTTGCTGGAAGCTGAGGTCGGTTGTGGTTGGTAAATTGATATCCCGGTTTTTGACAGTACGTTGAGTTAACCGGGGGGTGTCAATCTGGTTGCTAGCCCATACAGCGAGTCGTACGTGGGCCTGATGTTGCAATGCTAGGGCAGTCCGTAACAGTGAGTCGTACGTGGACTGGATGCTGCATTACTTGAGCATCAAGGTCGAAATCGGTGTTGGCAGCTAGGTCATGTAGAGTCGGGCGAGCTGGGGATTAAGACTGAGCCATGTCTTAGTATTATGGACTAAGTGAACGGTCAGAGAAACCGTGGCTAAGGTTTGCCAGGCCTTAGTACATACGAGGTCGAGTGAACAAGTCGGTGAAGCTAGGGCTTTGTCGTGCCCTCTAGCAGTGCGGACGTATCGACACGATGGCTGAGGCTTTGCCGTGTCAAAGCCGTGCGAATGTATCGGACGGTAGCTAAGGCTGTGCCGCACCAAAGCTATGCGGACGTGTCGAGAGACGGTAGCTATGACTGTGCTGCGCCAAAGCTCTGCACAAGCGAGCAGACAGGCCAGGAAGCCGCGGCTAAGATTGGCGTTATCTTAGCACTGTACAGATAGTGAAGCGGTAACTAAAGGCAAACCTGTGCCTTTAGCACTGCGCAGCCAAATGGACGAGCGGAACCGATCGAATGATTAAGACCAGATGGTCTTAGAGTCCTCTTCGTGTTTGCATCCGGGCTGTCTACTTCGACTGGTCGTTAAGGACCATCAGAGATACTCCAACCCGCAGAAGAAGACCTCTTATGGTCCTTAAAAGACCTTTTGTGCATATTGATGTGATGGGAAGGCGAATGCAACTACATGATGTAGGATTCAAGCCTTTCGGAGCCCGCTGAGAGTGGATCCTGAGAGCATCCATATTTGCCTGTGCCTCCCACCAGACAAGGCTTGACACAAGGTCAAAAGCGCGAAAGCCGATTAAAGGGGGGATAAAGGGGAGGGGGAGGTCGGAAATGAGCCGAGGTTCAAACCCTGCTGATCGTGTTGCTCATCAGTTCACTTAGTGCAATGTGAGCCTGATGAGCCAGGTAGTTTCACGGGCCCAAGGATGGGTCCTGGCATGTATGCCAATTTACGGCTTAAACTAGACGCGAGGTCTAGTGCCATACAAGGTGTTCCAAAGGAGACAAAAATGCAGCTCGCCCACCCAGAGGTAGCCATGTCGAAATTAGGAGCCTTAAAGGCCTGAAGTCTGCCATTGTTCCTTTGCAGAGCCCAAAAGGGCTCCTGAGAGCGTCGTGAGACCTCTGTATATTTATCATACGTCCCACCAACGTACGAATGTGGCACAAGGCCGTTTTTAAGATGGGTTCGATTGCAGGGCCGAAGCCTAAATGCGTCCGGCTAGGCCAAAAATACCTTCGACCCCGTCAGCATTCCCTTTTTAAGGGGCGCCTCAGGCGCCAAGTAACATACCCCCCGAAGGGGATAAAAGCCTGGGGGTGGCCCCCTGAGGCCGGAGGAACTCTCTAGTGCCGAGGCACACCTGGCAGAACCTCCCAGAGGTACGACGGCCTACCGAATGCGACCCAACAACTGGAGAGGAAAGATCATACACGAACTCTAAAGAGTGTCGTGAGACCTCTGATTTTTTTTTCCGCCCCATATAAAGGGGATGCGACGCCACACTGCAGAGTTGTGTAAATAGAAAGTTCTTCTATAAAAATCGGCGTAAAGATAAATCACTTCATTAGCCTGTTATAGGCTAGCGAAGATAATTTATTCCATCTTTATAGCATTGTTTCTGGCAGAAGTGTTTTGTAATTATTGTTAATTTTTGTTTATCCCCTTTTTTAGCTGGAACAAGAGGTCACGGTCGTAAAAAGGGCTTCATCATTTCCGATCGTAACCGGATGTTGTTTTTCTAGGGTGAGCGAGTAAACTGATCTGTTTACGTTAGTGAACAGGTCACGACACCTAAATCAAAGACCACAAATGATAGAGTAATGAAGATTACGTTTATACAAATATAAAAGGATAGCATCTTCAGAACTGTAACCATTTAGTCTGAAAGGGGAAGAGAAATTCTGCACAGAAACTCGAGGGTACATGTTCCAGATGCCAACCACAAAGATCTGGATGGACTCTTGTTGACTGACTCTTGAACCCTGGTGACATAATTGGGTGTTTGGATTGTTATCAGAGGCTCTGATGGGGACTAACGTGTAGCTCTATGATCTTCTCAACTGTCATAAACTTCAAAGTTTTTGATCAACTTAAAAATCTGACTGTTGTTTGGGAATGTGTTGAAACTGAACTTCCTTCTGTATCTTGCATGAACAGTCTTGAAAGATTTAATTTCGTAATTTGTTTTCACACAAAAGATCTTATGCTCCATCATCCAAGACATTTGGCTATATTTGTTTAAATATATCAAAATGTTAACTATTTCCCAACAATAATCTCAAAAGAGAAAGACAATAAAAAAGATCTGAGAGGCCTCTGCTTTGTTTCAACACTTGTGAAACACTGTGTACATTTTTATTATAAAAGAACCTTTCCTATTTTGTGAAATTTCACTGTAAGCAACTTCCAATTACATTTTTATCTATTTATATTTTACATAGATGAATTTAGATCTAAACATGTAGATACAAATTTGATTTATGCTGTAATTTATCTAATAAGTAAGAACAATTTGTTACTAAATGAAATTTCATTGATTTACAAAATTTAATATCGTCATCTTGTTAATGGTAAATCAACTGACATGCATTTATTAATGGACAGACTTAAAAATAAGATATGTATGAAAAACATTTTCTTACATACTAATGGCTTCAATGCAAGGAAATTTAGATTTAGGGACAAAACTATATTTAGAGAATTAAATAAGATCTATATTATTATATTTTCAAACAACTGTTATTTTAATCATCAGTGAAGAATTTGTATTCGTAAGCGGTCAGGTATCACCTGCTATGGGAGGTAGTATCAATTTAACAAATTATACGTGACAAGTTAGTAAAAGACAGCAGCTTAATATCTTAGCAGAGGATTCTTCTGGATACTTTGATGAAAGATCAATGCCAAAATGAATTATAGATAAAATAAACAAACACAAAACAAATAACATGAGGTTGAGTTGAACAGATATTGTCTTTTTGTAGATTGTTTTGGCAATAAGCAATAATTTATTAATCACATTTTTGTGTGAGGAGTTATTTTCGTACATATACAGTGAACATAAATGCTTTTTGTATTTTTTTATTGCTTACTTGTGTTTTAGTCCTGAATTCCTTTGTGGATAAAACTTGGTTATTGTCAGGAAATTTGGGTCCAATATTTTTGGTTAACCAGCTGGAAAATCTAAGGTTTGTTTATGTCATCTTTGATGACCAGACTGTTACGCAATAAGAAAGGAATAATTGGTCATTGGATCCACTCGTTTTTGGTGGCAAAATAGGGAAAAGTTTTTTTTGGAAATTAAGACACATGTGTGTCTTTTTCTATTTTTAGAATTGGTGAAACACTTGGGTTTGGGATAGTTACTGAAACCAGCTCATTGGCCTTGTGTGTAGAGTGTTTGCCAATGGTCTGGGAGACCTGGGTTCAATCCCAGGTCGTGTCATACCAAAGAATCTTAAAATGGTACGTGATACCTCCTTGCCTAACACTCAGCAATATAAGATACATATCAAGGATAAAGTAGAGCAATCCAGAGAATGGAGTAACGCCCTCCTCTACACATCGGAGAAGTAGCTATTAAAAAAGGAGCTTTCTGGTCACCTTCAACAACTTTTACATAAACCTTACTCAATGGGCCATCCCAAGAAGCCACAAGAAATAACATGAAAATGGAATATACTGAGTAAGTAGGGGGGAGATTTTTGCAAGAGAGAAATTGGCTAAGGAAAGTTAAGCAAAACTGATCTTACTAGAGAGTGGCCATGTGCCATCTATGAACTAGATGTTTGTTATTTGGTTTATGAACACATTGGGAGAAAATATGACTACATCAGAAACTAAATTTTAGCTGTAAACTGTCAAAACAAAACGAAACTAATTAATTCATATAGACTGGTAAATACAATGATACTTTTAAAGAGGCTTCAGTTTACATTGATAATTTATATTTGAATGATCTGGTTTTTCTTTATATTAGATACAGCAGCAAAAATAGCACATCATAGAGAGATTCTTGTTAGCACAATATGAGTAAAATGCTGAAATTTAGAAATTAGATGAATTCAGTTTACAACTTAATTAAGATAATACTGCAAGGGTCTGGTTTGTGATCATTCTAATCATTATTATTTCTCAAGGGATATAACTAATAAATGATAATTATAGAGTACGTACTAATGGCTTTATCTGATGTTACATATCGAAAAAGTGTTTTTGTCATTGAGTAGGTTCATTAGTTTATTGTGGTAATCTATGGTCTCTAAGATGTTGATTCACTCACCTTTACCAGAGGATGTTATACTGATGTTATTATTTTAGGCTGAAATGTATCTTCTTGGTAAAGTATATCTAGATGTGTGGTGGTTAGTGGTGGATGCAATTAAGCCTTGTATGAAACCGCTGTTAAAGTCTGAGTTGGTGTCCCGCATTGAAAAAACTTAAACGATTTAGACATAAAAACTGGTACTTGTACAACAAACACAATTGAAAAATTATCAAATATATATATATATATATATATACATGTCTGGTGGTTGGTGGTTGATGCAATTAAGCCTTGAATGAAACCTCTGTCAAAATCTGAGTCAATGTCCCTTATTGAAAAAAACCTAAAAGCATTTAGACATAAAAACTGCTACTTGTTCAACAAATACAATTAAACAATTATTATATATACATATATATATATTAGATGAAGAAGAAATTCAAATAAGAAACGTTTTTGTATAAAAGATGTTCTTAATGCTATTAAGGCAGAGCAGGAATAAAACCTAAAATATTTGAATTATGAATACTTGAATTCTATTACAAGAAAGGTCATAATTGGGTTTTAGCAGACTTTTCTAAAATGTACTCAACTAAGGAATTAGAAGCTATATATAATTTGATATCAAAAGAAATTCAAATGAGAAGAATTTTTGCATAAAAAGTTCTCAATAGTGTTTCAACAGAACAAGCATAATACCTAAAATGTTAAGATGATGAACTCTTGAAGTTTCACACGCGCACACTCACATACATACACACACACACACACACACACATTAGTAACAGCCAAAGGTGGTTTTTAGAAGAGTTTTAGATAAAACTATAAAAATTCCTTAATCTGTTCATCTAAGTATATTATGAAAAGATTTCATGCTAAAAGTGAAGAGATATATAAAATTAAATCTAGAGTCTTGTTTTCTTTCCTGTAAAATGTTCTATAAAAAGAACAGTCAACATTATTTATAAAATATCTGAGGAAAGTAAAGTTTTCAAATAAAAAGTAAAGAAAAAAAATCAGAAGGATAAGAAAGAAACAATTTTAAATAAAAATGGCATCCAGATCCTTCCCTCTTCTCCCTGTTTATGAAGCAGGTCTTACATTTCCTCCGGGCCTGTACTTATAGGACTAGTTAAACATAATGTATCATTCACACACACACACACACACACTCACTCACACACACACTCACTCACACACACACACACACACACACACATATATATACATATAATCATCATCATTATATTGTGCAGCTAACATGAATTTCTCTGATTCTCTCTCACTATTCATCTCTATCGTCCATCGCTTCCTGTGGTCTTCTAGACTACATCCTGTGTTCATACACAGCCGTTGTAGATAAGTTTTAAATGGTTGTCCAAAACTTGCACGTCCATGTGAAAAGGTCCATAAGAGAACATCAATTATGAGTTTATCTTTACTTCTCTTGTTCATCTTATTTTGATGGTTTTAGAGATGGGAGGTTAATGGTCATACAGCTGTTGTTTTGTGGGATATTGCTTCCAGGATTTGTTCATTACAGCTTGTAGCATTCTTATACAATTCCCATCTAGCTTATTCTTGATACATTTAGTCAGCATCCATGTGGTGCATCCATATAGCAGAATTGACACAACTGCTGCTGGGAAAAAATCACATTTTATCTTATCAGATAAGTCTGATTTCCATATGATTGATAACTTATTGATAACAGTCCATGCCTTTGCTAGTTGCACTATACCCAATCTGAATCCCTACTGCATAGTCTGGAGCAGGAAGCAGGTGGCATTGGCCTGCATGCGAATGCAGACAAAATGAAGTATATGTGTTATAATCAAAAAGGAGACATCTATACATTAAATGATGTCTCTCTGAAACTATTGGACAAGTTCACCTACGTTGGCAGCAGCATATCATATATATATAGAGAGAGATAGATAGATAGATAGATAGATATGCCAGTGCACACAAGTACAAACACACATGCTTACTTAGATCACAAGTTCATTTTCAACAACGATAACCAATATACAAAATACACCTCTTTGAAAGCAGGTATACTCAGCAATAATAGGTAAAAGGGTTAACCCTTAGTTTCCTTTTTATATGTTTAAGATAAAATTTCTCAAATTTCTAAGTTTTTGTGGTTAAGTTAGCTGGGAGTATAGAATTTACAAGTGCCCAACACCTTTCTCTTCACCAAAGCAGGTTGTGACATGAAGTCATGTTTAGTTCAGGAACTCTTCATTTAGCTGAGTAGTGCTAAAAATAGTTCAGCTCTTTTGATCTTTTTCTATGGAGCTGCCACAGAAATTGATCTTGCCTGTCCCTTTTTAGCTTTCTGGAAGAGTGGATATAGTTCTCTGAAGCGTGTTAGCATTAATATCATTGGACAATCCCAAAAGTTAAACTCTAAATTTTGAATTATCAACACTTAAATTTTCATTTGTAAAACTTTAGATTTTTATTTTCAGCGGTTGAATTAATTTTAATCCTTTGAATTATGAAGGTGTGTTAAATAACATAGTATAACTCAGCTATTTAGTTATACTATTTACCACATCTGTAAGTCCTTCATCTAATGATGAGAAAAATCTTATTTGTAAACAAAAATATTTTCAACATAATATCTGTCTTTTTTTCAGTGCTCTTAATCCCACATTTCTTCAAAGATCCCAGTCATCAAACATTGTAAAGTAAAAAATTAAAATCAAAATTCACCTAGTAATGATATGCCAGTCTTTAGACATATTCATCCGCCTTTGTCTATATATATATATATATATATATATATATATTATCCCAAGAAAAGAAGTATTCTAAAAGTATGAAGAGACTCAAGCTATATTCACCAAAACAGATATGAACCATGAGTAAAACATTAATTTTCTTTGAAATAGTCCCCTTGGTGTCAAGTACGCATATTTCAGCAAGTTTTTTATTGGTCAAAGTACTTCAGAAACTTTTTTTCTACCGTGGGAAGTTTTGCTATCATATTTATTTTAATGTCCTTTAACCATGGAAGATGGAAGTATTTACCAGAGATTCTAACAGAGAGCTAAAATGAGGATTTTTTGAATAAATCTTTTTGTGATCATCTATTCTAAGCATTAATTCAGCTATTTTTAAATATTGTCATAGCTGACTTTTTGACTCATTAATCTTGATTAGTATCCATGTTCAAAGTATAACAGATATTAGCTTATAAAATGACTTAAATTCAATGAGTAATACTTGAAACTCACAAATGCCTTTATGATAGGTATATTTTTTTTTCACTTAGTGGATTTTTAGCACCAAATATGAGTAAACAGTGACTAATTAAGCTTTTTCTAAAAATCTTGAAGCTCCAAATATGACTAAATAAACTCTCCCTAAAATCCTTTGTGAATTATTAGTGCATGACTTCTTAGTTGTTTATCATCAACCCAAGATTAGCAATGGGCCCCTTTTTTGTGTAAGATTATAATGATAAGTATGAATTAAAATGTTATTTTAAACACTGATTTTGTGAGATTAGGATTAAAATTTGGGGGATCAAATTGGGGCATCTTGTTGGTGCAAACTAGTATTAGGGTCTTTGCTTAGGGATGTATTTATTTTGTCAGGTTGGAATTAGAACAGCCCCCAAAAGATTAACTTTAGTCAGGATAATCTGTTGATAAGGCTTATCTTAGAAAAGCTTTGCCTTGAAGGTTTATTTGTGGTTTGAAAAATCATATCCAAAACTGATTAGTTCTATGAATTGGTTGGTCTTGAAAACTGCTTCAGGTA
>OY757913.1:47085072-47112572 GCA_963585895.1 Sepioteuthis lessoniana
GATTTACCCTCTGTAGATATACCGTTGGTGTATTCTACAGCCTCAGCCATCTGGGCTAATATTGTATGTAGAAACATAATGAGAATTGTATTAATTGTATTAGGTAAGTTGGTGACCATAGACAAGGGTGATCCAAAGGCTCCCATTTCATTTGCTACTACACCAAGGTGTAATGGAGAACACAACTCCTTTCCTTGGATTGCTCCACTTTACCCTTGATCTATACCTTATAATGCTGAGTGTTAAGCAAGGAGAAATCAACTACCATTTTTTGAATCTTTGGTATGACTTGACTTGGGATTGGACTCCGGTCTCCTTGGCGAACACTCTAACCACTACACCAATAAATATATATATATATATATATATATATATACACATATGTGTGTGTGTGTGTGTGTGTGTGTGTGTGTGTGTGTGTGTGTTTAAATAGATATACAGTATAACACAGAAATTAAATATAATTCAACCTTTCTTTGCAGTAATGAGATACACACACTCACACACACACACACGCACATTTAATAGATAAGGAGAAATTTTTTTGAAAAAAGCAAAATAAATTTTTTTCAAAATTTTTTTTTATGAATAAACTCTGTATTATTTGGAATTGATTTATAGCAAAAAATTATTTTAATCACACAAAAATATTTGTTTTGAGACTTTTCAAAATGGCAGCAATTAAAAAAAAACCTACTCTGGGTTTGAACAGAGGTCTGTCAATCAAATTTTTGGTGGCTGTGCAATGTGTAAAGAGAAGCATGTTTTAGTAAGAAAATGTTTACAAATAGGCTAAACAGGGGTTTGCTACTTCAAGCCTGAGTTGAAAAGACTGTTTATGAAGTGAAAACACACTGACTTTCTGCTAAAGAAAAGTTCCAGTAGCAGCAGTCAGTAAAGAAGGTCATGCTGACAGTCTTCTGAGACATAAAGGGCCCATCACTATTGATTTCCTTAAAAAAGGTGTAACTGAAAACAGAGCCTCCTATTACCAACTCCTGAGGCAAAATTCACCTAACTGATTGACCCTTGTATATATATATATATATATATATATTCATACACACATACATATATGCACACACATACACACACACACATATATATGTATGTACAAGTATAAGAATTTATATATAAGTATGTATATATTTGAGTCTGTGTGAATGTTTAGTAGTAGTAGTAGAAGTAGTAGTAGTAGTACCGTTGGTGGAGGTGGTGGTGGTCCTTTGCTTCTTTTGTCTATATAATGCAGTACAAAATTGCTTGAGCCCATTTTACTAATAATATAAAGTAATTGTTTCAACAATAGATGTCCTTAATCTGCATTAGACACAAAAGCTTTAGTGTGTATCCATTTCCATTAAATTATCTTATTGAATTTGTATTCAAAATTCCTTGAAAAATCATCCAACCAAATATCTCTATCGTGTACAAAGACATAATTTACAAAACAGATATTAGAAGCAATGTTGTCCCAGCATAAAATTATCTGGATTTGAAAAAAATAAAAGTTATAATTTTTTAAAAAGAAATGTGTATATGTCGATACAGATGTTGAATATCTATGCACAGTCTTTCGTGGAATAATATTTCAAATTGTAAAAATCATATAAAAATAGTGAAAAGGCCCTTAATTATTTCCACAGACAAAAATTACAATGCAGAAAATATAGTCAGAGCATGGACAGAGAACTTTAAATTCTAAATTACATATAAATGTATATTTTTAGTGCTGAATTTACTGTGCAGCGGAAAAAAAAAAAAAAAAACGAAAAAGGCCTTTATTTTTTTTTTTTTGCAGTGATTTACCTTCTTTTTATTTCCTCTTGTTGAAACTTGTAATTGTTCTGTGTCCATTTGGATATATTTTTAATGACCCTTCTCTTCCTCTTTACTTTCACTTAATTCACTATAATTATGTTCCTTTTGCTTCACACATACTTATTATTTACAAGTAATACTGTTAGTATTATGACAATATAAAATAAATTTTAATGAAACACACTCACACACAGTGGTATATACTAGTACTGTTCATCAGCATGTATTTTTTATGTACTATTACTGTACACTTGTGTATATTATTTACCAGCACTTTATATAGACATATACAATATTTGGGAGGTGCACCTAACATTACAGTCTTCGTCATAGGAAATGGAAAACAGCAACTCAAGTTCAAATCCTGTACAAAGCTTTTTGCATTTCAGTTTATGCCTTTCAGAATAATATGAAACCTTCTCATCTCCCTCCAGCTGTTGGTAAATAGTAGAGCAGATGAAGTTCTGATAATGCAACCAGTCTGGGAGAAGGAAAGTTTTGAATTCAAACCAGCTGTTCTTTGTTTAAAATTTAACCTTGTGTTTGTTTGGTTTGGATTGGTTTTATGGCATTATTAACCATGGTAGGTTATTTAATGCCAAATCCATTTTGATACATATAAACAGTACTATTTCAAATAATTCAGTTTAGTATAAATACAGAGTTTAAATATCAAAAACAATTCTATTTCAATCTATTCAGTTTAGTCAACAAAGTTAAATGGTTCTAAGTATTGATATGTATCACGAATAATTCAATTAAACATCAGTCATTTATTCACTCACATTCAAATGTAGAAACAGTTTTATTCCAAACAATTCAGTTTAGCATAAGTACACAGTTCAGGTCTGTTAGACGCATTGATTGGACCCTTTCAGGTCCAACCAATCCAGACCAGAGTGGACCTGGGAGCATCCTCAAACATCCCGCATTACTGGAGCCTCACCACCAGATTGTTATGAGTCATAACTAGGACACTCAGTAGGGAAGTCTTACCCCTCTGCAGAGATGCAGTCAGTGTATTCTACAGACCCAGCTGACTGGGCCATTGACCTTGTGTTATATCTTGTTGGAGGCAAGAGAGGTTGAGTAAATGCATTTACAAAATTTACAGGAAGTATTTGTTCTTGTCTGAATTTTTTCAGATGACTTTTTTAATCTTTGCAAAGTTTAGACTAATTACTTTATCATTGTCATTTGGCTATATACTCACCAGCTGACCTTAGTTGTCTGTGGAATTTGAGGGGATTTGCACTTTCCTTCAGATTCCATAGTTAACATGCTAGAATATACCTGGGGAAAGATATAGCCACTTGGTTGAACGGTTATAATAAAATGTTGGTTGGTTGGTTGGTTTTCCAAAATGCCAACTCTTGTTGCGTTATTCAATGCCAAAGTTTGGTCTTTGATTCAAGCAAGTGACTAAGAAGTGACTAACATTAATCAATTATAGCCTGAATATACAAATTTATATGGTTTCAAGTAACTATTCCAGTTTAATAATCATTTATTTGCACACAGTTACACGATTGCAAGTATTCCTATCTAATACTAAAAATTTGCAGGGGGGATGTCCTCATGGTGTAGTGGTTAAAGTGATGGACTGCGGAATCGTAGTAAGCGAGTTCGTACTCCAGTCGTGCTATTACGTTCACTTTCGGGCAAATACCCTTGGGAAAGGTATGAACCCCCTTATCCTCCCTGCTATGGGTTAAATAGCACCACTACTATTCTTCTAGGAGAATGGCTTTGGCATTAAATAACCTACAAAAGGTTGATATGCCATTAAACAAAGAAACCAAACCAAACTAATAATTTGCACACAGTAATATGGTCTCAAGTATCTCATATTAACATCCCACTGTAAATGGTTACATCTTCAAATAACAATTCTTCATACAAATAATATGCACATAGTAATATGGTTTTAGATATTCCTATCTTATACTTGTTTTCAAACAGATCTATTTAACCCATGGATGGAATCCTAACAAGTACTATCATTCCATATCAAAGTGGACCTGGGAGTAATGGGAATGATGGAGTGACATTACACTCTTTAGTGCTCCAGAACTGAAAAGTTACAACCTGACACAATGAAGTGTAGTCATTGGCAACTTCTTTTGTGAAGTTGGCTACATGAAAGATGGCTCATCATCAGGTGGGTCACATGAGGAGACATGGCTCATTATCAGGTGGGCTGCACTACTAAAGAATTTCAAGGTAATTTCACATTTCACATTGAAGGTACCTCAACTATTCTTACTACAGAAGATCATACACATAAACAGAAAAATGTTGATTTTTTTTTCTTTTTAGTAGAGTTCTTTTCTATAAAAATTGAAGTTATAAGCATGCCATTCAGAAAGCACTGTCGGTCATGTGTAGTCCTTGGGCTACAGTTTGCCCAAGACTGTTCAAAGCCCAGGCGACAGAGCCTGAAATAAAATAAAGCAACAAAAATGATAAAACTAGTTCAGACTAACCTATAAACTTGTTCATTACAAAAATATTATGTTTATACTTGACTTACAAAAACATTATTTGCATTACAGCAAAAAAAAAAAAAGAATTTTGTTTATAATATAAGTAAATCTACCGTATTTGCTTTAACGGCAAACTCTGATACCACAAGATAATGTTATAATTTATATGAATGAATTACAACAGATATTCTAAGATTGTTATTATGGATAGGAGATGAAGCACAAAAGGTTTGAACTGTACAATGTAGATAATAAAAGTGCAGTATTTCATTTTTCATTTTACAAAAGATGTTTATATAAAAAAAGAAGTGCAGAGGGGTTAGAAAGAGAAGTAAAAATGTAAGGATGGATATATTACACACACACACACACACACACACACACACACACACACACACACACACACACACACACACACACACATACTTTATTGATATTATACAAATATGTACATAATGTCAGCATAAGATATTCCAAAAGTCAAGTGTTAAACTGTTTCCATTTCAAATTTTTTGCCATTCAGAGTAAAAGAATAAAAAACACAGGTTTAAGTTTTTTTCATGTTGCTACTTCAATCATTTTGAATATTTATCAGGAAAACTTTGAAATTACAATGAAAATCTGAAATATATAACATAAACACCCTACCAAATCATGCAAGTTTTTGTAAAAGGATTACCTTATAGAATTATATAATAAATTATAAAGTCATAAGACCCTTTAGAACCCATTTAGTCTGATATGAAAAAAATCAAATAAGACTGTGGACAGAAGAGTTGTAGTTTGAAATTTAACTTTATAGAATTGTAGCCCAAGTCAGCTAGGGCTGTAGAACACACTGACTGCTTCTCTGCAAAGGAGTAAGACCCCCCCCCAAATGAGTGTCCTGGATATGACACTAAATAATCTGATGGTGAGGTTCCAGTAATGCTGGAGCTTTGGGGAATGTGAAGTACCCCTTTATTGCCATTGCTCCCAGGTCCACTCTGGCCCGGAGTGGTGGCACCTGATAAGGGTCCTATCTATGGGTTAAATAGAACTAAACTGTGGTTTCTTGAGTTTATTGTTTTTTGCATTTAAACTGTGTATTTCTGCTAAACTGAATTGTTTGAAATAGAACTGTTTTGACATTTGAACTGCGTACTTATGCTGAATTGAATAGCTTGAAATAGAACTGTTTTAGCATCTAAATTGTATACTTGAGCTAAACTGAATTATCTGAAATAAAACTGTTATGACATTTAACTCTGTGTATTGCCCAGTCAGCTGGGGCTGTAGAATACACTGACCCCGCCAAATGAGTATCCTTGATATGACACTAAACAATCTGATGGTGAGGTTCCAGTAATCCTGGGGCTTTGGGGAATGCGAAGCACCCCTTCATTGCCATTGCTCCCTGGTCCACTCTGGCCCAGAGTGGTAGCACCTGATAGGGCCCTCACTATGGGTTAAATAGAACTAAACTGCATACTTATGCTAAACTGAATTGTTTTAATTAGAACTGGTTGACTAAACTGAATAGCTTGAAATAGAAATGTTTTGACAATCAAACAGAACTAAACTGTGTACTTATGCTAAACTGAATTGTTTGAAACAGAACTGATTATTTGTTTAAAAATGGATTTGGCATTAAATAACCAACAAAGATTGATATGCCATAAAACCCAAACAACCAACCATTTATAGAATTGGTGTAAAAATTAAATATATTGCTTAATT
The DNA here is from genome assembly GCA_963585895.1 of Sepioteuthis lessoniana. Classification (NCBI taxonomy): domain Eukaryota; kingdom Metazoa; phylum Mollusca; class Cephalopoda; order Myopsida; family Loliginidae; genus Sepioteuthis; species Sepioteuthis lessoniana. The sequence goes on from OY757913.1 coordinate 47,091,099, forward strand.
TGTGTTGTATTGATTGTACATTATTTGCTGGTATATATGAAGGTAAATAAATAAACCTGATGTTGTTCTTAACTGAATTTGATTCATTGATTGATTTTAATGGCATATAAACTTCTCTTGGCCTATTTTATGCCTTCTGTGTCTATATCAAAATTTTTTGTTTAATTTCTTGAAAGTTTTTTGCATGTGGTTATACGATGTCAGATATTCCTATCAAATGCAAATGAATCGTCAACTGATTTATTTGACCCATAGGTGGGACCCTATTAGATACTACCATTCCAGATCAGAATGGACCAGGTGGTAATGGCAAGGAAGGGGTAATCCACACCCCTCAGAGCTTCTGAACTGGATCCCCACTACCTGATAAAATCTTGTATCATACTACAACACTCCTTTTGGAGGAGTTTTACTCCTCTGCAGATTATAAAGTCAATGTATTCTGGCCCCACTGCCAGAGTAGAATTAAATTTTGATTGAAAATTTTTCTGAACGTATATATATATATATATATAATAAAAAAGTAACTACTTATATAGGAGTTACTTTTCAAGCTCCCTGTATATATATAATAATAATAATAATAAGTAAATATTTATTAGTTTTTATATATATCTAACAGCATGGTTTCAGGACATTTTATAAACCACAATCATCAGGCAGATAACAAAAGATAATGAAGAAATTGAAAAAATAAAAAAATATAGTCAAAAGAACATTAGAATTGTATACAACTCTTTATGTGTGCATGTGTGTGTGTATGTGTTGTGTTTGTGTTGGTTATATCTGTGTATTATTGTATATGGATATATACGTGATGTTTAGTAGGTGTGTGTATGAAGATACATGTGCCACAATAAATTTGAGGTTGTCTCCTGGATGTATGAGACACGATGTGTAGTTGAAGATGCGACAGATTGACCGAGAAAAATTTTTTTATTTGTTTATTTATATATTTATGTATGTATGTGTGGTGGTAATTTTAACCAAGGAACAAAATATCATTATCATTGCATTTCAAAGAAAATAAAGTTTTGATTTGTAAGCATAATAGGTGAGTGTAGTATGGTGGTCCAGAATCACAATAAATATCATGGTGATGAGAAATGTTATATTGTAATATACTTTGGAGTATTATGCAATATTGGTATTTTATGCAGAAATATGATTTGTGTTAGATTGCAATAATAATTTTTATTAGTTATGATGTGTTAATGATATATTGCGTATACATCATTGTAATCCATGATTGTATGTATGTAGGAATATAGTGAATATATTGTGTTAAGACATTACAATAATTGTTTGTATTAGCTATGTCTTTTTTTTTTTTGCTTTTTTTTTTTGTGTGTGTATGTAAGCGTGTATGGTGATGATTTTTAACTAACAAGCAAATTATCATCATTGCATGATTAAGGAAATGAATAAATGATTTGACATGTAAGCATGATAGGTCTGGGACGTAAGGGTAATAGGTAGGGAGTTGTGTTGGGTGACAATTATTTTCATTAGCTATCTATATTGTGTTACTGCTATGTTATGTATACGTTATTGTAATATATGATGGTGTGTGCATGGGGGATATGTTAAATATATTATGTGGAGACGTATTTTCTAACACTCATGAAAATATGGCTAACATAATGTCAACAGGTTGTGGAAGTGCATAAAGATGGTTATAAAGATTTAATGGAGGAACATGGTACTTACAATGCGTTGGGTGTGTTGATGGATAGAGGAAAGTTGTACTTACAGTGTATCAGGTGTGTTGTGGGGTCATTTGTCGGGGGATTTATAGAAGTGGAGGTGGTATAGGTAAGATGGATGGATTATATGTATGGGTTGAAATGTGAGAGTCGATGCTTGTTATCATGTCTGCATTTGGAAAGAATTTCTGATTTTTTGTTTAGCAGAATGTTTTGTGATGGGTGGGTGATAATTGCTAGTTTTTTTGTGGAGGCAAAGAAGGCATTTTTTTTTTATGTCTTTTTGTAGGCGGGTGCTAGTTTTAGTATTTCTCAGGTGATGGCAGGTGAGATATTCATGTCTTTTAGGCACCATATGCATGTGGATAAAGAAGTGTTAGTTGAGTAATCTCTGTGGGTGAAAGAAAGTTTGTGGTTACATATTCTTTGTTTTATGGTACCCTCAGTTGCACCTATGTATTGCTTGACTGAGCTGTTGGTTTTTACTGTGGCTCTGTACACCACATTTTTCTGTAGGCTGTTTCCTAGCAGGAGGCATGTTTCTTTATCTCTACAGTTGCATTTTTTGTTGGAGTGTGTGGTGCTGTGGATGGATTCGATTTTTTTGTTGTGGCTTTTTATGATTTGAGACATGTTACTTGTGTAACTGTAGCTGACCTTTATATTGTTTCTGTTGAAGATTTTAGCTAGGGAGCTATGATTGGGGAAGTGCTTGCTTATTAGATTTAGGAAGTCCCTTCTGATGTTTGATGTAACGCATTTGTTGTAAGGCAGGTTGAACCAAGTTATATTTCTCTATTTCTGTGTTTAAGTTTGCTTTTTGGAGGTGTGTATTCTAGTGTTTGTCTATAACTGCTGTTTTTTAGTGGGTTATCATATATGTGTTTGTATTTATTGAAAAAACCAAGGTTGGAAGAATTATTGGATAGTCTGAGGCTAACTGATTTTGGTATTTGTTTGATAACTGAGGGTAGATTGTTTGAAGAAGTGTGTATGTAGATGTGTGCATCGTTCTCTTTTGTATATGGTTCGAATGTGCCTTTCCTTAAGTTTATTGTTACATCTAAGAAATTTGCTATTTTTAGATTTGTGTATATGGTAATTTTAAATCCTAGCAATTTTAGTGAGTTGGATATCCTTTTCCTGTACCTATCTAGTTTAGGTCCATTTGGGTTACTAATGATGATTAGACTGTCATCTCTGTATAGACCCATATCAGTGTTTCTGAATATGTTTGATAGTTGGGAAAGTCTCAGGGCACTGATCAGCTCACACATGTCAGCTCATCAAAGCTACCCATGGTTATGTTGAACAATTGGTTATTAAGTTTTTTTATCCATGGTTTCTTGTCATGGAAGAGGAGTGATTTGTGGCAGTGCTTGATGATCCTGACATCATTTTGTGAGACAGGTATATGCTAGGCTGCTAATTCTAGAGCTCTGTCAAGTGTGTATTTGGTGATGAAGAGGTAGTAGTCTGCAATGTCAAATTGGATGAAGGCTGTATTGTTTTTGTTAGTTATAGCAGTGAACCAGTTAGTGATGACCTTGGTTTTCTTCCACTGGTTGAGCTGTAGTTTATCCTTGAGCTGTGTGTTTATATTATCCAGTATATGCTTACTAATTCTTCTGATTTCGGATTTTGTGTGGTTACTTAATCGATATGATGGATTAGTTTTGAAATTCGGTTTTTGTTCTTTGATTTTTATAAAGGCTGGCTGCTCAGCTATAGATTTTATTTTGTGGTCTATGTTTAATTTTGTGGTTATTTCTTTGGCTTCCTTATTTATGTTGTTCATTGTGATTTCAGGTACTTTTTTGTATATTTGCGTTACATTGATTGTTGTCAGCTTTTTTTAGTTTGTAAAACTTGTAGAATACAAATTGGTTGTTTTATCTGTGAATATAAATATTTTTTTTGAGTTGTGTTTTCTTTTAGGGTCATTTATGATTTTTTTCTGGAAATTGTCTTGGTGTTTCATGAATTTAATGTTTTTGACCATATCCGTTTGATCATTTTCGAAGGCTTGCATATCTTCACATATTGGAGGACATTTTTTTATTTCAGGTTAAAATTATCAATGGTGGGAATTTTGTTAACACCTTTGAGGAAGAAGCGGGCCTTCCTCCTTATTCTCTTTATCAAACTCTCTATTTTCATGGTGAGTAGGAGCTTATATGCCAAATGGGTTGGTATCAGTATATTCTTCAGAGAGTACACAAGGTTGATGTGTTCCATGTGATCCATTCTATTCAGCAAGAGTGCTCAACCAGTTTGGGAGCTAAATATTGTAAGTGTTGGTTGTCACTATCTCACTTCATGGGTTTGTAGCAAACCAAATGTGATATAATTTGGAGAGTGCTCAATATCTGTGATAAAGCTATTATATAATAATGATAAGTAAATATATATTAGTTTTTATATATATTTAATAGCATGGAAGCTTGTTTGTGACCTCAGGTTTCATATGAATATATATATATATATATATAGAGAGAGAGAGATAGAGAGATAGAGAGAGATGCATCAATAAGTCTGCAGCCTAATGATGAAAAAGTATATATTTTATACAGCAAATACTTTTAATATAATCTTTTCTTTGTCAATGTACTTTAGTGGTGAATATTTGATTGAACACTATACAGAGAAATTTTCCAACCAAATTTCAGTTAATAATTATGATCTACCATCATATATATGTGTGTGTGTGTGTGTGTGTGTGCGTGTGTGTGTGTGTTTGTGTGTGTGAGTGTGTGTTATAATATGTAAAATACATTTGAGCCATTTTTGGGAAAACAATTTCTTGGATTCAATTCAGACTTAATAGATACTTACCATCTGTAAAGGAGGAGATTTGCATGTATTACGGAGTCTTCATATTCCTAGTCCTGTGGGGAGAGGAAATCCCAGATATGGGTTTTCTGATGAATTTCTATTCAATTCTATATAAGTTAACTTTATATCAGTGATAAAAGCCTAAGACACAATTTGTCACCTACACATGAATCTGTAAAGTCCTATAGATTTTTGAGATATTGAAGTTCAGTTCATTTAAAGAGTACTGATTTAAAACAGGTCATTTATATAGATATCACAGGTAGGATTTAATAAATATATTGAAACTTTCAATCCAATCTGATTGTAGAGAATAAAACTAACAGTAATTATCATGGACTTTGAATTCTGACTGAATTTGAATGCAGTATATATACGCATGGTTTCAAATCATCAGTATTGTCTGATTTTATTGGAATTTCAATAATTTCATTATTAGCTTTAGGAATTTTTTGCAATACTAGATTTTTCCGGGGGTAAAGGAGAAAAAAATATTCAAACTTTTTTGAGTACCTACTTTGTTTGTTATCCACTGAGAATCAGAAACAGAGAGATCCCCATGGTACAATAGCAAAAGGACTGGTCTGCGGCCTTGAATAACAAGTTCAAACTCCACTTATGTTATGTTTACTTTCAGACTAATACCCTTCAGAAAAGAATGAACCCCCTTATTCCCCCAGCTTTGGGTTAAATAGTACCACTGCAGTTCTTCTTTAAGAATAGCTTTGGAATTAGATAATCTATGAAGGTTGATATTCCATGAACAAAAAACAAAAGCTGAAACAGAAAATCAGAGAGAAAGAATCAGAGTGGTAGTACCTGGTGGGATCTCATCTATTTGATCAGTTAAAAAATATTCATATCCAATTGGACAATGTTAAAAAAACACTCTTTAGAAATGACAAAAAAGTGCAAATATGGACATACAATGAATGCAATTCCTTAAACTCTTGGCATAAAAAACCCTAAATGGGTTGACATGCCATTAGAATAAAAAGAAAGAAAGAATTTCAAACAGATTTATTTGACCCATAGATGGACACCTAATAGGTACTACCAGTCTATTCAGAGTGGACCTGGGAGTAATGGCAACTAAGAGGTGATTTGATACTCCCCAGAGCTCCAAGATTCATTTTAGTTTTATACCAGGGATATGATAGAGAAGAGCATAGTGACTGGGTTATTGAAAAAAATGCTTTTCCTTAGACATCAAATAGTTGTTACCACAATAGCCAGTCAAATAATTTTAAATTGATCAACATGTTAGTTCCATATTTTTTATGCTAGACAGAAAGACTTTCATTGGGTTTAGGTACACTGTTTGCAATATTTAGAGATATAGATTTACTAATTTCTACCTCTTGTACCAAATTTCCATTCAAAGCCATGTTTAGACCAACCTGAATCCCAAGTGTCTTTAAATTTTGAATTTTTCACAGCTTCATTTCCCTTTAGAGATTTTCACGAAGCAAATGCCAGCAAAGTTTGGTATAGAGAAGTTTTTATTTATTAATTATCTGAAACTTTTGCTTTATCAACATCACATAGAATAGTATTTGTTAGTAAAGGTAGTTTATTGCTAACTTAATACCAAGTCTTTAGATACTAACCAATTCTAACTAGTTTATGGCTCACCGTAAAATTCCTTAAATACTAGACTGTTCTAACCACTGACAATTTCTTTTTCTGGTTTGTAATGTATTTCTATAGTAAAATCATTGGCATTAGAGTTTATATTACATGATGTCTGTTCAAAAAGTATCCAGACTGAAACTGTATTTACCAAGACAGAAATGAACAATGAATGAAACATTAATTTTCTACAAAACAATCCCCATAGCATTTAACATACTCACTCCAGTGAGCTTTCCATTTATCAAAGCTCCTCTGAAACTTCTCTTTTGATATTATATAAGATATATCAAAGAAGTACCAAGACTAAAGCTGTATTTACCGACACAGTAATGGACAATGAATGAATCATTAAGTTTCTACAAAATAGTTCCTTTAAATTTAACATACTTATTCCAGTGAGTTTTCCATTCATAAAAGTACCTTGATGCTGTGTCTTTGTATTTCTTTTAACATCCTCAAATCTTACCTTAAGATGAATTTTCAGTTTAATAAACTAGAAAAAGTTGCATGGAGTTATAACTGATCAGTATGGAGAGAGATGCACTTGTACAATCCTGTGTTCCACGAAAAGCATTTTATTCAAACATATATTATTGAGCTGCTCAGCTCTGCACATGTCTACATTTAGATTTTGAAGTTAAAAAACATAATGTTTCAATCTTACTTTTTATCACAATTTATGCATATTAATAGTTCTATTGTGTCTGCAATGTTGGCTTTAATTCCTGACCACAGACAATATTTGATTTCCATTACATTTCTACATTAACAGGATATATAATGCATTCATATCGTGAAATAATAACTAATTCTTCAATAAATCACTTAGGCAAAATAATAATTATGCATGTAACAATGTTAGTTTGGTTTGGTTTGGATTCTTTATTTAATAGCATAACAACCTTTGTAGGTTGTTCAATGCCAAAGCCATCCTGGTAGAAGAACTGCAGTGATGCTATTTAACCCATTGCTGAAAGGATAAAGGGTTCATGCCTTTTCCAAGGGTATCAGTCTGAAAGTAAACATAATAGCACAACTGGATTTCAAGTTCACTTACTTTGAGGCTGCAGTCTCACACTTCAGCCATTACATCACAGGGACTCCCAAATTCTAATCTGTTAATAATAAAAGTAAAATAAAGTTGGCAACCATAGTTGTGGGTGTCCCCGAAGGCTCCCTTTTCATTAGCTACTACACCGAGGTGTAGGTGTGTGTGTGCTACTCCTTTCCCTGGATTGCTCCTCTTTACCCTTGATCCATACCTGATAATTCTGAGTGTCAAGCAAGGAGGCATCAAGTATGAATTTTTGAGTCTTTGTTGTGACTCAACCTGAGATTTCCTATGATGATAACCATTGGCAATCACTCAGCCCACTTGACCCATGGGCCAGTATCTGTTAATAATACTTAGATTAATGCTTGATTGCTGACAATTCCTTTTTTAATTTTCAATTTTTCAATTCATAACATACAGATTTTGGATTAAAAAATTACAAAATTCTGAATTGAATCATCATTTTTTTCTTTGAAGAAGGACAACAGTGGAGTTGTGATAAAGTCTGTGGGCAGCAATAAAAAAAAAACCCTGAAACCTAGTCTATAGCTGCTGTGTTTAAATGCAGTCAGTGCTTAAATACAATTGTTTTCACTTCTGCTACCAAAATCTGATCTGTCACATTTCATTATATTAGTAATGAACATTTTCATACATATATTTACCCCACCCCTTCATCAAGAGCAGAATAAAACTGATTTGAATTCAGTTTTTCTTCTTCTAGATTAGTTGTCACACCAAGGTTAAAGGGCCCAGTCTGCCCTACTATTTACCCATAGCTGGAGGGAGAATAGTAAGATTCAAACCATTCCCAATGGTATTTGTGCAATTTGAAATGCAAACTGCCTCATCCAGGATTTGAACTCAGGTTGCCAAATTCATTTCCTATGATGATAACCATTACACCATGAGTGCCACCTCTTAAAAATTTTGGTATATCTGTTTTATAAACCCTACTCGTGATAGCACAGGTTATACAGACAGCTTGTTAATAAATAATATAGGAGCCAGAGCTGATAACAAAACCAAACAAGATATATTGAGACTGCAGTTGTAGAGCTTCAGTTTAAAATTTTGTATATCATGAAGGCTTTTCAGCCTTACACTTCACAGAATGTTAGTTGGTTGGTTTGTTGGTTGGTTTTTACAGCATGTCAACCCATGTTGGGTCATTTAATGCTAAAATTAGTTTTTTTGCAAGCAATTGGATAGTTTCAAGTAACTTATGATAATCATTTGTAAATACTCCTAGCTTTGGCCTATTGGGTAGAGTGTTCACCAATGGCCTGGGAGACTGCAGTTCAATCCCAGGTTGAGTCATACCAAAGACTTTCCCTACACCTTGGTGTAGCAGCTATTGAAAATGGAACCTTCAGGTCGCCCTCGACTATGGTCGCCAACTTAACTAACTTATATGGTTTTAAGTATTCATATCTAATTATAATAATTTATGCATAATTATTTGGTTTCAAGTTAATATTTCTGTCAAATAATAATTACACTGGGCAACACAATTTTCCCTGATATAGATCTGAGAATTATTTGGACTAACTTCTGAATCCAAAAATGACCATGATTTTTTGGTATTACATCAACTTTTTGAGCTACAGGATAATTTTGCTTTGAGTCAAAAATTGTAAAAATACTATGTCTAACAAATTTAAATTTATTTTATTGAAGGCTTTAAGAATTTAAATATGAGGATTGTTCAAAAAGTTCTAAGCCTCATTCAGAAAGGAGACCCATAGTTGAACACTTTTGCTATGCAAACACTCTTCTTCTTATAACTCAAAAAACTACAAAAGTGAGGGGTGTGCAACAAATCTAAAATCTGAGTCAGGCTTAGAAATTTTTGAATAATCCTTGTTCAATGGAAAATAAGAAAATCTTGCTCACTAATATTTATTTTCTTCATACAAAGGATATTATTACTGTAAATCAAATCGTAAGCTAGTAGCGAAGGTAAAAATTTATGCTTATAGCTTTTCCTAGAGTGTTCTATTTGTGGACAATTTTGCTTTATGCTCCAACAATAGTGAGCAATCATATATACATTCTATCTACCTTTATACAGTTCATTCATGACCTTCAAATCTTAGAGGAATTGTTCACCTTGCTCATCACTGACTTCACCAAGGTTTTCTGTAAAGTCCACAAATAGGCTGTGCAGAAATTACATCTTGATGGTCATGTTGTAACCAAGTATTTGTAGCTTGCCAATAGTTTCTGTACAATGGTTCTTTGCTCATGTATTTCAAAGAAAGTTTTGACAAGGTGAAGCCTTCTTTTCAAGTTTTAACATTGTCCCAAAGAAATGATCATCTTTGATAGGTTGCTGAGTCAGTGAACCATCAAACACATCAGCTTTGATTTTTTTTTTCACTTGAGATGCTAAAATGAGGTAATTGAAATAATCACCTCAGTTGGCAATGCTTTAACAAATTGCTTCATGAGACCCAGTTTCATGTGCAGAGGTAGGAATATAATTTTCTTGATGTCAAGAAGTGGCTCAGGTAGAATGTTGAAATCACCATATTTGATGTCAGATCTTGGAAGCTATTTCCTCTGTTTTGAGTTCTGCTGTTCCACATGTACAAAAAGCATTGATACTTGGTGTATCTGGATGACTGACCATTTTAAGCTCAACACCAATGATCCAATTGCATTTGTGATATTGCAACAACTCAATGTTTTTCTTTATGTTTCCATATTTTTCACAATGACAAACTGAATGCCTACTTGGGACAGTACCATATCAATTACCATTATGGAAGAGGTCACAGTTTAAGCTCCATTTTGAGCTACTAATGAACATTCACCATTCAGTTGATCTGTAGATCAAAATTCCCAATCCTACAGTTAACCCTGTATGGAATAAGATAACTTTGTTTCTTTTCAAGCAGGTTTTTCTCATTCACTCTTGATGTTGGGAGTTCTAAAGCCTTCTTCGATAGTCCCAAATCTTGTGTCAAATTATTCAACTCATGTAGATCAAAACCCTTATGATTTGAGTCATCTTTATTTTTAAAATCTACATCATCATGGTCATTAGGTTCTTTATTATGATTTAAATCTTCAACAGAAAGAAAACTGGCACTAGAATTTCTGATGAATGAGACACTTGACATATTAGTAGGCAAGTAAATTTGATTTTACAAATGTTTTTCTTGTTATATCCTGAACTTTTTGTGAAGCAAAAGCAATAGTCTGTGCAATGATCTTTTGGTTTTTGCCAAATCATAGTTATGCCAAATACCAACTTATCATGTGTTCCTTTAGTTCACATTGGTAAACTCTCATAACAGGAAGTTGACTCTTAAAAGCTGAAGACCAGCTGAGACATTCTATTGGTCAATAATTGTGACATTTTTTTGAAAAGAGACTTCAAACTGACTATAGGCTGCCATGTTTTTAAAAAATCCAACTAAAGTCACCAGATCTGATAGCTTTTCACTCCTTATCAATAAAATAATTAAAGAAATCAGCTGTCCCATCTTATTACTTATGAACAAGCAATACAATTTAAAGAGTAAACTGTAGGGATAAAGCCTGACATGATAAAAAACTAACCGTAATTTTGAAATAAGGATGTCAATTTTAGTTTAAATCAAGTAAAAAATCAAACTCAGCAGATGATATGATAATAATTATTCTCCAGTAAAATTATTCATTTTACACAATTACATGGTTTTAATTATATCTGTCCATAGATGAGACTCTAACAGGTAAGAGTGGACCTGGGAGTAATGGCAAAAAAAGGTTTACTCCATTCTCACAAGAACTCTAGAATTGAAGCCTCTTCACTGGATGCAGTTTTGTGTCAAAACCACTCTTTTTGGGGGGCCTTATAGAGAATGCAGTTGGCATATTCCCTTCAACAGAGTGCATTTCACAGTTGGTTTCAAGAAATTGGTGCTTTTTCTTTAAGGAAGAAATATGCATTATATTAGATAAGTCACTGTATACAATATTTTCAAGTGCTTTTTCTCATTTATACTATTTTGCAATTAAAAGATATCTAAGACATATTTTTTAACTCATTTTTTGTTGTTGTTGATTCTTTTTGCTATCAAATGGTTTAAATCCACCAAAAGCTGATATAAAATTACACCATGGAATGTCACCACATTTAATTATTGTGGGAGGAAATTCCCTATAGCATATTTCTTTCGAGAATGGAACTGCAACCTTTAATGAGGACCATCTGAACTGCATTTATTCATATGACTTATGCTTTGCCTGGTCAGCACTAAATAGTTAACTTTTTTAGAATTTCGTCTATTTTAAAAATAATGGATCTTAAACTGGTACAAAAAATATACCCAGATTGTTAATATTCATACTCTTAAAATCTATATATTACAAAATTTTTTATTATGTTTGTATATATATATATATAGTATCAACCATAAATAAATACACCTCTAACAATTTTTTTCTTATAAAAAGTTGATTTTCTTCTCAACCAAAGCCACCAGGATTTTATTATTTCTAGTGGAACATTCTAGAATCAAAACAGATATTAATAGGCATTACAGCATTGCTTATAAATAAGTACATCTCAAATCATTTTTATAAAAAGATAATTTTCTTCTCAACCAAAGACACCAGGATTTTATTATTTATAGTGGAAAATTACTCAATCAAAACAGGTATTATTAGGTATTATTTATCCCCAAACTTTACAGTATTGAAAATCTGTAACCAAAGATGAAATTTCATAACTGTATATCAGGAGTATATTTATCATTTCTAGTGGAACATTCTATAATCAAAACGGGTATCATTAGGTATTATTTATTACCAAACTTTACAATATTAAAATTCTGTAACCAAAAATAAAATTGCATAAATGTATATTAGGAGTATATTAATTTTTTGACAGCTGTATTTTCATATTTTTGATTATTGAGTAGCCAATGAATTGTATTGAAAATTTGTGAGCCAAGAGGAGACCCAGGCAAGTTTTTCACTGGTCAAAGCAGCTCTGTAATTCATATTTTGATTTGATGTAATGCTGTATTGTTGTATTTAATATAAAGTCCTCCACGTCCTCAAATCTTTACTTTGAGATGATTTTTCTGTTGAGGAAACAAGAAAGTCTCATGAAGCTGAATCTAGTGAGTATGGAGGGTGCTGTACTTACATTTGTGTTTCACTAAAAAGCATTTTGTTCTAAAAGTACAGAGACTAACTGCATAATCTTTTTTCAAATTAACCCTGATTCATCTAGACATTATGACTTTATAATATAAGTTGCATAACTTTAAATTTTAAAGAAATTGAAGCTTTATTCTTGATACATTTTAATAACACTCTACAAATACTACATCATTTCTTTTAGTATTAAATAGTATTTCCTTTCTTGGACTGCCTCTAATACACATAGGTTTTAAAATGAAGGAAAACTACCAGGTTCCTTTGTTTTTTACAGTCCTTTGATAAATAACTATATCAAATAAAATATGTAATTAATCAAAGCATCCAAATGTACATATAGGCTAGTATTTTGCTATATTGTTATGCAAGGCCTCTGAATATATCAGTCAGTTAATACTTTAATATATTCTAAAGCAAGGCCCCTGAATGTATCTGACAGTTGATAATTTAATACATTGGTTCGGTTTGGTTGGGTTTTATGGCATATCAACCATTGCAGGTTATCTTATACCAAATCCTCTTTATACATATATCAAATATCTGATTTATAAACATGTTTTGTTGATAACATTTTTAGAAAACCCTGAGCTCTTTTTTTACTCACAGTTAAATGGTTTTAAATATTGCTATTTCATATGAATATTGATATTTAATATGAATAATTCTATTAACTATTAATCATTTGTTTGCACAAAGTTAAATGGTTCCAAGTATTGTTATATAACGGTAACAATTAAACATCAGTCATTCGTTGGAACACATTTTAATGGATATCATTTGTATTTGGAGGTAATTTCATTTTTAAATGAGTTAGAACTAATTTGTTTGTACACAAGTATTGCTATTCTTGCAACAAAGTTAATCGGTTTCAATTATTACTGTTAAATACTTCTCATTCTATTCAATATTAATCATTTGTTTGCTGACAGGGATGTGATTACAAGTATTGCTATTTAACACTAATAATTTTATTTAACACTATTCATTTATTTACACAGTCAAACAGTTCTAAGTATTACTCTATATCACTAATAATTCAGTTAAACATCATTCATTTGTTTACACACAGTAAAATGATCAAACATATGATTAATGTCATATCCTGTACACTTGCTGGGAGCAGGGAATCTTACCCCTCGGTCAAGATGCAGGTGGTGTATTCTACAGCCTTGGCTGACTAAGCTCTTTGATACACTATTAGGCAAGACCTCCGAATGTACCTGTCAGTTAATACTTTAATATATTTTTAGGCAAGACCTCTAAATGTATGTGTAGTGTAAAGAAGAGATGACATCCCCCTGTATTAAAATGGACTATCTATATGAATATAAGCAGTTATGGTCTTGACCTGCTATCCGTGCTTTCTTTGGGAAGGTGGTAGAAAAGTCCACCCTCCAAAAAGTCACCATGATTCACTTGATCCCAGGATTTATCTGCTTTGCTGGACCAAGTTCATAGCTTGGGGCCTGAGGTATCCCATTTAGGGAATGCCAATGGGGCTAAGAATTTTTGTTTCTGCCTGTGCATGGGTTTTCACATGAGTGAGGCCACAACTATAAAACAACCTTGTGCTATATACTGAAATGGTGGAGTGTTGGATAGATACATATGATTTCCAAGCAAGAGTGCCTGGAATGCCTGCTCTTCTAGCAAAGTTGCCTGAGATTCACTTGACCTCAGGGAAGCATCCCCTCAAGCTTTACCAACTTTGAAAGACCAAGTTCATTACTTGGTGCCTGAGGAGTCCAATTCGAGGAATACCTATGGAACCAAGAATTTTTACATCTGGGTTTTTACCTGTGCTGAAATAACTGGCACCTACCTCTTCAGTGTATTTTGTTTTTTTGTATGAATGTACACTGACGGCAAATAAAATTGCAACACACTGAAAGGCAATGCAGATTTGAACCTGAACACAGTATGAATTTTGATAATCGTGAAGTCCTTTTTTATTTTGGAACTTATATACATATCAATTAGTATATGTGATACTTTAGTATAAGTTAATGTGGGCGACTTTAGTTGATGGCGACCAGAAGGCTCTCTTTTCAATAGCTACGACACTGAGATATAGGGGAGGGCACTACTCCTTTCCTTGGATTGCTCCACTTTTACCCTTGATATGTACCTTATATTGCTGAGTGTTAAGCAAGGAGGTATCAAGTACCACTTTTAAAGTCTTTGGTGTGATGTGACTCGGGATTGAACCCAGGTTTCCCAGACCATTGGGGAACACTCTGTCCACTAGGCCAATGAGCCACTTTGCTTTAGTATAATCTAACTATTTTACCTCCTCATTTAATTTTGAATTAATTGAAACATATATTCAGAGTATTGCAACTTTATTTCTCATTAGTGTATTTTGCTATTTGTTTACTTTGTACTAAAAAGCCTACTTCTTCAAAACATTTTCTCTTGTGTGGGCTCCAGAGAATGTCTGTGAACCAGGGTTGCCATAAGATTTTAAGTCAAGATAATAGAATAAACAAACAATTCTTCAAAATCTCTAATATGTATATACATTCATATATATATATGTATATATTAAAAAACATTTTTTAAATTGATTATAAAATAAAAATTTTATTATATTTACCTGATTAAAAAAAGAAATGCATCTTCAATCAGCAGTGCTGACTGACTCAGACTGAGATAGCACTGGGGGAGTCACGGAGACACTAAGCCGAGAACCAAAACCTTTTCAAATATATAGTTGTGACTCATGAGATTTCTACATGAACTAGTGATGTACTGAATATATAATCAAAAATATACTGAGTATATATACAGTTGATATATACATATATATATATATATATATATATATATATATATATATATATATGAAGTTTTACCAATCTAGTCTCACTGCTAAATCATGATAAACTCTGTCATGGTTTTATATTTGCTGTAATATCAATCTTTAGCTTCAGATTTCATTAATGTGTGTGTGTGTGTGTGTGTGTGTGTGTGTGTGTGTGTGTGTGTGTGTGTGTGTGTGTTAAAATAATTATAATTTCATGAATTTATAATTTTTCATTTTATATTTTTCCTATTTATAATTTTTTGCATTATTTTGTTAAATACAACAAAAAAAACATAAACATAAAGTATATGTATAAGCAGAAAAAAAAGACAGAAATGACCACTGAGAAAACTTCTATTGAAGATAGGAATATGAAATTTTCAAGTGATTTAGGCCAACATGGAGATGAAGAGCAATATCAAGAACAGAATGGAAATGCATTGTTGACAGTGATGACAGACAGCCTGGCCAATAAGGAAATAGGGAAAAATAATTTTGTTATATCTTACAGATTTTAAAATAATCATGTAATTTCCATGCTTATTTTACACTTATACTATTACTCTCTGATCTTAGGTTGAAGTGCTGGGCTGAGACACTTTGATCCTCAGCAGAGTTCACAGATTCTACACTTTGATACAAGACATAAGTGCTGATCTTTATATAAATAATCCCATCATAAATAATAGAAACAAAGCTAGTTATCTATATAAATCATGAGCAAATTCTTTTAAATATTTCTTGAAGAGATTATCATAGACTATTAGAATTAGAATTACATTTAATATGAAAACAAATCCAATAAAACAAATAAATAATTAGAACCTTGTATTTAAGTCTATCTCTCTGCCTGTCCATTTCCATTATATTATTTAGTCAAATCTAAGGGCGGGCGGAAAGACAGCAGTTCTTTTTCTGGCATGATTATACATATGACTTAACATTTTTATGCGTGTGACTCAATAAGCAAAAGTCTGTTTGTGTTTTTGCAAATGCATCACAGATGACTGAGCACCGCACACTAGAATGATCAGCTGACCTGGTCTAAATAAGTGCAATTAATGAACATTGAGATCTCTCTATTCTATATATTTAGTTGCCAGTAGATATTTTCTGCTTTTACATCCCCTGGACTGGATAAGTCTTCCAATTGAATCAGCCATATCTTTTATTGTTATTGTTATTATCGTTCTCCCTCTTCCCATATTTCCATCCCAAAAATCTTTTGAATATTATTTTTCTTTGGTCTTCCAGAACTAATCTACCACTGTATAATCCAATCTAATAGTCACTGAACTGTGACCAGGATGCTAGGATTGCATAACTCTTTTGCCCAGTGCATGTAAGTTCAAACTTTGGATAAGCCTAAATAATAATAATAATAATAATAACAATAATATGAATAATAATAACAAACAAATAAATGAATTAAAAAATAGAACTGTTTCATGATTCAACTAGTTCATATATTCAGATTATGTCTACTTCTTACAGTCTTCTGCGTTCATGTTATCTAAAGACTTTTAAATGAAATATCTGTTTTCATTAATTATTCATAAGAGGGAGTTGAAAAATTCTTAGCCCAACCAAGAAGGAAATTACCTTTATTCCTTTTTTTAAAATCTTTATTGAATTTATTTAAGGGTTTAAGAAATTTAAGAACTGACATACCAAGTGTGTTAATTTTTTTAGAGGAATATGATGACTGATTGTTTAGTAGTCTTTATAGCATGTCAAACTTTGTTGGGTTATTTAGTGTGAAAATCAGTGTTTTTTTTAGCAATCATATTGTTTCAAGTAACTATTCCCATTTAATAGTGATAATTATTTTAAACAATTATAGCTTCAAGTAACTATTCTTAATACAAATAATTTGCACACAGTTTTATGGTTTCAAGTATTCTTCTCTAATATTAATGATTTTCAAGAAATATTGTTTCAAGTAACTATTACTATTTAATAATGATAATCATTAGTTTGTACACAATAATATGGTTTCAAGTATTCCTATCTGATACTAATAATTTGCAAACTATTATATAGTTTAAAGTAACTATTCTTATTTAATTTTAATAATCATTTGTTTGGACACAATTATATGGTTTCAAGTATTCCTATCTAATACTGGTAATTTCCGAGCAATTATATTGTTTTAAATAACTATTCCTATTTAATTGTAATAATCAATTGTTTGGAAACAATTATATGGTTTCAAGTATTCCTATCTAATACTAATAATTTCCAAGCAATTATATGGTTTTAAATAACTATTCCTATTTAATTGTTATAATCATTTGTTTGCACACAATTATATTGTGTCAAGTAATCCTATCTAATACTAATCAGCGAGCAATAATATCCTTTCCAGTAATTATTCATAGTTGATAATAATATTCTAACAAGACAGGAGCTAAGTGTGAATATGGGCACTTCATATGATTTAATGGTTAGTAAGCTTGGTTAGCAGACTTTTGATAATGAATTCATTAATGACTGGGAGCAAAAAAACTAAGCAAAGTTTAGTTAATGGCACCTTAAGAATGAATATACAAAAGAGCATTCTCTTTCTCTTCTTTATCAGGCATAGAACTTCTCAGCATCTTATTTCAGAATCAGTTTTTTTTCTATTACTCAGATAAAAAATTTATCATTATCATAGAATTCAATGAAAGTGCTGAAACAAACATTATAATAATGATTAAAATTTTTGGAAAGATTTCATTCTTTAGTGCTTCTTTTTATTCAATATTATAAAACTGTTTGCATAAGCCTCAGTATTATATGTCAGGTTTTTAATTCAAGACCTTATACTTCACAAATCAGCTTGCATCTAGATTCTGTCCAACTCTCCCTAACTATTAGACATGTCTTCTTAAAGGTTATCACTTTTTCCGAGATTAGATACATGTATCCAGTAGCACGTTTACGCTAGAACAGACCAAGTGGATAATAATGTCCTGCAGTTTACCAACATCCATGACTCTTGTTTTTATTGTGATGGAATTAATTAATGGTTCATTTGTTAGTAACATAGTATAGGTACTTTCACAAACAAAGTTGTGTTTGATCCGAGTAATAGCATTTTAAGGTTTGTGATCTCTACCCAGGTCAAATTTGTCACAAAATGATATATTCTTCATAATCTTTGTAAACAGTGATGTAACAAGCAGTATTTTTACTGGGTTTTTTTCCATTTGGGGTTTTTAAAAACAAATGTATCAAAACTCTCATTAATCCAAATGATTACATTCACAGTAACTCACCAAATACTATAAACATACATAGTAGCTCATCAAATATTGTAAATATAAATATTGTTTCTTTGGTTCTTTGTTTGTTTAGTTTTTAATGTCATATCAACCATTGTAGGTTATTTGATGCCAAAGCCATCCTTCTAGAAGAACAGAAGTGGTACTATTTAACTCATAGCTGGGAGGATAAGAGGGTTCATACCTTTCTCCAGGGTATTTGTGTGAAATTGAATGCAACAGCGCAACTAGAGTTTGATCTCACTTACTATGATTCCACAGTTCATCGCTTAACTATAACACCATGAAGACACCCCCCATAAACATACACGGATCACTAAATAAGTTTCCAGACTTTTTTCATATGGGTACTTTTATTGATAGTACACACATGAAACTCTAGTCCCCTTTGAAGTAATCTCCTCCGGTTGCAATGCACTTGTTGTACCATTCCAACAACTTCTGGAAGGCCCCATGGAAGTCCTCTTGTGTGAGCATGTCAATGACCTTCGTCACAGCCTCTTTCATCTCCTCAATTGTCTTAGGATTTGGCAATAGGAAACATTGTTTATAGTTGCACCTTTTTCAAAGAAAGCAAGAATAATGGGTCCTTTCATATCAAAGAAGACTTTCAGTAGAACCTTTATTTTCTGATTGCTGTGCCAGGAACTTTTTCTTTACCAGGGATTCAGTGTGTTTATACTCCATTGACTGTCTTTTTAACTAACACTTACTGTGGCAAACCAATTTTTTGCCAGTTTGTAAATATTTTATTGACTAAAACATGCTTCTCTATACACATCACAGATTCTTCTGGAAGTTTCACATAGTTTGCACTTCTCAGCCACCAAGAATTTTATCCCAGACCTCTGTTCAAGCCTGGAGTATTCTGTTTGATTTTAGGCCATTTTAAATAGCCTCAAAAGAAATATATTTTACAAAATTGGTATAATTTTTGCTGCTAAACCAAGTCTAAACAATACAAAGTTTATATTTTTGTATAAATTATTTTGCTCTCCTAAAAAAAAATTCCCCTTCTTTATCGAATGATCCACATATATAATGAAAATGTATCAGCAATTATTTTACTATTCAAATATATGGTAATAATGTTTAATGTAGACATACATTGAAAATCAAGGAAAGACAGGATAAAGAATTAAGGTGAGCATCACTGAAAGAAAAAGACACTTGGATGTGTAATGTATTTACATTGCTTACAATTTTTCTATTGCAATACTTTATAGATACTTTAACTATATAAATACATTGAACTTTTGGCAGAAATGAATTGTTGGTGACCAGCAGTTATAGCAAGCATTAACAAGAGATTAAGTCTTTTATACTTAAATGTAAATGCATTACAAATGATTTTACAATTGAAATTTTGGATAAATAAATTTACTACTAATGCATTTAAAATCAGGCGGAAAGATATTGTCTATTTCTGACAGTTCTTAAATATATATATATATATATATATATATATATATATATATATATATATATATATATATATATAGTGACTGAAAAATATGTGTAACTCCTTATTTTAAAATACTTCTAATTTCTTTCTTGTAACATACATAGTTAAGAAATAAATTCTAAGAATTTTAGGAAAGGAAGTTAATTTTCAATCACCCTCCCTCTCTCTCTCTCTCTCTCTCTCTCTCTCTCTCTCTCTCTCTCTCTCTCTCTCTCTCTTTCATATATATATATATATATATATATATATATATATACATATGTATATATATATATAAAGAATCTAACAAAAGTGGTAAAACAAATAGGAACATTTTTTTGTAGTTATTTGCTTTTAATTTTTCTCGACTAGGTCATTGTCAATAGAAAAGTTTTTGCAAAGTAAAGTTTTAAATTTTTTTTTTAGTTTTTAATAGAGTTCATTAGCCACAAAAAAGTAATGAAAAAGTAGGATATTAATTTGTTGAATGAAAACTAGTTTTTGGTATCCAACTGTCTATACATATATATATATATATATATATATATATATATATATATATATATATATATATATATATATATGAATTATGTTCTCTTTGAGTCCATTACACAGTCATATTAAGATACTCTAATTTAGAAAATAAAACAAATTCTAGAATAATTTGCAACTTAATAATGTGGATCTGCATTTACATTCACCCTGAACTTTGTATTAAATGTTAATCATCAAGTATTTCCCGATATGAATTTATTTCTGTTTAATTAGATAGATTTTATAAATTGTATGTGACATCGATCATAATGACCACCAAAGGTGGCCTTTAAGCAAGTAAAATAATAATAATAGTGAGAATACTTCAGTTAAAAAAAAAGCATATATTTCTGAAGGCAATTAAGAATTGTACTTAAGCTTTGAGCAGACTTTTCGCAAAATTTTGGCATGTGAAGGAAATAGATCAATATTGTTATTCTCATCATAATCTTTTTTAATTTTTTTTTTCTCATGTTGAAATATTTCACTTGAACCATATTGTAATTTTAAAGGAAAAGGAGGTTCATTTGTGGAACAGAAGATTAATTTTGAAATGGTAAAAAAAAAACTAACAACAAAAGCAAAACCCTTAAAAAGCAAAATCTTAATGAGCAATTTGTTTCTAGTGTCTTTTGTGAAATATTTCTAACTGCTAATAAGATTTAAAAAAAACCTTTCTTCATAAATATTATTAAAAACTCATCTAAGCACCAACATTTTATGCATGTGCCAAAGTGATTTGAAAATTAGTTAACCTTTCTTTGAAGATGCTGATCTGGGATAGACAGCCTTTTGCTTATAATTAAAGATCTAAAAATTCTTCCCTCAACAGTCAATGCTCCAATTCTCAGCTGAACTGTGAGTGGATTCTGATCTTAAATCTTTCACCACTCTCCACTCAGTGATGACCTTATTAACCCAAGGAAAATGATACAAGTATCTATTAATTGGCTGAGAGACCTACCTGTAACAGTGAAACTATAACATTGGTCACTTGCATTCAAATTATATTAATTTCCAATTACAAAAGA
>OY757913.1:47115072-47242572 GCA_963585895.1 Sepioteuthis lessoniana
AGAGTAAGTTAGTTTGTTTTCTTGTTAAATTCCTAAACCTTTGAGTCTCATATCATAATATATATGTGTGTGTGTGTGTGTGTGTGTGTGTGTGTGTGTGTGTTACTATTTGTTGTAAATATAAATATGTGAGATCTGTCTGAAAAATAACAGGACTAGGTGTGCAGAGTGTGCTCTGATCAAAAGAGGGATAAGTTGATCATATTATCATCTTACATGATATCTTGGGAGTATATAACTGCAATCTTAGCTTTTTGCAACCATAGCATTTTTTTCACCCACTTTTGTTTACACCTCTTCTTTTTCAGGTCGTTTATATTTTCTTTACAACTCCAATTTTAACTTAGAAAACACATTTTAGACTGACCGTAATATTTATTCCAACCATAAAGGCTATACAAAAACAATGGACATAACTAAATATTTAGAACAATAATGGACATAACTAAATATTTAGTTAGATAATTCAAACTTCAACAGTTTAGCTATGAGCTCTGAGGAACAAATGATGAAAATTGAGCAATGAATAAACCTGATATTTTTAGTCTGCTGGGGAAAAACTCCATCACAAGCACTTGAAATGCTTCAGCAAGTGTATGAACATAACATGTCATGTGCATGTTTCTGAGTTGCACAAGGGGTTCAAAGAGGAGTGCAAGGATGACTCCTGGAGTGGGGAGGCCTTCAACTAACAGGATTGCGGTCAACATCAGGTTAATGGCATGTGACGGTCATCCATTCATTGACTGAATCATCACAAGTTAGCAAGACATGAAAAAGCACAATGTTTGGAAGATTATCACCAATGATTTAGGATTGCAGAAAGTCTGCACAAAATTGGTGCTAAGGCTGCTAAATGATGATCAGAAGGAGCATCACATGCAGGTAGGTTTGGAAATCATTGAACATCTTCAAACTGAACCAGACTTGCTTCATAGAATCATCACTGGTGATGAAACATATTTTTGAGTACTATCTAAAAACCAAATGCCAGAGCAGTAAGTGGAAGTCTTCGATGTCATCACAACTGAAGAAAGCAAGACAGTCAAAGTCAAAAATCAAAGTCATGTTGATCATATTCTTTGATGTGAGGGGTATCATCCACAGCAAATTCTTGCCACAGAGTCAGACAATGTATTGGCAAGTCTTCAAGGAGATCCTGCACCATATGCTTTGCTCAATGTGCAAGAAGTGTTGAGATCTGTAGTAGGACAAATCATGGCTGCTTCACCACAACAATGTACCTGCTCACAATGCCCTGATTATCTGGCAGGTCCTTGCGGAGAGGAATATTGCTGTACTAGAACAACTTCCCTATTTATCTGATCTTGCTCTGTGTGACTTTGTTCTTTTCCCCAAGCTAAAGGGGATCATTAAGGAGACCTGTTTTGAACACATGAAGGCTATCAAGAAGGCTGTAATGACAAAGCAGAAGGGCATCCCAGAAGAATCCTTCTATCAGTGTATAGAAGCATGGCAGAGAATGATGGAGAACTGCATAAGACTCAAGAAGGATTACTTTGAAGTGGAATCCATGTAGTTTGTTCTTTGTATGAGTATGTTTTCACATGAGCTCTAAATAGACGTATGTGTGGGTGTGTGTGTCCGTGTGTTCAAAGGAGCTGTAAATATGGATATATGTAGAGAGAGAGGGACACATAGAAAGCCAGACAGAAAAAAGAGAGAATAAAAGAGAAGATTGAGTTACCTTATAAAATTCTATTAGTATTACATAATCAAACCTTTCAATAATAAAAATATTCTTGCCTTAAAACAATGTATTTCAAACTGCCTTTGCTTTGGGTGGAAAACATGAACTCTGCATAATTTAGTCAACTTTTCCTTATCTATATATTTTAATACTATTTAATTTATAAATAAAATCAAAATGGCATGTTGTTTAATTAGTAGAGGCCCTCACTTAATTTCCATTCAGTATTTTCTTTTCTTTTGCTCTTTCTCTTGAGAATTTCTTTACTTTTTTCAGATATGATTAAATATACATTGTTCTTATTTAAAAGTAGTTGGCTTTTATTTGCTCTCATTAAAAATATAACTGTCTATAAGTAAATCATATGAGTTGTTGGTCTTGAAACTTAGTTTAATTGTAGGGATGCTTCTCATGCAGCATGTCTTGGACAGGAGTCCAACTCTCTCTCGGTTTGTAACTGGTTTGAATTCAGAGTTTTGCTTCTCTTTGACTGGTTGCCCTGTAGCTGGAGGGAGAATAGTTAGATTCATACCTTTCTCAGGGGTATTAGCACAATGTGAAATGCAAACAGCCTTGTCTAGAATTTGAACTCTGGTAGCCAATTTCACTTCCTATGATGTTAACCATTACACCATGAGAGCCTTTCTTCTTAAGAGTCTGCAAAGTCAATGTCTTTCTATATTGAAGTTTGCTTAATATAAGATGGGAGTGCTGAAAATTTTGGTCATAACTTCGGTGAGAATGACTATTTTTCTCTTAATTTTTATTGAAGTTTTTGAAAGGGTTAAAAAACTTGAGAAATGATATGCCTAATATGTTGTTTAAATAGTTGAATAGCATGTACATTTCATGGACCTACAATATTCCCTTCTTTTTTAGTTCACCTTCAAAAGAAACTTCAAGAAAACCAGATGAGATGACATAAATGTGGTTGACAAGGAGAAATTCAAAGGCAAAAACCGATTCCATATTTGTAAAATTTGAATAAAAGAATAAAGAAACCATGCATAAAGTTCTACACCCAAAGAATGATGTCAACAGACTGTATGTAAAAAAGAAAGAAGGAAGAGACCTCATTAGAATTGAGGATCACGTCAACTCTGCTATCAAAAAACTAAAAGACTTCACAAGGCAAAATAATTCAAGATTAATTATGGAAGCCAAAAGGTATAATAAAACTAGTATTCAGACAAATGTGAAATTCAAAAAGAGAAGCCAAAATTTGAAGAAAAAAACTTGCATAAAAGAAACTGTAAATTTCAAGAACACAGAAAGAATTGCAGATGAGAAAACATAAATATAGTTTCAAAGACAAAATTTGAAGAGGGAAACCAAATCACTATTAAAGGTAGTTCTAAACAATCCCATTTGAATAAACTATATTATAATGTTTCGATGTGATTTTGTATAATAATGATAATAATCAGAGAGCTGAAAAATTTGTAGAACATTAAAATGACAGTGATACCAACTGTAGTTAGTGCACTTGGAATGGTCCCCATAGGTTTGGCAAGAAGACTGGAAGATTTTGTTTATTTGTTTAGTTTTATAGCACATCAACCTTTGTAGGTTATTTAATGCCAAATCCATTTTCATACAAATAAACAATTCTATTTCAAAGAATTCTATTTAGCATAAGTACTCAGCTTAATCATCAAAAACATTTCTATTTCAAGCTATTCAGTTTAGTCAAACAGTTCTATTTTAAACAATTCAGTTTAACATGAGTATACAGTTTAGTTCTATTTGAACCATAGATAGGACCCTATCAGGTGCTACCACTCCAGGCCTGAGTGGACCTGGGAGTGATAGCAATAAAGGAGTACTCCGCATTCCCCAAAACCCAAGTATTACTGGAACCTCACCATCAGATTGTTTAGTGTCATATCCAGGACATAAATTGTTGGTGGTGGTGGGGGGTCTTACCTCTCTGCAGAGAAGCAGTCGGTGTATTCTACAGCCCCACCCCCAGCCGACTGGGCAAGAGACTGGAGGAAGATCAGAGCAAGAATGAAGACTATCAAGACCACAGCACTGTGAAAATCAGCTAAGATACTTAGAAGAGTCCTAGAAACCTGAGGAAATTTGCTGTCACTCAGACTTCAGTGAAAAACCACCAATTAAAACTGGTTTGAAAAACTCAAAAGCAGAAAAATGATAATGATAATAGAAAAAACAAAACAAACAGAGACAGCTTGTAATAGAAAGATTGAAAGAAATAACTTTAGAACAAACAGAAAAAGACAATTTTAAAAAATCTAGAAAACAAAAATGGGAAGAAAAACAACTATATGAATACTTCAAGCAACAAACTTTGGAAATAGCACATGAGATGATTTGGACAGGCTAAGAAGGGAAATCTAAATAAAGAAACTGAGTCTCTTTTAACAGTTGTGCAAAATAATGCCATTAGGATTAATTATGTTGAAGAAAAAATGATTATATGCTGGTGAATAATTAGTTTAGGGTATGTGGTTGTAGAGATGAAACAGTTAATCACAAAAGCAAATGTAGAAAACTACTATGAAAGGAATGCAAAACTAAGTACAACTGGATGGGAAAGGTGATCCACTAGAAATTGTGTTAGAATTAAAATTTAAGCATGCTACCAAATGATGCATGTCCAAACCAAAATTTGTTCTGGCAAAGGAGACACATAAAATTCTCAGTGACTCATACAAATGGATCACCCAATCCTGGCCAGGAGACCAGACTTAGTGGTAATAAACATGAAGAAAAGAACATATCATCAAGTAGATGGGTTATTTAATGCCAAAGCCTTCCTTGGAGAAGAACAGTTGTGGTACTGTTTAATTCATAGTTTGGGGAGATGAGGGAGTTCATATGTTCCCCAAGAATATTAGTTTGAAAGTAAATGTAATAGCATGACTGGAGTTTGAACTCACTGACTATGATGTTGAAATTCAGCAAGATTGCTACTATACTAGGGGGACCCTTCTCTTATAAGAGTTCTGGAGACTTGAGGAGAGTTATTGTCAGGGAGAAACCACTAGTTAAAACTACTGTGTAAAACCACCACTTAAAACTGTTGTGAAAAACTTACAAGGAGCAAAATTGAGCAAAAATGATAAGAAAAACAGATTGTATGAAAAGTAAAGAAGAAAGAAAATGTCACATTATCACTGAGGATCATTGTCAAGCTATCAAAAAACTAGAGGATTTTACAAGGTAGAGTGATGATATTACTATGGTTGTCAGAAGATGCAGTAAAACTGATACAGGTAGAATTAGAAAACTTAAAACAAACCAAAGATAAGTAGAAAAATAGTTGATTGACATTTCAAGGAAATCCAAATGAGATGACTTGAACATGGTTGAGCAAAGGAAATTAGGAGATAGAAACTAAATCTTTAATAATAGTGCCTCAGAATTTTTCTTTAAGAATAGACTATATCAAGGCCTAAATAGAATACAACAAAAAAGTAAATGCTGTCTTTTCAGAGACAAAAATGAGAGTGGGAATCAAATGCAATAAATTTAGTTCAGAAGTACAAAAACAGATAAGATGAGGTAAGAAAGTTGACCATCTACAGGCAATTATGCAAATGAATTAAATTTAACCATACAAAACTAATGGTATGTATACTAACCAGAAGCTATCTTAGAGAATAAAGAATGAATAGAATTTTATGGATCATCCAATCTCGGTCAAAAACAGATCTAATCCTCCTATAAAAAGATCTGTTCCAGAAGATCATCGGATAACATTACAATAAGTGAAAAGTTGTGCCAAATTAAAGAACTGAAAAAAGTGTTGAACATGAAAGTGACAGTTATACCCATCATTACTAGTGCACTTGGAAGAGTCTAAAAGAGATTAGAAAATGAGGAAATCTAATTTCCAGTCAGTCCCTTATTATACTTTTTTCTCTTTCTCTAGAGAGTTTCTTTTTTTTTCCTGATAGAATTAAACATATATAATTTTTACTTAAAAAGAATTTGGCTTTTATTTTCTCTCATTAAAAATATAGCAGTCTATGTATAAATAATATCAATTATAGTTTCGATTAATCTAAGAATATACAAAGGAGTGCCAAAAAGATTGATCCAACCAAGAAGAGAATAACCATTTCTTAAAGAATTTTACTGAACATCATGGAGTAACATTGTTAAAAAACCAAAAGCTTTATGTCTGAGAACTGAAAAAAAGCGTGAAATATGGATGCATGTTTAGTGTAACAGTTGTCATCATAGGAAATGGAAACAGTGATCCGAGTTCGAACTCTGGATGAAGCTGTTGGCATTTCACTTTGTGCTAATGCCTTTTGAAAATGCATAAAATCAACTATTCTATCTCTAGTAGGGTAGACATATTCTTTAGCCTTGATAAAGCAACCCGTCTAAGAGAAAGAAAACTCTGAATTCAAATCAGCTGTACTCTGCTTAAAAATTGACTGAGTGTCTTGTATTTTGGGAAAATCTGTGCAGCTGTACTGATCATAATTTGTGCACATAAAACAGTCTCAAAGAAAAAGAGATTAGAAGATATAGAAATTTAAGAAATAATTTTTTAAAAATTCAGGTAACAGTATCACTAAGTTCAACCAGAGTAGACAGAGTACTGGAGTATTGAAGAAACTTGCTGTCACTTGATCTTGTATGAAAGCCCTATATTATTACTGGTGTGAAAACTTTATAAGTCCATATAACAGTGTGCAAAGATTAGTATATCAACCAAGATTTTTTTTAGATGAAAAAATAAAAGCAAATTTGATTGATTACATGGATGAATTTATAAACACTAAAGACTCATTAGTATTAATAAGACCATGATGGAAGGTTTTTTTTCAAGCTGGGTGGGTTTGTTACACACTTTTCAAGGAGAGTCACCTTGCAAAGAGACATAAATGGTTTTGAAAGAAATATGGCTGCCACTTAAACTAAGCCAATTATCATGTGTTAAAATATAATATGGTTCATTATTCACTCAAGTAATAGAATAACAAAGAACTACATTAAATCTAATGTATGATTGATTGATTTTAATGGTATGTCAACTCATCTGGGGTTATTTAATACCTAAAGGTTAGGGAATTGCATACATTGTACAACTATATTTACATTTTTTTGTGTAGTTGTTAATTTTTAGCTCACAGTTATATGATATCAAGTATTCCTATCTTATACAAAGACTTAGCAAACAGATCTATTTAAAACATGGATGGGGCCCAAACAGGTACAACCCCTCCATATCAGAGTGGACCTGAGAGTAATGGCAATGAAGGGGTACTCCACTCTTCTCAGAGCCCTAAAACTGGAGTTTCATCACCAAATGTAGTTTAGTGCCATAACCATAACCATAATGGGGTGTCTCTGTGATATAAAGGCTAAAGTGCTTGACTGCAGCCTTGAAGTAAGCGAGTTTGTTCTGCAGCCACGTTATTATGCTTGCTTTTGAATGGCTAGCCTTAGAAAAGGTATGAACCCGATTTAACCCCACCAGCTATGGGTTAAATAGTACAACTGTTGGACAATAAGGATGGTTTTGGCATTAAATAACACATGAAGGTTGATATACCATAAAAGAAAGAAAATGAAACTGAAACCCAAAATTATCACCCAGAAATGCCCAGTTAACAAGATTTGCAAAAAAAAAAAAAGAAAAAAATAGTAGTATTAAGCCTTTAAATACTTATCTATTTGATCTTCATACACCCGGTACATGAGCTCAAAAAATTTGAAAAAAATTTTGACACAAGACACATTCAAATTTTGCTGCTGAATGCAGACATTTTAGTTAAAAGCTACCCCATCACTGTTAAAAGAAAAGTTGGGAATGGTCACTATATAAACACTGGTATTATTAGTAACTGACAAGATCTTTCCTGAGCTTGAAATTAGCCTAGTTGGCTGGGGTTGTAAAATACGGTAACCGCACCTCTACAATGGGTGTCCTAGATAGGACATGAAACCATCGGATGGTGAGGCTTCTATTCTGGAGCTTTGGTGAATGCTGAGTAACTCTTCATTGCCATGGCTCTCAGGTCTACCATGATCTGGAATGGTAGTACGTGTTAGGTCCCATCTATTGGTCAAATAGGACTAATGTCCTGGTTATGACACTAAACTATTGAGGCTTCAGTCCTGGAGCTTTTGGAAATGTGGAGTACCCCTTCATTGCCATTACTCCCAGGTTCACTCTGACCTGGAATAGTAGTGCCTGTTAGAGTCTCATCAAGGGGCCAAATATATATATTTAATTATTTTCTATACCTGAAACCAATTAACTGTGTATAAACAAATTGACGTTTAATTGAATTATCAGTATTGCATAACAGTACTTAGAACCATTTAACTGTATGCAAACAAATGAATAATATTGAATCGAATTATTAGTGTTAAACAGCAATAGTGTTAAAATAAAACTGTTTGCGTTAGACATCAATACTTGAAACTATTTAACTGTATTCAAAATGAGTTCTGGCTCATTTAATTTAAATGTTACCTACAGACTATTCATTTACAAATCATATTTAATATATATGTATAAACTAGATTTGGTATCAAATAACCTACACGGGTTATAGTCAAATAACATTCAGCCCAATATATCAATATTACCATACATAGTATAGGGTGTATGAAAAATTTTATATCATTTGAGATGTACAGGTTAGTTCAGAAATATTGGTATCATTTCATAATCAAATAAGTTTTTAGCGATAGGAATGTTTGTTACCCTTTTTGCGGGGAAATGTTGTGCGTGTGTTATTCCCTCACTAAGTGTTTTTGTAAAATAAAGGAGAATGAAGAAGACAAAGATGCCGTTAGCTTTTATATGAAGGTTTTTAATGGCAGTATGGAATAAAGAGTTTATGTTTATGCTGCAAGTCTTGTTGGAAGGAAAGAAGTAATGGTCTAATGCTTATCAAACTAGACTAACTGACCATTGAGAATGAGTTTCATTCTCACTGGGTACACTATATGTCTTGTCTTGAACCAAACTAAGCTAAGCTTAGTAGATGTTTACTTTGGGTGCATCAAATGATTTAATGTTTGATATAGGCTGGCAGACTATTGCAAGTGAGTTTGATTCTCACAGAGTACTCTATAATTCTAGCCTGGAGTCAAATTTAGTTAAGCTTTGTAAGTGACTACTTTGGGCACATCCAATGATATAATGGCTAATCTTGACTAGCAGACCATCACTAGTGAGTTTCATTATCACAGGGTGCCTTTATACTTCTAGCCTTAAGCCAAACTAAGCTAAGAATAGTAAATTACAATACAGAGAGTAACCAATCACAGTACTAAAATAGCACTTCACAAGAATTCAGTTAACAACTAGTGCCAGGCTCTTCATAAAGAAAACACTGTTTACTGTCTTAGCCAATCATGCTCTGTGTGCAGCCACGTTTTTTTTTTTAATTATTTGTTTTATTTTGATTCTATGCTTGTTATAAAATAATTTCTTTTCCTCTCATTCCTAGCAACACTTAATAAAAATTCTTTATGATTGAGTAAAAAGAATAGAACAATCAGAATCTCTTTCTTCTACTAAGATTTTTAGTATCACCTTTCAATCACCAGACAGAACAATCTTATTAACCCAATAGGCACTAGTGTCCCATTTGAATGACGTTTACTGAAATTGCCATATTTATATTTTAGAGCCTGTCAGTGTCTCATAAATAGGATAAAAATGTTTTACATATAATAAACATTATACCAATTTCAAATTCATTATTTTTATATTGGCGCAGGTAAACCCTCGTTGTGCACAACCAGGAAAATTATTAACTCATCTTGGAGTGTGTGTGTGGGGGGGGTCATTAAATTCTGCCAGGAAGTGCCTTTACCATTGTCTGGCAGTGAGCAAGGGTAAGAATCATTCCCTGATGCCAATCTATTTTTGGAAATACTCACTTATATAAGTGAGAGTTTCTAGTTTCAGTACAGTAGACTTTGGTTATAAATAATCCCTGATATTATCCATTGTGATTGCATAGTGTTCCATTAGAAATAATGAAATTCTAGTATCTTTGATCTCAAAGAAAATTAACATTTAATTAAAAAATTTGTTTGAGGTATACTTACTTATTTACTTAGTGAATCAAAAGTTTTGCAATATTTTGTTATTGTGTGGTACAATTTGGCAAGCTCTTGATGCTTTTTTCTAAGACTGTGAAAGTGATGAACTACATTAAACTGTGAGATGCCAAACTCACCTGATACTCTCAGAGTTTTTTTCTCACCAGATTTGCTTCTTTGACTTAGAGTACAGTCCATATACCAAATTCTTGCAAGACTTTTGACTCACCCTTGTATAAACAATACTGTTAAATTTATACATTATGTTTGGAAGCCTGTTTCCAGGTAATTACTAAATAAAGTTTCCTGTTAATAACTAAATAAAGTTTTAAAAATATTCTCTGAAAAAATTTTGATAAGTATTGGATTAAAAAGAAAAAATATCCATACTAATGAACTAAATATTCCAGTCATGGATTATATGAGGGTAATGTTATATTTACTTTTGTTTTTTTTTATATTGTTATATTAACACCAAACTGCAAAATACTATAAAACAGTCAAAGACTTCTCAGTATTAACCTTACTTGTTCCCATATCTCCAAGTTCATACAGAAAATTGTTTTCTTTTTTTCTTATAACTGTTAATACTAACATAAATCACCAAAGTGAAAGAGCTCCTTTATCTATACAAAACAAGAACTTTTGACCCAGCTGTCAAACCTTGTGTGAACAAATAGTTTTAATTAAAGTTTATCTTGTATATTGATCAAACCAAACAAAAGAAACACTTGAACGCCTTCTGATATTACAGTATAAGATGACTAAATCTTTTTATTGAAATTGTAGATTTTCTATTTTACACTGAATGTTAAATCCTGCGGAGGAATAGATTTCATGCAATTTTTTCCTCTCTTACTGAGAATCAATTTCAGCTTTATATTATTTGGTTGATGCAAGAAGTTTTGGTATCATCTTTTGCATAATGCTAAAAAATCTTAGATGTGTCTTTCCAGTTTATCAAGCTTTTCATTGCTTGAGTAATCAGTTTGGTTTGGTTTGGTTTGGTTTGGTTTTATGGCATATCAACCATTGTAGATTATTTAATGCCAAATCCATTTTTATACATATAAATAGTTCTATTTCAAACAATTCAGTTTAGCATAAGTACACAGTTTAGTTCTATTCAACCCATTGCTAGGACCCTATAAGTTGCTACCACTCCGGAGTAGGGTGGACCTGGGAGTGATGGCAATTAAGGAGTACTCTGCATTCTCCAAAGCTCCCGCATTACTGGAGCCTCACTATCAGATTTAGTGACATATCAGGACACTCAGTGAGGGAGTCTTACCTCTCTGCAGAGATGCAGTCAGTGTATTTTACAGTCCCAGCCGATTGAGCCAGCTTGTGTAATTAGTCAGTTATGGTATTCTTTAACCAAACCACTTGATAAAACAATCAAATTAAGAAAACCTGTCTCATCTTAATTTAGGATAAGTTGGTTGGTTGGTTGGTTGGTTGGTTGGTTGGTTTTATGGCATGTCAATCCTTGATAGGTTAGTTAATGCAAGCAATTGTATAGTTTCAACTAAATAACAATAATTATTAATTATTTATAAACAATAATAGCTTTTTTATAATTTTTCAAAATTTTCTTCTAAACCAAAGATCCCAGGATTTTATTAATTCTTGTAGAATGTTATAAAATTAAAACATATATTATTAAGCATTATTTATAACCAAACTCTACAGAATTGAAATGCTTTGAAGCAGTCCAATAACAAATACGCCTCTTATGTATATTTATACAATTTTATTTATTTTGTTACAGAGGTGTTGTAATATTACTTTTGGTGATAGAGTTTTAATGCTCAAGATTTTTATAATAAATATTACCTAATAATACCCATTTTGATTGCATAATGTTACACAAGAAATGATAAAATCTTGGTATCTTTGGTTTACAAGAAAGTTAAAATTTTATTAAAAAATTATTTGACAAATACTTATCTATAAGCAATACTCTGTGTGTGTGGGTGGAGTGGAGTTATATTTGATGGTGATTTTATCTGAATATTTAGAAAGTATTCTGAATGCACCTTTAAATGATATTTCTTTTGTGGGAGTCACTACTTTTGAGGATAAAAACTTTTGAGGATAAAAAATAATCCTAATATTTAATTCAATGAGGACTCGGCACTGAAAAAAAAATACACACTTTTCCTAAAATCAGTTTTTGATGCTCCAAGTTAGCCCTAGGATCTTATCAAATAATATATATCTACCCCCACCCAAAATAGCATCATTTTAACTTAACAGTCATTCTTCAACAATTATAGTTGATACTTATGGACAGTCAGGATGGTCAAGACCTTTGATCCTTCTAGCAGTTTTTGATGCTTTTTGCTCAAACCTACATTTAAAGCTTATTACAAGCACCAGTC
This sequence comes from Sepioteuthis lessoniana, assembly GCA_963585895.1. NCBI lineage: Eukaryota > Metazoa > Mollusca > Cephalopoda > Myopsida > Loliginidae > Sepioteuthis > Sepioteuthis lessoniana. Next base: position 47,127,220 of record OY757913.1, read on the forward strand.
AAGTTTTTGTTATAACAATCAAACTGGAGACAATTTGAATAGAGCAAAAAAAAATTGCTTATTGCCTAGATAAATGATGCACTACTCAAAATCAGGCGTTTATAAGCAATATTGTATTTTTCATAGTCCTAGATCCTTTCCATGTTGGTAAGGCCAAGAACCTTTTGTCCCATTGCTGAACCTTGGTGCAAGTTGCTGAAGACAAAAAGATGTCAACAGTTCATCACTTGGAGGCTGAATGCACCCCCACCTCTAGCCAGGCCACTTTTGGGTGGATGAAAGATCATTGAGAAGCATTGTACTGGACTTTTGGGTCTCATGAAACTATGACCAGCACTGTCACCTGCCATACGGGTCGGGAGTCTTGGCAAAGGCTAGCATAGTTCACATTGCATCTTGTAATCCTATGATCAGCATATGATTTTTATCATTCAAAATTTTTGAGGTAATTCAAATATTATAGTCTGCCATCTCAGAGAAATTCAAAAAAGTGTGGTATCTGAAAAAAAAGCACTGATTGGCCAATAAAAACAAAAGTACAGATGCAAAAAATACAGCTTCTTGAGCCTATTTTTGTAAAAAAATTAACACTTTTTTAAGTAGGAAAATCAATTGCTTTTCCAAATATACATTTGCATACATTTATATATGTATATATATATCTTCATCATTGTCATCATCATCATCAAGTCATGCTAGGACCGCGTTGTTTCCGGACTTTCACTCACCAACTATCCCTATCATCCACCGTTCTTGGCCAGTCTTCTAGGCAGCATCTTATGTTCACCCAAGTTCATGCTGGTCGACCAATACTGGCATGTCCATGTGTCAGAGTTCAAGAGAGAATATTGCTTCATCCTTATTCATCCTTGATTCTCCAGCAGTACTTCACATGTCTTGTTCGTCTTACTTGAATGGTTTGAGATTGGTTGTTGGTGCACAAATCTTGGCTGGTGTACAACCTCCTCCTCCCCACCAACCCCACTATAAAATGACCTTGTGTCAAGTCTGCCAAGTGGGAGGTGAGACAAATATCAAGATGTCAACAGTTCACAGAAAAGAAAAAATCAAACAAGAAGAAATATACCTCTCACTTTATTTGTGCCTTTCAGCTTTCCTCCAAAAGCAGAGAGATCTGAAGTGATATATTTTTTTGAGTTGATGAAAGAGAACCATATTATTCCATAAATTACAGTTGGACCCTAACAGACATATTCCACTAACTCTGAAAGTTAGCCATTCCTTCTCCTTTGCCTGTTACCACCTGACCGACTGATTGACTCTCATCAAAACTCCCCGACTCTTGTGTGGCTAATTCTTTCACCTACCATAAGAGTTTTCATGGTTGAGTCTTTAATGTCGGTCAATATGTTCACCTGGGAGGGGGAAAAGCTGTTTGCTATTACATTACACTTTCATCTCTCTCTCATAGAACCTTTTTTACTGGCCCATAAAGATACTGGTAGTTTAGTATTTAAAGAGTCTGCTATAGAGCAAAGTCTTGTAAATCCTTATTTATGACATGAGTTTGATAAAAATAATTCCAGTCATCAGGGCTAAAAAAGGGTTCCTGGTGCCCAGAACAAGTTGAACTTTACTGCCCTTTAAAATATAGTATCATCCTATTTATTGATACTTTACATTGAGAACAATAAATATACAGAAATAAGAAATTTATGGCAATCATTGAGTAAAAGGAAGTTGACAAGGAATGGTAAGACTTTGGCTGCTACAACATGGTGAGGGTAGTAGATTCTAATTCTATATTTGGAATTGTCATATCCTCAGCATTTTGTGAGCATAATTATATATCAATAGAATGTTGCTGGAGTCTTAGAAAAAGATACATTAGCACCATATATTCTTATAATCTGCCTTGACTATGTACTTTGTATGTCAATAGATCTAATGAAAGAAAATGATCTTACTGTAAAAAGACAAGAAACAGACAATATCCCACAGAAACAGTGACTTATACAGATGATGCAGAAGATGTAACATTTCCCACAAATACACCTGCCCAAGCTGAATCTCTACTGAATAGCAAGGAGCAAGCAGTTGGAGGCATTGACCTCTATGAGAATCCAAATATAAAAGAATTCATGTATTTTAATCAAGAAGGAGCCATCTCTACTTAGTATCAAGTCTCTTAAATTAGTTGACTAGTTCACATTCCTTAGCAGAAACATTTCATCAATTGAAATTGATGTCAAGATACATCTATTGAAGGCATGGACTGCAGTTGACAGGCTATCAAAGGGAAATCTGATCTCTCTGGTAAAATAAAACAAAATTTCTTCCAAGTGGTAGCTGTGTCAATGCTACTAAATGGATACAATGCATGGATGCTAATGAAATGCATGGAGAAAAAGCTAGATGGGAACCAGTCAAGAATGCTACACACTGTTTTGAACAAAATATGGAAGCAAGAACCTGCAAAAGAGCAACTGTACAACCACTTATCTCCCATCTCACAAGCCAACCAAGTAAGATGAACAAGACATGCAAGGCATTACTAGAGAAGTAAAGACAAACTCATAAGTGATATTCTCAAATGGACTCTTACAAATAAACATATTGGATATGCCATGGTGTAGTGGTTATCTTTTTAGGAAATGGACGTGGCAACTCGAATTCAAATCCTGGACAAGACTTTGCATTTCACATAACATTAATACCCTTGGGAAAGATATGAATCCACCAGATCTCCTTTCAGTTATGGGTAAATAGTTGGGCAGACTGATTTCTTTAGTCTTGGCTAGGTGAACAGTCTAGGAAAAGGAAAACTCTGAATTCAAACCTGTTAAATTCCACTTAAAAATTGACCTTGTGTCACATCCTTCTTGCATGGAGGGATTGGTAAATATATACAAATAAACATGCCAGTAATAGCCGACCAGCAAAGATTATATACAACAGCTCTGCATGGACACAGGATGCAGTCTTGAAGACCTAACAAGAGCAATGGTAGATTGGGATGGATGGCAAAAGAAAATTAGAGAATTCTGCACTATCAGTGTAACTTGATGGTGATGAGTTCATTGCATATTCATCTTCAAGGTAAATATCATACTAAATATATCAAATATTATATTATATTAAATCATACTAGTATTATATACAATGTATTCATGTTCAAGGCAAATGGTATATAAGTGAATAGAATATTTATGTACAAAGAAATTTTATGACAAATTAATTATGAAATACTCATTTTAGTTCTAATATCTTTAGAAATGTTTTAGGACACTTCTTCTTGTGCTTGGGCATTTAGCAAGTATTTCAACAGTAGTAGTTATTCATCGTGTTTAAGTTGAACTGACCTGTCTACCTTATTTCAATCACAGATATGTCCTAGTGGAACCTCTCAATATGTTCATTACTTTCAGCACCCAGATCAATTAAAAAAAGTTAGATGAAATGGCAAAAAATTCATTTTAAGACCTCTAGCATCCCATTGTTTGATTTACTTTTAGTATCTTGTTTAACTCAGGCTAGTTTTCGGCTCTATGGGACTCAAAAAAAAATTCTACACAACAAATATGAATTAATTCCATACAACCCACTCAAGTAGTTTCAGCTTACTTCTGAACCTGCTATCAAATAACTGTTCTTTGATCTTGGATCCATTGAAAATTTATGATTTCAGTTTTGCATAATTTTTTTCTGCGTTATATTTTAGGAACTCAAATCCGCAAATATTGTGTGTCATCTGTTTTAAAAAGTTTTTCATGATCCATGTTTGATGTGAAGGGTTGAAAGAAGATATTTTGTGTATTTACTAGTAGCTGTACCTTATTTTCAATTCAGGAATAAGATTCAGCAAATTTGATTCCATGTAGAAGAATTTCTTTTACTCCTGTAGGAAAATCTTTGTTGCTCAGTATTGTTGATATTATTTATAACATATTCATAAATACTATGATAACTCCAAAGTTTTCCAATAATTTGGTACCTGCTAGTTAGCAGTGCATACATCATGTTATCAAAGGGTTCAAGCCATGGAAGGTACCCACAATGGTTGGTTTGGTTTGGTGTGGTTTTCATATCAACCACTGGAGGCCATTTAATGCCAAATCCTTTTAATACATGTATATCAAATATATGTGGTGCATTCAATAAGATTCCAGACTTTTTTTGTATAGGCATTTAAAATTGTTGTAGACCCTTGAAAATTCACTATGTTATTGCTATACATCTTATGAGATGACTGACCAATTTTTATGATTTCAGGTTCAAAGGAACAGCTATAGAAACAATTGGAATACACCCTACTAAAGCCTGATTGTCACAGCTGGAGAATTTCAAAAATGCAATCTGGACGTGAGGACACTGTTAAAAACAAAGAACTCAGACTATAACACTGTGCATACGGAGACGCCTATATTACACCCTTCTTCTTACATTCTCACATAAACCAATATGGTCGTTTGTTTACTTCCGATCATCAAATAACGCCCTCTCTTCTCGAGAGTATGGGGGGGGGTTAACTTCATGTCTTAACAGACACTTTAGAAGAACAATATGCAATAAAATTCTGTTTTAAACTTAGAAAAAATGCCACAGAAATGTATGGAATGCTTCAGACTGCTTTTGGAGCATCTTGCATGAATCAAGCATCAGTTTTTGAGTGGCATAAGAGATTCAAGGAAGGCATGGAGTCTGTGAGGGATGATGAGAGGTGTGGGAGGAGTAAGGAACTCAATACACCAGAGTTGATTGGCCAAAGGGTTAGGGTTAGGGTTACTATGTTGAGGTTTTAACAGAGTTCAGGAAGAGATTGCGTCGGAAGAGGCCAGCACTCTTCAAATTGGGTCAGTGGCATTTCCACCAGGACAATACACCAGTCCACAACTCCATCGTTTTCACAGACTATTTGACCAAGATGGGTATCAAGACAGTTCCTCGGCCTCCCTATAGTCGAGACCTTGCCCCCTGTGACTTTTGGTTATTCCCTAAGCTCAGAGGCTGTCATTATGAGACAATTGAGGAGATGAAAGAGTCTGTGATGAAGGTCATTGACATGCTCACACAAGAAGACTTCCATGGGGCCTTCCAGAAGTTATTGGAACACTACAAGTGCATTGCAGCCAGAGGAGATTACTTCAAAGGGGACTAGAGTTTTATGTGTGTACTATCAATAAAAGTACCCATATGAAAAAAGTCTGGAAACTTATTTAGTGATCCTCGTATGATTTCTGAGCACATTTTGTAAATAACATTTTTAAACGAGCCTGAACTCATTTTTTTCACCCAAATGGTTTCGCTTATTTCTATCAAATACAAATAATTCTATTTACTGTTAATCATTTGTTTGCACACAGTTTAATGTTTTCAAGTATTGCTATGTATCACTAACAATTCAATTAAACATCAGTCATCTGTTTGCATACAGTTAAATGATCAAACAGTTCTATTTTAAACAATTCAGTTTAGCATGTCAACAAAGTTATATGGATCCAAGTATTACCCTGTATCACTAACAATTCAATTAAACATCAGTCATTTGTTTACTTACAGTTAAATGATCAAACAATTCTATTTCAAAAAATTCACTGTTTAAATGTCAAGCAGTTCTATTTGACCCATATATAAGACCCTATTGTGTACTACCACTCCAGGCCAGAGCAAGCCTGGGAGCTATAGCAATGAAGGAGCACTCCACATTCCCCAAAGCTCCTGCAATACTGGAGCCTCACCATCAGATTGTTTAGTATCCAATTCAGGACACTCATTGGGGGAGTCTTACCCCTCTGCAGAGATGCAGTCAGTGTATTCTGCAGCACCTCAGCTGACTGGACTCGCAGTGGTTGGTAATATGATGGTAGTTGCAGACACATACATTGCTTTATTTTCTGTGTAATCTGAAAGTTACACAGATGCATGTGTGTATCATGGTCTAATTCAAGAACTTATATTTTACTTATTCAAACTGCCACAGAAGCAACCAAAAATCTTTGTCGTGCAAAAAATGAAACAAAGTTGCTCACAGATCGGTAACCAGCTGGTTGAAGAAATTTCACTGGGACTATAAGAACCTTGAGGATTTGGCAAGATCAAGTTGGCCTAAAACAGAGGATTTCAAAGCTGTAATTCAAGCCATAGAGGTAAATCAGGTGATTTGCACACATGGAGTATTGGGTGAGTAGCATGCTAAGAGTATCAAGTGAGTAGCACTTGAAGAGTACCAGGTGAATAGCACTTGCAGAGTATCAGGTGAGTAGCACTCACAGTCCAGTGTGGTTTGTTACCTTCACAATTTCAACAAAAGTATCCAAAGCTACAAAATTGTGCCTCATATTATCAAAATGGTCCAAAACTTTTGACTCACCATTGTATTTATAAAACATTTCCGAATAGTAATAATAAAAACTAATTCGCTCAATTTTTTATCATTAAAGATTTTTGGACTATTGTCTTCATCTTTATTGTTATTTCCACAACGTTTCAACCAATATGTCCTCTGGCCTTCTTCAGGTGTTTGTTGAACTCGGGAACCTTCACGGAACTTCAAACTATGTCCTTTATTGAATCCTTGGGGGTCGCCTGTTCTGATTCTATTAGCCATAACTGGGTACAAGTGTTAAGTATTCCTGTATTGTTACTCGCCTGTAGTGAGGATTGAACCTGCAACCTCCAGATGATTGTCTCCTCAGAAGCTTAGGGAACCAATGCCTATAACCGTTATGCCATGTGTCCTGCCGGAAATAACAATAAAGATGAAGACAATAGTCCGAAAACCCTTAATGATAAAAATCAACAAGCTTCATCTCAGAAATTTAGACAACTTATTTGCTCAAGTTATTATAATTCTGTTCTTTTCTTTTCTTTCAACTATACTTCCTCTGATGCTAGTATTACCATAAACCAGCTCGAGAGTAAACCTGAGAGGAACCTTCACTCCCATAAAAAAGTGTTCTGTTTAAAATAATCTGAAAACAATTAAAAATTCTCCCATCTTCTCAATTTAAAGAAGAAACTGGTGCAGAAATAATCAGGTAATTGAGTTTATCTACTTGTTTAACAAACAACCTGAATTTCACCAAAATCTATTATGAGTTAGTTCATTTCTGGAGAAAATAAGTTTATAATGAAACAGCTAAGACATCTATATGTCATTTAGAATTAAAACTATACATGAACAACTATTTCTCTTGTTAGTCAATACCTTTGTGATGGTAAAAGATCTGCGATATGTGTAAGACATGCAAAGGTTGAGAAAAAAAAATAGCAAAAATTAGCCCAATCAATTTTTAAATTATTTGATAACTATTCCAATAGAAGAAGAAGAAGAAGAAGAAGAAGAAGAAGAAGAAGAAGAAGAAGAAGAAGAAGAAGAAGAAGAAGAAGAAATGTCTTTATTTGATATAAAGATGAAAATTTGCCTGATCAGTTAAAAAGAGATGATTCAATAACTGAGCTAGAAGAAGAAGAAGAAGAAATATTCGATTTAAAAAGGAAATGTAAAATCTAAATAAAATACAAAATTTTAGGGAAGCATTACTTTCCCTCAAAAAGTACTCTTCCACCCCAACTCTAAAAAAAATGAATATTTAGCGATTTTCTCTGCTGGAATCTGATAGGTCTTGTAACTGAAAGTGATATACATGTATATAAGTGAAAAAAATCACATCCTGAGTATGTGTTTCAATTCGGTCAAAAATGAATGTATTAGTAATATAGTTGGATTACAGTAAATGGTCATATATACTGATCAGTATTTTCTCAGTTTTCTAAATAACAGATGTATTAACAGTAGTCAGACATGAATACAGTGTATATCATTGTTAGAATTGAACAAAGGTCTGTGCTCTTGCACTCAGACATAGACAGTACACTGATATGAGTATTACTACATCAGAAGATGGCTAAAGACTTTAAAAAATTTATCAGAATGTCTACTATCTGCTAGCATGCACATACAGTGCCCAAGTCAAAGTCAGCATTTTCCTTCAAGGTGTAGCAGATCTATTTTATGCTAGTGTATTTTTTGTTAGCAGTCAATGTCTGAATTATCTTTGCAATATTTCAAAAAGCTGCAGTCAAGATCTGAACACAGGTTATACAATTTTTATAATGCAAAAGGTAGGACTAAATTATTCATAATTTTTCATTCAGAAAGAATCTGATTTTGTGAATATATATTTTTTGTGTTATTGAACACACACTCACACTCACACAGAGTGAGTAAGTGTGAACATATTTTGTCCATGTCTGAAGGGATTAGAATGTTTTTTTTCCAAAATTTTAATTTCCTTTAAGACTGTGTCTTAATCTCACTTTTATTTAGAACTTGAATATGAATAATTTCTTATGTATAAAACTCTCAAAACTTTAAAAGATTATACAACAAACAATTCTTTGGCTCACAATTACATAAACATTAAACTACACTAAAACCAACTAATTTGTACTCTGAACACAGGATAGTCATTAATTAAGAAAGAACAAACATTAGATAATGTCCTGGATATAACCCTAAACTGTATCTGGTAGTGTGACTCCAGGTCTTAAAATCTGGGGAGTGTGGAGTCACCCTTTCATTGCTATCACTGCCAGGTTTGCTCTAACCTGGAGTAGTAGTACCAGTTAGGGTCAAATAGATCTGTTTGAAAACAGTATCTGATGAAAATGCTTGAAACCATATTACTATGTATAAATTATCTGTATAAAGAATTATAATTTGAAACTGTAATTGGGTGAGTGCTAGTGGCATAATGACTGAAGTGCTAGACTGAGGCCTCAAAGTAAGTGAGTTCAAACTCTAGCCATGCAATGCGTTCACTTTTGGACAAATACCCTGGTAAAAGGTATGAACCCCCTTATCCCCACCGCCCAGCTATAGGTTAGATTGTATCACTGCTATTCTTCTTGAAGGATGAATTTGGCATTGAATAACCCAAGAAGATTGATATGTCATTAAACAAAGAAACCAAACTATATCTCCTTAATCAAATGTCTTCCCCAAAACATTTCAGTCCTTGTTATTAAAAATTCTTCCTAATAAAGCTAATCAATTTCTCCTAAGTTGGTTTATATATTTTCAGACTACTTTATTCGGAAATGGAACATACAGCTTCCTGGTAACCAGATGAAATTTATCCACAGAAACTGTGGAGTCACCTCTTAGATGACATTACTCCCAAGTCCACTCTGATCTGGAATGGTAGTACATCTTAATGTCTCATCTCTGGCTCAAGTAGATGTGTTTGATATAATATTTAAAATTTGTTAATACATTGGCTCTTAAAACATCAATATTGCAACTAATTATGAAGTGTTGACCAGTTAAAATGATTCTGAAGATACATTTTTGTGATGTATATGATTGGAGACTGTTGTTGTTAAACTGACTGAGGAGTATGGTGGAGATATGCCTTTCCCACGGGTATTAGTCAGAAAGTGAGTGTAATAATGTGACTGGAGTTTGAACTTGCTTACTTTGAGGCTGCAACACTTTAACCATAATGCCATAGGGTCTGCCTACTCTTGAGGAGGTATAGTAATTAGAAAAACATACTTCTGGGTATCAAGGTTTTGTCTTAGTCTATTGGAAGGTTATTGAATAAAAATGATAACTGCAGTAGTTTGGAAATGACTGATTGATTGATTTTAATTGTATATCAAGGGTTATTTTATGCCAAGAGGTTTGGGAATTGTGTGCATTGCCTGTTTATATTTACATTTTTTGTGAACTTGTTTCGTTAGAGATTTTTTTGCACATGTCCAATTGAAAACAAATAATTTTTAAACAGATCTTTTTGACCTATGGATGGGACCTTAACAGATACTACCACTCTGGATCAGAGTAGACCCGGGAGTAATGGCAATGTAAGAGTGCTCCACACTCCCCAGATCTCCAGAACTGGAGCCTTACAATCAGATGTAGTTTAGTGCAATACTCTGGACACTCCTTTTTAGGAGAGTTTTACCCTTCTGCAGAAGATACAGGAAGTATTTTCTAAGTCCAGCCATGAGTGTATAAAAAGTTGAAAAGTACAAAATAGGATAAAAATAACCAATCTGAAGAAATTATTTTGAATTAATTAATACATGATCATTATCATCATGTCATGCTGCAGACACGGATATCCCTGACCCTCTCTCACCACTTCTCCCTAACGTTCATCACCTCTGGCAGGTCTTCAGGGCCACATCCTGTATCCTCACATAGCTGCTGGATATATGTTCATGCTGGTCGTCCTGCTTTTGTTCGGCCATATGTGGGGATCCATAGGAGTACATCACTTATGAGCTCGCCCCTGCTTCTCCAGCAGTGACCTGTATGTCTGGTTCGTTTAACTTGGATAGATTTTGTGATGGGAGGCAGGTGGTCGTATGGTTGGTGCCTTGTGGGGTGTTGCCACCAGGACTTGTTCAATATTGCTCGCAACATTCTTGTGTAATTGCCGTCTATCTTCTTCTCCAGCCATTTAGTTAGCGTCCAAGTAGTGCATCCATACAGCAGTATCGAAATGACCACTGCCTGGAAGAAACTGTGTTTTGAAGCAGCGTATCGTCAACAGAAAAGGACATCTACACGCAGCTAATGAAGGCATGGACAGCTATTGATAGGCTATCGATCATAATACATGATAATAACAACTTATTTTCAGAATTCAGGGAAAATTTATTTAATTTTAACATATCCTATTTACCAACCCCTCCACTCGGGCAGGATATGACACAAGGTCAATTTTTTTTAAGCGGATTTTAACAGGTTTGAATTCAGAGTTTTCCTAGACTAGTTGCCTCACCAAGGCTGAAGAACCTAGTCTGTCCTACAAAATTTAATTTTAACATATAAGTGATACTTTATTATAAAAATAACTAATACTATGGTTATTATTTGCTTACTTTCTTCATATATTCTTAATGTATCTTTTATCTTTAAGATTTGTAACTGATAATTTTGCTACTGTTCTGTCACATGCAATGTTCCATGCATAGTATTTTATATTTGTATTAACATTTATTATTGACTGTATTTCTCTTGCTACTTTTGCTCACAGCCATGATGAACAACAGCATTAACCTTTTCTCTGTTAGAACTAAAATTTTTATCTCTGTCTAATTGTGACATTTGACAAGAACAGAGAAGTTATAAAACCTACAGGTATAATTTTGACTAGCAGGCTCAAATATCAAAGTTTGAATAGCAAGCAAGACATTGGCTGAGAATGCATGAATTCAGGTTAAAGTCAGATATATTCACAAGATATTACTTAGTCTGGCATAGGGCTACAATAATTGGTTACCCAATGAGGATCAAATTGACTTGTCATAAGTATGGGTGTTCCATCATGGTGCATTGGTTAACTAGCTTGTTTCACAGATCTATTGCTATTAAATAGTGAGTTTGATCAACACTGGATGCTCTGTCATATTGTGTACCTCATTCATATGGCCTTGTGCCACATCTAAGCAAAAGGACTTTGTATTTTACCATACTGGATGTTCCATATTTGTGGCCTCGTGCCAAATCTAATCAGTCCTTAGTGTGACAGTTATCATTGTTATAAGAAATAAAATCTTTGACACAAGTTCAAATTTCAGGTGTGGCTGTTTGCATCTCACTTAGTCAAATGCTTTTGGGATAGACATGAATTCTGTTCTCTTCCAGCTTTTATTAAATAGTAGGATAGACTGAGCTCTTCAGTCTTGGTAAGGCAATGAGTCAAGGAGAAAGAAAATACTGAATTCAAACTAGATTTACTCCACTAAAAAATTCACCTTGTGTCACGTCATACTCATGGTGGAAGGGTTAGGTAAATGTATACTTGTCATAAGTATTTGAACTAACAGACAATTTATTTGAGAGTTTAAAATAAAGGAACATTATGCAAGAAGAACCAAATTTTATTGCAGCCAACATAACAAGGCATGTATTTAGTTATATTTTGGGATTCTGAATGCTAAATTTGTGGAAAATCTTTGTTTAACAGATGTAAATTGTAAATGAAAAAAAAGTTTTATCCTGGTAAAATCTTGTTTCAAATCAATCAAGGAGATTAAAAAGGTTAACTGACTTTGCTTTTTGGAAGAGTTAATCTAGTGAGTTAATTTATATCCTCATTTTTTGCTCACTCTAATAATTCTTGGCTCTGTTGGCTGGGGCTGTAGAATACACAAACTGCATCTCTGCAAAAGGGTAAGACTCGTCCAACGAGTGTCCTGATGGTGAGGCTCCAGTAATGCTGGAGCTTTGGGGAATGCAGAGTACCCATTCATTGCCATCACTCCCAAGTCCACACTGGCCCTGAGTGATAGCACCTGATTGGGTCCTATCAATCGGTCAAATAGAACTGCTTAACATTTAAACTGGCTGTAAAAATATCTGTAATAGTGTAGGGAGATTATAAATAATTACCTCCCATAGAGAATGGGTATGTCCGTTGGTTGTCTTGTGAGGTGTCACATGTTAGTTCCAGAAACTCTTTCTTGACTTCATTTGCTTCTGTTCTTTGAACATGAAAGATGTATGCCTGGGAACAATAAAGCTGCAAGATTATTTTACTTTTCTTCATCAAGTAAACATTTTTTTTATTTCTTCCAGCATATTTGTATTCCTTCAACATATTGCTTATTCATGGACCAATATGTGTATATTTCTAGCTGTTGAGACACATTTGTGTATTATTTTTTCTTAACAATATTAGCATATATATTATGTATATAAAAGGTTAAATGTTTTTGTTTGTACGAATGTATTTATCTTGTCTTTCTTTCTGTTGTGTTCAATGTTAGCATATCACAGATATACTGATGCTAATATTGGTCCTTTGTGAGTGGGGACTCGACTTAATATCTTCTTTAGCATCAAGCAAACTTATAATGGAATTTCGGAGAAGATAACAAAGACCAACCTCTTGCATATGTTTCTATAAATAAGAAACTCAATCCCAAACTATTTTTTGGAATAGATTTAAATTTTGATTAAATCGACCAAAATGACTGAATAAAAATTACTTGAATAAAAATTACACAAAGTTAAATAAAAAGTAAGCATCAACTTAATAATTGAAAACAAATTTTAACATCAGCCTGATTTTAGGATTTTATGGCAAAAGGAGTTTAAAATGTAACAAAAAGAAATGTGGTGTTTGTTATATACATATGGAAGGGAAATTATGTTTATAAAGAACTCAACAAATGCCTTTAAAATAAAGAGAAACTTAAAGATAAACTTAAAATATTATTCATATCATTAAATGTACAAATTATTAGGAAAATTATACAGGATGTACACAGGCATTGAATAACAGTTTTTTTCATAACAGCAATATAAAAAATCTTGAAAATAGGATCTCATATGTTTGAAAACACTTTTTCAATGTAATAATCTTCTTTTGAAACATAATGACATTTTAAACAGATGTTTATGTTGTAAAGTAATACAATTTCATATACAAGCGATTAACTATTTTGAAAATAGACCATAAAAACTTCTTGTCTCTGTTTGAATTTTTAAAAAAATCAAACAACCATTTTAAGACTATGTGATGCAAATTAATTTTGTTCATTTAATGTGCCAAATCCAGTTGCCATCAGGTGTGTAAACATGGATGCACATATTCAGATCAGTTGATTTATATGACTGAAAATCTTTCAAATCAATCAGTGAATCAGTCTTGTGAGATAATTCTGACCTATTCATCGAGGGAACACCAAAAATTATTTGATTTCAACAGTCTATCCAAATGAAAATTCTCAAAATACCTCAAGAATTATATATATATATATATATATATATAGTCAGAGAAGATATTTTCAGATGCTTCAAAGATGATCTTCAGTGATGTACTGTCTTCATTGCTGTCGGGCAGGATATCACACAAGGTCAATTTTTTAAGTGGAGTTTAAGAGGTTTGAATTTAGAGTTTTCCTTCTCCTAGACTAGTTGCCTCAACAAGGTTGAAGAACCTAGTCTGCCCTACTATTTTACCCATAGCTGGAGGGAGAATAATAGGATTCATACCTTTCCCAAGGGTATTAGTGCAATGTGAAATGCAATCAGTCTCGTCCAGGATTTGAACTCGTGTCATCGTGTCCATTTCCTACGACGATAGCCATTATACCACGGACACCTCTACCATATCAGTATATATATATATATATATATATATATAGGAGTTGGACATAATATCGGAAACACCTGAAAATTTCAAACAAATTTGTTTTAATATGGTTTTCTGATAACAGCCCTCCTGTGAAATCTGGTTTTCTCCAGCTCCCTTCAAACAGTTTTTGAGGAAACTAGGTTCTTAAGATGGCCATTAAGCTATGCTGTAATTTTCTGAGCTGTATTTTTGTGATTCTTTCTCACAATCTGTGTAAGAGTCCAACGATCCCTATCAGACAGCTTTTGCTTTCTTCCAGAGTTTTGCTTCAGTGAGGAGGTTTTTCCTTGTTTCTCAAATGCTGTCATTACTTTCAAAACTACTTCTTGCAACACAAAATAATCCTGCAGTTTTTGTTACACAAGCCATAGAAGCACCAACAATTTGACCTCTTTCAAAGTCCGATAGATCTGCTATTTCAATGAATTTTGATTAATTTCTTTTGATGATATTAGTGAAAGAAAAATTTTTTTTAGTAAGATAAGATGAAAAAAACTTAATAATAAATCAAAAAACATAGAAATAACAAATGTTTAATGGTTTTATTGGAGTTTCAAAATTATTCTGGGTGTTTCCTTTATTTTGTCCAAACCCTGTATATATATATATATATATATATATATATACTCTGCAACAAGAGAGAGCATGTAGAGAGTCATCTGACAAGACGGAGAATATAGCAATAATATTCTCCGCCGAAATAAATTTATTATGATGACTTAACCGAGTTTGAGTCTCCATTTAATTGTACTATATATATATATGTATATATATATATATATATATATATATCATTATTTGCAATGTAAAATAAAAAATTAAATACAAATTGAGATGTTTTTCTAACAGTGGTCAATAGGGCCACTACAGTCATATACACCAGTTAAAATCACTTCCTTAGAAAAATCTCTAAAACTAACTTGTGAGCACATACTTATGCTGACCAGTTAGTTTTTGAGATTTTTTGTATAATCAATTTGAAAAATCACTTTCAACCATGATCCATATATGATTCTCTCTCTCTCTCTCTCTATATATATATATATATATATATGTGTGTGTGTGTGTGTAATACAACAAAATAAATTGAATAAAATGTATGGATGAACTAAACTACTGAAAATATTTCTCAGTTAAAACTTCATAATAAACAATATTTTTCATAAAAATAATTGTTAAGATGTTATCATGTAAGTTTTCAGTCTGTTGTTCAATGTCCTCTTTGAATATACTCCCCATCTTTTTCTTAGCAGCATGATAGTATATCTATTATATTCCTACATATGCAAATTACATACAACACACAACTCTTGTCTAATATCATAACAGGAATTTATCTTTCAGCATCCCAACTTTCTTCATTGTTGAATTGTACAGATTTCACTTTCACATGAAAAATACATGAAAATGATTTTTAGAATTTAAACATTACAAAATTTTCAGGATATGTTAATAATTGTTGATATTCATAGACGGTCATTTTGAACTACATCAATATGATATTTAACTTGTTGCAGAGGTTTCTGTGTAGTTTAATATATTATCGTGTGGGGAAACAATTCAAAATAAATTTACTAGAACATTTTATTGTCTGAGTAAACTTAACAGTCAGAATACGGCAATGACATGAAATATCAAAAGAAGTACATAAAGGGATTACATAGAGAAATCCCTAATGTGGTTGATGAAGCTTTTTTATATAGTTATAGAGTCCTTAATTATGTATATATGTATGAGAGAGAAAAAAAATTGTTGAATGAAGACTAACAAGTTTAAGACATACTATCAAGTGCAAAGTTACATGAGGTTGTTGGGGATGCCTTCAACCTGTCAATGTAGATAGGAACTTCTGGTTCACACCATTGATGAAGTTGAAAGGAATTTGACTTTGGTGCTCTCTTGTTATGTATGCTACTTTGAAAATGCTCTTTTGTGGCCATTAACTGTATTATTTGGCAGGAACAGTAGGCAATGATCCCTTGTGTCACTAAGTGCTAAGAAGCCAAACTATTCGGCAGGCAAGGAATGTAATCCCTGCAAGCTACACTACTGGCATTTTAGGCTCAATCTAAACTATAGAACCTCCTCTCTACTGACATGTCAATTAGTGTTCATATAAGATACAAATTTAATTGAAATTTAATTATGTACAATAATTATAATTATTCTTGCATGGTTTCAGTGGTGCCAACTAATGTCTGTGTTTTTTCTCAGAAATACCTACTAGGATTGTTTTTTCAGTATCTACTAATGATATTCCAACATCTTTGCCTACAAAACTCAGTTCTTCTGTCCAAAAAATTTCTTTATGATAACCAGGAAGATAACTCAACTTGTAGCAGCTATTGTCAACGTCCATTGGCTCTTTGACAACATTCATTGGAAAACATGATGAGGGTATTCTAAAAAGTTCATAGGCTGACATTATATCTGCTTTTGATGACTTTTTTGACCATTGGAAACCAAGTTCTGCAACATCAATGGAAGAAGTGTATAGAGTGAGTCTATGTTGAAAAACAAATCTCATTTGTTCATATCACAAATACATAACGCGTATGATTAAAGTTGATGATTTTCAATTTGATGTTGAATATTGGTCATTTTGATCAGCTTATAAACTTTTACACCAAACAGTTTAGTACAAGTACTGAAGAAGATGGCATAAAAACTATCACTTATCAACAGTGGTGTAGTCGTTATCATCGTAGGAAATGGACACGGTGACACGAGTTCAAATCCTGGACGAGACTGATTGCATTTCACATAGCACTAATACCCTTTGGAAAGGTATGAATCCAATTATTCTCCCTCCAGCTATGGGTAAATAGTAGGACAGACTAGGTTCTTCAGCCTTGGTTAGGCAACTAGTCTAGGAGAAGGAAAACTTTGAATTAAAACCTGTTAAACTCCGCTTAAAAATTGACCTTGTGTCATATCCTGCCGGAGCGGAGGGGTTGGTAAATAGTATCAACAGTGGTCCAGAGTTTTTTTTATCTGCTTATTGCTTACATGAATCACTTTTACACAAAGTTTTAATGGGTGTGAAGTTCCACACAAAAAATAAATATAAGCATACACACAAACAAATACATAATGCAGATGATTAAAGTTGATGATTTTCAATTTGATGTTGAATATTCGATGGTTTGGTTTCTTTTGTTTAAAGGCATATCAAAATGGGTTATTTAATGCCAAAAGCATCCTTGTTGCAGAACAGCAGTGATACTATTTAACCCATAGCTTGAAATATTAGGGGTTCATGCTTTTTCTAAGGGTAATAGTCTAAATGTAATCTTGTGATTGGAGTTCAAACTCACTCTCTTCAAACCCACTGACCAGCACTTTTGTCAATATGCCATTGGAACTTACCCATTAAACATTTGACCTAGTTTAATAGATAGATAAACTATTTAAATAAATAAGTCAGAAAAGTAAATGTTGATAAAAGTGGCTGAAACCCCCCAAGGCATGGATAAAATCCTCCCTTCCTGGGCCCACTAAGTGATCCAGTAGGCTTGATCTCTGACCCTAGTCAGGAGGTTTACTGCTGGTTAGTGCCGCTACTGTTTGCTCATGGAAATTTAATGTATTCATATTTGGTTTTTAAGTTTAGTTCAATTTTATGGAATCAAAAAATAAAGAAATTGCGACAATTTCAATACTGCTGTTGTATTTCTGTGAAAGCAAGAGTCGGGGGGAAAGTAATTGACTGAGACAAGTATGGAGGTGAAGCTACTGTGGGGAAAGCTGGTGTGCTAAGAATATTGTTCACTGTTATTGTTATCTATCCCTTCTTTTCTTGAAGCAGACAAATTCCCAAGGACAAAAGTAGGTTGGTAATCACAATGGTATTAATATATCGAATCTTAACTATATTTTCATTGCTCTGATCTTTATTACTTTTTATTCTAAGGTTCAGGTAGATATATCTAAGTTTCAGCTTAGTTTAGCACAAAGTCAGAATCAAAGGGCACCCAGTGATAATAGCTCTCACTAGCTAAGGTCTGCTAGTCTAGCTTGCTATCCATTACATCACATGAGGTACTTACCTTAGATATCTAATATTCTTATTTTGTCTGAATTTTGTAGATGAAGCATTGTCATTGTTGTTAATTTTTGACTAGTTTTTCTTTTATCTTATTTGTGTTGCTTGTTTACACTTTGTAGAAGTAGTAGACATAACAGTTTTAACCTGTCCAAATTTTGTAGATGAAGCATTGTTAATATTATTAAATTTACAACAAGGTTTTCTTTCATCTTATTTTGTTGCTTTTTATTGCAATTCTCATGTTGTTTTTACTTTCTCTGACTTGAGTAAGCAGTTTGGATAGGAAATAAAAATGAGCTTCAGATTCGTGCTGCTTACTTTATGGTTGAAGGATATAAAAATACCTTCAGTATTGCAATAAAAAGCAACAAAAATAGGATGAAAGAAGAACTAGTCTAAAACTAAAATAAAAAAAATAACAATGTTTCCTCTAAGAACAACAGACAAATTGACTGAGTGTTATTTTTATTTAAATTAGAACAAATAAATAGAAATGCAAAAATACATGTTCAAAAATGTATGTAATTATCTTTATGCAGAACAGGACTTACAGTGATTGGGATTCCTGGGCAAAAATGGTTACTTCAAAAATGATTGACAAATACTTAGATCTTGCCTGAGAGATGAAAAACCTGTGGAACATTGTTGTATATTGACCTCCGACCCGGCTGAGCAGTCAAAATAGGAAATGCACTTGTGTAAATAACAGGTGCATCCGGTCGAGGAATATCAGAATATAACCTTGACCATGGACAGGTTGAATGAGTGTGATTTGTGATGCAAAGAAGAAGGTGGGCGTTGAACTATTTTATAACTCAGTGCACAGGAAGTTCAATCAGCTGGAGATAAGTTGCGGTAGAGAAAACCAGCACCCCTAGAGGCTGGGCCCCCAGGCCCCCGGTTGAGCAACCCAGGAGAACAGGAAAGAAACGCGGTTATGGCCAATAGAGTGAGGGTCAATATGTTGCAGTTCTGTTTGGTCTCCAACTCCCTCTCACACACAACCCTTTCAATAAAGTGAAAGGTATATTTTTCTAAAGAACTGTGTTGCTCGTTTTTATTGTGTCGTCATTATGATTTTGCATGCAGATGTATATGTATCATGTGGCTATACAACAAACATGAAGAAGGTAATGGTGATACCAATTGTAGTTGGTGTCCTTGGAACCATCTTCAAAGACCTGGAAAAAGACTGGGGTAAATGAAGATCAAAGGAAGAATTGAGATCAGACCACAGCACTGTTAAAATCAACTAAAATACTTAAGAGTCATGGAAATATGATGAGACTTGTAATCACTCAGACATCAGGGAAAAACAATCTGTTAAACCTTATATGAAAAAGTAGCAGAGAATAAAAATAATTATTAAATAATAAAAAAAAATCATAAAAATTAATTTAACCGTAGTTAAGAGAAGAAATCTAATAAATTGATAAATTTTATTTTTATTGAAAATTATATCATAATAAAATAAATATAATTAAATAATCTTCAAAATTAAAATAATAAAAAATAAAATAGTTAAATAATAACATAATGAAAATATTAAAATAGCTACATAAAAAATAAGATTGTAAAATAGGCATTTAAATGAGAAAATAAAAATAAAATAGGCATTTAAAAAAAGAAAAAATTAAAATTTATGTATTTCTCTGGGGTTAAGGTTACCAGTTTTAGTAAATGTAAATATGGGAGAAAATCACATTTGACTTTTGAAAATAGCTTATCTTTTATATTTTGCTGATGACTTGGCTTTTCTTTGCAGATCCTAAATTGGCAGAAAGTGATTATAAAATTTAAGGTTCTTATAAAATGTTGAATTAAAAAAGAAGAAAACGAATCATCTCTTTCAATAACTGTATTTAGACATAAGATCAAAATTTAGTTAACAAAAATTAAAACTTAAATAGCTCTACTCCTCCTTCTAAACTCTTGTAGTGTTAGGAATATCGTAGGGAGATTAATCTGACTTTATTCATAGAAAGAGTGAGCAAAATTCAGTCACTTTCCAGTTGACCAAGTGAGAGATAAAGGAACTAAGAGAAATAGAATGACATGAGTGGGCAGGTAAATAACACAAGTAAACTATGAAAACAAATTCTATGCAAAAAAAGAATTTTTATTATCTGGGGTTATAAAGTGAAAAAAGAAAAAATAGGAATGTATGTGGGCAAGAATTTCCTTGCAAAGGCGAAGTAATTGTAGAAGGAAAATCTTGTGAACACGTGGTGTGTTTTGCTAGTGATATTATAGAGTGGGTTATTTGGCAGGACTCTTGCTTTTAGTTTTGCTGTGTGGCCAACCTGTATATGAGTGAATGTATCTGCCAGTGTTCTAGAGTGTGACAGCAAACTGTAGTTAGTTTATCTTTTTTTATATAAGTTCAAAGACTTATTTGGCAGAACTCTTGCTTTTAGTTTTGCTGCTGGGCCAGCCTGTCTATGAGTGAATGTATTTGCCAGTGTTCTTAAGTGTGACAGCAAATTGTAGTTATACTGCTGGATACATCGCTACATTGATGGATTGTAGATGTCCGCTCTTCTTCCAGCTGGATGCTGACTACACGTCTCCGGTGTCTTTTTTGGTGTCTGCAGTGGAAGGTTTCATTGGGTATTTTTCTTGGAATCTGCTGGGCTCAGAGCAATCAAAGTTCCAGACTTTTGGTCTTTTATTGCAATTGGTTGAAACATGTTTTTGGAATCATGTGATTTGCTTACCACTACATCCTTATGGGTTTCATTTTCACTCTAAATCTGATACCGGTATGTCAGGAATTTCTGTTCTATTTTTAGACTTGATGCCAGTTTTGTTTTCATTTATTTTATTGTTTTATTTTTTTAAGGCATGACTCTCTGAACCTTATCCTGAACCTAAACCAAACCGTTCTTCATCCTAGAAGTTGCACTTAAAATTCATAATTTTTAACCATCTGGTAAAAGAAAAAACAACACTCCGTTTTAATTCCTTTAATAAAAAAGAAGAAATATCAGCCAAAATTTTTAAATAATAAAACAGTAAATGTGTAGAAATTTTGTTAAGGAACTGGTGATCCTGTTTCACCGAAGATCAGCAGCCCCTTGGGGTCACGTGGCGTCCATTATAAAAAAAAGAGCTCCACTGGAGATTCTTCCTCTTACTTCCTCTCCCACCGCTGTTAGCAACAGGTCCTTTCGTAGCAGCCCTTGACGGCAAACGGATTTGGTACCTTCCACCAGCCAGGACCCAAGAGCGACGAACGCACGTGCTGAGTTAAAAGGAACAGAACACACAGCTAAGTTCCAGCAGGCATTTTATCTGCAAAACCTAACCTCACCTTCACACAACCAAACCTACCTTACCTAACCTTACCTTACTTTACCTTAAACATTTACCTTATAACAACCTTACAACTAAACCTTACAAACCTTACAAAACCCTACCACCTATTGGAATCTTGAAATCTTTTTTGAACTCTTACATATTCGTTGTTTGTTCCAGTTGGTGCAAAACCATGTTTATTGTTTTTGTTGTTGCTGTATTTAAATTTTGTTGCACTATAAGTCGTTCGTCTCCTTTCTTCAAAAGCTGTCAACCATTCCCTACTGCTGTTAAAGTACGGTTTATTCTTTTACAAAACGTAGGAATAAACCGGGATTTTCGGGGCTTATAAAAATCCCCATAAATAACAAACATGAATTATTTTACACATTATCATTTATCCTTGATTTTTCTTTTGTCATAGCCAAAAGCTATTCCCTATATTTTTATTGACTGTTTTGGCAAAACCGGAAGTCTAGCAAAACTCTGCACTGTTGTATCACGGTCTCTGTATAAATAGCTGCCAAAATCAGACTAGCCAGTGGTACTGCCCAACTTTAAGTGAAGAGAACCAAAGTGTGCCACTGTTCCATCCATTCTACACTGTTCCAGTAGTTCTCACCTCTTCCCAGCTGCTCCTGTCTACTTCCAGTTGCATACACCAGTCCACTTCTTTTGTTCTTTTTATGGTGCTCTTCTTACCACTATTACTTTTCAGGGTAGATGTCTTGCTACTACTACAACTCCTTATCAGGGCATTTGTCTTGCTTCTACTGTCGTTGTCCCTTTCAGAATAAGTAAACTACAGCAGGAGCGTCACCAACAGCAATGATAACCGATTAGCAGTTCTATCATTCAACCAGCCCGATGCAGCGACACCTGGAGTACAAACCAATCAACTCGGTGCAGCGATGTCTTGCCAGTTGGGCTATATTCCCTGGCCTTCAAACCACTAGCCTTACTCACTGATGACAGTCCACGAGCGGACGATATTACTCAAACCAACGATGCCTTCATCAACTCACAACTTATGCCAACCAAACTTCGGATTAACTGCCAATTCAACAACCGGGACATTGATTTGCTTGCCTCAGCAATCCAACACCTCTAACGGTCAGTCTGCAGACTAATTGGCCACATAGCTGCAACAACAACCTGTTCAAGTATTATCCAGACTCACTATCGTCAAAAACTAAAAAACAGTCAAGTCTACATTTTTGACAGAAACAGAAATTTCTCCCAAACACCATTTTTGTTATTTCTTGTCAAATAAAAATTAGCTTTTTCAAAGTAACTACTTTGTTTTTCGTTATCCTTGCTTTTCCTGTATCATTTCACTCATGTCTGGTGGTGTCCCCGTGGTCTAATGGTTAAAGTGATGGACAGCGGAATCGTAGAAAGCGAGTTCGAACTCCAGTCACACTATTGTGTTCACTTTCGGACAAATATCCTTAGGAAAGGTATGAATCCCCTTATCATTCCAGCTATGAGTCAAATAGTACTATAGCGGTTTTGAAGATAACACTATTGTTTTTAGGCACACAAATGAATTACGAAACTATTCTTTAACACACACAACAACGAAAGTTTTTATTTGCAGCTTTGAATATTCGGTTTGTTCTTGGTGCTGCAAGACTCGTGGTGTTTAGGCTTGTTGGATGTTTGAGACGAAATGGCTTAGCGAGATGTTGAGGTGGCAGCGTGTTGTTGGACGTGTGAGGGAAGTATTCAAAGTCACCGTGTAGTTTTGTGTGTCGAGAGCGGAGTGACGCTCGGATCCACATAGTCAATTTTTGGGGTGACAAGAAGTGGTGCCTGTGGAAGGCATGCGTATGTTTCTAATTTATGTTCCACTGGGATTCCTCGTAAAGAATCCATAAATTAGATGGTTCCCTCGTTGAGTGTCCATGTTGCTGCTGCTAGTGTTAAAGCCACAGTGAGATGTCCCCACTGGGTGGCTTGTTTAGCTAAAAAGCATTGCTAAGCAGGGACGACCAGAGACACGTCTGTTCTGGTCGCCACCTCAAGCCGAAGAGAGTGGGTTTGGCCGCTCACCCGTTTGGTAGCCGGAAATGAAGGTCCGAGCTGAATGGGATAAGTCATCCTGATTGGGTGAAATTCAGTGTTGAATTGAATAGCGCGCCAAAACAAAATACGAGATTTTTCTCTTCTCTACAGTACCACTACTGTTGTAGGGGGATGGCTTTTGCATTAAATACCCTACAAAGGTTGATATTCCATTAAAGAAAGAAACCAAACTGAAACAATTCACTCATTTCTAAAAGTTTACAGGATTGGTTTCCATAGACGGCCGTACGACACTTTAATAAAAATAAAACAAATAGCTTTAAAAATTGAAAAATTAGAAACCTCCGAACAACATGAATTATATTACTTATAAATATGTTATTTATTGTTGAAGTTAGTTATGATGTAAAAAAAAATTTAGAATATTTGTAAAACACTAATCAACATGAATTATAGATTAATAATTAACAGCTTATTAGATTTATATTTTTATATATCATGATTTGATTTTATTTTAAATTATATCTAGTATGTCATGTTTTGTCTTTAAAAGCATAGAAACGATCAAGTTGAAACATCTACAGCAAAAACACTTTCCCCAAGTGAACGACTGGAGTTCAAACTGACTTTTTACGATGTCACAGTTTAGTACATTAGCCACTACATCATGGAGACCCCTCCCCACTGAGTTAGGTTGTTTCAAATTTTTAACTGGAGGTAACTGAACTCAATAAGTCGAGCTATCTCATTATTAAAGTTATTTGACAGTATTGATTTTTATTTCATTTTATCGTTATGGCCATTTAGCATGACACGTTGAATAATTTCATAATACAAACTCAGTTGAGAAGTTGGACCGTTTGTTCGAGTCAACTATTTTATTTCTTTTGTAATAATTATATCTGAGCTAGGATTTAAACAGTACAAATAAAATTCTTTGTTAAAAACTAAATGAATAAAAAAAGATCGAACACAGAACTTTAGGGTATATCTGTAACTAATATTGACACATGACAGAGGACAAACTGATCAAATAGCTGACAAGTCTTAGAGGACGTATGGAATCATTAACATTAGTTTATAAAAGTTTTGTGATACTATGTTAAAAAGAGGTAAATCAAGTTAGATAACCCAAGCAGTTGTTTTGTGTAACTCTCTTTTATGTAAAATAAAATTAACATTCTATTCTCCTTTTCAAGAAGCACACGTTTTTTATTTTCCTTCGTCTAATTTCGCTCTACATATCCTTATCTTAAGATATGGCAACTTCAACAGGTTATGGGCCCAGCAAAAGAGATAATGGAAGTCGGTGGAGCTGGTTATTATTTGACAGAGATGAGACCAAATATGAAATTTGGGAAACGAAGTTCTTAGGTTACCTTCAAACGTTAGGTTTAAAGGACGCCATTTAAGGTAAAAACCTTAACGGAGACGAAACAGATACGGAAAAGAATGGGGAAGCATATAACGAACTGGTACAATTCCTGAATGATAAAATCCTGTCCCTTATCATGAGAGAAGCCTCGGACAATGGAAGAAAAGCTCTGAGAATATTGCGTGACCATTACGAAGGTAAGGGAAAACCAAGAATTATTTCTTTATATACCGAATTAACGTCACTAAGAAAGGAACAGAATGAAGGTGTTACCGACTATATCATTAGAAGAGAAGCAACAGTAACGGCACTTAGAAATGCCGGAGAAACATTAAGCGATGGTTTAAGAATCGCCATGGCTCTAAAAGGACTACCTAGAACATTTAATGCCTTTTCGATATATGTGACTCATAGCAGTAAGGAGCTAACGTTCTCCGAATTCAAAATGCAACTTCGAAGTTTCGAGGATACGGATAAATATCATCAAAACTCAAATGATGACAAGGTTATGAAATTAACCAATTCATTTTCAAAAACGAGTAACGAAGTTTCGTGTTTTAAGTGTAATGGAAAAGGGCATGTAGCAGAAATATGCCCAAATAATTTCAAGAAAAATAAAAAGTGGTGTAACTACTGCAAAAGTCAGACCCATGTGAGGGAGTCATGTCGCTATAAAAAGCGAGATACCATAAAAGTAGCAGCAGAAGAAGATAGTTCATTTGTTTTTAAAATAAATGACCGACCACAAAGAACCGTTGAAAGCAAGAGAATTATGGTTGAAACGGGGCTACCCAACTCATTATAAAGGATATTGAGAGATTCAAAAATTTTGATGACTCATTCCAACCTGATAACCATTTTACAGAACTGGCTGACGGTACTGAGACGAATGGGGTCACTTTAAAACGAGGTGACGCTGAGATATGCTTGGTGAATGCAAATGAAAACATGGAGTCAGTCACCTTAAAAGGGGCATTATTTATACCCTCCTACCCACAGGATATATTTTCTGTCAAAACGGCCACGGCAAACGAGGCGGCTATAACATTTAAGAAAAACAAGAATGAGCTGATTCATAAGAATGAAACAAAATTTAATATATTCGTCCACAACAGGCTATATTATTTAATGTCTACAACGAACAAATCGGAAGATAGTTACCAGGGCTGTTACGATATAAATACTTGGCATAGGATACTTGGTCGTTGCAACTACGATGACATTAGAAAATTGCCAAATGTGGTTAAAGGAATGA
Source organism: Sepioteuthis lessoniana (assembly GCA_963585895.1). Classification (NCBI taxonomy): domain Eukaryota; kingdom Metazoa; phylum Mollusca; class Cephalopoda; order Myopsida; family Loliginidae; genus Sepioteuthis; species Sepioteuthis lessoniana. The sequence continues at coordinate 47,153,343 of OY757913.1, forward strand.
AAATTAAAGAAAAATAGGTACTCTAAATAAGAACTGTGAAATCTGTATCCAGGGAAAATTTTCTTAGAGCAGAAATAGACAACCTGACAGACATGCAGCATCTACCTTTGAATTAATACACACTGACTTAGCTGGCCCTTTAGAACCAGCAGACATAAACGGGCACAGATATGCAATCACATTTACTGATGATTTTTCCGGTGCAATATTTGTGTATTTTTTTAAAACAAAGAAAGATCCTGTATCTGTCACAAAGAAATTTATCGCTGATACTGACCCCCATGGAAGGATAAAATCTTTAAGATCTGATAACGGATCAGAATTCAAGTCGAATGATTTTCAGAGATTACTCTGTGATAATAGTATTCGACACGAAACTTCTGCGCCTTATTCACCACACCAAAATGGGACAGCAGAAAGAAATTGGCGAACCCTATTTGAAATGGCTAGATGCATGATCATTGAAAACAACTTGCCTAAAAGTTTATGAACCTACGCTGTAATGACAGCTGCAGTAATCAGAAACGTTTTAACAACCGTCTAAAACAAACTCCCTACTATATGATAACAGGAAGGAAGCCTGATCTATCAAAGATGAACATCTTCGGTTTAACATGTTATGCATACAAAAACTCAAAGAAGAAGCTTGATCCGAAATGTGAAAAAGTGATATTCGTTGGGTATGACAGAAACAGTCCTGCATATTTAGTTTTTTATCCTGAGGATAACAGAGTTCTCATACACAGGCTAATAAAATTTATTAACAATGTGACAAATCAGCAGACTCAGACCTATCCAACTGATGATGATGATTACTTCCCCAAAGGAAGTATGTACAAAACAACACATCAGCTACAACTCCAGACCCACATATTAAGACAACAGAAACACAGGATAATACACAGACCGAGGAAGATTTTAAGCTTCAGAAGGGAAAGAAAACCTCTTGAATACGTAAATGACTACATTACAAATTCTGAGGATGATAATGGTCATGCATTGATTAACTTTGACTATTGTTATAAAGCCACGTGCAATATACCAAGAATCTATAGAGAAGCAATAGACTCCTCAGATGCACACTGCTAGGTCGAGGCGATGCATGAAGAACTGGAATCCCTAAAGAAAAATAATGTCTTTGGATTGACAAATTTACCTGAAGGCAAAAAGACAGTAGGTAGTAAATGGGTCTACACCACCAAGGAAAACCCTAATGGATCCAAAAGATATAAAGCAAGATTCGTTGCTCGAGGATTCAGCCAGAAAAAGGGTATAGACTATGGAGGAACCTTCTCCCTTCCTGCAAACATTACCTCAATACGCATCTTGATGCAAATGGTGGTGCAATATGATCTGATTCTCCGCCAGATGGATGTAAAAACGGCGTATTTGCATGCACCAATTGACTATGAGATTTTTGTGAAGCAGTCTGAAGGATTTAAAACAGATAAATTAGTCTATAGGCTAAACAAATCTATATATGGGCGGAAGCAATCAGGCAGAAACTGGAAAAAAAAGTTACATGAATGCCTCATTCAGAATGATTTTATACAAAATCCAGTAGACCACTGTGTCTATATGAAACAAAATGAGAGATTACTAATCGTATCCTGGGTTGACGATTTAATCATCGCTGCTGACAAAGTTATCTCCCTTAGTAATGCCAGGAAAATGTTGATGTCAGAATTTAAAATGAAAGATCTGGGAAAACTCAACCATTTCATTGGGATAGATTTTCACATAACACAAGGATGTGTTAAAATGAACCAAAAAAAGAAATACATAGGCAGGGTGTTGGAAAGATTTAATATGTCAAACTGCAAACCAAGAGCAATACCATGTGAACTAAAAATGGATCTCAGTAACATCAGTGACCCTGTTGATTCAAGAAAATACCGTAAAATTATTGGCAGCCTAATCTACCAAATGACATGTACTAGACCAGATTTGAGTTATGCTGTAGGTAAATTATCACAGTATCTATCGTCAACAACATTGGGTAGCAGCAAAATATATCATAAAGTATTTAAGAGGTACATCCCATTACGAATTGCGTTACCAGAAAAGTGAGGAGTTAGGGATCTTAGCTTACAGCGACGCAGATTGGGCGTCTAATTAGAGTGATTGGTGTAGTACAACAGGATTTTGTTTTTATTTAAACAAAGAAAGCTCACCTATCTCATGGAAGTCAAAGAAGCAAGCTACAGTTGCACTGTCCACCTGTGAATCTGAGTACATGGCTCTAGCTAAAACAACACAAGAGAGTTTATACCTAATGCAGCTATTAAATGGAATGGACCCTCAACAGAGATATGAACCTCCAAAAATACTTGGAGATCACCAAGATATAATCGCTCTATCTAAGGACCCTGTAAATAGACAGAAGTGTAAACATATCGATATAAAATATCATTTCATCAGAGATGCATTACACAAGAAGAAAATGGAGATTATCTATTGTCCAAAGCACAGAAATGATTGCTGACATAATGACAAAACCCATGACAAAATTAAAGCTAGAGAGATTCAAAAGACTTTTATTTGGACTTTAAACTCTTTTTGGATTGTGCTCTCATATGTATGGAAATAATTAAAAGTATTAATATGAGAGCATACGGGGGTGTTAAAAAGAGGTAAATCAAGTTAGATAATCAAAGCAGTTGTTTTGTGTAACTCTCCTTCTTGTAAAATAAAATTAATCTTCTATTCTCCTTTTCAAGAAGCACACGTGTTTTATTTTCCTACGTCTAATTTCGCTCTACATATCCTATATTAAGATATGGTAACTTCAACATACTATAAAACAGGCAAGAAGTAAAATATGTTGTGGAGGACGATGTGGTGGCGGTCACTACTCATTGGGCGGTCACTACTCGTGGAGTGATAAGTTTTGTTATCTCAAGGTTTCGTTAGAAACAAAACTCCGAGTGTCGGTGTACAATTAACAGCACAAAAAATAAGAACAACGCAATCAAAGAAATTTCACAACAGGAATGTTAAAACAGATAATTTTCATATAGCAAAACAAATCAGGAAAAGTTAATACTAAGTAGCAAATGTCCGAATATGTTTGTTAGGTATTTGTGTGTGTGGGTGTGTATAATACAAATATTATGCGAATGTAAGTGTGTGTAGCTGGAAAATATCTGTGTGTATGTGTGTTTGTGGTCAAGACAAAAGGAGTAAAAAGGTAGACAAGTCCCGTGTCTACCCGCTACCTGAATATGTGTGTCTGTGTGTATAAATCGACATCGAAGTCCTAGAGAAGTTTAGTATATTGAAGGATAGTAAATATCAGTTTCGACATGGCTAAGGACATAGTTTTGCATGATGCATGTTTTCTCATTTTTGGCAGCATTCCTGAAGCTGTCGAGTCGCCAGGAGCTGTAGTTAGTCACGAGAGCTAAGAATGATGGAGGCTGTGTGAGCGCGTGAGAGCAAAAGAGAAAGAGACTGTCAGAAGCGTGAAATATATAGGTCCCTAGTCACGTGTTTGACTCCAAACGCAAGACCTATTTTTGCGCGTGACAAATTCAAAACGTGCGGACGTATGTAAAAACACTGGTACGCAACTATTCTGTCCAATTGGGTTCCCGAAATTATTTAATTTACCTTGACTTCTAACTATTTTTGTTTCGAGAACAAGTTAGTCTTAGATCCTATTTTTCCAGAATTTTCTATTCCACATGCTCCTCGCTGACTGTTCTAAAAAAATAGGAAAGTAAATCCTATAATGTAACTTAATAGCAAGTGTAGATTATATGGATACGGAGATGAAGCAGTTAATCATATAATTCACGAATTCAGCAAACTAACGCAAAAGTAGTACAAAACTAAGTATGACTGGGGAGGAAAGGTGATTCACCGGGAACTGTGCAAGAACTTAACATTCGACCATACTAAAATGGTACATGCATTCATACAACCTCTCTACACGAGCAGGGTGTAACACAAAGTCAATTATCAAAGCGGAGTTTTAATAAGTTTGAATTAATTTTTTTTCTTTTCCTGAACCGGTTACCATACCAAATTTAAAGAGCTTAGTCTGCCCTACTATTTACCCTAACTGGAGAGAGAAGAGTTTGATGCATTCTTTTCCCAAGGGTATTAGCGCTTTGGGAAATGCAAACAGCTTAGTCCAGGATTTGAACTGGGGTCGCCGTGTCCATTTCTAACGACAATAACCAAATACTATATATACACAAACCATAATCCGGCCAAGAAAATCAGACGCATAAAATTTTCTGAGATTTTGAGACACAAACGTATCACCGAATCCCTGCCAGATGACCTGGTCTAGTGTTAATTAACGGGAAAAGACCATGTCATTTAGATGATTTTACCCTCCTAGCGAACCACAGAGGGGAAAATAGATGAAAGCGAAAAGAGAGAAAAATGTTTGAGAACTAAAAAAGCTGTGGAATATGAGGATGACGGTGATACTAATTGCAGCTAATGTGCTTGGAACAGTCCCCAAAGGCTTAGTGGAATTGGAAATTAGAGGAAGAATCGAAATCATTCATACCACTGCATTAAGATCGGCCAGAATATGTAGAAGAGTCCAGGTGACCTGTCACTCTGACTTCAGTGAAAGACCACCAATTAAAACTGGTGAGAAAATCTCGTAAGGAGGGATATAATAATAGCAATAACTAGAAGTAGAAAATTTTATTCTGTGATTAATGATCATCGATAATGTTTTTCGTTAATTCTGTGAAAATGTGCAAGAGAGAGAGAGAGGGGGGGAGATCTTGATTCAATTGTTCATGAATAAAACTAAGTAAATGACTGGAACTTATTCTCATCTGGATGGTGAATGTAAGTACCATATTTCGATATAATTCTTTGTGTACATTATCAAGGAAACATTCTGAATAAACACCGTTTATAATATTTGCACGATTTTTATTCTAGACCGAGGAGATTTTATTGGAAGAAATTCAAATATGTTTAACCAACGAAGTTAACAGTTTCGTTTTGAACCAAATTCATATTCGTCCATGTTTGGAAAAGAAACATTCATGATCTTAAAGGCTCAATTTTAAAATGAAAATGAAAACATGGAAGTATTTATTAAGAGGATCCTTTAAAAGTTTGTCAATTTGGTTTACTACGTTTTTTTAAACCCTTTTATTGGTAAGTTAATGTTTTTTCTCATAGAAGTCATGTAAATAAAAAAAAATCCATTTTTTCCTGTAGTTAGTTTCATCCTCAGTGGGTGTCCCATAGCTTTATAAGAAACTGAGTATCAGCGTATTGTGTTGAAATAAAAAAAATTCTATAGTCATGTCCAAAAATTTAAATGTAATACTTATATTCACTATCCAAATAAGAGTAACTTTCACTGATTTATTTCCATATTTTTGTTTTATTTTTTAAAGTTTCACAAAATTTTCAAATCGTTTTAAGTCCTAAGTCAACATCTTAGTGGATAGGGTAAAAAAAAAAAAAAAGAATCAAATATGGCCAATATTTGAATTTTAGCTCGTTGAAATCATACGTTTTGGGACTTAGTTGTTCTATAGCATGATAAATCACTGAAACTTTTTCTTATTTGGATAGTGAACGTAGATATTACATTTATTTATTTACACATTACCGCGGAGTAAACGGAAATTTACTTGGTCTGGCCTTTTCGTAAGCACTAAAAATTTTATATCATTGTTCTTGATGACTGGCAAAAATTTCTAAAATATTCAGGAGGTTAGTGAAATTATGATTACGGTTACATTTTGAGTAAACATTTATTAAGATAGGACATTATTATGTAAAATATATTGCATTGACCTTACCTCGGTTAAATACTGGAAATTTAACAGTAAACTTGATTGGGATTTTAGTTTTTTGATGTAGATAATATGCTAGTATTCATTTTTGTTTGAAATTATTTGCTGTTATTTAATTTACGAACAAATTGTTCGTACAGAAATGTTGAAATTATAGAATTTATATAAATATTTAGCTTGAGCTGTTTGCATTTGGCAATTAATGTCTTACAAATGAAATCATTTTTTGTTTCTTTTAGAAAAAGATTTATAGACTTTAACCCTGAGTGCTAACTTGACAATTTTGTTTTATTTATTTAGTTGGTTTTAGGTTATATCAACCCATAATTGTTATTTAATGCCAAAATCAATGCTTTTTTGTAATTCTTTTTGCGCTCAATTATATGATTTGAAATATTTAATCATTTGTAAAAAAAATGATGGCCTCGATTAACTATTTTTAAAACGAATGATTTGCTGCAAAGTCCTTGTGACTTCATTGCCCTAGTGCTGAACTAACCCTTCGAAGTTAGAGTTCGAACTCCATATGCGCCATTACGTTCACTTTTTGGACTCCTACTCTTAGGAAAGGTAGATATTCTCTTTATCTCTTCCAGCTATGGGGTAAATAGTACTACTACTATTCTTCTAAAAGCATAGCTTTGGCGTTAAATAACCCACGAAGGTTGATATGCCATTAAACAGAAGAAACTAAACAACATGCCCACAATTGATGTTTCAAGTAATCATTTCTATTTTAATGATAATCACTTATTTAGACATTTTTATGATTTAATTATCTTATCTGATGCTAATAATTTTGAAATAGGTATATTTGACACATAGATGAGATCTTCAACAAGTACTATCATTCCGGGTCCGAGTCGACCTGGGGTTAGTGCCAACGACTGTATCAATGATTTTAGACAGATAAACTCTTAGTACTTAGAGCCAGTGTATTGTATTGTAGATACGTAAATGGGACCCAAACAAGTATTACCATTCCGGTTTAGTGGACTGGGACGGGTGATTCAACACACTCCAGAACCGGAACCTGTTTTTTCCCCGCAGGACAAGGGTCTTATCCAGTGTATATAAAGCCCATCAGATGGACCGAGTTTTACTTTTGGTTGTAGTAGGAAATATTGGAAGACTGTTAATGTTAGTTTTTTTTGTTTTTTTTTAAAACTTGTGATGCCAAATTTATTTGTGCTGAATTATGAATTATAAATGCCTAGTTTAATCTGTCTGCAAACAAAGATTGAAGTTGTGTTTTTACCTTCAAGTTCATTATAAAGAAAAAGTGGATTCATCACTTCAGTCTAATAATAATAATAATAATAAACGATTGCAGACAAGCACATGCCAAGTAGAAAATTAATAATGGATTATGTTACAGCAAAGTCTAAATTAAGTCTTGGCTTGTGTGAATGAGCTGCAGGTTGGGTGTTATTTTGTTTTTGAATTTATTAAAAAAATGACAAACTGTTTTCAGTTGTTTCAGCTTAACTGGCTTAAACTTTCTTTTTAATGTCGAGTAAATTTGATTAAAAACAAAATCTAAGTGGAACATGTTAAATTATTCCTACTCACCTTAAGGATAAAAAAATCAAGTAAGTATGCACTTAGTGGAATAATTATGCCATACTTGCTAAGTTTATGGGGAAGCAAAAATGTATTTAAACTTTTTTTTATCTCTCTCGGGGGGAAAAGTAATTTATTAAACATCACAATTTCTGCATTCTTCCATGAAAAACGTCAGGGAAAAAATTGATCAAATCAATTGAATTCTGTTAAACAAGAATTTATCTAGGATCATTTTGAGAATCTCTTTAAATGTTTATAGCTTGACCAAGATACTCTCATGGAATGGACCAAATGAGGTTTATTTTTAATATAGTTTCTCTTGCGGTCTACACACTTCTTGCATCGTTGTTGCAGTGCTAGAATCCCATCATTAAAGAAAAAAGTCCTCAACATCAGATATGACGTTATCCTATTTACCAACCCCTCCGCTCCAGCAGGATATGACACAAGGTCAATTTTTAAGCGGAGTTTAACAGGTTTGAATTCAGAGTTTTCCTTCTCTTAGACTAGTCGCCTCACCAAGGCTGAAGAACCTAGTCTGCCCTACTATTTACCCATAGCTGGAGGGAGAATAATTGGATTCATACCTTTCTCAAGGGTATTAGTGCTATGTGAAATGTAATCAGGATCGTCCAGGATTTGAACTCGTGTCGTTATGTCCACATCCTGCGACGATAACCATTACACCACGGGCAACTCCAAAGATATGACGTTATCATGAATTTTTCAGCCCTCTGTGTCAGAATTAAAGTAATCCAGTGAGTGCTGCTTTGGACGATATTATTGCACATTTCTCTTTGGTATAATCTGCTTTTCACTTTCTTTAGACTAAGTTCATAATCATTGCTTGGGATTTATTTTGATGTGGGACCATAATCATAAGAGCAGGAACAGTGGTGGGGGCGGTTTTAGAAAGAATTCATGGACACTCCAGTTAGTAGTTATTTATGAGACTCCCTCCCCTTGTGAAAGCAGGATTTAATAGAAGTGATTTCTTGGGTTGGTGGTGCCAAAAATAACTCTCTATTGTCATTCCTCTTTTAAGGCTACATCATACATTGACAATACCATCTTGTTGAGCAATGTGGTTGGTTTTTGCTCACTGAATGCTGTGCCAGATAATTATTTCTGGCCACAGATGGCTTAGGATTTTAATTGAGCCAACTCTGGTGAGGTTCAAATAGGTTCTTTGTATAATAACCATTGTTTTCCTTCTTTGACCCAGTTAAATTATGACTTGTAAGTAAAGTTGATGACCATAGTCGAGGGTGACCCGAAGTCTCCCTTTTTGATCGCTACTACACCAAGGTTTAGGGGAGGGCACTATACCTTTCCCTGGATTGCTCCACTTTACCCTTGATCCGTACCTTATAATGTTGATTGTTAAGCAAGGAGGCATCAAGTACCATTTTTTTGAGTCTTTAGTATAACTCGACCTGGGATTGAACTCAGATCTCCTTCAATCACTCTAGCCATCATGCCAATGTCCGACTTGTAATACTCAACAAAAAACAAAGGATGTAAAATGGAGTTCTCTGAAAAGATCAGAGAACAATTTAATGTATCCCTACTACTCCCTCATAACAGCCCAATTGACTAGGGATATATATATATATATATATATATATGTGTGTGTGTGTTTAAAAAATTTTTTTTTATAATGAATAAGGCCACAAAGAGACTTATTTTCTTATAAAATTTTTTTTTATTTCATGCTTACACAAGTATCCAGGTTCTTGCCGGAAACACATTTAGAAGGAAACCAAAATTTTTAAAAGAATATAAATCCCTTTGTGGACCTATTCATTCTAATATATGATTTTAGCATAAAATAACCATGAATGGTTGATATCCCATTAAAGCAAATAACTCCCCAAGTCTCCTCCCCATAAATATACTGATGTTTCTATTGAAGAAAAAAAGTCCCTTAACAAGGGTGCATTTCCGTAAAACATTGCATATTACTCCTGAAAATGGCTGGGAAAAGTACCAGTAAAACATTAGGTGAACAACAAAAACAAGGAAGAATTTTTTGAATGGTGTTTTGCTTCCTAATTGTATTCATTTATTTTGTGGTGAATTTTCACTGAAATGATCAAGTAATGGTAAAATGATTTTGGGTCTAAAAAAATCATTATATATAATCTTTACTTATAATCTTATTGTTTGCACAAAATATTTACTAAGGTCATAAGTATATATTTACCCAACCCCTCTGCCATGAACAGGATATGACATGAGGTCAATTTTTAAGTGGAGTAAAAACTGGTTTGATTTCCTTCTATACTGGTTGTCTAATCAAAACCAAAGAACCCAATCTGTCCTACGATTTACCTTTAGCTGGAGGGAGAATAGATAGATTTATGCCTTTGCCAAAGAGATCAGTGCAAAGTGAAATGCAAATAGCCTTGCCTAGGATTTGATCTTGGTGCGCCAATCCTATTTTCTGTGATAATATCCATTATGCTAATCTTACCTTCTGAAGTCATAGTTTCTTTTAAAAGTTATGGTATAACATAAGAATAGTTTTGTTGCAAATGGATTAATTTTGTAGAGTTGAAAATTATCCTAATTTCAAGTGGTTTAGTTTATTTAGTATCTGTCTCCTAGGAATGGTGATATTTTCTCTGATTTAAATGGAACTCTATGTGTGTAGGTTGCACTGATCCAGCCCTACCCTCTTGTCATCTTTCTGATCCATTGGCAAGGTAAGTTTAGAACATCTGTTCCAGTGAATCAATCAGATGGTGAAAGATCAGTTCCAGACCAATTTTCAGTTTAAGGTATGCTTTTAAGATTCAATGCACAAGTATTTATTGACTCTACAAGAGGGTTCATTTGCCCTTTGATTGGTTTTATTTTTCATTCTACCATGTGACTTGCCATCTTTCTCATCAAGAAAACTTGAGTGGCAAGTCTGATTTGATATACATATCTGCACTCGTAAATAGTTGGCATTTCAATGTATTTTTTTTTTTTACAATATCAATTCTAAGAAGTTGGTTTTAAACCAGTAAATAGAATATGAAAAGTAGGTTTTAAAGAAAATTTCAGAGAAAGAAAATGACAAACATTTTGAACTACAGGGTGTCTCAAAATAGATGCAACTCATTGATATGATAATTATTTATTACTGAGACAAGTGCAATGGAACATGTCCCATAAAAAATGCATCTTTTCAGCTTAAGACATCAAGTCAATGTTATTTTTTTAAATTGTTATTATATTAGCTTCCTGGACATATAATCTTTTTTTGGGTTTCTTGTCTCAGTAATAAATCATTATCATATTAATGGGTTGCATATATTTTGAGACTGTTTTGGATGATTTTATCTCCAAATAAGTAGTGACAAAAAATATTTTTTCTTTTGTCCAAAGCATCATTGAGCAAGGATTAAAAGTTGTTATAGTATACTATATTCAAATCAAAAACAAAAAGAACACAACATTATTATTACTAGTTATTAGCAGTTAGATGGGTCCCATGTATATTGAGACACCATATAATTTTAACAGAATAAGACTACCTGGTGTTGCCTGGATGGAAGAAATAACATCACATAATATTTTTTTTTTTTTAAATATATATTTCTTCAATAATTCGATTCATTATTGAATAAATTCAAAAAAGCTTTCTTTTTGATTTGATTTTGAAGAAATTTCCTCTTCTGAGTCAAAAGACAATGGGGATATATAATTATAGTGGTTTTTGCAAATCTGAAAATTAGTTGTGGGCATGGGGAAAGAGTCTGCTGTCTTTCTTGAAAATAGTTACATATACCAACTTGATCTGCTCATTCTCTCAATACTTATTTCCAGCTAAATGGATTTGTTTAATATGATCAAGTTTTCTTTTGCTTTTCTTTCCTTTGAATTTTCTTAATGACATATCAATCTTCATGGGTTATTTAACATCAAAACCATCCTTGTTGATAATCAATGTTACTATTTAACCTGAAGCTGTGGGTATAAGAGAGTTCCTACCTTTCCCAAGAGTATTAGTCCTAAAGAGAAAATAACACAACTGGAGTGCAAACTCACTCACTTCAAAGCTGTTGTTCAACACTTTAGCCATTACACCACAGGAAATTCTTCACCAAATTTTAAACTAATACAAAGCTGTAAGTTATTGTTTTGCCATAATTAAATGTGTATGATTATGAACTGGAAGCTCCAACCTTTAGAATTAGTGCCGTTAATGGAAAATATTTAAAACCTAACTGTAGTAAAAAGGAACCTCTCGTGTTGCATTGATTGACAAGATTGTATGGCTTGTAAAGAATGAGCAGAGAAAGTTGATATATTTAACTATTTTTTAAAAAATTTATTCAATAATGAATCTAATTATTTTAGAAAAGTGTTGTAGAAATATATATTTTTTGTAAAAAAAAAAAAAAAATTGATGTTATTCTTTCCATCCAGGCAACACCAGGTAGTCCTATTCTGTTAAAAGTATAGGGTACCTCAATATATATGAGGCTCATGTGACTGCAAATAACTCTACTAATAATAATGTTGTGTTCTTCTTTGATGTAGATTCGAAAATAGTATATTTTAACATATCTAACTGATGCTTCAGTAAAATATGTTAACACTTATGATTAAACAATTATGCTAATTTTATTATTGGTTTCAGAATTGATTATCTAGAAATTTTAACAACTTAGAATGTTTATCAGTTGAACTGGACTTGGATTTTTATTTTCATTTTGCAGCCTTACTTTCCAGATTTGTGTATCTTTTTATAATAGATAATTATATCCAAGAAATACTTCAAGACCAGTTACCATACCAAGGTTAAAGAGTCCAATATTTCCCACGAATCCCATATAGTTGGTGTTGGGGAGATTATTCATACCTTTTTCAGGGGCATTGGCACTGTGAAATGCCAAAAGTCTAGTCCACTATTTAAACTCTGGTCACAAGGTCTATTTCTAATGACAATAACCATTTCACTGTGAATCTGTCTTTTTGGAAGAACATATAGAATATTTTGATAAGCAACAATACTAGTTACATTTTTTTATTTCATTTTAATTCACTTAATTTACCAAGCCTTACTATTATATGGCTGATGTAAATAAAACCCTAAAATCTAGACAACGATAATCTGCTTTTCCTGTTATCATAATACACCAAAAATGGCATCTCATATTGAGATTTTGGTTAGTGTTAAAATAACTTGGATAATAAAATTATTCTTTCATCCAATTTACAACTGAAGTGTGAAGCCTGTCTTGGCACTCACCCCAGTCAGTGTAATTCCTCATGGGAGGTAACTGTTGAAAACAATTGTCAAGTATTTATTTATCTGCAATTAATTATAATTGAAATTCTTTAAATGGGATGTGACTCAACATTGGACTTAATGGCAACTTTTAAGTGAGTATGAATAGATAAATGAATAAAATCAACTTATTTTATTTATTCATTACCAATAATAATTATTCTTGTATTTTTATTTATTTGAATTAATTGCCTTTATCACAGTGTAATAGAAATATTTAATCTTAAAACTACTGATACCAATTGTTACCTATAACCATATCTTTCAAATTTAGCTACTATTTTTTAATTTTTTTTAACCGTCTAATGAACAATCCCATAATAGCAATTATTACACAACATGTGTTGTCTGTTTATGGACAAAGCCCAACCATCCATGTATAGATATTAAAGTTCTTTCTTGGCCTCATCACTGCAACCCACCCTCCTTCTGCCACTGTTGTGCCCTCCCCCACCTTCTTTATGTTGATGCTGTTTGTTCTCTGTGAACTTTCCCTTCACTTTTCCCTGGATTATTCTCTCCTGCCTCCTCATCAATGATCTCCTATCGATAATTGTATTGGCCTGGCTGACCCTCTTCTTGTTCATTACAGTCGCTAAACACAAAACTTCCCTACAATGTATTTGTGCAGCAAAGTCCGTGATGAATTGATTTTCACCTCCACTTGGGTACAGACAATTCAGTCTCCTTTATGTAAATGCTTGTAACAAATACAGTAAGGACAACACAATCTTCATTCAAATATCGAGCAGTCTGTTGTAATTAGTTCGACTTTTTAACTCTTAGCTTCTGCTAAGTACTGCACTTTGTTTTTGGTAATTTGTCGTGTAGACAAAACAGAATTGATGGCTTTCACAATTTGGTCACTTTTAAAAAAAAGTAAAAACACTTAAGATTTCCATTCAGACTAACTTGCACCATTTTTTCCCCCTCCATTTCTACTTCAAGATTTACTGGAGGAGCCCTAATATGATGGATCCCTCATACAAAAAAGATTGTGTGTCAAGAAAAATCACAATGTCTGCAGAAAGAACAGTATTTGATCTTTGATTTTATGTTTGCAAATGCAAGAAAAACAGCTCCAAGTCAGTGGGGCTTAGAATACACTATATCTCCTGCAGAGGGGCAAGACCCCCACCAAAAAAAAACCCTTGTTCTGGGTATAACACTAAACTGCATTTGGTGGGAGGCTACAGTTCTGGATTACTGAGGAGTGTGGAGAACCTATTCACTGCTCTTACTCCAAGATCCACTCTGACATGGAGTTGATGGTACTTGTTAGGATCCCATTTGTAGGTTCAAGTAGACCTGTTTGAAAATTATTTGTATTTGATTAGACCTTATGTACCTTTCACCCTCCCACCCACCAAATTTTTTTTAAACAACTCTATAAAAATTCAAATATGAATCTATAATGAACCCTATTCTCTAACCTCTAAGTATAAATTAACCCTAAACAGATTGACATGTTAGAATATCACTCAACAAAAACATGAATGGAAGCTACTCTTATTTGGTGCATTACAAATTGTCTATTTTAAACTATCATCTTTTAATAATTTCTACTTTTTTTTTTCTGCTGTTTCATTATGCAAGCATGAGAAAGTCCTCTGGTCTAATCTTTATTTGTACCATTGTAATATAAGCATTTCTATCTACTGCAAGAAATTAGCCAATAATTAACTGCATTTTTGGTGTATACTAAAAGTGCAAATAGTGATGGTTAACTAACTCTGGTGTATTGTTTGATTGTTTATAGTGATTGTGCAGTCAAGTGATTTATGCGAGTTGGCTGAAAAGTTCATAGGAGGATGTCATATTAGCTGTTGATAACTTTTTGATTCAGGCACTGCAACACTGATGCAAGAAGTGTGTGGACTGCAAGGAGGACTATGTTGAAAAGTAAACCTTATTTGAGAGTGTCTTGATCAGCCTATGAACTTTTCAGCAGACCCTTGTCCATCTTGTGGAATTACATATTAGTGGACATATAGGTATTTACCAACCTCTCTACACAAACATGATGTGACAAAGTCAATTTTTTTAAGTGGAGTTTGACAGTTTTGAATTCAGAGTTTTCTTTCTTGTAGACTGGTTGCCATATCAAGGTTAAAGGGCTCAGTCTCCCCTGCTGTTTGCCCATAGCTATTGGGAGAATAGTTGGATGTGTACCTTTCCCAAGGTATTATCGTGAAAAATGCAATCTGCTTTGTCCAGGATTTGAACTTGATTTTCTGTGTCCATTTCCTATGACAATAAACATTACATCAGAGTACCTCCACCTCCTTGGTGGGCGCATATACGGTGCAAGCAATCTGTAGTAATGCAGCAAGTGGGAGTAACTTCCTCTTAAGTTTTTTTTTTAAATTTACTGACCTAAAATTAATGATTGCCAGGTATTTTTATGTGGAAGTTTGAATTTGTTTCCTGTTGAATTTTATTCGCGACTTTTTTTTTTTTTTTTTTTTTTTTAAAGAACATGTTAATCATATTGATGTTTTATTGTTTTTTTTATATTATTAGGACATTTCTGTGCAATTAACAAAAAAAAAAAAAAAAAAGAGCAATTAGACAGTGTTACTTTTTTTAAAGTTAGTATGAGGTAATTGTATCCATTGTTAATGATGACAATAATGCAAAACTGGCACAGTCAAACATCAAAATGCTTATTGAGATTCATCTGCTGTAGTAAGGACTTCTTTTACTTTTTTTTTTTTTTTAAGCTGCTGCAATGAATTCTTAATCCAGAGAAATATAAGTTTTTTTTTTTTTTTTTTTCAAGCATTGTGTATATCATGGTTTTTTATTATCCAAATTGGTAAAATCATAAAACTTGTATACATGTGTATAATACTGCTCCTAAGTTTTTGAACAGGCATTTTATTTACTTTTCATTGCTTGGTTTTAAGTTTAAGGAAAACATTATGCAAGGAAGAATTTTGACTTCAGTTAACATAATGAAGGTTACATTTTGTTTGGTATTGTGGTTCTAAATGCTAAACTTGTGGAATTTTTATTTTTAAGAATATTTTAAAGATTGAACTCGCATTGCTCTATAGAAGACTTGCTAAACTAATATAATTTTAATCCCCTATTTGTCCAAAAACCTTAATGGCCTTTGCCAGCTTAAAAAATAGATCTTTGTTTGTTCAAATATTTATGACCAGAATTTTCTTTAGTGTACATCTCATAAAGATTATAAGTAATGGAACAAGCATAAAATCTGACCCCTCTGAAGATGAGGGTATGACACAAACCTGCATCTGATGGTAAAGCTTAAATTTTGGAGATCTGGAGTGTTAAATACCCTTTCACTGCCATTACTTTCAGTTCCACTCTCCTGGATTGGGAGTACCTGTTTGTTAGGGATCTTTTTATGAGTCAAATAGATCTGTTTGAAAATTAGTATTGGATAGATTTACTTGAAACTGTATAACTTAGGATTATTTGTATTAAACAGGAATATTTGACACCATATAACTGTGTACAAACAAATGATTATCATAGACAAATAAAAATGAAATTAAAAAAATGATTTACAACAGAACATTGAAAATATAAACATTTATAATAATAATAATCAAACTTTCACCAATAAATCATCAGTTTTGGTATTATATAACCCATAAAAAGTTGATATGTTATTAATCAAACCAACCTGAAGATGAAAACACTATATATGAACAGATACTACACTAATCCTAGCCTGAAGGCAGGGTAGGTATGCTCTGATTCAAGGGCAAAGTTCTCATCACTCAGTAAATAAATATTTTCTTTTTTTCATGTGTGTCAGAAAATTCTATATATTCTAGGTATTCTTTTAGGAATTCTTATTTTATAGAAAATATCAAAATAGTTCTTGGAATATGATTTTTCCTCACAAATGCCAACATAAACAAAAAAGAAAAAAAAACAATGAATACTTAGAATGAAATGTAGATCAGTGAAGTTTAAATCACCTGATATTTTTTGTTTCTTGAAGAATGTCAGAAAAAGGTTTAGCAAATAATGTTCCTCCTCCATATTTTACCTGCAGGAAGAAACAAAATTTAAATAAATAAATGAATACAATAAAATTAAAATCGGTGACAAGTAACTTATCTGAGAAACCAATAAGAAATATGTTGGAGCTATTTTTTTCCTTTGCCACCTCTCACTGCCAATGAATCTATTATTAGAATATTTATCATTGTATGAATATCTACATCTGCAGTAATATATATATATATATATAAAATAGGTACACAACACCATAGACTTTGCTTTTGTGCATACTTCCTAACTGATTGACACTTTTTTCTTTTTCTCATTGTAAATTGTTTTCTTATCTAAAAAGAGTATTAAAAAAGAACATTGAAAGTTGAAGATGAGCTAAGTTTGCCAAAGTACTTGCATTTCTTTTGGTCTTTATTTACTCTTTATTTACTCTTCGTTTCATTTTCCTTAATGATAAATGGTCATATCTATATTTGTAACAGTGGCTCTACCTGATATGTAGTTATTACCTGAAATATTTTCCGAGTAATTTTAGATATTCAATCTATTGAGAAGAAATGCATTATTTGATCTATTGAAGAGAAGTGCATTATTTAATCAAAGAATTGAAGTGCATTATTTGATCTAATTGAAAAGAAGTGCATTATTCAATCAAAGAATTGAAGTGCATTATTTAATCTATTGAGAAGAAGTGCATTAAGAGTATTGACAAGGAAGAAAATTGTTTAAAGATGTATTTTTATCTTTAAAAAAAAATCTTTTACATGAAGCTCTGTCAGTGATTTTTATAATTTTCATTTCTATTATCCTGGACTTTCCTAATTCTTAGTTGCTTTTTTACCATTACTTATGTCATCAATTTAATAACAACAAGGGAGAATTGACATCTGAAACAGGAATAAATTCCTGATGAGACTTGATATCCTGGTGAATTGCAATTAAAAACAACTAATATTAGGAAAATGAAGGATGATACTAATTAGAATTGTAAACAAAATTTTGCTATGTAGAATAAATGCTTTTTGTTTTAATGACATACTTTATGTGGCTATGGATTTATTGATGTACTTTATGAGGCTATGGATTAAGTGATGTATGTGGTACATTCAATAAGTTTCCAGACTTTTTTTTACAGGCATTTAAGATTGTCGTAGACTCTTGAAAATTCACTATGTTATTGCTATACATCTTATGAGATGATTGACCAATTTTTATGATTTCAGGTTCAAATGAACAGCTACTGCAGGAATTGGAATACACTCTACTAAAGCCTGATTGTCACAGCTAGTGAATTTCAAAAATGCAATCTGGATTTTAGAAGATTCTTCAATATGCAATAAAATTCTGTTTTAAACTTGGAAAAAATGTTACAGAAATGTATGGAATGCTTCAGACTACTTTTGGAGCATCTTGCATTAATTGAGCATCAGTTTTTGAGTGGCATATGAGATTCAAGGAAGGCAGGGAGTCTGTGAGAGATGATGAGAGGTGTGGGAGGAGTAAGGAAGTCAATACACCAGAGTTGATTGGCCAAAGGGTTAGGGTTACTATGTTGAGGTTTTAAGGGAGTTCAGGAAGAGATTCCGTCTGAAGAGGCCAGCACTCTTCAAATCAGGTCAGTGGCATTTCCACCAGGACAATGCACCAGTCCACAACTCCATCATTTTCACAGACTATTTGACCAAGATGGGCATCAAGACAGTTCCTCAGCCTCCCGACAGTCCAGACCTTGCTTCCTGTGACTTTTGGTTATTCCCTAAGCTCAGAGGCTGACGTTATGAGACAGTTGAGGATATGAAAGAGGCTGTGATGAAGGTCATTGACACGCTCACACAAGAGGACTTCCATGGGGCCTTTCAGAAGTTATTGGAACAGTACAACAAGTGCATTGCAGCCAGAGGAGATTACTTTGAAGGGGACTAGAGTTTCATGTGTATACTATCAATAAAAGTGCCCATATGAAAAACATTTTATAAGGCTAAGGATTAATTGACATAGTTTATGAGGCTATAGATTTTTTGATGTACTTCTGTAATACTATAGCTTACATTTTACTGTTTGAATAAGATCACCAAAACTTAAGTGTATTTTTGTTTAATTCAAATTTTGTTGGATACTCCCTTTCCTAATCCGAAAAAATGGGTGTTCTGGGTATGATACAAAACTGAATTGAGCTGTGAGGTTTTAGTTCTGGCGCTCTGGGGACTGTGGCATAACACCTTCATTGCTATTACTCCCAGGTCCACTTTGAACCAAATTGGTAGTACCCTTTTAGGGTCTCATGAGTCACATCATAAACAAGAATAAAAAAATAAGTTCTTAGTGAGACTCTTACCTCCTGTTGATTGGGAAGCCTGGTTCTACATACCAGCTGCTTTAATAACTTTGCTTCAAGAAAAAATCACTTAAATAGCAGTGTTCCTGATTGGTTGGCACCATATTTGTTGTTAGTGCTTTGTACATGAGTGTTAAAAACAATGAAGATACTAGGCTGAAAATATTTAATCTAAGAAGATTTGAAAACCATAAATTTTTGAATGAGGAAAGGCATGAATCCATTTCTTTTTGACCAAACTATAGGTAAAATAGTAAAGCAAACTAGTCTGTCTAGACTTAGTAGAGAAAAAGGAAAAAATATAAATTTGAACCACCTACTAACATATTGGATATGGAATTGATGACCTGAGTTCAAACCCTGGATGAGGTTTTAGATTTCATTTTGCATTAGTGCCCTTAGGAAAGGCACAAATCCATCACTTCTTCCCTTCAGCTGTGGATAATTAGTCGGGCAGATTGGGTTCTTTACATTTAGTGAAGTAGCCAGTCTAGAAGAAAAACTTGGAATTTAAACTAACTTGAAAATTAATCTTGTGTCTTGTCCTGCTTGTGGTTAAGAGGCTGGGTAAATACATACTAACAGTTATTGGCTAATGGGGTAAGGTTAGACTCATTACTCTAAATGTTTTACAAACCTTGTAAAAAGCTTGAGCTCAGCAGTAAAACAAGAAAAAATGCTGACGGGAGATATATATATATATATATATATATATATATATTCTTTAAAATTTTTTTCTCTTGTGCAAGATCTAGTTATGGGGTCCATAAATATTAATTTACAGTATGCAAGTTCTTGTTTTAATTAAATATGTCCAGAATAACTGTTTTCACTTTTTGCTGCCTCTTCAATGATTTCTCATGGTGGGTTGATTGGATTGTGATCATATTCCTTACATCACTGCAACCATCAAGGTGTTTATATGTATAAGTGAATTAGAATTCATCTCAATGTCAATAGAAAGACATTTATTTGTTGAAAAGTATTGAGAAATGGAATTTGCTTGCAAATGACTGACTAAGCATTTTGATTGATGAAATGCAATGAGCCATATTTTGAGAAATGAACACCCTCTGGGTGTGAGATTATTATCCCAAATTCACTTTGACTTAATGAAATAGTTATAATCTAAATCGACCCAAACTGATGTGGAATCAAAGTTTTGCTGCTGATTTTTTTCATTTTTTTTTAAATTTTTGATTTGCTGTAAATATATGAACATCACTTGTATGTAGACATATATAGATTTATATTGGTAGATATTTATGTAGAAAGTGTAATAGTCCAGTTCATAATTACATATATTCATAAATATAACTTTTCCATATTTAATGAAGCTCTCATGTTATGTTAATGCTAGTGTTCAAAATGGATGCATCTTTCTTTTTTTTTTTTCTTTTTTGGAAAAATAAATATATTTACTAGATATTTGTATGCAAGACTGGCCTTAGAAATTTTAGGACCCAATTGGAAACATAATAGGAAGCCAATAGGTTATCAAGTAAGTGATATATATGATCCCTGCTAACATAGTGACTGAAATTATTACATAGAGTTTCAGTATAAAGTGATCATTTGGAAATTAAAGGTCCTGATGCTTTGGAGAATAGCTCACCCGTAAAAATTTTGTTTAAATGTACAAAAAAAAAAATATATATTGACATTTGATAATTACTTTCCAGATAAGAGTAATTTTCTGTCACTGGCTTTATTTTTTTAAAATTAACAGTTACAATTATATTCTAAAATTATAAATTGATGATATGCCGTAGCTTGACACTTTTTTTAGTTTTTCTTCTTAAATAACCCAAGAAATATGGCTGAATTGTTGCTAGTTGAAGATATAATTTTGGGATTTATCTCTTCAGTAAAATGAAAAACAAAAGCTATTTTAGTTGTGTTAGTATGCGCTATCACTTTATATTGAGCACTGGTAGTTTTTAAATACTGTTAGGTCAATATTTTTAACAGAAAATATTGTATTTTATATATATAAATCTGCCAAGTAGCATGATAATTACTAACATATAAAGTAGAATTTGTGAACAGATTGAAATCTGATGAAGTGTGCTTATGTTGACTTCATTCTATTCAGTTTTATCTGTTTCGTTCCTTATCTGTCAATGGGGCTTAAAATACCCTGACTATATTCCTTGCAGAGGTCTAAGACCTCCAAAAAGGGTGCCTTGCTTATGACACTAAAATGCATCTGAGAGTGAGGCTCAAGTTCTGAAGGTCTGTGGAGTGTAGAGTATCCCTTTATTACCATTACTCCCAGGTCCACTCTGACCCGGAGTGGTAGCACTTGTTAGGGTCCTGTGTATGGATCAAATGGATCTGTTTAAAGATTATTTGATAAGAATTCTTGATACCATTTAACAGTGAATAATTTTTAATTTTTTAATTTTTTGAGTAGATACTTGTATCTCTAATTGTTTATTAAGGATTATTATTAAAGGCCAACTTGATATCAATCTTGAACAGTTTACAGAGGAGGAACTCAACATAGTTTGAGAAAAAATTAAAAGCAAAAAAGCTGCTGGCCTCAGGAAATATCTCTCGAAGTATGAAAGATGAGGAAATTTGACAATATACTACTTAGATTATGCAACACTGTGTATAAACAAAGCACAATTGAGAAATGGACAAAAGGCTGCATACTCCACTTGTGCAAGAAAGGCGCCCTCAGAATTACTAAGAACTACAGAGACATAACTCTTACTGCCTCTCAATGGTATCTGACCCTGGTAGCAATATCTCATCTATCAAAAGTAATATCAATATAGATATGTACCAACCCCTCCACTCAGGCCGGATATGACACAAGGTCAATTTTTAAGTGGAGTTTAACTGGTTTGAATTTAGAGTTTTCCTTCTCCTAGACTAGTTGCCTCCTCTAAGCTGAAGAACCTTGACTATCCTACTATTTACCCATAGCTGGAGGGAGAATAATTGGATTCATACCTTTCCCAAGGGTATTAGTACTATGGGAAATGCAATCACTGATCCAGGATTTAAACTCGTGTCACTGTGTCCATTTTCTATGACGATAACTATTACACCACGGGCACCTCCTTTTTTCCCTTCTGCTTGGGCCGGATATGACACAAGTTCAGCTTTTTAAGTGGAGTCTAACAGGTTTGAATTCAGAGTTTTCCTTCTCCTAGACAAGTTGCCTCACCAAGGCTGAAGAACCTAGTCTGTCCTACTATTTACCCATAGCTGGAAGGAGAATAATTGGATTCATACCTTTCCCAAGGGTATTAGTGCTATGTGAAATGCAATCAGCCTCATCCAGGATTTGAACTCGTGCCGCTGTGTCCATTTCCTACGATGATAACCATTACACCACAGGCACCTAATATCAATATATAGGAAAGGCATGGACTGCTATTGATAGGTTATTGATCATATAGAAATCTGATCTCTCATA
Organism: Sepioteuthis lessoniana; assembly: GCA_963585895.1. Taxonomy (NCBI): domain Eukaryota; kingdom Metazoa; phylum Mollusca; class Cephalopoda; order Myopsida; family Loliginidae; genus Sepioteuthis; species Sepioteuthis lessoniana. The sequence continues at coordinate 47,175,746 of OY757913.1, forward strand.
AATTCTTCCAAGCTGTAGTCATGTCAGTACTGCTACATGGTTGCACTCTCTGGACTTTAACAAAATGCTTGAAGAAAAAGCTAGCTTGGAACTTTGCAAGAATGCTGGAAGCTATTTTGATCAAGTCCTACCAGCAGCACTCCATAAAAAAGCAGCTGTATGGTCACTTGCCTTTCATCTCATAAAGCATCCAAGTCAGACTAACAAGTCATGCTGAGCACTGCTGGAAAAAGTAAAGACTATGGACTCTTACACATGGACTCACCAGTGCTGTCTGACCAGCAAAGGCATCAACTCTGTTCAGACACCAGATGGAGTCTAGACAATCTGCCAAGAGTGATGGCCAATAAGGTTGGATGGTGTGAGAGAATCAAGAGAAGCCATGGTATCAGCACAACTTGATGAGGAAGGATTATTATTATTAGTTAATTGAAAATGTGTGCCAACAAATGACTATTATTAAAGAGAAATAATTACTTGATATCATATAATTATTAGTATTAGACAGAAATACTTAAAACCATATAACTGTGTGCAAACAAATGACTATTATCAAAGAGAAATAATTACTTGATATCATATAATTATTAGTATTAGATAGGAATACTTGGCATAAAACCATCTGAGAAATCTCTTAAGAAACATCTAAACAAAAACTATAAACGTACAATGTCTGCAATTCCTTAACCTCTTGGTATAGAATATCCCCAGATCGCTTGATTAGTTGTTAAAATCAATGTGTCTCATCACCAAGTACCCTGTCAATACTATGCTCAGATGCTTGTAGAGCAGTCAGCATGTGTTCTCTTATAACTAGCTTAACTCTGTACACAATATCAACAAAACTGTTACCCCTGAAGCCAACCTTGACAAGATGTAATATTACTCCCTCCACCTCAATGCAGATTGCAGATTGAGAATGTCTTCATATCAGCAATTCTGAGTTGGTTTATGATAAGTTGTTATTTTGTATCTTGAGCTAATTCACTGACTGTTTTGCTACTGTTGTATTTTTCTTTTTTCTTTTTTTTTTTCTTTTTAGTTGAAGCACTTTTTCAAAGCTTGTCTATCATCTCTCGAATGATATTGACTTGGCAGGTTAAGATTCAAGTTGGTAATATCATTCCAATAAGTGCTTTTCAACTCGCCTATAAAAACAGCAGACATCAGAGAATACTAGAAAAATGAAGTTTCAGTGCAATGTAAAAGTCTGGGGTCTGGATCCCTCACGACAAAGCAGTTTGAAACATTAGAGTAGTTAAGTAGCTTTTCTTTTACAATGGAAGATATTTTAGTTGGAATTCTTAAGGAAAGATAAAAGTATGCTCATTTTCTTTTTATTGTGTGTATATATATATATATATATATATATATATATATATATATATAGTTTTTTACACCAGTTTTAACTGGAGGTTTTTCACAAAAGTCTGAGTGACAGTAAAACTCTTCCGATCTCCAGGACTTTTCTAAGTATTCAAACTGATCATAACAGTGCTGTGGTCTGGATGGTCTTGATTTTTCCTCTGATATCCAGTTCATACTGTCTCTTTTCTAGTTCTTTGGGGAATGTTCCAATGGCACCAACAATGACAGGTGTAACTTTTATATGCAATTGTTTTTTCCATCTCTCTGCCAAGATCCAGGTATTTGTCTCTTTTTTTCTTTCTTTTATTTTTACTCTATGATTTTCTGGAACGTGTGTGTATGTATATATATATATATATATATGTATATATACACACACACGCAAAACTGCTGTATATGATTATTCGTTTAGTTTTACATGAAGTTTTATTGCCAAAACAACCACTTCTTCCCTCTTGAAACAAGTTTGTGAGTCGCTCTATAACTTTACAGATGCAGCAATTTTTTATGTTAGCTAATTTGCATATTTTGCTTGAAAACTTAACTAAAAAAAAAGAGGTTATTAAAAAGAAGATTGAAAATGAATAACTTTTTATTATTCATTTTCAATTTTATTTTTAATAACATTTTTAAGTTAAGCAGATTTTGAGATGAAATAGTTATTTTAGGTTTCAACAATTTTATCAATGTTAGCTGTCTTATAAATTAAACCACTCACTTAAAATGTTAAAGCCTTTCTTCCCCCATTGCAAAAAAACCACTTTCTCTATGAGTTATGGAATATATCAACAGCATCCCAGCAGAAAGTCTGTGACCTTCACCCAGAAGCACTGTCCTGGATATAACACTAAACTGTTTCCTGTTGAAGGCTCCAGTTCTGGAACTCTGGAGAGTATGGAGTACCCCTTTTATTTTGATTGCACCCAGGTCCTTCTGATCCAGTGGTTTTACTTGTTAGGGTTCCATCTGTAGATGCTGGTGTTTTACTATAAAGAGTTAGCTATATATATGTGCATATGTGTAAACACATGAGTAGGTGTAGAGTACATGTGTATGGTTGTGAGTTGACCATAGGAATATCTATATATGTGTATGCCCATATAGAGGGCAAGACATATTTGCGTGGGTATGTTCAGTGTGTGTGGGTGACCATAGGTATTTTGTGCAGGAACCACTTATTCAGCCCTGCGAGTGTAAGTAGAGATGGTCAGATAAAGTGGAACCACAACTTAAGAGCTTCAATTTTATTATCACATCTTTTAGGGTCTCTTGGAGACATACCATCTGGCAATATCTTTATGTCCAGTCTATCAGTTGCTGGAATTCCAGTAGTAGAAAATATTCACCCCTGTGTGTGTGTGTGTGTGTGTATATATATATATATATATATATATATATATGCTCCCCTTTCGTGAGGAGTGGTGCCACTTGTATAATGCAAAGCTTTTCTAATGAATTGAGCACTCGGTAGCCATTATGTGTATATATGTAAACAAAACAAAAGTGATACATATTCATTAAATTCCCTTCGCTTATGCTGGATTTGCTGGTGGTTGTGTAATAGAATATCTGGCTGCCATAAGTCAGTCAGGTTTCAATCCCAGCTTCAAGCATGTCATGTGTCTAACCATGTTGATAAGTAGGGATACAATGAAACAGTGTCTGTGGATGACTATATATATATATATATATATATACACACACACACACACACACACAAGGAAAATCAGTCTGCTTGACTGATAGGGCCTCAGAGAGACAGAGAGAGTCTGCTGGACTTGGGGAGAGGGCAAGAGGATCTGATGAAAAGAGAAGCAACATCAAGCTTGAAAACCTAGCAGTCAGTATTAGTTTAAGTTAAAGGAAATTCACCCACCCTCTACATAGTGAAAGTGAGAGTTCCATACACCATCATTTTGCAAAGTGTCTCATGCACCTCTCTTCTCTGTTAAACAATTACATATTCGAGCATCTTGTTTTCACCTTTTTCTTCTATTGTGGACCTGTCTAAGACCTGTGCACTTCAATCCAAACTTGCAGAAAAATACGGTATGACATGGGATGAGATTATACAGATGAAAGTGTATGGGTCATGGACAGAGTTCCCAGAGTATTAGACATGAATATTTCAAAGTTGGCTAACAAATGATTATTATTGACTAGAGATAGTTAGTTTGAACCATATAACTGTGTAAAAATTATCAGTATTAGATAGGACTACTTGAAAACGTGGAAATATAATTTATTACTATTAGATTGAAATACTTGATATAACTGTTCAAACAAAGGATTAAAGACCTGATAAAATAAGTGCAATTTAAAGAAAATGTAATGAGTATTGAAAATAGTTATTACATATAACATTTACTAGTGAATCAAATTTGGCATTAGATAACCCATCAGGAGTTGATATGCTGTTGAATAAAATAAACAAAGGAAAGAACAAAAATAGATTTGTCAACAAAAGTTATCTTACTTGATAAAACCAAATCTACAGTTTTTCATTTATTTTTTTAAATCTATTGTAGGGTTATAGTTCATTAATTTTTTTTATTTTTTTATTTATTTTTTTTATTTTAGGCATATCTATCAATAAGTGAACAAATTTTGAAGTTGAAAACAAGCAATTTATCTGAGAATGTCATAGTTTGAATTCATGTACCATATTTGATGGCATTTAAGGCACAACCCAATTTCAGCAAGGCAAATCAAGAAAACAAAACAAAGTAATATTATCAAACATGATGAAATTAATATAATGAATATTATCAATGATAACAGTTTTAATCTGTCTTTTAAATAATGACAATAGGTATATGAAAGTTTCTCTACATGGAGTTGCTAAGTAGCTAATTTTGGCCAACTATCTGAATTTTAAACTGACACATGGCATATAAGATGTGGGGGAATTCTAAAAGATTTTTTATTAGAAAAGTGTGTCTTATATGTCATCAAATATGGTAATTATAATTCATGTATTCTGTGGAATTTCTATGGGTACAACTAGTGTTGGGTCTCCTATGAGAAATCCCCCTGGGTACAACTAGTGTTGGGTTTTCTATGGGAATTTGTTTTCATTCTTGATGATAGAAGTGGAAACAACTTAGAGAACTTGCCACTGATGTTTTGGAGAGCTGTCTAAAGTTATGAAAGGAAAGATGATCACAGTGATTTCTGAGTCATGATTTTATTACAAACTATGTATGTATGTTGTAAATAGACATAATACATATATATGTGCATGTGCATAATTGAGGCGCTTATGGTATAATCGTTATTTTCATAAGAGGTGGGTTCTACTACCAGAGTTAGGATTGTAAATGACTGTTTGCATTTGATATAATGCTAATACTCTTGGGAAACCGGGCCATTGGTCTAATGAGTAGAGTGTTTGGCAATGGTCTGGGAGACTGCAGTTCAATTCCGGGTCAAGTCATAAAAAAGACTCAAAAAATGGTTCTTGATGCTACCTAGCTTAACACTCAGCATTATAAGGTATGAATAAAGGGCAAAGTGGAGAAATTCAGGGAAAGGAGTAGCGTCCTTCCCAACACATCAGTGTTATAGCTAATGAAAAGGGAGCCACTGGGTCACCCTTGGCTAAGGCTGCCTACTACTTAGAGTTAAATTGTAGGGCAGTCAGGGCACTTTAAACTTCGTATGACAATCAGTCTGGAAGAAGGAAAACTGATTTCAAGCCAGTTGTAGACCTGGAGAGGGATGGACTCTACCAGGCTTTTCCTGCCCAATACCTACCACATGAGTAGTGCACCTAAGACCAAACTAGGTTACAGAGTAAATCTGTTATGGGTATAAATCTCTGTGTGTGTGTGTATATTTGTTACAAAATCCCTTATTTAAAATACATTAGCTTCATCATTTATATATATTTAGAAAGATTCACACTTGAATTAAACTGATGGATAGAAAGAAGGTTAACACTGATAAAAATAGATATATTATGGAATGTTTGTTAAATAGATATGAACTGAATTATGTAAATATCAACAAATATAGATAGATAGACTGATGCAATAAGGATTTAAAAGAATTTATTTTCAGTAAATTTTGGAATGCTAATAATGTCACAAATTTGAAACAGAATGGAAATAGGTTTTAAAACTTTGATCTTTTTAATTTCATTTAATAATTTAGATGTCCTGATGAAGGTTTAAAAAATGAAACATTTAATTTTGGCAAATATTTCTATAAATAAAATCATTGTCTGAAGACCTTGTTTTTTCATCTCTATACAGAGAGAGAGAGAATTATTACCCCTTATTCAGAATATCCCAGCAATATCTTACAATATAAGAGAGACTTAGTTTTCAATCACATTGTTGGAATGTCAAATCAAAATGTAGCCTCTTCATATAGTCCTTTGTTGTCTTTACAACTTTCCACTAATGAAGTGTTAATTCAATGATATAAAATTTCCACTAGATGTATTTCTGTGAAATTCATGTGCAAAGTCAGTGTAATGAATTTTAATGAATTGTTAATTCAGTGATTTTATTTAAAATTATGAGATGACTGTCACTTTCATTGGAAAGTCTAGATAATATTCTATGCTGCTCAATGTGCATGTCAGTGTGTATGTATCTAACTATTCTATTATAAAAAAAAGGTAGGTAATTTATAGAATATTTTAATGGGACTAAGAAGTTGGTTTTCAAATTTTTAACAAAATTTTAGAATTGTTTATTTAAATATATCTGTAAATAGGTATGTACCCAAAAACTTATATGCACATAAATACATGCCCTCATAGAACTACTTTCTTTTAATAGGTAAACAAATTACAAGTAAATTTAGAAGATGAAAACTGAAAGCAAAATAAATACTCTATATTTGTTTGCCAATATGGTTTTGAATGCCACATTGACACATAACACAAAAAATTTTCAAATACATATGTACATAGTTTGGATAATTTTATTTGATTCATAAAAAAGTTAAATTTGACAGGTCCAATTTTGAAAAAACATTATACAAAATATTGATTTAAAAAAAAAAATTTTTTCTAAAATTAAAAAAAAAAAGATTTATCCTCTTTCTCTCCCACTCAAAAGGTTGATTGAAATATATCATGAAATACTGTCCTCCTTCAAAAACATATAGTGAGATTCAGGTTTTCAGGTAATAGAGGTCTTGTGAGAAAATTTCACTAAGTCAGTTATTATTACATTTCCCTGGCTCTGATTGGCCAATTATCCATACAAGTCTCTTGCAAATTTTTCACTCAGAAGTTCTTGTCCATTAGTTCACCCTCTTCCTTTCTCTTTTTGTGCTGTCAACCTGGTTTGATCTACAGCATTCTAGTTTCTCTACAAGGTATCATCATTCAAAGTTCACACTCAGAAACATAACATGAATCAATTTAAAACAATTTTTTTCCTAATGCTGGGATCGTATACTAATTGGTCCAGCAGTTTTAGCAAGACCTTCACTTCTTCCTCTAATAAAGATCAGTTATTTCTGCTTGCATAAGTTTAGACTCAGTAACATGCTGCATCAATCTTGTCAAAATTAATGATGAAAAATGATATTTAAATAAGTTCTTTAAAAAAAATAGTTAAGTAAAATTTTTGTCTAAGATTGCTGACAGATCAATGTCTTACATTAGCAGGGAGTTGACTCTACTAGCCAAATTTCATATAAAGTAATTATGTTTAAAGGTTTCTGTAAACATTCTCCCTCACTTTGATTTGAATCAAGTAAAACCTCATCCTTACATGTATATTTTAATATACTTGTTTGCATCTATGTACCTAACTACTTATCATATGTGCATATTACACTTTTAGTCATAAATCTACATGTGGCTTTTTTGTGAAATTAAATTTCAAGAGGGTAGGAAGAACAAGAGATAAATCTTGAATATGCTGGGTTAGAGAAAAGAGACTCTGCATAAGGACAAATACATTGTAATATATTTTGGTGGTACTTCAAATTATGGATTACTTGCACTATTACTGAGGAGGTGCCCATGGTGTAATTGTTATCGTTGTAGGAAATGGACACGGCGACACGAGTTCAAATCCTGGACGAGACAGATTGCAATTCACATCGCACTAATACTCTTGGGAAAGGTATGAATCCAATTATTCTCCCTCCAGCTATGGGTAAATAGTAGGGCAGACTGAGTTCTTCAGCTTAGGTGAGGCAACTAGTCTAGGAGAAGGAAAACTCTGAATTCAAACCTGTTAAACTCCACTTAAAAAATTGACCTTGTGTCATATCCTGCCCGAGCGGAGGGGTTGGTACATATAATTACTTGCACTGTGACAGCGTATAAGTTCCTGATTGAGAAAATACCTTCCTTTGTACCATAATTTCACCCCCTCCTTGTTTCAGAATTGTAGATAAGCATTTCTGGTTGAATATTTCAGCTGGCTTCTAGAGAGTCTTCTGCAACATTAACTAAAAGTTTGATTTACCACTCAAGAGAAGATGCTTAAATCATTTAGTATCATGCTGGATAAAAATCAGAGTTAGTGTGTTGTATATTTTGTGGAAAGGTGTAGTCTATTTGCACATGACTTTGATGAAAAACTAGCTTTTATTCCACTTTCCAGACCTTGTAAATTCTTGTACCCATTTTGTTGGTGTTTTGTGTTGTCTCAGAACAGTTATTTTCAGTTTTCTCTTCTTGGCTTGCTGCCAATTTAGGTCTTCTAGAACCTGCCTTCTGTGACACAGAACCTGTCACTTGAAGTGTGTGGCCAATTCTCTGTATTGTAGACAATGGAATCTGGATATCTTCAGACTTTAAAAGTTTTTGAATATCCGGATAAGACTTCCTGCTTGACAAAACTAGCAATGTGTCTTTATTTTCTCTCTCTCTTTTTTTTTTTTTAAAACCTAGGAGTGTATGTATATAGAAAGATTACATTTTGCCTATGATCTTTGACATAGTTTGAAAGAAAAGGAGTGGTGTGTGTGTGTTTTTTCTTTCTTTTTGTTTAACTTCGGAATTGTACTCGTATAATTACTGTTGTAGTGAAATGGTTAGTAAGTTAATCTTATAGATCATTTTACTAGCAGAATGAGTTTACTTCTTAATGTGATCTTGTACCAGAATTTTTACTAAGCTAGGTAAATAGCTATCTACAATAGTTATATATGTAAGGTATTTTTGTATACATGTGTATAAATATAAAAATATGGAAAAAAATATTCAGATGAAGGGTTATTTTATAGTTAAATATTCTACCTATATTAAATGTTTTGGCTTTTTATATTAAGCCCTCATCAGGGTGAAGTTAATATGATACATCTTATATCTAAATTATATAGTGTGTTTGTGTGTGTGTGTGTATATATATATATATATATATATATATATATATATATATATATATAGTGTGTGTGTATTCTCTTTAGATATAATAGGAAAGGGAGATCATATGCATATCAAATTGACATATTTCACTACAAATATAGCTTCTTCATAATAAATCTTATTCAATAAAAATGGAATCTTGTGACTAAGAGAAGAGAAGTGTGCCTTATATATATATATATATATATATATATATATATATATATATACGAGGATTGTTAGACAAGTTTCCAGACTTCCAGTCATCTCATGAGATGTATAGCAATAACATAGTAAATTTTCAAGAGTCTACGACAATTTTAAATGCCTGTACAAAAAAAGTCTGGAAACTTATTGAATGCACCATGTATATATATATATATATATATATATATATATAAATTTTTTGGTACTCAGCATCCCTTTTTTTAGATTTAAAAATTAATTTGATGAGGATGGGTATACCTTGTTGAAATCTGGTTATTAATTGATGGTAATTGATTCATGGATGCGTGTACTATATATATATAATTTGTTGAGAGAAAACTTATTTTTCTATTTTTGTTTGGTTTTATTGTCAAAATTGTGGTCATAGATATTCCTGTGGTGTATTATGCCATTAATAATGTTGTTCATTTTCAATTCCCTTTCATAATTGTCTGTTCTTTTCTGAAAGTTTTGCCTATGTTTTTTGGTAGGGACATTGCTTACTGGCTCTATTGCAAATTCCTACTTTAGATGTGACATACACTTCATTTTGTTTGTTGTTGATTGTTTTTGAGTGTTCCAGATGTGCTTGTGCTAAATAATAGATTTGGCAAATCCTTTTATTTGGTATGTAGTGTAGATAGTTTAGATGGATTATAACTGTCACTAAGTGACAGTTTAAGGCCATTTAAGAGTTTGGCTTTCATTGGACAAGAAAGTAAGATGATCTAATGATTCTAGAATGTTTAGAGTAATATCTTAAATCAGTGAAAGCATTATAAAGCAAACAGTTTATAATTTCCATCTCTACTGATGGCTAAGTTGAAAGTCATTGAGAAATAAAGTAATATGTGCCCATAAAAATGTCTACATTATTCATAATCCCAGCAAAGATTAAAAAACAAAACCAAAACAGATGACAATGAGAGAAAAGTCAGTATAATCAAGTGGCACAATATGGCTATGAGATGCAGACACCTGCAACAGGACAAGAGAAGAGCTGGATAGGAACCAATAGTGCAAGAAGAGAGAATGTAAGATTTTCTACCATATTTATGTTAAGCTGGCTCATTTTTAATTTTATATATGCTGTTGGTTTTAGTGTTCACTATGAGAGTTGATTGAAAAGTCCTTAGGTTGACTAAGATACTTTCATAAAATGTGACCAAATGAGGTTTACTTTTCAACATAGACTCTCTTGTAGTTCATCCCATTGGTCAAAAATATCAACAGCAGATATGACATCATCACAAACTTTTCAGCCTACCTTAGTATGTATTTTTTTTTTTTTTTTGTGTTCTTTCTTGGATGTTTTTATCACTTGAGGGTCTGTTTATTTTGTATGCTTTTTTTTTTTTTTGCTTTGTGTCTAAAATGATTAGGATAATGCAAGGTTTTGAATGTTTCTTTGATGTAAATTCCTTCCTCTTGTAGGTGTTAAGGCTCTTTGATCAAATCCAACTATTACAAATTTTTTTATTGTAGTGTGTGTAAAAAAAAAAAAGAAGCAAACATGTAGCATACAATATCTAGGAAAGGTAGTGTGTGTTCAATCTTCAAATGTATTGAAGGATTTAGATTTAGTTGGTTGAGAGGATTTGGAATGGGCTGGTTTCTTGGAATTCGATAAAGAGAGAGTATGCAGTCACTCGTTCATTGCTTTTACTCTCAGGTTAACTTACTCCGGGGTGGTAGTGAGTGTTAAGACCACCTCCCAACAAGTGTCCTGATATGATACTAAACCACCTGATATTGAAGCAGCAGTCCTAGAACTTTGGGGAATATGTTGTACCTCTTTATTGCCATTACTCCCTGATTAACTCTGGTTTGGAGTGGCAGTACCTGTTAGGGCTCCATCTTTGGGTCATATAGAAATATTTAATCATTTTCTATACTTGAAACCATTTAACTGTGTTCAAACAAATGATGGATGTTAAATTGAATTATTAGTATTTCATAGCAATACTTGGAACCATTTGACTATTTAAATGAATAAATAATGTTGAATAGAATTACTATTGTCTTTAATTGGAATCATTTTGAGATGAGGCTTCTTTATCTGAGAATTAATTTTTTTTTAAAAAATTTATTGCGGACTTTTTGTCCTCATCTTGGTAGTTTTTGTGTTGTTTCTTCTTTCACTACGTTTCGGCCAAATTTCATCTCTGGCCTTCTTCAGGTGATTAACCGCGACCTCGGATAGGAATGCTGAGTCTTGTAACCGTATCCCTTGTAATTCCATAGTTGTTGTCTATCACACCACGTTTTTGACCAAGTAAACCTCTGGCCGGCTTGGGTAGGATTTGAAATCGCTATCTTCTGACAATGCTCACCTAGAACCGTAGAGACTCAACGCCTCTATCCGCTGTGCCACGGTCCCCGAAGGGCGATCAAGGATGGATTTTTTTTGGTCTTATAAATCCAATTATTTGTTCTCCTTATCTGGTCTTCCATAGTCAGGTCTGTACCGAATTTGTAATTGTTATTAATTGGAATCATTTTGAAATGAGGCTTCTTAATCTGAGAATTTATTTAAAAAAAAAAAAAAAATTATTTCTCAGATTGGCCGAAAACATATTGAAAGAAGAAACAACTCAAAAACTACCAAGATGAGGACAAAAAGTCTGCAATAAAAAAAAAAAAAAAAATTAATTCTCAGAATTACTATTGTTAAATAGCAATACTTGAAACCATTTAACTGTATGTGAACAAACGAGCTCTCTCATGTAAAAATTGTTATCTACAAACTATTGATTGACAAATCATATGTATATTTAATATATGTGTATAAACAGGATTTGGCATTAATTAACCTATAAGAGTTGGTATGTTGTAGAACACAAACAACCAACCAACTGGAGTTGTAGTGGTTGTTAGGTTTCAATTTATGGATCAAATAGGTTTGTTTGAAAGTTATTGGTATTAGATTGGAATACTCAAAACTGTATAACTATATGCAAATTATTTGTATTAAAAATAGTTACTTGAAACTATTTACAAATAATTATTATTAGATACTTGAAATCATAGCTGCTTGAAAATTAAATAATCCAACAAGGGTTGATATGCTGTTAAACCCAGCTAACCTAATCCAACTCAACTCAACTCAATTTCTTCAAAATATTGGTTTCTATCTTTTATATTAATCATATGTTTAATTTATTCAGTTTTATATTTTTTGTCATTTGTGTAGGCATGTTTAGCATAATGGTTATTATCAGAAATGGAATTGCAACCAAGTTCAAATTCTAAACAAAGTTGTTTGCATTTCATTTCGTGCTAGTGTCTTTGAGAAAGGTATGAATCTATTTTCTTTTCCTTCCAGCTATGAGTAAATAGTAAATTTCATGTATTAATAATATATAGTTAAGGTTCTTTTAAAGGAACCAGTTTTTTAGTTTAAACTGGTGGGGGGACCCCTGAATGTGTGTGTATGCAAGGACAATTATTGTTCAGCACTCATGATTAGTATAATGAATTTGAACAAATTTGACTCTACTCTTGCATATTTCAAGTTAGTAGGATTATGTTGAGTAATTAATCTTTCTATCATAAGATATAGGACGATTATTTATTTTTGCTACGAAAACAAATAATTTTTCACTCATCATCAATTGTGAGTATATTGTTTTAAATTCATTTTCTCATACTTAAGAGACTAAAAAGTGAACTTAGAATAATGATATATATGGTATAGTTTATTAATTGAATTATAATAATCTCCCCGCTGGAGATGGAACCAGTGACCACAGAATGCAGAGCTGAAACTCTGCCACTGAGCTTATTGTCCACATTGCACACAATCAATGTCAAATTAACTGAGGTGTCTTGTAGTTGCATCTGTAATCTTACAGAGGACACAGTCACTTCCAAGTTTGTCTTCCCAAGAGGATTGGAGATATGCATCCACGTAATCATAAATTCATGGGAAAGGAAATAAATATACATTTTTGTTTTTTAAATAAAAGAATTATATTATAAATTGAAACAGCTGTCCAGTGGTTCCATGTGTCATGCACTGTGCCTGCCGGATTTTCTGGTCATGGTAATTCAATTTATGATATAATTCCTCTATTTAAAGAATTATATTATAATTATATATTATATATTATATTATATCATTATATATTATATAATATATTATTATATATAATATATTATATATTATATTATGTTATATTATATATTATAATTATAATTATAATATAATTATAATATAATTTAAAGAATTATATTATAAATTGAAACAGCTGTCCAGTGGTTCCATGTGTCGTGCACTGTGCTTGCTGGATTTTCTGGTCATGGTAATTCAATTTATGATATAATTCCTCTATTTAAAGAATAAAAAAATATTTAGGCTTTGTTTTTGATAAAACATTCAGTTAATCCATTAGTATTGAAGAAATTCCAATGAAGTTTTATGCTATGTTTGACACAGTTCTGGTAACTGGAACATATCTTTACTACCTTGTTGGCTGGGGCTGTAGGATACACAGACGGCATCTTTGCAGAGGGGTAAGACCATCTCCATCCGAATGTCCTAGATATGACACTATACCATCTGATGGTGTGGATCCAGTTCTGGAGAATGTGGAGTACTCCTTCATTGCCATTACTCCCAGATCTATTATGACCTGTTAAGGTCATATGTGTGGGTCAAATAGGAATATTTAATCATTTCCTGTACCATTTAACTGTATGCAAATTAATTACTGATGTTAGGTTGAATTGTTAGTATTACATAGAAATACTTGAATCCATTTAACCGTGTGCAAACAAATGAGCTCTGGCTCATTTAAAAATGTTACCTTCAAACTATTCATTTGCAAATCATATCTAATCTAATCTAATCTATTATATATATATATATATATATATATATATATATATATATATATATATATATAAAATAATAAAGACACATTTTGTCTTGAAACCAAGACCCTTATCAGGAAACTTGAAAGGATCTTAATAAAATTATATAAACAAAATGTGTCTTTATTATTTAATCAAACATGCTTAAATGAAAGACTGCTGCCCAATTACACACCCACACACATATATAGGATTTGGCTTTAAATGACCTACAAGGGTTGATATGCCATATAACACAACCTACCAACCTGGAACATATTTTATACTTGATACACAGCTTATAAGTTGGATTCACAAAAAAACTTTATAGAATGCTTTCTATGTCTCAAAGCTATCAAAAGACAGTTAAAATTTTTGAAATGTGAGAAAAATGACAGTTTTCCTATTCAAATTTGTTTTGCTACAGTTGGAGTTGGGAAAATAACACTTTTCATTTCATCCTTTAGATTTTTTGACAAAGTTACAAAATTTCTTAACACTTTGTAATTTTTTATTATTTTATTTAGTGTGTATGTATAAAAATTAGAATTTGTTGTTTGATAAACAATTTTATTTAGTATATTCATTGTTTTATTTCTTATCTGTTTATTAACTATATATATATATAGAGAGAGCTTTTTAAGAATTGAGTCAAAATAGCTGTAGTATTTTTTTTCTTGTTTTCTTTTGACACAAAGTAATACAAAAAAAAAAACTTCAAAAGATTTAGATACCCTAACATCAAGAAAATAATCATTAAAAGATCAATACAATTAAGTTAATGTAAATTGCATGTGATCCCAAACAAATAAACTCGAATGGACACACCAATAGTGAACATTAAAATCTGTAAAGTTAGATTTTAAACTACAAAATGAAAGCAAACTGATATACAGGAATAATAATCTGTATACCATTTAATTTAAATAAAAAGAAAAAAAAGAAGATAATTCCCATTTTTTTACTTGAATATTTTTGTTTTTAGGACTTCATTGAATGTTTTGCTTTTGGTGTTATTTAGAGAGAGACTAATTTAAAAAGTTACACTCAGTGTTAAACTGTAAAACAGTTAACCATTAGGTCTGATATTCTCCATCTCAGTTGTTCATGACAACTGCTTTCAACAAATTCACCTTGAAGAAGGGAAAACTATAATTTTCAATCAGATTAAAAGATAGCACTCTCTTAAGAATATCAATCAGGTTTAGATAAGTCCTTTTATCGTGCTGTAGTTTTACCATACCAGAGTAATTGAAAAGGAAAAAAAAAATGAAGTACTTTTTTGTGGCATTTGAATAAAGCTTAGAATATTGCTTAAGAGGTTGATAAGTGCAAGGTCTTGGTCAAGGATACTCTGGAACTGTATTAGCTAGGAATATATAGCTCACAACAGTATTTCACATACCTGCATAGCTTGGAAAGAAAGAAAAAAAAATCGTGCCTTTTAGATGGTTTGGTCATCAATCAGGTGCCTTGAGTCATTTGTTGGGAAATTGAAAGCACTTATTATCTCTTTCCTGCTACTTAACTGGACCCTCTGGGACATTCTTTCTATTGTGGCTTCTTTAATAGTTATTTGTTACTTGTAATTTTAGGCTCCAATATGCTTTCCTTGGGACCAGGAAATTACTATTCCTGTATGTAATAGTGTAGATATCCAAAACAGTCTCTTTTGCAGATTGTAATATATTTTGAATAGTTATAAAATAAGGCACTTGCTGACCTTTTTTACTTATCACTTGACTATTGTAGCCAAAAAAAATAATAGCTCCATTGATAAATAATAGATTAACATTTTAGGTCATTTGGTGAAGTTCAGTTTTGATGTAATTATATGGGTGATTACTTCAGTTTTTTTAAGAAATATAATTACCCTGTTAATGATGCTAAGTATATGCTGACTGTATTCCCCTGCAGATGGAGTGAGACCCTTCCCATGAAAAAAGGGTTGTCCTGGGTATGGTACTCGGATACATCTGATGGTTAGACTCCAATTCTGGAGTATCTTTTCTTTGACATTATTCCCAGGTCCACTTTGACCTAGAGTGGTAGTACCTATTAGGGTTCCATCTATGGGTCAAATAAATCTAATAGAGTAATATCGATGAAAAGGTGTGCCTCAGAGCTTCAGAATTTAAGCTTTACCGTCAGATATTTAGTGTTATATCCAGGTTACTACTTTTTGGTGGATGGGGGAGTTGGTCTTCTCTGTCGAGGATGCGCTTTGCATATTCTAAATCCAGTTAACAGGGCTGTTATCAAACCTAGGTTTCTGGCTGAAAAATATCTGAAAAGGTAAAATATAATCTTACTTAATAGCTTGTAAGGCTATTAAATAACAGATGGCAACATTTATGGACGATTTAAAATATGATAATTGTATTATCTTTTCATAAGCAATAGCAATATAGAGATGGGTATTCCTTGTGTGGAATTTAGGCTACCTAATTATATGTATTTCTTGGTAGCAGTACAAATACCAGCTGCTTGAGTTCAAAGGGTTAGAAAGGTATTGAAAGTGTTGTGTCATGGTACAGCACTTATCGATATGCTTGTCTGCTTATATCGTGTCGTTTACAGAAAACATACGTAGTGATATTAATATCACTACTTTCTACCGGAAATAAAGAGGTTTTACACCTCTTGCTGATGTTTTGCTTCTTTATATGTGGGTGAGAGGGATCTTAATGGGGATCCAAATCAGATTCCATTCTTACTTGAATATTCGGGCTCTGGATTATGCTCTTCCTATTCACTTTATATGGACTCAACTGTATCACTTTCTTCTTCCATATCCACATCCTCCTCTATTCTGCTTCTTATCTAGTCTGCATGTGCTGGCACATTTCGTTGATGTTTGTTTATTAGGGCCACATTATGTCGTCTTTGCATAACGAAGTTGGCCCTTTCAGGAGCTGAGTCTTTGTGTTTTTGGTACCACACTTACTCATTTGTAGAGTAGGACTAGTGATAGATTAAACCTGTCTTCCCATCATTGCCAAAGGGCTATGTACATGTCCTGCATGTAGAATGGATCTGTAGCTCAGCAGTCATGGTAAATAATTGTCTACATCGTCTCTAGCATGATGTAATGCTTTTAACCCCATTTTAACCGTTTGTACCATTTGTTCCACTAACCCATTAAATTCAGTATGGTATCTGGGGATTTTATATGGCCTGCATTCTAGCCAAGATGACAAACTCTCATCACAAAATTCCGGGGCATTGTCTGTAACAGACACTTGTGGAATGCTATTCCTCGAAAAAAAAATCACTCCTAATATTTGTTTTATATCATTAACACAGACCATTTCAGGCCATGCTGAGAAGGAGTCGACTGAAATTAACAATAATCTGATACCATTGACGTATGTATAGTCCATGTGAACTCTACTTAATGGTTCTTTTTACGTTGGCCAAATGTGTACGGTGTATTTTCTAAAAATTTTCATTTCCATACATTTCAGGCATTTTTTTAAATGTATTCTTCAATATCACATGAGTATTCTGGCCACCATGCTTCAAGTTTCAAACTACTCTGAGTTGCTGCTATTCCACAATGATATCATGTACACTTTTAATGATATCCTTTTTTACTCATTGAGGTGGTACTATCAAGTCTCCGTTGCATATTACGTCATTGTCTATAGTTTAATCTGTCTCGCTACTTTATACAATCATTCTTATTCTACCTATTTTTTATGATTCTCCAATAAATATTGTTTAATAAGGGATCTCGTAGAGTTTCTGATTTTAAGCACTGATAGAGTTGTATGTCAGTTTCTACCCAGTGTAATATTTTGTCTTCCAAATTGTTAATTTCTTTTTCCTCATTATTGAATTTCAACTCAATAATGTATCAATGTAGGGTACTGTTCTCCCTTTTACGTACTCAAAATCAAAAGCTATTGACATAATAGCCCACCTTAAAATACATGACAACATTACTTTAGACAATTCTTTTTGAGGGTTGAAAATGAACTCCTATGGTCTGATTTCAATAAGAATTTTCGGCTCAATAAAAATTGTCTCGCCCTCTTCATGCTAAGGCTTCTTTTTCTATGTTAGAATAATTAGCTTTGGCAGAAGTTAATTTTCTAGGCAAGTACATAAATGGATGACCATCTTGTGATGATATCGCAGACACAGCCAATTCACTTGCATCAGTAGTAAATACAATTTTTTTTTTTTTTTTTTAGGGTCAAAAACTTTTACAACAGGCTTGTTCATTAATTCCTTTTTTTTACCCTGTTAGTTGTCTAGTTCTTTTCTCTACTTGAACTCGCTATTCTTTTTTTCTTAAATTTTCGCCAATGGTCCGGGAGACCTGGGTTCAATCCCAAGTCATGTCATACCAATGACTTTAAAAATGGTACTTGATACCTCCTTGCTTAACATTAAGCTATATAAGGTACGTGTCAAAGGTAAAGTGAAGCAATCTAGGAAAAGGAGTAGTGCCCTCCCTACACCTCAGTGTAGTAGCTATTGAAAAGGGCGTCTTCTGGTCACCCTCGAATAAGGTAAGGTATCAAGTCAGAACTTAGGAATATATCTATTGTAGAAATTTGCTAGTCCAAGAAAACTTACCAATTCTTTTTTGTTCATGGGTGTTGAAATTAGCTCTATTTTAAAATCAGGTCTGATGAAATACTTCTTTACATATCTTGAAGCCGAGAAAATTGATAGTCTTAAAATTGTTTTTACATTTGTCTGGATTTACACTTAACCTGGTCTTTTTTAATTCTTTTAAGTCTTTGGATTTTTTTTTGCTTTAGCAGTTCTTTGCTAGATTGCCCCTACACATATATCGTCCTGATAGATGATCATAGTTTCTGTTTTTCCAAGTCAAATGTTTTCGAGTAGTTTTTGAAAAATAGCCGATAGTGTCTTTATTCTGGAGGGAAGATGAGTCTATTATAACAAACCTATGAGAGTGTTTATGGTAGTTAACTTCTGGGAATATTTTATCAATCATTATTTGATTATATGCAGATTTCCCCCCCCCCCTGAATAGAACAGACCATCTCCAAAACTACCTAAAATTCAGTAGTAAGTAAACGTTAAAAGGAAGAAGAAAACATTTGAACACACAAGCCAACAGAGGAAGAGATGTATCAATATTGGTCAGTATGTCTTTAAGTCCTATTAATTTAAAATGCTGAATTTTTGTTTGTAAAATAATGCTTAAACTATGTGTTTTAAATGTAAAGACACGCTTACTCTACTATAAACCCAAATTGATTTTAAAGACTCTCTCTGTCCAAATGTCAGCGAACACGACAAAATGTTTTTGAATCTCTTCTATAATATAATTTAAAAATTCTTAAAGAAAGCCCTAACAGTAGTTTAGAAGAAAAAGTAAAAGCCTAAAACGCCAAAAAAAAAAAAAGCATTTGTAAAAGTTCTATAATTCCTGAAGCCTACTAGGTTCCCAACGGTAGTATAGAGAAAAAAACAAAACAAAAAAAAAACTAAATAGCCTAGGAAAATGTTCCAATACCGCCAAAAAAAAAAATTCAGTACCAGTGAAAGTCTGACAAAAGTACCTTGATCTTGGACTTTAACTAAGTTAAAACTTAAGAGAAAAAAAAAAAACAAACTTAAATCAAAATTACCCCCCCTTTTTTTTATATGTACGTACAGGTATTTGAATAAACCCATGGGCGACCAAACTCAATACCTAAACGGGTCCTGGATGTGAGTTTGACGACTTTACGCTCAGGATCGTTAGTTCGATCGGGGAACTACTGCTGCTCCTCTATAAGAGTGGCTTCTATAGAAGAGAATAAAACAGCCATCGAAAGATAACCATGACCCACACTCAAACCACATACACAAACCGCATCGCTCTTCGCACGGGTAAAAAAGGGGCGCGTCCTGCTGAGGTTGGAGCCCTGGCCTCAGTGCTCGAAAAATCAGCTACAGAGCTCAAACAATCAAAACTACTAAAATGCAAGCAAACACTACAAATAGCCACATTTAACGTAAGAACCTTATATAGAATAGGACAACTACCAGAGCTAATCGCATCAGCCGAAGAACATAAGATTGACATAATATGCATACAAGAACACAGATACATGCACACCGAAGATATCAAATATCACAAAACTGGCAATGGATGGTCGCTCGTCACTGTATCCGCATGGAAAAACTCTGTCAACGCCGCAGTAGGAGGGGTAGGATTACTTATAGGACCTAGAGCATTAAAAACACTAAATAGCGTTGAGAAAATACAACCTAGAATGATGGCAGCTACTTTTAACGGCAACCCCAGAGCAACAATCATCTCCTGCTACAGCCCCACCAATATTAGTGAAGAAACTGAACTAGTCACCTTCTACGCTGAGTTATCCTCATTAGTGCGTAGCATCCCGAAACACAACATGTTAGTCATTGGCGGAAACATGAAAGCCCAAATTGGGAAAAACAGAAACAACAAATACAGCCTCCACAACACGTCAAATAGGAATGGGCAACATCTAACAGATTTCATGATAGAAAATAGATTAGCATGCCTCAATACAAACTACCAAAAAAGGGAGGGCAAACTATGGACATACACGTATGCAAACAATACTAAAGCTCAGATAGACTATGTCCTTATAAACAAGAAATCGAAAAATAGTGCAATGAATTGCGAGGCATACTCCTCTTTTGAGGGTGTGTCCACCGATCACCGAATAGTCACGGCGAAAATACGGTTAAGCCTACGAAAAAACGCCAAACGAACAGCGACCACCAAACACTATGACTGGGCCCTATTGAACAACAGAGATATAAGAGATAAATACGTATTAGAATTAAGAAACAGATTCGAAACACTACAAGAAAAGACCGAAAAAAGTACACCAAACGACGAATATGAAAATTTCGTCAATGCACACCTCAAGGCAGCAGCGAAATGCATTCCAACAAAACTCAAAACTAAATATAGAGTCCCTTGGGAAACTTTAGCGGTGAGAGAAAAATGTGCACTAGTGAAAACAGCCTCCAAAAACTATCGAAAAAACCCAACAAACCCAAATGCCTTAAAACTAAAAACAGCACATATCAATTAGCAGGCGTATATATAAAGGAACAGATAGAATACATTCAAAATCAGATAGATAAGATTAGAGACTCAGTGGAAGATAGACAATCTAGGATAGCCTGGCAAACAATAAACGAAGTGAGTAGAAGAAAGAACACAGCCAAAGCAAAACTGAAAGCAGCAAACCAACAAGAAAGAATAAAACTGTGGAAACAGCACTTCGAAAACTTACTAGGAAACCCACCGAAAATAACACATGAACCAATCACCAGAATAATTAGCAAACAATTAGACATTAAACTAGGACCGTTCACACAAGAAGAACTCGACTCGGTTCTCAGAAAAATTAAAAATAGGAAAGCTGCAGGGCTGGACGAAATTCCCCCGGAAGTATGGAAGACCAGACAATTCGATGACATACTGCTCCGACACTGCAACGCAGTATACAATCAAAATCCGATAGATAGATGGATGAAGGGATGCATACTCCCCTTCCCTAAAAAGGGGGACCTCGGATTAGCCAAAAACTACCGAGGCATAACACTTACATCCATAGCAGCCAAAATCTACAATGCCCTACTACGAAACCGCATAGAACCCGAAATCGACAACATACTTAGAAAAAACCAAAATGGCTTCCGAAGAAATAGATCCACGACCTCACAAATATTAACCATCCGTAGAATCCTTGAAGGTGTACGGGCAAAAAACCTACAAGCGACATTAATTTTTGTTGACTTTACCAAGGCTTTCGATTCCATTCACAGAGGAAAGATGGAACAAATCCTACTAGCGTACGGCATACCTAAAGAAACCGTAGCGGCAATAACGATTCTCTATAGAAACACTAAAGTAAAAGTACGATCACCAGATGGAGACACAGAATACTTCGACATTGTAGCAGGAGTACTACAAGGGGACACGCTGGCTCCGTACCTCTTTATCATTTCTCTAGACTACGTACTTAGAACATCGATTGACAAAATCAAAGAGAATGGCTTCGAACTGACGAAGAAAAGAAGCAGAAGGTACCCCGCAACAACAATTACCGACGCCGACTACGCCGATGACATAGCGATACTGGCAAATACACCTGACCAAGCCGAAACACTACTGCATAGTTTGGAACGAGCAGCAGCAAACATAGGCCTCTATGTTAATGCACACAAAACGGAATATATGTGCTATAATCAAACGGGGGACATCTCCACTCTAGAAGGAACCCCTCTGAAACTAGTAGACAAATTCACTTACCTAGGAAGCAGCGTCGAATCAACCGAAAAGGACATCGAAACGAGGTTAGCGAAAGCATAGACAGCTATCAATAGGTTATCAATTATTTGGAAATCAGACCTAACCAATAAAATGAAACGCAGTTTCTTCCAGGCAGCGGTCACATCGATACTGCTATATGGCTGCACTACATGGACGCTAACAAAACGGCTGGAGAAGAAGCTAGACGGCAATTACACAAGAATGCTACATGCAATCTTAAACAAGTCCTGACGACAACACCCTACAAGACACCAACTGTACGGCCACCTGCCCCCTATCACGAAAACTATTCAAGTTAGACGAGCCAGACATGCAGGACACTGCTGGAGAAGCAGGGACGAACTCATAAGAGATGTACTCTTATGGACCCCCACACATGGCCGTGCAAAAGCAGGACGACCAGCATGAACATACATTCAGCAGCTATGTGAGGATACGGGATGTTGTCCTGAAGACCTACCTAGGGCGATGAATGATAGGGAGGAGTGGCGAGAGAGGGTCAGGGATATCCGTGCTACCAGCGCGATATGATGATGATGATGATTTGTTAACTATTTGGTGCCTGCAAATTCATATAGAATTGTTTCTACATTAGGAATGGGGTATGAGTCAGAACAAATTTTATGGTTAACACTGATTTTGAAGTCCCCACAAATTCTCAGATATTTTTCATGCTTCTATACAACAATGATTGGTGATGCCCTGTCACTACCTCCTTTAGGTGCTCTTTCCAAAATTCCTTACTGCATTATTTCTTTTAATTTTTTATGACTATAGGTAGCATATGAATTGGTATCTTCCTAGATTCATAATAAGAGTGAGATGGATATTTTCTTTCAATTCAACTGTAGTTTTGTAGCCTTTTAAGGTGTTGATATTCTGGTCTTCCACTTTAACATAATCAATTTTTGTGTATCCACTTTCAACACATCTGTTCCCATCATCCCATGAAATTTCCAACAATCCACTACAACTATTGAAACTATCTCAAACCCCTCTTTTGTTTCAAAAGAGGCCTTGAATGTTCCTTGAGTTTTGATGTGTGTCTCATCAAACTGTCTGAGTTTAAAATGCATTTTTTAAAAGTTAGGGTTGACCTAATTGTTCCCCCAAATTTCAGGGTGTCAGATTAAGGTCACTTCCCATATCGGCTTGGATCTCAAATACAATGCCATTTATTTCAATTTTCTCTCTGGTGTTTCTTGTTTTCTTTTGAAGACTTCTTCTGGTACCTGCTCTCTTGAGTGTGTCTTATTTTTGAACCTGCAGACACTTGAAAAAATATTCAACTTCTTGCAACTTCTGCAAACTTGTCCAAAAGAAGAACATTTGTTTGTGTCCCTTTCATGTTGCAATATTTGCAGATGTCAAATTCTTCTTTTTCATTTGAGGTATTTACTTCAAACACACAAGGAGGGTTTATTTGTTGCGTAATGGTTATAGCAGTGGACTACGGAATTGTAGTGAGTGAGTTCCAGTCATACTATTACGTTCACTTTGGGGTAAATACCCTTGGGAAAGGTATGAACCTCCTTATCCTCCCAACTATAAGTTAAATAGCACCATAACTGTTCTTCTAGAAGAGTTGATTTGGTATTAAATAATCCAAAAAAGTTGATATGCAATTAAAAAGAACAAACAAACACACAAGCATTTCCTTGAGTTGTTTTATCTGGTCTCTAAGCCCCATTTGCTGTAAAAATTCTACACGGGTGTCTAACGACAAGTCCTGTGTTTGTAATTGTTCCAGCATTTTAAAAAATTTTTTTGCTTTGTCACTTAGTCCCTCGATAATTCCTAACTGAACAGTTCTTAGATGGTCATTTCTTTTGTCCCAAGCTTTTTGAACTCTCAGAATCTTGATGCCTGCTTCAATCTGTGAATATACTTAAGATAGTTTCATTCTATTCCTGTATTTTTGACAAGAATTTCATCCTCTCCACAATGACCAATTTTTTTCTTTGGCCTCAGATTCTTTTTCATTATTTGGGACACTTCTTCAAATGTCGTATCCTTCAACTCTCTAATGTAGATCATGAAGGTTATTTTCGTTGTAGCTTCACATTCAGTGTAAGCCAAGAATGAATCCATTATTTGTTTTTTTTTTTTCCTCCTATGTCTCTCTCGTCTTTTAGTTTTTTTCAACCTGGCGTAGGCTGAAAAAACACTTTATCCATGTCTCTACATAATCAGGTTTTTTGCATAGCATTAGAGGATTTATCACTGACTCCATGTTGTCGGATCGTAGTACAGCACTTGTTGATACATAAGTGTGTCTAGTAGACTGACAACACACATCCATTTATGTCATGATATGTTAATAAACCAGAAAATTTTTTTATTGATTTTTATAACTAAAGAGTTTTATACAATTATCTAAAACCTGAAGATATATTCAGTGTATTATATTGGTTGTGTTAAGTAGAAACAAGTAGTACTTTGTTTTATTCTTAAAACAGAATCTCCTTTGTTTTCCCTTTGCCAAGGTGCAGGCCTGAGAAAAGTTTATATGGAAGATGGTCAGTTGCCCAAGTAGTAGGTCTCTCCTCTTTATGCCACTAATATTGTCCAAAGAAAGAGAACAATCCAGATTAGCTCTAATGATGTTATATCAATTGCCAGAACAATTTTGAAGACAGGTCTTAACCCTTTGAGACCTGAGCTCTTGAGCCTAAATTTACCATGTGCTATTTGAGCATGATCTCTGGACCAGTATGTTTGTACTATGGTGTGTGTATGTAGAGGTGGGGAAATAAATGTATTACTGGTATACTGGGCTCAAAGGGTTAAGGTTCCAGCTCCATATTTGTATTCAGTGTTTACTTCGGAAAACTTTCTCATGTGTATGTATGTATATATGATAACTAGGCAACAGTAGTTTGAATTTAGAACTGTTCTTCTCTTAGACTAGGTGCCATCCAGAATTAACAGTCCAGTTTGTCTTACAGTTTTCTTTACAAATAATGCCTTGTCTGTGGGCCATGGAATATGCTGACTGTATCCACTGCAGAGGAGTAAGACCCCACCAGAAAAGGGTGCTCTGATTATGACACTAAACTGCATCTGATGGTGAGGATACAGTTCTAGGAAGTGTAGAGTACTCTTTTATTACCATCAATCTCTGGTACACTGTCATCTTGAGTGATAGTATCTATTAGGTTCTTAACTATAGTTGAAATAGATGTGTTTAAATGTAACTAGCAATGCTCACACCACCCTTATACTCCATGGAAATTGACATATTTGTCATTTTATTTTCTCCTGTCTCACCAATAAAGTTATTAAAAAAAAGGGTGGGGGAGAGTCCCCATGGTGTCATGGCTAATATACTGAACTTTGACACCAGAGAAAGAAAGTTCAAACTTCAGTGAAGAGCTGTTATGTTCACTCTTGGACTAATAACCTTAGGAAAGGTATGAACCTCCTCATCCCCCAACTGTGGGTTGAATAGTACCACTGCTATTCTTTTTCAAGGATGGTTTTGACATGAAATAACCCACAAAGGTTGATATACCATTAAAAATAGAACAAACCAAACCAAACCAAAAAGTTAGAAACAAATAATACACATATAAAAAATCTTCATAAACTTGTAGGTAATTCAATTTCCTTTCATTTGATGTATTTTTTGACTGGATTTCATCAGTTTATAGCAATTTTATAAGCATTTTTCAGTGGTCCCCATTTTTTAGTGTTTTCAAGTGCAGTAAGCATTGCTACTATAAGAAGCTTAAGTAATGAGTTAAATTTTTTTTCTTTTTTGTGATTCCATGATATTCATTAGCAAATCCTACCAGTACATACCAAAATTCATTGCTTTAGTTTTAAGTTTTTGCTGTAAATGAGTTTTGTCAATGGAAAAAAATAATTTTGTCCAAAAATTTTCAGGAAAATTGGGGCCTTTTTTTTGTAGTTTTTCCCCCATTTCAAGTGTATATGTTTTGAAGTTTTGGATGGATTTTGATAATTCAAAAATCTTAAATCCATCTATATTATAAAAATATCTTATTTGTTATTGAAAAATCTCATTTAAAATTTTTTACGAGCATTACTAACATCTGTGCAAATTATTTGTGTTAAGATGGTTACTTGAAGCTATAATTCTTTACTAAGCATTACAATTAGTTTTTGTTAAACAAACGGTTATTATAAGTTTAGGTGCTCAAACAAATGACTATTATTAAATGGAAATAATCATTTAAAACCATGTAATTATTGGGAATAATTGAAGCCATACAACTATGTGCAAATTATTTGTATTTGATAGGAATATTTGATATCCTATAAACTTAAGAAACAACTATGTAAATATAATTTAGAATGTATGCAATTCCCTAAACTCTAGGCATAAAATAACCCTTAGTGGGTTGTGACATACCATTAAAATCAGTCGCTATTGAATTTGAATACCTTATGGTATCTACTGCAAATGCTCTAAGTACAATTTATTAAACTCATGTATATTTGAAATCCAGTTTCTGGCTAACATTTGTTTTAGGGTGGTCCGCATGTCCACCTGATACCCACTCAGTTGCTCTTGTAACCATTCATAATGAATGAAAAAAATATCCTTATCTTAGTAAAATGATCTCTTGGGCAGTAATCAGCACTACTTTAGGGTGTTGCTCAATATTAGTTAGGTACTCCATTTAATTTTAACTAGTAAACAAAGTAATAATGGGGAAGTGGGAGTCTGTCCTTGTGGCAGAATGGCTAAACTGCTGGACTGCCACCTCAAAGTAAACTAGTTCAAACTCCAGTTGGGCTATTATGTTCACTTCTGGACTAATACCTTTGGGAAAGGTATTTACTCTCTTATCCCCCACCATCCATCATTAGCTATTAGTTAAATAGTATTACTGCTGTTCTTCTACAAGGATGGGTTTGGCATTAGATAAACCATGAAGGTTGATATGCCATTAAACAAAGAAACCAATTAATGTGAAGATTAAAAATATTTTTTAAAAGTTTTATATGCACATCTAAAATCCTTATTTTACAACCCTCCACACACACTGCTAAGGACTTTTGAAATTTGTTGTAAAAGCTTATTTCGTCTTTTTTTTTTGTCTGTTGAAAAGCATTAGCTTTTAAAAAACCATTATTTTAAACTTTAGCCTACAGTAAGATTATTTTGCTAAGTATAAGTAAATATTCTTTTTAATCCTTGAAGAAATTAATTTATCAATTCCACAAATTTGTCTTTTCTGGCATTTGGTTTGTATAGTGTGTATAAAAATCGGGAAGCAAGAAATTGGCACTGATCAGGAATTGTTATAGGTAGTATATTATGAAGTATTGCCCATAAATGTTTTTTTTTTTTTTTTAACAATTTTTATGGAAAATCTCTCTAACCTGATATAGTCATGAGGATGCTACAAATTTAGTGTCTTGGACTGGAATACCTTGGCAGAGCCCATCTCTTTCAAAAATTTGTTGGAATTCTATTTTCCTTCTACACTGGTTACCATACCAAAGTTAGAGCTCTGTCTTTCATACTGCTTACCTATCTAGAGAGACAATAGTTGGATTCACACCCTTCCTAAAGGAATTAGTACTTTGTGAAATGGAAACAATCTTCAGGATTTGAACTTGGGTTGTGAGTCCAATTCCTATGATGATAACAGTTACATCATGAATGCCTCTAAGCTATCCTTGAATATTTAATAAGTTTCACTTCATACAATGGTGGTTGTAGGCATGTGGGAGGCTTTTTCACCAGTCTTTCTGTTCAGAGAGACCAGATCTCTCTAATGTGGGCAGGGAAGAGTTAATCTCTACAGAAAATAAGCATTCAAAATTTTGGCTTGAACATTTTGAGAAATGCTTAACAATTTCAGCCATTAAGCAGGCCTGCTGACTTTTTGCTTTCGGTAAAAGGGATAACTGCATATGTCGTGTGTAAAAGAACGTTTTCTGAATAATTAGATCAGTCCTTAGCCCAAGTGTGGGTGGATTTACTGTTCTGGATGAAGTTTCTCTAGAGGAGTAGAATAGGAAGAAAAATGACCTCTTTTGTGTGAGATATTGGGCACTCAAAATGAGTGAAGAGGAAATCCTTTTTTATTCATTCATTTTTAAAAAAAAAATTTTTTATTCCAGTCTCTAAATCAACATAAAGGCAACATTCAAGTTGACTGCGCAATATATGATATTGTAGATATTATAATGTTTGATACCAAAGGAATAGTATCAAAGACTTGAATTTGGTACAGATAGATTCAGATCAATGGGCTGACACTAAAGGCAATTCAGGATTTTTCAGTGTGTTTATACACACAGACACAGATGCACACACTCACAATATGGCAGTTGTTTACATAGAGAAGTCATTTAACCTTGGCTAGAATCCATGCATTGTTTTGGAGGTTCATTCCAGAGGGACATCAATTTGCAAAAGGTTTTGTTCTTTCAGATAAAGATAATTGTATTTGGAATTTTTTGTTGGTTTTCTTTCAAAGTTTGTTAGTGATTGATAAACTAAGAAAAGGATCTGTCCAAAATAGTGAATTATAATAAACAATATGTATGAAAAAATTAAATAACTTTTTTATTTTCAGAAAATTATCAGTAAATATCTCAAGGAGATTTATTGCAAAAATTCATTGTGATAGAATTAGATGAAACTTGATTGTGCTGAGTTATTGAGAATTTAAGATGTTTTTTCTTTTTATTTTTTTATAAACAAATCCTTTGTTAGCGAGGCTTAGAATACACTGAAGATAACCCTCCTCCAAAGCGGTGTTCTGGGTATGGCACTGAACTGCATTTGACGGTAGACTTCAGTTCTGAAGCTTAGGGGAGTGTAGAGTATCTCTTCATTGTCATTACTCCCAGGTCCACTATGACCTGGAGTGGTAATACATGTTAGGGGTTTCATCCAGAAGCCAAATACATCTGTTTGCTAATTATTTATGTTTGATAGTATTGTAACTGTAGTAATGTTATTATTCACTGGTTAATAGACTGCAAGGAAATGCTGGAAAAAGTCATGTCACGTGAAGTACATGGATTAACAATACATTGTAGACACTTAGAATAGTTGAATATAGCAAGTATATGATTGCTCTTACTCTGGTGACAGTGTGCCACCTGCTGTTCCATTCATATTCATAAACTAAGCAGATAGGAATACCTGACATCATATAACAGTGAAAAAAAATCCAATAAACTACACAAAAAAATGTAAATATGACATCACAATTCCCTAACCTCTTGGCATAAATTAACCCCACACCAGTTGAAATGCAGTTAAAAATCAACTGATCAAAAATAAAGATTTTTTTTTTAATGTTGATGTTAAATTACACTAATAATGACTTACTACAAGAGTTGTTCAACTTGTCAAAATTGATGATCAGAATGGAACTCATAAGTCATTCTACTTCTATTGCATTATTTATTGGGTTTTTAGCATATTTTAGTATTAATGTGTAAGCAGGGAAGGTGTACACTATAAAAACAGTATCAGCAAAGTGACTTTAAAATTACATTTCTAACAGTTCATGTTCCCTTTGCACTAATTACCCTCAGAAAAGCATGAAACCCACTTTTCCCTATTATCCTGTTATCAGATATCTTGACAAATTCTTGCCAATGGCATGTCCCATTCGACAGAGTAAAGTAATCTCTAGTACTTATCACTTTCTTATATCTATAAATGAAGCTCAGGCAGTATCAATTGAAAGCTGTTACCTCCATAGTCAACCTTGGCAGTATTCTTATTACTAATCTGATGCAAAATCTATCACTTTTTTGAAATTCTTCATTTAAATAGCATCCTTATTCAATCATCGAAATGTTTTCCCAGCCGTTCTATGATTTTTTATCGTGTTTCAGCTCTGCCGTGTAATGTATAATAAAAAAGAATTTAGTTGTGATTTGGTCAATTCTTTGAGAAATCTTTAAATATCTTTTATTTGCTGATGAAACAAGCAAGTGATAATCTGAAGGGGATAGATCTATAGAATACACAGCATTTGGAAATATTTCCCATTCCAGTTATAGAATTGTTTTGCAAATGATTTGTGTTAAGAATAGTTACTTGAAGCTATAATTTTTTTGACTAAGGATTATTATTAGTTATTTGAAACTATGAAATTGTATGCAAACAAATGACTAATATTAAATAGAATTAATTACTTGAAACCATATAATTTTTAGTATTAGATAGGAATACTAGAAACCGTACAACTTTGTACAAATTATTTATTTTAGATAGGAATACATGATATATATAACTGTGTGCAAAAAATCTCATGAGAAACACCTACATAAAAAATAGAGAAAAATATACAATGAATTCAGTTCCCTAACCTCTACATATAAAATAACCCTGGACAGGTTGACATGCTATTAAAATTAATCAATGTAGAATTGTTTCTGATACATCATCATAACCTACAACATGAGGACTGGCGTTGTCAAAAAGCAAAAGAAGTCAAATTTTTTCTTCTGGTATTTTATTTTCAAAGCATTTTTCAAATATGCCAGCAATTCATCTCAAAGGTTTTTCTTTTGATATTACCAAATGCAGATTTCCCCCAATTGATTCCATGTAGGAAAACATAATGAAAACTGTTCTAGATTTTTCTTTCACCAGGATCCTTATAAGTTCATTTTTCATTGACAATGTTTTTGTTTTTTTTTGTTGTTTTTTTTTCTTTTTCAAAAATGAATTTGGTCCCAAGGAAGAAAAAAACAAACGTTTAAATGCTGACAGATATTCATTTACCTAAGTTTAAATCAAAACCTATTTCTGAAATTCTGAACTTTTCATTATACCTGTCAATAATGTATGAAAGTTGATAGAAACAATACCAATCTGAGCTAACTTCAAGGACATTTCTCAGATTTCTCTAACATTTGATTTAAAAGGCTATGATACTTCAGTTAAGTAGATTGAAGTACTTTTCTTTGCTGTAATTATTTTTTCTGTGTGTGAATGGAGTAGATGAAAGAAGGTGAGTGTGAAAAACTTCAAGGCACAAAATGGAGGGAGATGATTGTCAGTTATTTTGGATTTACATTGGATTGGAAGAATTTATTCAGAAATCAAATAATAAGATATTGTAATTTTCATTTACACTAAATAGAGCTGTTCTTCTGAAAATCGGTGAGTTAAACAAAAAAAAAATCCCCCAAAGGATGACAGTGAAAACTTGATGCATTAATATAGTATGTATTTAATCTAAATTTTGTTTGCCTTCCCGTAAGTCGGTTTATTTATCATCTCAAAGATGAGACAAGCAGTAGTCAATGGAAAACTTCTTCCTTAGCATAACTGAAAATACAGTGCTTACAACTGAGATATATTAACTACAAAGATTGTAAATAGACTTGAATAAAGTTATGGAAATGAAAAATTATTGACAGATGATTAAAAAATATCTTTCAGCATCTTTAGTTGACCTTTCAAAAATATTACTAGTCTGTAAACCAGCATCAAAAACCTTTTTGAACATCTTTAGTTTAAATTTTTTGTACTCGTTGAATTATTTGATAAAGAATAAAATAAATTAGTTATGTTACAATTTTAGATAATGTTCCATATTTTATCAGGAAAGAATCAAATGAAAATGTGGCAACTATGAATTTGTTAGATGAAAAATATAAATTAATTTGTTTAAAAGAAAAACTGGCTTGATTAACATGGAGTAAAAACTTGTATTTCTTGAAGGCTTAAGATGAGTTGTGAATATTGAATGTGTTCTGTTTTTTGTTTTGACTTTCTTTCTTCAGTTTCTTCTACGTTTTCTTTAAGATGTAAAAATATTTTTCTGACTTGATCAATTTCACCAAATTTCAATGACTGCTGTTGATGTTTTGCTTCAAACTTGAGTATTTGAATGTTTAAAAAGGCCTCTAAGGATGATTCAAATAGGTGGAAATAAAATTTTGGTAGTGACATTTCAAACTTGTCTAGAAATTTGCTGAAAGTCATTCACATACTGGAAGGACTCCACTAATCAGAAAATATTAAATAAATGCAGGTGGTAATGGGAGACGGAAGAAAAAAAGGCAGTGTAAGAATCTGGCAATTCCACCTATTGTCCAAGAAGTAGCTAGGCATTTTAAATGTTTGAAATGCCTATTCTTATCTGACATACAGGGTTTCAGCTAAACATTGCATCATTCAGATCTGTCACTTCATCTACAGTCCAGATATAGTGCTCTCTGATTTCTGGCTTTTCCTAAAGCTAGAATTGTCATTGAAAAAGAGATTTCAGACTGGATAAGCTTTTGGAGAATACAATGTGGCAGCTGATGACAATTCAGGAAGAGAATGATGCAGTATGTTTTAAAAAATGTATAACTGATGTTGGGATATTCCCTGCAGAGGGTGAGGGTGATATCCCAGCATCATCTTTAAAAAGAGGTGCCCTGGGCATGACCTTAATCTGCATCGGATAGTGAGGCTCTGGGGGAGTGTGGCATATTTCTTCATTGCCATTCCTCTTGAGTCCACTCTGACTGGAGTGGTAGAACCTGTGGGAGTCCCATTTATGAATCAAATAGATCTTAAATTTGTATTAGATAAGAATACCTGATACCATATAACTGTATAGATTATTTGTATTAAGAAGAGTTAGTTGAGGCTATGATTGTTTTCTAAGGATTATAATTATTTGTTGATTATATAAATGTGTATAAAATATTAGTATTACATAGGAATCTATGCAAATCATTTGTAGTTGATTGGAATACTTCATCTCATAACTGCAAAGAAATTATTAAAAACAAAAAATGCAATGGTGGAACATTGAAAATGATTATTACAATCTAACATTTAGAAATGAATAACATTTTGGCATTAAATAACCTATAAGGAGTTGATATGCTATTGAATAAAACAAATGAACAAAAGAAAGATGAATATATTTCCCTACAAAAGTTGTCTTAATTGATAAAACCAAATCTACAGTTTTTCCATTCAAGTTTTATTTAAAAAAGATTTTTTTTATTGTAACCTTATTTCGTTTGGCATATATATCAATTATTGAAAAACTTTTTAAATAGAAAACAAATAATCTATCCAAGAATGTTGTTGTTGTTGTTTAAATTCATGTATTCTGTGGTATTTCCATTGGTAAAACTTGATATCATGGAACTGTGTAAGCAAAGGTTTATTTACAAACAAAAATAAGTGCAATGGAATATTAGAAATATAGTTATGATTGTAACCAAACATTTCGAAATGAATCAAATAACCGACAAAGGCTGTTAAACAAATAAACTAAACCAATATTTCTGGGTTATAACATCCAAAGATATTTCATCTTAAATTTTTTTTTTTTTTTTTTTAACAGAATAGCCATTGTCTAGTCTTTGGTAAATGGTGCCAACATCTGTAAATTGCAGTAAAAACCATAACATCAAAAGTCATCTGATCAAAAGACTCAGTGAGAATCAGCTTTCAGTTTCTGTGAAAAATGACTCTGACAGGCGAAAATCTGGATGTGGATAAGATTTATACATTATAAATATGAACAACAGAATAAATAAACTTTTAAAAAAATGTTGTTATAGGTTCTGGACTTGTTCATAAGTTTTCCCAAAGATTATTTAGAGGAGAGGGAGAGAGAGAGAGAGAGAAAAAAAAAAGCTAAAAATTTGTTAATGTAATCATCTTTCCGTGTTTTTATTACTTTTTTTTTTTTTATCTTGTTATTCTTACCTTTTGAAACAGAGACAAAAGACTAGAGAAATGATCTGTACATTTGTAAACTGATAAATCATCTCATTACTCTAGTGAAAAATTAAAATAAAGAATTTGGAAAAATGCCAATTCACACTCATCAAAAATATGATACCGGCTGCTTCTTTCTCTTTACCTGTACTGCGTAAACATAGATACATCGACACAGACACAAACTCGTTGTGTATCCGAGCGTCTGTGTATCCAGAGATCCATCAGTGTATTCATGTGTATCTGCATTCATTATGAATCTTATATTATCTTATTTTGAGAGTTTTGGAAATTGCAACTTAATAACTGACTTAATGGTAATTGTTTTACACGGCGGTTATTTTAGAGCTGTTGGCTATGTTTGTGGACTTGCTAATGCATAAGGAAGGAAAGTAATTAAAACTCTAGGAAAGATGAAAATAAACAGTGTGTTTGGCACTGAAAGGAAAGAAAATAAATTTGAAACAAATAAGAAAACTTTCTTTTTATTTATTTTTTTTTCATTTTTTATTTTTTTGGTTCATTCTTCTGTTTTTAAATCGGGTCCTATTTATTTATTGATTGTTATTCTTATGCAATTGATAAAAAGTTATATTGTTAGGAAAAAAGTGATTAAACCAATACTATGATTTATCATTTAATTTTTATTTTTTCCTTCTGTCTTAATAAAATTCTCTCGTTCACACACACACACACACACACACATATATATATATATATATATATATATATATATATATATATATATATATATATATATAACTATAACCCAGAAAAACGTCATATTATAGCAATATTTTTATTACGACAATGCTCTTAGAGAATAAAGCAAATTTGAGTCCAATTTGCAAGTAAATGATAATTTTGTTTTTAATGATCCAAATTGATATAATGAAGATAACTATGAAATACTAATTAAAATCTGTCACTCTTTCTTGAATGGAAACCTCAATATCATGGATTGCTGTTAGGATTGGGTACCCAATTTGATGGTGCATAGTCTAGTTCTAAATAAAATTGGTCTGTTTGTTTGTCATGGATGACTATTGGAAATTCTGGATTGATGCTAATAATTCTTTCAATCCATAAATCCTGTCTCATTTACGGGAAAAAGAAAAATCAAAGATTGTGTTGGGAATCTATTTTGAGAAAAATCCAGTTTTTGTATGTATACTATCATAATACAGCAAAAATAGAACATTGTAGTGAGATTTTTTTATCATTATGATTGCATTACAATGCTCTGACTTAATGAATAAAGCGATTTCCAATCCAATTTGAAATATATTAATAGTATAGTATCTACATTTGTGCTCATCCTGAGCATTTTAATTTCTCATGAGGGTTAATTAAGAAATGTTTATTATAGAGTAATTCTGTTTGTTTATTTGGAATTCCTTTGAGCATTGCTAGAAATATCTTATATTTTATATATGAGTATTATGCAAATTTACATTCTTTATATATATATATATATATATATATATATATATATAAGAGAGAGAGAGCAAGATTTTATCTGAAAAGTATTATAAGTAAAAAATAAAAAATAATCAGCAACTTTGTATAATGTTTCAATATACTTTGTCACTCATCAGAAGCAATTTTATGAATATGATAATTTTGATGAAAATGTTATTGACTCAAGTTGTATGCTCAAATATTAATTCAGACATGATTGCATGTTAGTTTTGGCCAAAGAATGGTGTGAGTGTTATAATTGAAACAATTCTGCTGAGACTGTTTATATGAAATTAAAGTTATGTTTTTATTTTACTGGCTTATTGGCCTAGGGGTTAGAGTGTTTGCCAATGGCCTGGTAGACTGAGGTTCAATCCCAGGTCGAGTCATACCAAAGACTCAAAAAATGGTGCTTGATGCCGCCTTGCTTAATACTAAGCATTATAAGGTAAGGATCAAGGGTGAAGTGGAGCAATCCATGGAATGGAGTAGCGCCCTCCCTTACACCTCTGTGTAGTAGCTATTGAAAAGGGAACCATCGAGTCACCCTCGACTATAGTTGCTAACTTTACTTTTTTTTTTCTATTTCCCTCTTCTTGAGATTTTAGGTTCTTTCAACATACCAACCATCTTCAATGTTTTACTGCATTTAATTCTTTTTATTTTAACAATTTGTTCAGTATGCTGTCTCCGCAATTAGAAAATTGCTTCTGGGGATTGCACAGTTATTCTTCAGCAATGTTGTTGGTTTGTTCCTCATCTATGAGGATCAATGGAAAATGGTCTGTCTATAATTTTTTTTTTCTTTTAGGTAAGGAAAAAAAAAAAGAAAAGTAAATCAGTTACATAAATAGAAGCAGTCTAAATAATCTTATTGAGGGATTTAAAATAGCAATAAAATCTTTGAATCTACAACCAAGAAGGGTAATTCACATTATCATGTTTTTTAACCAAATATTTATTTCCTTTTATTAAATGAATCTACAGGTTAATGGCTCATGTACACAGTTATTAAAGAAATGGAAATGCTAAGCCCAGTCGGCTGGTGCTGTTGAATAGACTGACTACATCACTGCAGAGGGGTAAGACTCCTTCAACCAGTGTCCTGGATATGACATTAAACCATCTGATGGTTTGCCCAGTTGGCTGGCACTGTAGAATACACCGACTGCTTCTTTGCAGAGGGGTAAGACACCCCAATGAGTGTCCTGGATATGACACTAAACAATCTGATTGTGAGGTTCCAGTGATGCTGGAGCTTTGGGGAATGTGGAGTACCCCTTTGGTGTCATCACTCTCAGGTCAACTCTGGCCTGGAGTGGTAGCACCTGATAAGGGTCCTATCTATGGGTTAAATAGAACTAGACCGTGGTTTGAGTTTACTGTTTTTGACATTTAAACTGCATATTTATGCTGAATTGTTTGAAATAAAACTGTTTTGACATTTAAACTGTGTACTTATGCTAAACTGAATTGCTCAAAATAGAACTGTTTTGACATCTAAACTGTGTACTTATGCTAAATGGAATTATCTGAAATAAAACTGTTTTGACATTAACTGTGTGTATTGCCCAGTCAGCTGGGGCTGTAAAATGCACCAACTGCACCTCTGCAGAGGAGTAAGACCCCACCCCCAACGAGTGTGCTCAGAAATTATATATTTAATAAACCACAAATTCTATTTAAAAGAAAATTTTATATGGCAGTCCCATTTTCCTGATAAATTTAGAAGCAGTATATAGCAAAATTCATTGATTTAAGATGAATGTCAAATTTGCTTTATTTTTCAGAAAGGTAAATAAATGCAACATTTTGCAATCTTTTTATTTCTTTATATTTATTTTTAAAAGATTTGATTATTTTATTAGCTCTGTGTGGATACTGGATACCTTTTAGAGGAGTGATGAACCCCATAGAGATGGTCAGTGATAGTCAAGGGAATCTATACTGTCAGCATTTCTTGATGATATTTTAAAGGTTAAAACTAGACAATATCTTACCAAAATTGTTTTGTGATTAACATTAAGGCTGGATTTTGGTGTCTTTTAAAGTAATACAAAAAATGCACGCAAATGATTGAATAGGATTACTTACTTGAAATTATATAATTGCTTTAAAAAACCCATTAAATAGCCAAACTAGAGTTGACATGCGATAAAATCAATTACTAACCAACCAACCAACTACCTCTTTCAACTAATATGATTCAGTAAATTATGTTTTGATTTTAAGTCATTTAGATTAATTTCTTTGCCTCTATATCTATCATTTTTCTTTTGTTTGTACAATTTTATATAATTGGCAGAATTATTTAGTTATTATCACTGATGATTGATTAATGTCACATTGGTGATAAGACTGTTAGTGAAGATGCGATAGAACTACTGGAACAAGTGCCTTAATACTAAGTAAGGATCCTCTGCCAGAATTCTAACTTGAGGGTGACGATTCCAGTGGAATAAAATCCATCAGTGTTAGAAAAGGAAAAAATAAAAGGAAAAAAAAATTTTTTTTTTAATAGATTATCATATATCATTTTCTTACTTGTCTGGCCTGAAAAATCCCATTACCGTGCAAACATTTTCTCAAAAATATGTGATAAAAACAAAACAAAACAAAAAAGAATAATTGTTATTATATATATCTCGTGCAAGGAAAATGTTTATAATGAAGTTGAGTTTCAGTTTCCAATTTAAAAGTTTTTTCAAAAATTGCAAAGAAAATGAAACCAAAAATGTAAACCAATCTATTTTGACTTTAAATCAAGTAGTTTTAAGCTATCTACACACCATATGTATAAATGTTATAATCTGAAAACTGTATAGGAGTTACTAGCCGTGACAATACTAATGTATGGTTACACCACTTTAACAAGCTGCCTGGAGAAAAAGCTAAATAGAAGCTACTCAAGGATTCTACATGCATCTTTAAACAAAATCTGGAAGCAGCAACCTCTAAAACAGCGGCTGTACAATTATTTACCTCCTATCTAAGAAACCATTTAAGTATGACATACAAGAAACAGCTGAAGAAATAAGGACAAACTCCTATGTGATGTTCTCTGAATTCCTACACACCAGTGTTAGCTGACCTGCAAAAACTTACATTTATAAGCTCTGTGCAGATAATGGATGCCATCTAGAGGACTTAGCAAGAGTGATGGCTGATTCAGATGAATGGTTAGAGAGTCAAAGGAATCCATGTTATCCGTGTGAATTGATGATCAAAATGAAAAGTTAGCTACTTGACTTTGAATCTTGACTTTGAGAAAATCTTCTCAGAATTAGAAACATTGCTTCTTCAAATTGTCACCATTTTAAAATTATTGCATTTTAAATGAAAATGAAACAACTGAAATAATTTAAAGCTAACATGTATTAAAAGATATCTAAAAAGCTGCAAAATTTATCCTTAGTAATAAACAATAAATCAATTTTTGTGTAAAAGTAAATGCCTACTTTTAATGATACCAAATATCGTATTAAAAAAATTTTTTTTTTCAGTATAAACATAGAAGACAACTAAAGCTCATGAATAGCACTATATCTTTTTTGTAGTTTTATTTGTAAAATTTTTGTCTAAGCAAACATTTTTCTTAGTTTGTAAATATTTTTAGTTAATAAAAATAATTGTCCTTTGAGGAAATGTCCTAGAATTTACAAATTTAGTTCATAAGCAATTTAATGAAAAATAATGAGCTTTATTGCTATAATCATGATAAATGATTTAAAATCCTTGTTTGAAGGTTAGAATTAATTCATAGATTAAGGTTATTTGCACCTTTTAACTTAAATCTGGGTTATGAGGCTCTTTATTTCAAATGTCCACCCAGGTGCTTTGAAAATAAACTTTTTTCATTTAAAAAGGAAAAAAGGTAAGATTGATCAAACTAAAGTTAGAAATGGTTAAACGATGTAAATCTACTGAACATTAATTTTAAAGAAATGTTAAGAGTAATGATGCTTTTCTTTCGTACCTCAGTGAGCTGAGACTGTAATAGTCATTGCCAAGCTTCTCTTTGGGAGTAGAGTACTCATGGTGAAGTCGCTTATATGCTGGACCACAGCATCATAGCCAGTAAGTTCAAATTTCAGTCAGCCTATTTGATTGAATTTTGGATTAATATTCTTGGTTTGGTTTCTTTGTTTAATGGCATATCAACTCTTTTTAGGTTATTTAATGCCAAAGCCATTCTCCTAGAAGAACGGTAGTGGTACTATTTAACCCATAGCTGGGAGGATAAGGGGGTTCATACCTTTCCCAAGTGTATTTTGCCCGAAAGTGAACGTAATAGTGCGACTGGAGTATGAACTCGCGTACTACAATTCCACAGTCCATCGCTTTAACCATTACGCCATGAGGACAC
Source organism: Sepioteuthis lessoniana (assembly GCA_963585895.1). Classification (NCBI taxonomy): domain Eukaryota; kingdom Metazoa; phylum Mollusca; class Cephalopoda; order Myopsida; family Loliginidae; genus Sepioteuthis; species Sepioteuthis lessoniana. The sequence continues at coordinate 47,215,323 of OY757913.1, forward strand.
CCCCCATTAATATTCTTGGGAAAGGTATAAACCCCCTTATCTCACTGTCTAACACTATTGTTTTTCTACCAGGAAGGCTTTGATATTAAAAAAAAAAAAAAAAACTAATGAAAGTTGATATGTTATTAAAGAAAGCAAAGCAAACCTTCTTTAGATAGACTACTATGCTGAACTTATGGCTCTGGAGAAGGCATGAATCCATTCTACCCCCAGCTATCAGTAAATAGTAGGGAAGAGTGGGTTTTTTAGGCAACTAGGCTAAGATGAGTGGTTTGGTTTTATGGCATATCAACCATTCTTGGTTATTTAATGGCAAATCCTGTTTTTTGCCCATATTAAACATAGGCTTTGTAAACATATTTTAGAGATACACAGTTAAATGATCTAACAGTTTTATTTCTAGCAATTCAATTTAGCATAAGTCATTGCTATCACTAACAATTCAATTAAACATCAGTCATTTGTTCACACAGTTGAATGATCAAACAATGCTATTTCTAACAATTCCATTTTGCATAAATTATTTGTTTGTACTCAGTTTAAATGTCAAACAGTTCTATTTAACCCATAGATAGGACCTTCATCAGGTGCTACCACTCTGGACTAAAGGTGACTTGGGAGCTATCGCAATGAAGGGGTACTTTGCATTCCCCAAAACTCTAGCATTACTGGAGCCTCACCATCTGATTGTTCAATGGCATATCCACCACACTCATTGATGTTGGGTCTTACCTCTCTGAAGAGATACATTCAGTGTATTCTACAGCCCCAGCTGATGGGGCTACTAGTTTAAGAGAAGAGCAACTTTTAATTGAAACCAACCTAAAGAAATGACCTTGTGTCATATTCATCATATTGTGGAGGGGTTAGGTAAATATATACCATACACAGATTAAATGGCCCATCTACTTTGCTCTCTTGTTAAATATTGTCATTAAGTGGACGCCTGCTTGCTCCCTTACAATATTGCCTCTAAGTACATTCCTAACATTTTTTTTTAAAACCAAAGATACCAGGATTTTACACCAACATATATATAAAATGATAGAAAAGTTACAGTTTTTACATTTGTATATGTTTCTAAACATCATGGTAAAGCTATAGCAAAACTGAATATTTACTTACTAAGGAGAAAAATGACTTTTGTGTTTGTGTGAGAGAGAAAGAGAATGTATATCATATTTACCAACCCCTCCGCTTGGGCAGGATATGACACAAGGTCAATTTTTAAGTGGAGTTTAACAGGTTTGAATTCAGAGTTTTCCTTCTCCTAGACTAGTTGCCTCACCAAGGTTGAAGAACTCAGTCTGCCTTACTATTTACCCATAGCTGGAGGGAGAATAATTGGATTCATACCTTTCCCAAGGGTATTAATGCTATGTGAAATGCAATCAGTCTTGTTCAGGATTTGGACCTGTGTCGCTGTGTCCATTTCCTACGATGATAACCATTACACCAAGGGCACCTCCTAAAAGAGAATGTATATACCATAATTATTTCTGTATAAGATGCACTAATTTTTTTTTTTTTCAGCCCAAAGGTTAAGGTTGTGTATTATACTTAAGAAATTTTTATAAATTTTCTCTAGCCACATATCTCCCCATATTTGTGATTGGGTGACTGGAAGTAAGTTATATCTATAGTCCAAACTAATGTGTTTTATGCCATTGCAGAGAAATATCCACCGGAATACATGTTTGTTTATAATTTGTTTCTTCTACTGTGAATTTATTTTCGCTACAAGCTTATTGCATTTTTGTGAAAACATGTCTGTGTTTGCTGTAAATACTGTGTAAATGTTGTGTTTTAAGACCCAACGTAATAATATGAATTTATTTTTAGTCAATATGGACCAATAAAAAGTTGAATAAATGCTAAATTTAAGTTGAATTTAGCTTCTACAAATTCTAAAAAATCAGTATGTATTATTCATTTTTATTCATTATTTTTTTCAAGAATTTCATAATCTAAAATTAGGGTGTATTATATACATAAATGATTACAGAATGCATCTATACTGAACAGGAAGCATCCTGTGTACGTTTCTCTGTCACACTAAAATGACAAATTGTAATAATGTGATTTTTGGCATGAAGACTCTCAAGATCTCCAACACAGCTATGTGAGGTTAATGTCAGGTTATTTAGGGTTACCAGATATCAAATAACAAAAGTATCCAGTTTTAAGCACTGGAAAACAAATACTTTTTTATATTGAAACTTTATCCATTGGCACAATGATTTATTATATTAAATAAATTTTTGTGGAAAGTCTTGGCATTTTTTTTATCACCCCCACTCTTATCTGCATTTTCCATGGCCAGCTCTATGCTGATTGTTGTAGGGTTTGTTCCCCTGATAATTTTTTTCATATTCACATGAAATGTGAGAAAACTTGCCATATTATAGAATTACATTCATTTTAGTTTGAGCGTTAGAATGTTTTGTTTTTTTTTTGTTTTTTTTAAATTAAAAATTTTTTTTTTCTTTTTTTTGATTGCTACTTTTTTATGGTGGAGCGAGACTTGTGAATCGAGTCCCACTCCAGCTGTGTTTCTTAATGCACAAATTGGTTTGTGTGACTCTGTCTTGGACATGTTGGTTAAGGTCACCTGACACACGTGCTGGGGAAGCCTAGCATTCTTGTTGGGTGGCTAAGACTAACAATTACTTTGGCCTCAGGGGGCCATTCCCCCAGGCTTTCACCTGCTTCAGCAGGGTTTATTGCCTGGCACTTGACGCACCCCATTTGGGGGTGGGGCAGAGAGGGAATACTTATGGGGCTTTAGGCATTTTTGGAACCAGTTATGCATATGAGTCTTGACTCATACCCCCTGACATTTAAAAATGCCTTGTGCCACATTCTATCTTAGTGGGGAGATATATAAATATGGACCTACTTTTTCATATTTAGCTTGTTTCATTTTATTTGTGTGGGTGTTAGAAGAAATATCTTAGATAGTTTAACTATACTGTTATATTTGAAGTTATTTTCTCTGGTCAATACAAAGTATCCCTGCTAATTTATATTTGTGGGAAATAAAATGTGCGATAAAAAAAAAAAAAAAAAAAAAAAGAAACCACTTGCAAGATATCAGAATGAAGAAATACTGAAAATCCATTATGAAAGATGAGATTACTAAATCAAGTAATGTGAAAGGGAATGAAAAGTATTCTCTACTCTCTGAAATGAGCTAAAAATTACCTGCATGGAATCCTAATGACTAATTTTAGCAGTTTAGGTCTCCACAGCGGGGTGGGGTGGGGTGGGGTGGGGTCGGTTCAGTCTTAGGTAATTGGAAAAATTTTGGCTACTGCATTGATCTTTGTAATATCTTGCACAACAGGGTTCATGAAAAAGCTGATTTGTTGATGAGAATAGAGAAATCTTTCTCAGTTGCATCTATTATGTTAGTCGTATTAAAATAAGATCTTAACACTGAATCTTGTGATGTCCTGCCAGCAAGGTTTAAAGTATGCTGACTATCCCCTGCAGAGGAATAAGATCCTCTTCCCCCAAAAAGGTGTGTCCTGGGTATCTCATTAAACTGCATCTGAGTGTAAGGCTCCTGTTCTAGAGATCTGGGGATTGCAAAATACTCCTTCACTGCAATTAATCCCCGAGTCACTCTGGCCCTCGTTGGTAGCACCAATTAGGGTCCTATCTATTTGTTGAATAGATCTGCTTAAAATTTTCTCTGATTTGATAGGAGTGTGTACAAAAAATTAAAATAAAACCGAAACTTAAGAAAAAAACTACACAAAAAATGTCAATATATATGTACAAGTGAACACAATTCCCTAACATTTAAGCATAACATAACCCTAGATGGTTTGACATACCATTAAAATCCATCTGGTGATTATTAAGGCTGGTTAATGATATGAAGATGAAAAGAGGAAAAAGGTCTTGGTGACTTTAGAAGACTATACAATATGCACCTGAAGAGTAAGTCTATTGAAAAAGAAAGTATGACAAAATAGCCTGAAATATATATGGAATAAAGAGTTTTTCTCAAAGCTTCAGAAAAATGATTATCCATTGAATTTTCATTGAAAGAAAACTTTCTTCCCTAAAATGCAAAAGTTAAAAACTAAGTACCAAGTATAATTTAGCTTAGTTTTTCATATTTTTGACAAATATTTTTTTAATGTATACATATTTTTATGAGGTGCATTTAGTGTTTTGTTTTTGAGGCCTGTTTGTTGATTTTTAATTCTAATACTTACCAAACAAGTAAAAACAAAAAAGCATCATTTAAAATAATTTATTTACTTGGCTACAATAATCATATATTTTCTGTTGATGAGAAACATGCATCTGTAAATACATTGTTTATAACTTATAAATTTCATTTCAAATTTTGTTTGGACAATTGAATTGCTTGTTTGTGTATGTGATTTTAACACATTTTAGCTTAAAATCACATGTCAATTGTATATTCCATGAAGAAGAAAGGAAAGTTGCTATGTTCATCTAGATTTGATTTTAAAAATAAATTCTGAACCTAACTGCATTGTTATAGTTAGAGAAAATCTGAAACGAAATCTCCTCTACAAAAATATAAAATGATGTTTGCGTTTGTGTGTGTGTGTATATATATATATATATATATATATATATATATATATTCCCATTCTTATGATTGCAGTTTAATGCTAAGTGTTTTTAATCTATAGTGCTCAATGCACAAAAATTCAGAGCAATATATTTCAAGTATATAAGATATAAATTGTGTGTGTATGTATGTATGTATATATATATATATATATATATATATGACAGTCAACAATAATACTGGTGACCAGCAGTCTTTATAGCAATAAGGTTTAATATTTACATATAGTAAAACCATATTAAATACAAAAGCAGTCTTGGAAAAGAACAACCTTGAATATAAACCAGCTATTTTCCTCTTAACAATTGATCTTGTTTTGCATCCTGCCCATAGTGTAGGGGTTGGGTAAATGTGTTCTAAACACAAACTAAAATTTCATTTCAGTTCTATATATAGTTATGATGTGAGAATATGCTTAAACAAATTATTAAAGTTGGTTTCTTTCATGTTAGTGGATATTATTTAATAAACAATGCTCTACTGGTAAAACTGAAGGAGCTCATAATAATAACAAAAAATAAAATTATCATCCACAAAAACATTGTTGACCTGCTATTTTCATCGCATCAGTGCTCAATATTTTCCTGATTGCAATACAGTGTGTGACGGCAAATTAACTAGAATCCCAAAACGGGATTTTATTTTTTGCACGTGTGAAGACGGGGCAGACTGGCACTTGATCCCTTGTAGAATAAGTCCTTGCTCTGAGTCCTTTCTCGGGCATGTAGGAACTGGCATATCATGTGGGGGTAATTTATGGCTAGACTGACTGCCGTTGGCTAGGGGTTTCCAAATTTCACACTACTCACACACCCACCAAGGCCACTGGTCTTCCTACTCCTAGAGCAATGGAAGATATGGACCTCTAGGTTTATATGTAATAATATTAATTATAGTAGTTGACAACTCCGGTTTCATGTATAAGAATTTTAAAGGAATTTATAAGACAATTTTAAGCAAGCATAACATAAGGCGAATAGAAGCTGAAAAAGAAACATGAAATAACAGCTTGGTAGCAGACGACACAAAGAACAACTCGAGCATGTGGGAAAATTAAAATATATCAGTCTTTTTACTACACATAGATACACATCTTCAACGTGTCAGCCATATTATAGACCGATAGTACAGAAACATAAGTGTCTTTCTTCTTTCCTTTTCTTTCGTCTTTAGTCTTTCTTCAACTTGAGAGAGAGGATATATAATTGGGTATAGGGAGAAACAGTTTTAAAGTCTACTTATCTTTAGACGACTTTCCTTTGGAGAGCATTTTTCTCTTTTTTTTTTTCTTTATTCTCGGGTTGACGGCATTTATTTTATTTTTGGGGTCTGGCTTGAAGGTAGGTTTCTTTTCCTTCTTGTCCAAGATATTTCCGTCTTTCTTTTCCCGGAGTCTTGGCATTCGCTATACCCCATCTGGTCACGACGATGTCTGATCCAAGACTAATTTTCTTATTTCCTATTTCCGCTGACGGAAAGAAGGTGCCACTTCCGTTTTAGGGTCCTAGCCAATCATTTAGCTTTTACCTTCTTCCTTCCCCTGTCAGGCGATTCGTTAGGGCTACTATATGTCACCCGAGTCAGGTTACTAAGTACAGATAGCTTGACCCACATTTTCTCCGACAGGCCATTTTACTATCCTGTCTTAACGGTCATTCTTTGATGGCTTGCTAATTCAAGCACGAGGATAGTAGAAATTCCTTATTTCTCTTCTCTTAGTGGGAGACCTCGTGACAAGTGTGAAACATTTGATTGCAATATCAGTCACTTGCGCAAAATACTAAATGTCAAGAGATGATAGCATATCTCTAATTCATCCTGGAGAAATCTAAAATCCCTGGCATCTATGATTATACTTGCCCAGTGCAATTTAAGATGGGATGACTACTCCAACAGACTTGAGGTTAGCAGATTGCCTAAACAGATCCTCTGCTCTCAACTTGGTGAAGGGTTATGTAGAACCCGTAGACCAAAACTCAGGCATAAGCATATCATCTAAAGAAACCTGGGGGTCTTGACAATTAGCAAACCTGTTCTCCCCAAAAAACAAATGGAGGCCAAAAAATCAGCAGGACATGATCATCAGATACAGTGGACAGCTAGGTGTAGTTGTAGTAGTGTTTAATATGGTTTATATATATATATATATATATATATATATATATTTATATTTTTTTTTTTTTTTTTTTTGTTGTTGATTTATTCTTTCTTAGCTCCCAGTGATTGTAAAACCCTTTAAAAAGAAAACTTTTCTCTTGAAAAAATAAAATGATATCAGTCTGATAATGTTAGTATGTATATTAATGACCATTTTAAAGAATAAAAATTGTTTTTTCTTTCTTCATCTTTTTTTAGGAGAGAGAGAGAAAGGTTCTGTATCTCATACAAAAATAATTTTACTTTATTTTTCTTTTCAGATTGTTCATTTGGTGACTGAAAAATGTCAGAAGCAAAATAACAAGGAAGGGCTCATTTATCTGGAGAACGTTGGATGTATTTGTAGATATTATGCCAGGTATGTGATAAAGCTTTGAAGTTTGAAATATAACTCCGATGTTAAATGTGGATCTGATAGATTAAAATTATACAATAAAGCCACAAGAAGATTAAAGAAATTGAAATAATCTAAACAATGCTATTAAACTAATTGTTTTAATACTATATTTTATATATATAATAATATGTATTTAACCTCTTTCTTCATAAAATACTCTGATTTCATATCCAACACACAAGATAGTCTTACTACATAATCTTTATAACAGGAGGCATTACTTAAACGAGAGCACACGTATATACTCAGTAGATTCTGTGTCTGTGATACTGACATGTATATACATCACCAATATTGAGCACTCTTTATTGATAGATATGGCTAACTACACACACATACACCTCTCTCTCTCACACACACACACACATACATATATATATATATGTATGTATGTGTGTGTGTGTGTGTTAAATTTCCTTTAAAAAAATTCAGAAAAAATCACATATCCTTAATTTTGTTTTGTGGGTAATAATGAGGTAGACTACATTAATGTTCCTTCTCTTTCACTATGACATTCTCTACTTCAGTCTCCCTTTTCCATGACACTTTATGTTCATTTTTTTTCCTTTTCAGTTTCTTTCCTTCCAATTTATTTTTGCTCTTCTTCTTCTGTTTCCTTGAAATATTTGAAAGGATTTCATTTGATTTGAATTCCCAATTGATCAGCACAACTAATGCCACTATCTCAAACACTGAGATGATCCCAAGTGCTGATCTATACATAAATGATTCCATCAAAATGATGGTAACTGTTATTATTTTTATATTATTTAGAAATAAAAGTGAGATTAGAATATCTTTTTAGTCAATAAACAGATAGAACACTCTGATCCTAGACATAAGTTCTGATCCATATGCTAATAATCATGTCATTTTATAAGGACATATTGGCAATTTTTTTTTTTTTTTTGTAAAGATCACTTAATTAGGTATTGACCAACTTTTGCTTGGTTTGGAACAAGGCATAAGTACAAGGACACACAATGACTGTCAAACTTGTCAGTATAACTTATATTATCTATTATATGCTAAAACAATATTATATGATGCTCTTGTTATGATATACTATATCCTAAAACAATCAACAATTATTGTTTCACCCTCAAAAATAAAGGGGGAATCCTTGTAGTGTAGTGCCTAAAGTGTTCAGCTGTTGCTTTGAAGTAAATGAATTTGAGCTTCACTCATACTATTATAATCACTTTCAGACTGATATCCTTGGAAAAGGTATGAATTCTCTTATCTTCCCAGCTATGGGTTAAATCGTATCACTGCTGTTCTTCTACAAGGATGGCTTTGGTATTAAATAACCAATGAAGATTGATATGCCATTAAACAAAGAAACCAAACCAAACTTCAACTAGCCCCCAATTGTCCAGCACATCAATGTTAACCTAAAAATCTCATATAAGGAATGGGGAGCTCCTGTGGTTTAGTGGTTAATATGCTGGACTGTGACATTATATTAAGCAAATTCTTTTACCTTGACTTTCAGACTAACCCTTAGGAAAGGCATGAACCTCACCTTTATTCTACCTGCTATGGGTTAAATAGTATCACTGCTGTTCTTCTACAAGGCTTTAAATAACTTGCTAAGATTGATATGCTTTTGAAACCAAAACCAAAGTAATCTTCAAAAATGAAATATAAATAGGACTAAATGAATGAAGATTATTTTTCTTTTGGGAAAAAACAAAACAAAACAAAAAACTAACTTGATACTGTAACTTTTGGCTTGAGTTTATGGTCACAAATGTGAGGCAGCTCTATGAAAAATCTTGACCACTGCACAGTCGTTGGGCTGCTAAACTATTCCACTTGCAATTACTCAGTGTTGAAATGTCTTTTGACTCAGCTTAGTTTTGTTTGGTACAAGGCTAGACATATTGGGCAACCTAAGTATCAAATTTGGTAAAGTCATTATCTGTTAGATTAGCTTATTAACCATAACTCCATAGCAAAATGATCTTGTCTTGAGTTATACAGATGTAATTGATTTGTTAAGATTTACAAAAGCATTCACAAGAGCATAGTGTTTGTTTAGCTACATGTATGGGGTATGTTGAAAGATAAACAAAATAAGTGGATGATACTAAAAATCTTGGTGAAAAATACCAAGTCTTTCTGTAATTTTTTATTTATTTTTTACTTTGTATGGTGCAAGGCCATGACAATGGTGTATCCACTGAGAATCCAATTCTATATACTAGTAATATTCTGCTAGACTAGCTTGCTGTTTTTCCTGACAAGGTATTTTTAGTTTTACTCTTCAATAAGGCCAAATCTTTCTGGCAAATTATAAGTTTTTAACTTGGTAAACAGTAGTAATAATTTTCTAGAATCACCAATAATATTATCTAATTTTTTGACCACCATGATACGATCGGAAGGGGATCTTGTCACTTGACAATATCAAACGAATTTTAACATTTTAATATTCTACTTAAAAGATTGAGTAAAATATTTACAAGAACATAATATGGGCATCTATTTAACCTTGTCAGATACAAGATTAAGCTTAGAATCCTCATTGAAAATTGAATCTCTTATCAAGTTGAAATTTTCTGTTAAAATAGAATGCTAACCACTACATCAAGGCAAGACACTGCTGTCACATGATTGTTCAAGAGTTAGGCAAAATGTTATTAAATGCTGTCAAATGTTAATAAAATAGTTGCAGAAATATGGCTTGATTATGCTGTTAAAATTAAGGACATTTTAATTATAGTTTGTGTAATAAGATTAAAAAAAGTTTTATCATGATTTAAAGAATCTCTTCATTTATAGACTCAGCTAACATAAAATGTATATCAAGATGAATTTTTTTAGATTTAGATAATTTTTCTAAAGTTTTACTGATTTTAAGCTGGAGAGTTCTTCAGCATTTACATAATTCTTTTTCATTGTTCAGTTCATGGTATTTTGTTTATGTGTATAAAAAGAATTGTGTGTATCAAAATTTAACACTAAGGTCATTTTTAATCAACAAAATCTTTCAAGTGCACTATGCAGAAAAATATCACAATATTTTTCAAGTACAAAATATGAGGAAACAGTTTCATGTTGTCAATCTTCAGGTGAGCTAGCAATCACACATTGGCCAGTCCAGTTGGCTGGGGCTGTACAATACACCAACTTCATCTCTGCATAGAGGTAAGATCCATCCTCTACCAACGAGTGTACTGGATATGATGCTAAACAATCAGATTGTGAGGCTCCAGTGATGCTGGAGCTTTGGGAAATACGGAATATCCCTTTATTACCATAGCTCCCAGGTCCACTCTAGCCCGGAGTGTTAGCTCCTGATAGTCATATCTGTGGGTAAAATTGAACTGTTTGACATTTAAACTCAGTATAAACAAATGACTTATGCTAAATTGAATTGGTAAAAATAGAACTATTTGATCATTTAACCGAGTGTAAACAAATGACTGATGTTTAATTGACTTGTTAGTGATACATAGCAATACTTGGAACTTTTAAACTTTCTTGACTTAACAAACCATTTACATCTAATTTGTTTAAAAATCATTTATATCTAATATATATGTATAAATCAGATTTGGCATTAAGTAACCAACAATGTTTTTTTTGCCATAAAACCAAACTAAACCAAACCACACATTTGCTTTTTAGATTCATCTGAACGAGCATGTTCTCTCATTTTGAGTAATGTGACTATTACATGGTTGATATAATAATAAATTACACTTGCCAGGAAAATACCATATAAATTTCCTAGATTTGAATGATTTGTGAAAAAAAAAAAGATTAGAGTTAGTTGTGAAATGCTGCTCCGAAAGCAAATATTTGCAATTTGATGGTTGATAGAGCTATGTGACTTAATGTGTCAATCATGCAATAGTCATGTGACTCAAAAAAGTATGTATTTGTTTATTTGAATCTAAAAATCAAATATGTTGAATACTAGTTCTGATGAGAATTGAGTGTGAAACTCTTAATTGTGAGTTTTTATCATGTTTTATCTTATTTTATACCTGAAATCTGTAGACTTAAGAATATAGTGAGAGGAACAGTTGGTAGATTCTAAAATTGTCTTTTGAGCTTTCACTGGCAAATCTTATTTAAAAGCTCAGACTTGCAAAATGCCCCTAACTTAACCCCAGTGAATATTTCTTACAGATGCAAGATGTATAATTTTAACATAACTAGAATATATGATAAACTAAACAGTAAGCAAGAGTTACCTTGATAAAAGATGACTAAATGCGACAGACAGGAAAGTACATAAGTTGAAATGTGATAAAAGCAACAATAGTGTATGAACTGGTTCAAGTGAATCTAAAAGATCTCTAGCTTTTTTTTCTTCTTGTCAGGGCAGGTGATAATGTATTTAGCACTGTAGACCAGATCTACAATGTCCACCTTTTTCTTTGCAACCACTTAGTTTTGTTAGCATTAGAGATTGTGATGTGCCAATTGGCTTACACCATACAGCTCCAGGATTGTAGCACTCTTTTCAACTTTACCTCCCTAAGCAATGGACTAATTTGTTATGCTACCTCAACAATGATCTTATATGAACAGATTTAATTGGGGGGGGGCTATTTGACTCTTATTTCCTACAAGAGATTTCAATATTCTTTTTTTCTTTTTAACCACCCTGTCAGTTGGGCATAGAATATGCTTACTGTATTTCCTGCAGAGGGGTAAGAACCTTACTCCCACCACCAGAAAAAAAAATGTCCTGAGTATGACACTAAACTGTAGCTAATGGTAAGACTCCAGTTCTGGAATTCTGGGGAGTGAGAAGCATCATTTCATTGCCATTAATCCTTGTCCCATTTTGATCTGGTATAGTAGTTTCTGTTGCAGTCCCCTCTATGGGTCAAATCGATCTGTTTAAAAATTATTTTTATTAGATAGGAATACCCAATATTATAAAACTGTGTGCAAAAGAAGCTACACCAAAAATGTAAAAAAAGTACAATGTAAACAGTTCCCTAACTTCTAGGTATAAAATAACCCTAGATGGGTTAATATGGCATGAGAATTGATCAATCAGACAATACTGCTTATAGAATTTTAATATTTTTATATTGTTTTTCTAGTAATGTTGTTATAGGTAGGCTACTAGTGTAGTATGTGGTGCATTCAATAAGTTTCCAAACTTTTTTGTACAGGCATTTAAAATTGTCGTAGACTCTTGAAAATTCACTGTTATTGCTATACATCTTATGAGATGACTAACTAATTTTTATGATTTCAGGTTCAAATGAACAGCTACAACAGGAATTGGAATACACTCTACTAAAGCCTGATTGTCACAGCTGGTGAATTTCAAAAATGCAATCTGGACTTTAGAAGAATGATATGCAATAAAATTCTGTTTTAAACTTGGAAAAAATGCCATGCAATGAAAGCTGGATCTACTGCTATGACCCAGAGACCAAGAGACAGAGTTCCCAGTGGAAGCATGCTGGCTTTCCTAGACCCAAGAAGGCCAGACAGAGCAAATCCACACACAAACTTTTGATGATCCCTTTTTTTGACAGCACTGGCATCATTTACATGCACTGGGTTCCCACTGGACAGACAGTCAAGAAGGAATACTATGTTGAGGTTTTAAGGGAGTTCAGGAAGAGATTCTGTCAGAAGAGGCCAGCACTATTCAAATCGGGTCAGTGGCATTTCCTAGGGGATAATGCACCAGTCCACAACTCCATCCTTGTCACAAGCTATTTGACCAAGATGAGCATCAAGACAGTTCCTCACCATCCCTATAGTCGAGACGTTGCTCCCTATGACTTTTGGTTATTCCCTAAGCTCAGAGGCTGTCGTTATGAGAATTGAGGAGATGAAAGAGGCTGTGATGAAGGTCATTGACATGCTCACACAAGAGGACTTCCATGGGGCCTTCCAGAAGTTGTTGGAACGGTACAAAAAGTGCATTGCAGCCGGAGGAGATTACTTCAAAGGAGACTACAGTTTCATGTGTGTACTATCAATAAAAGTGCCCATACGAAAAAAGTCTGGAAACTTATTTAATGATCCTCGTATATAATCTTTAGTTTGTTGGTAAATGTTTTACTTGGGGTCACTGGTTTAAGAAATTTGGAGGAGTATTCTCTTTAGGTTATTATTTTGATCCTGGGTCTAATTTTTCAAGTGCAGGCTACGGTGGTAGAACATTCACATTTTGGTAGCCTGCATATTTTTATTGTTTATATTGGCCATGTTGGGTCTTGTAGGTTGAATTGTTTTATTTGTTTGAATTTTAAAATCCCATTGAAATTTTTTGTTAGTATTTTTATTCTCAAACGGTTTGTGGTTCATAAATATATTGGCTTGTTTAATCAAATCTTAATAATTTGCACAGTTCCATTGAATTATCATTCCTGCCCAGTCTTTTCTTTTTTTATCCTCCTTCTGAACTAATTTGTTGCAATCAGTTATTTCATCTGTTTCTGCATATGTGGCCTTAACTGTATTGCTATATTCTCAATCTTGGCTTTGATATAGTTTATTCTAATATATTTGTTTTAGATTGTTATTAACTAAGATTAATTTTCTTTCCTCAAGTGTCCTCTATCATCATCATAACTATTTCAGCCTCTGCTGCAGTGGCTGTTTTGTTGCAATGCATGATGGGATTAGTGAAATAAACCATTGCTTTATCACTGATGGTACCAGAAAAAAAATCAATGTTTGGCAGTATGGTTGCAAGTCCATTAGGAAGAAGCTTTCAAAAGGCATTAAGCAAACTACTGGAATAAGAGATAACCACTTAAGATTTCACAGTTAAATAGCTTGCATCTCTTGATCTTTAGCAAAACCTTCTGACTCTTTGGAGTTAATCTCTGAGCTGGCTACTGGTCAGTTCCCTTGCCCTGCAAAAAGAAAATTCTAAGGGAGTGCACAGACACCTCTGCTGGGAGTGGTCATTATTCTGCTTCAATCTTTTATGCATTATGATGTCCATATCTCAAGATTTTTTGAAAATTCATTAAAAAGAAATGTTTTGAAGACAAATCAGGAAAAATAAACGTAAAACATTATTCTGCGAAGTTAAGCTTTATAAACCTCCCCCAGGAAGTGACTATTGATATAATTGAGCTTATGTGAAAATTATTAGGTTGCTGTCTGAACAAAAGAAAAATAGATTTTTCTTACTTCTGATTAGTATTAGACATTATCTATTACCAAACTCTACGGTATTGAGACTCTGCAGTCAAAAATAAATTTGCATAAATTTACAGGGAGCACTTGTTTTTGAACTTCTACATATCTATATTTTTGGTTGCAGAATGGAATTTGGCAACAGGTCTGTGAAATTAGGTAATAAATAATACCTAATAATATCAATTTTAATCCTATAATGTTTCACAAAAAATAATAAAATCCTGTTATGTTGAATCAGTTTTTGTTAGTATTATTTTATTTATTTTTTTTTTTTGAAAATGAAATTTACATGTAACTCTGCCTTAAAATATTGTTGCGGTTGTGATTTAAAAAAAAAATTCCTTTTGGCAATTTTGTAGTAAGATTTCATAGTTTATTTTAGATATTTTTTTATTTCTAAGTTTATTCAGAATAAAAAAAAAAAATCAGAAATTAGTAAATGATTTTTTAAAATCTTAAATTGTGTACACCCCTACTATTTTTTATAAAACGATGATGAAATGCGCAAATCATTCTTCTCTTTAGACTTCATATACTTTGACATTAAAATATAAAAGATATTACCTATAGGTAATTCCAGCTCTGGGTTAAATAGTTTCACTGCTGTTCTTCTGCAAAGATGTCTTTAGCTTTAGATAACCCATGAAGGTTGATTTGTTATTAACCAAACAAACCATTATCCAGAAATAAGTGTAATATAATGGCCGAGGGATTTCGTTTTATGCATTTGGGTTTAGTTAGGCTGAGAGCCTTTCGGCTCAGTGCATGGGTTACTTAGGTGCAACATTAACGCAGATGTTTACGCGCACGGGCGGAATGGACGTGTCACTCAGAGATGTCACAATAGCCCAGATGGGAAACAGGGTTACAGAGTGTGGGTGATGTCACGCACCGGAAGCACGTGGAGGATTTTGGGCATTTTGAAAAAGTCAGTGAGTTGAGTCCTGGCTCGGAAGAAGAAGGGTGACTTTCGCTAGCTTGCGAGGCCTTGTAGCGGGTGCCACACATGTTGGGGGTGCAGATGAAAAAGACAGAATAGAAAGAATGTGTATCTCTCTCCTTATGTTGAAGAACCTTTAAACTCAAAGGTAATAAAAAGTTTTGTACCTGAACTAAGAAGTCATAAGTGTTTTTTGTGTTTCGAGATTCCTATATATATATATATATATATATATATATATATATATATATATATATATATATATATATATATATATATATATATGAACATTATATGTCCATTTCACATATCGGTATCTGGCTATGGTACATAAGTAGTTAATTTTTTTATAAAATGTTCATTTTCTTCTAATCTGAAGATACCAGGATTTTATTTGTAGTGGGGTATTATATAATCAATACAAATATTATTGGGCATTAACTCGTATCAAATTCTACATCATTGAAACTCATATAAAAAAAATAAAATGGCAGTACTTCTGTGACCTAAAATTATATAAATGTATATTAGGTATGCTTATTTTAAGACTAAGTCATCATATTTTTTATGATAGTTTTGACTGTGATGAATTTGGCAATAAATAATACCTAATAATATCTGTTTGATTTTATGATAGAAATTGTTTGGGGTGACACTGCAAATTTATATCTAAATTTTTGAGATGAGTTATTCTTTACCTTCTTATATACATCTCTAACTATATCCTTGCTTTATCGTAGTAAGGAAGAGATGCACAGTAAAATAATGAGTTGATTATTTATTAACTGAAGTGGTACAGTCCAACAAATATTATAAGTCTCGTGCTGTGGGTGTTACGCCCAAAGTTGCTCTTACTACTAACCAAGATATTGTAGAACTCTTGCGTGCTTAAGAAACATGATGTCTTTGATACCTCCGGTACCGGAAGTCACATGGTATGAACCACTAAACAACAATCCTCAGCTTATATTCACAATGTTCTGACCTTCTCCTGATTTTAGGGTCTCTCTAGTATAGTGGTTAATGTGCTGAACTGCAATATCATAGCAAGCAAATTCAAACCCCAGTTGCTCTCTTACATTCATCTTGAAACTAACACCATTGGGAAAGGTATGAACCCTTTTATTTCCCCCCAGTCATGGGTTAAAAAGTATCATTATTGTCATTCAATAAGGATAGCTTTGGTATTTAATAAGCCACAAAGTTTGATGTGCCATTAAGCAAGGAAATCAAACCAAAAATTAAGACATGATTTCTGTGATTTTTATCAAAACATTCAATCTACTTAATTCTAATTTTTTTAATGCTGAGAGGGGCTTACCATAGCATAGCAACTGATTTGCTGGACTGTGACATCATAGTAAGCAAGTACAAACTCTAATTGTACTAGTATGTTCACTTTTGAACTAGTACTCTTGAGAAAGGCATGAACTCCCTTATCCCTACCAGCTATAGATTAAATAGTACCATGACTGTCAAGGTTGATATGCCATAAAACCTAACCAACCAACAACCATGACTGTCCTTCTAAAAGGATGGCTGTGGCCTTAAATTACTCACTAAAGTTGATATGCCATTAAAATAAAGAAACCATATTCCGGTATTTTTTGCTTTGAAATAAAATTGTTAAAATGGGGTTTTTTAATGGCCTCAAGCCCAGGTTCTGCAGAAAGAAAAGTGATGTTACCAGCATGAAATAATTCCGAATGCAAATAACTGATATGAGATGCTCCAAACAGCATGAAAACTGTTTAGAATTGAATAAAGCATTTGGTTGTAAAATAATTCCTTGAAGATTATCAACTGTGACAAACTGTACCTGAACAAGGTCAGGAAGTACAACTTAAATATTGTGAGTACAAAAACCAAATATGAACAATTGTAAATAACTCTAAATGTAAATATTCATTTTGAAATTTTAGAATTTTCATTATGTTTTTCTTCATTTTACATGTTCATTGAAAAATTTAGTTTTGAGGATTTTATGTTTATGCACGTGTGGTCAGTGCATTTCTTTTCTTTTTTTTTTAATTTCTTAATCCCCTCCCCTTCCTCCTAAAATAAGTGTTTTCTGGAAAAGTCAAACTTAAATTTTCCTGGACATTTTCAATGTTTAGTTCAAAGAGTTTTTTCATCTTTATTTTTTCTTTTTAAATAGACTCCTCCATATGTCATTGATTTATAAATGATTTAAAATAGAAAGACTTTTTTTTTGTTTACTTTATTTTTAAAAGGAGCACTAACTTGTTTTTAAAAGAATGTATTTACTATGAATGTATCCTTTATTTAATCAATTTAAGAATTCAGTTAAAAATGGCCATTGATAGCCATCAAGCCCTATTATCTCAAAACCCATAATTTGCATTTAATAGTTATTTCCCTTAAGTAATTATAATGATCAAGGTGATCAACTATTTTGTTACAGATTGGATTAGAACTTAATTCTTTCAGAGCAACAGTGTTAAAATGCTCTAATAAAAATCCTGGTACCATGTGCCATTTTTCCTGTCTTAAAGTAATGTAGATGCAAAAATTAGATTAATATAGATATGATTTATCTTTTAACAGATGTATTCTAATTATTTAGACATTTTTGGTTGTTCCAAAATTCTTTAAAAGAGATCTTCTATTAGGAGCCTATGATATATTTATATTCCTTTATTTGCTTAATATTTTTAAATTCAAATTTTATAAACCAGATAGGAATTTTTCTTCTAAATGTTTTTTTTTTTTTTAACTCTTAGACATTTTTAAAACCTTGTTTGTGTTCTGGGTATGATTTTAAACTTTCTGATTTGGTTTGTTTTGGTTTCTTTGTTTCATGGCATATCAACCTTAGTAGGTTATTTAATGCCAAAGCCATCTTTCAAGAAGAACAGAGGTAGTACTATCTAACCCATAGTTGGGAGGATAAGAGGGTTCTTACCTTCCCCAAGGGTATTTATCCAAAGGGGAATGCAATTGTGTGACTGGATTTTGAACTTGCTTACTATGATTCTGCAGTCCAGTGCTTTAACCATTACACCATGAGGACACCTCCCAAACTTTATTTGATGGTGAGACTCTACTTCTGAAGATCTGAGGAGTGTGGCATACCCCTTTATTAATACTCCTTGGTCCACGCTGACCTAGGCTGTTAGGCTCCCATCTATGCGTCTGGTAGATCTATTTAAAATTATTTGTATTATATGAACAGTTGAAACCATATAACTGTAAATTATTTGTATTAGATGAGAATACTTGATATCAAAAAATTGTGTACTAAAAACTCTTAGGAAACAATTAAAATGTACAGAGAATGTGATTTCCTAACCTCTAGGCATAAGTAAAGTAAAAAGTAAAGTTGGCGACCGTAGTTGAGGGCGACCAGAAAGCTCCCTTTTCAATAGCTACTACACCGAGGTGTAGGGAAGGGCGCTACTCCTTTCCCTGGATTGCTCCACTTTACCCTTGATATGTACCTTATATTGCTGAGTGTTAAGCAAGGAGGTATCAAGTACTATTTTTAAAGTCTTTGGTATGACGCAACTTGGGATTGAACTCAGGTCTCCCGGACCATTGGCGAACACTCTATTCGCTAGGCCAATTAGCTGGTTAAAATAACCCAAAATGTGTTTATATGGTGCTAAATCAGTCATTTATTTTTTTTTTTCAATTTAAATTAATTTTTGTTTTTCTAGAATAAAAAATTAGATTTTCTTTGCTGATGGAATGTAACTGTTAAAATACTTGATTTTTTTTTTATTCAGGTCCCATCTGCTTTTTCTGAATACACTTCTAGCCTGTTTAAAACTTTCACTGAAAACAAATCAGATTTTGTTTTTGTTTTTGTTTTGTTTTAAGACTTAAACCTTCTGCAAAGATTATCTTGATGCAGTGAGAACCAATTCCACTTCACTCAGACTGATTCCTTGTTATAGTGGAATACAGCAGCTAAGTGTCAGATTGGTGCTATTAATGTAGAATTATGGCACTTGCAAGAATTACCAACTTGTACAACTGTGCCAGCAGTCCAAAGTCCTGCCCAGAAAATTG
This sequence comes from Sepioteuthis lessoniana, assembly GCA_963585895.1. Lineage (NCBI taxonomy): Eukaryota > Metazoa > Mollusca > Cephalopoda > Myopsida > Loliginidae > Sepioteuthis > Sepioteuthis lessoniana. Next base: position 47,234,613 of record OY757913.1, read on the forward strand.
TAATGCAGAATTCAGAAGAAAGAAAAAATTCAAAACCTGGATTATTAAATAAGGATTAAATATAAAAATAGATGTAAAATTGTACTTGTAAAACCAATTTGACAAATGATATCTTTAACAAAGTTAAAGGCAAAAAGTTTTATTTCATAAAATGAGTCTTGTAGTAGATAAAAAAAAACAAACCCTTATTTACTTGAAAATAAATCTGGGTATAAAGCTCCTTGTTCTTTGAATCATTTGGTTTATACTTGTAAATTCTATATATTACTAAAATTTTCATTGTGTACGTATGTAACGATGAGTAAATCAAAATGGCATATGATAGTGAATTTTTATTGGAGAAATTTGCTTACAATGCTCCAAGAGAATAAAGCAATTTCTGCTCCAATTTGTAACTGAATAATTTTGGGGAGTTTTTGTGGATACTGAACATAATTTTTTCCCCAAATCCTCAATATAATATAGATACTTATGAATTGTTAATTAGGATCCTTCATTTTTTCCAGAATAGAAGCATCAATATCGTCATGAATGTCTTGGAATGGGAACCAAATGGGTTTATGGATCATCCAGTATTTTATATAATAGGATTGGATTGAGGTGTGTGTGTATGTATCATGTTGCTCAGTAGGAAAGTGAATATTAATCCAGATCTTGTTCTATCTGCAGAAGGGTAAAACCTCCTCAAAAGGGGTATCCTGGATATGACTTAACTGGATCTGATGGTGAGGCTACAGTTCTGAAGATCTAACAAGTATGGAGTATCTCTTTATTGCCATTATTCCCAGGTTCACTCTAATCTAGAGTAGTACTACTTGTTTGGTCCCATCTAAGGGTCAGATAGATCTGTCTGAAAACTATTTGTATTAGATAGGAATACTTGAAAACTTAACTGTTTGCAAACAAATGATTATTATAAAGTAGAATTATGTTAGGTAAGAATACTTATGAACATTTAACTGTGTGCAAATTATTTATATTGAGAACAGTTACTTGAAGCTAAAATTTTTAAAGAATTATTTGTAGTAGATAAGAATACTTAAAAAATAAACCAAGTATGATTACAGTGGGGAGCGGGAGGATTTATTAGTTACTGGAAACCATATTATTGTGTGCAAATCATTAGCATTAGATCAGAATACTTGAAACTACATAAGTATATTCAAACAAATGATTCTAGACAAAAAGTGTAATTTAAAGAAAATAATGCAGTGGTATATTGAAAATATAAGTAGTTATCACTGCAATCAAATATTTAGATTGCCCAGTTGGCTGGGGCTGTGGAATACACTAACTGCTTCTCTGTAGAGGGGTAAGACCCTCCCTACAAGTGTCCTGGATATGACACTAAACAATCTGATGGTGAGGTTCCAGTAATGCTGGAGCTTTTGGGGATGCGGAGTACCCCTTGATTGCCATCACTCCCAGGTTCACTCTGGTCTGGAGCGGTAGCACCTGATAAGGGTCCTAGCTATGGAATAAATAGAACTAAACCGTGGTTTCTTGAGTTTACTGTTGATTTTTGCATTTAAACTATGTATTTATGCTAAACTGAATTGTTTAAAATAGAACTGTTTTGACATCTAAGCTGAATTATCTGAAATAAAACTGTTTTGACATTAACTTTGTATTGTCCAGTTGGCTGGGGCTGTAGAATACACCAACTGTAAGACCCCTCCAATGAGGGTCTTCGATATGACACTAGATAATCTGATGGTGAGGTTCCAGTGATGTTGGGGCTTTGGGGAATGCATTGCCATTGCTCCCAGGTCCACTCTGGCCTGGAATGGTAGCATCTGATAGGGCCCTATCTATGGGTTAAATAGAACTAAATGGTATACTTATGCTAAACTGAACCATTTGACTAAACTGAATAGCTTTAAATAGAAATATTTCTGACAATTAAACTGTGTACTTAGACTAAACTGAATTGTTTAATATAGAACTGTATTGATATTTAACTGTGTGTAAAAAAATCAATACATATACTAAACTGAATTGGTTTAATGAGAACTGTTTGAATAAACTGAATAGCTTGAAATAGAAATGTTTTTGACAATTAAACTGTGTATTCATGCTAAACTGAATTGTTTGAAATAGAACTGTTTATTTGTATAAAAATGGATTTGGCGTTAAATAACCAACAATGGTTGATATGCCTTAAAACCCAACCAACCAATAAATATGTAGAAATTAATCAAATTTTGACATTAAATAAACCGTAAGGAGTTTGATATGCCGTTAAGCAAATAAAACAAACCCAACCAAACCATTTCATATAATTTTTTTGCTTTTACCTTCTATTAAAAACTATTCTTGATGTAGAAGTCTTAATATATTTCTTGGGTTCCATAGTCTGAGATTTCTACTGCAGCAGGTCCATAAAGTTTATGTTGGAAGTGCTCTATTATCAAAATAGACTTAATTCAGTAGCACCAAATCTACATCTATCTATATTGCTTATATGTAGAGGTTAAAAAGGTATAATTCAGAACACATCTTAGATATAAGTAAGCAATAGCAGACATTCACACTTCTAGCATGTGTATATCTCTTTAAATAGTGAAGGTTAGATTCTGCCATGTCTTTGGCTTTAGAGAATTGTTTTAAAATTAGCAGCCAAATAAGAACCTAGTTTTATAACTTGGAAGAATTTTAATTTAACAAAAAAATTTTTTTCTCAAAAACACTTAACTAAATATTTTATTCTTGGTAATTTTCTGAGAAAAGGTTCTTACAGAATGTATTAATATATAATTATTTTGAGGACAAGTCAGCTTTCTCTTTTTAGCATGTCATAAATTGAGAAACAAATACCAAAAAGATTTGTTGGCAATTTGGTCTAATTTAGTTGACATTAGTTCATTTAGTATTTCTTTGTATGTGCATATCTCTCTCTCTCTCATTGCTCAATGCCTCTACAGCAGAGCAGGTATAAAACTCGGAAAAATATCAGGTTGTGAACGCAAATTCCATTACTTAAAGTTTCATGGGTTGTGCTCAATCATCAGATGGAAAAGTAAGAAAACTTGCTTATCAATTGTAATAATATAGTGGTGTAAACTTTGGTGTTAAGATGGAAGTACATTTGACACTCACTTGTTGGAAAAACAAAATCATACACATTGGCCCAGCGGTTAGAGTGTTCGCTAATGGCCCGGGAGACCTGGGTTCAATCCCAGGTCGAGTCATACCAAAGACTTTAAAAATGGAACTTGATACCACCTTGCTTAACACTCAGCATTATAAGGTACGGTTCAAGGGTAAAGTGGAGCAATCCAGGGAATGGAGTTGCGCCCTCCCCTACACCTTGGTGTAGTAGCTATCGAAAAGGGAGCCTTCGGGTCACCCTCGACTATGGTCGCTAACTTACTTATATATATATATATATATATATATATATATATATATACAGTAATTTACTAAGCTTTAGGTTTAGATGTGGCAGAAAGCTATATGAATAGGGCCTATAATGAGACTTGAACTCAATCATGTAGTTTTGTAAATCCAGCCTGCTAACCATTACACCACACGAAGTACCCTGTGTATGTGTGGGTATATATATATATATATATATATATATATATATATATATATATATCAATAAAAAGAACCTTTGTATATGTTGGATTCATTCACTAAGCTTTGTTTGGGTACAAGATCATAAGTATGGGGCACTTGGGGAGAAACAAACTCACTAGAATTGGTCTGCTAATCTAGCTCATTAACCATTATATTACAATCATATACCATTTTGCATATGTTGTACACTGAAAAATTAACTTTATGATAATTTTCATTGAACAGTCTTACCAATGTTATTTAATAATAGTCTTGTTAGCAGGGCTTAGAATATGTTGACTGTATCCCTTGCAGAAGGGATAGACCTCCTCAAATGGTGTGTCCTGGGTATGATATTAAACCTCAACTGATGATATGGTTCCAGTACTGTAGATTTGGTAAGTGTGTATTACCCTTTCATTACTCCCTGGTTTATTTGGACACGGAGTGGTAGTATCTGTGAGGGTTCCATCTTTGGATCATATAGATCTATTTGTATCTGACAGGACTGTGCAAAGAAAGAAAACTTAAAGAAATAACTACACAAAAAAAATGTAGATATGAATGTATAATGAACATGATTCTCTAACTTCTGGACATAAAATAACCCTAGAATAGATGGGTTGGCATGCTGTTAAAATCAATCAATTGTAAACCATTATATTAGAATCATGTGCCATTTTGAAGATCTTGTATACTGAAAAAATTCATCCTTATAATAATTTTCAATTCATAATCTTAGCAATGTCATCTAAATAATTATGAAGATTTGAATAAATTATGTATTTCACATTTTTATTTTATTTATTTATTTTTGTTTCTTTTCATCAATTGATGTTCTTTGTGTCTTATATATTGTCAACACATTTCTGCCAATCCATTCTATATCATCAAAAAAAAAAAAATCTCAAAATTAGACTGTTTCAGTTGATACAATTGGAATATTGGTTATTCTGAAAAATAAGCAAAGATGGACCTTAAGTTGGGGTCCAGTTTAGCAGTATATTATTTATAGTTATCTTATATAATTTTTTTAAAAAATTGAATTTTTGATATCTAAAATTTGTGTGGCTAGGTATGTATGTAGATATAATGAGGTTTGGTTTGGTTTGGTTTCTTTGTTTAATGGCATATCAACCTTTGTAGGTTATTTAATGCCAAAGCTATTCTCTGAGAAGAACAGTGGTGGTACTATTTAACCCATAGCTGTGAGGATAGTGGGGTTCATACAGATATAATGAGGATTGAACTCACTACTTAATAATAATGAGATAGACAAGCTTGCTAACCATCACCCCATGATGAGATGTGTATGTATATATATATATATATATATATATATTTACTCACTCAATATATGTGTGTGTACACACAATATGCACTGCCACCTAAAACAAAGAAATTACAACCGACAGTATAACAGCACAATTTCTTTGTTTCAATTTAAAACCAAGCAAAATTTTTGTGTTTGGCAACAGATATTGATTTTTTTTCTCTCAGCCACCTACCCTTCCTCCATATTTTGTACAGAACAGTGATAATGCAATGCACACAGCAGGTTGCAATGAAGTCTGAGGCTTTACTACAAAAAATAAATAAATATTTTTACTAAATTTGAATTTTTCTTTCCTTGCCTTTTTTTTTCTCTATTTTATTTTTTCCTGTATTCCTCCTTTTACTTGTCTGTATATTGAGAGCTGACACAAGAGATAGAAACCCTTGTAGGTTTTCAATATGAATGTGTTTTGTGATTTATATCTGATTAACTTGTAAAACAGCATTAGAAGATTAGAAAGATTACCTGTGGATTAAAATGTTATTCCATATACAGAATTTTTATGGATTAGGATTATTCTTTCTGAGTTCATGGATCTGTGATATATTATTGATGTGATAGTAAACTGATTATAATGAAGGGCCTATATCTTAAACATAAAACCTGAGAAGTTTATGGTGTCTCTCTTTTTTTTTTCTTTTTTTTCTTTCTTTTTTTTTTTTAAATTCATTTCAAACTTTTCATATGTTTATGCAAATTTAGAATATATTTGTTTGAAGTCAATTGCTCTTTGGGAACTTGTCACGAGAAATTTGTATCTACTTTTTATAGCTTTTTAAAAGAAACTTCTTTCAATCTAAATATTAGTAAAATTCATACAATCCTAACCATGTTTAACCATAACTCAGCAAAACAGAACAGATATTCATTTGAGCAATACATTTAGAATGCTATAACTTAGAAAATAAAGCAATTTCCAGTTTACTTTGAAACTCAATGGTCATTTTATCAAATCTGTATTTATACTGAATGTCTTTTTTTAATCACTGAAATGCTTAATACAATGGAAGTAACCAAGAAATTCTTGTTAAAGTCCTTTACTTCTTCCTTATTAGACCCATTAATATCCTTATTACAATGGGAAGCCTACAGGTTCATAGATCATTGGTTGCATGTTTAAAAAATGCTTTAAATGTAGTTTTAAAATTTTAGATGCTTTTTGTTAGTGAGCTGGATTTATCTATTAAAGTTATAGCTTCATGATTTAAAAAAAATGTATGTACTATGAAAAACAAATGACTTATATCCGTGCACTTAATCTCATATATCATATTCAACTAATAATGGTATCAAGTTACAGTCCAATTGATTCACTATCATTTATGTTATGTGTCTACAAGAGATATAAATGTTGTAATCTTTATTTTCTTATGTATAAATAAGAGAAGGAAATCAGTTGTATGAATTATTTGACTAATAGATTGAAATTTGTTATTTGCATTGAACTCCACATTGACTTAATAACAAAACAAACAAAAAAAATTACCTGACTGGGTTATGTCCTCCAAATATATATAACTGTCCTTTCTCCTCCAGATATATTTCATCGAATATCTCTCTACATGGATGCTGACCATATTGATAAAACAAGGACAAACTTTCATATTATTCTAATAGTCAATATCAGTTTACTGACAAATATTTCCCTCTTAGATGTGTGGCTTTTTTTTTCTGTCACAAACCCAGATAGTTATTCTATGACCATTAAGTGACATGAATTGGAAATAAAGAATACAGCTGTTTTTTTTTTAGTTTGAAACTGCCCTAGAAAGCCTAAGTAAACTTAAACTTGAAGATTGAAATTCAAGTGAATTACTCAATCTAAGCTTAGAGATACTTTTTTATGTTGATAAAAATCTATCTTTGATTGTGGATACTCTCCATTCTAACTGATAACAGTAAAAGGGAAAAGCATGAGAAATATCTGGACCTTACCAGAAACTAGAAGAAAAAAAAATGGGGAATATGATAGGTGACAGTTGTACCATAATTATTAGAGTACTAGGAATAGTCCTGAAGACATAAAAATTGACATGGAATTCCAAGGAAGAACTGAAATGATCCAGATGACAGTATTAATAAAATTAGGTTGAACACTGAGGTATTGAAGGTACTTACTGTCACTTGATCTTAAACGAGAAGACTAATAAAACTAATTAATATTGTTATTGCTGGCAGAATGAACCTCCAGTTGTGATGAAAGCAACAGAAATGAATGAAATGCTGGTATAAAATCAATAATTTCTTCATCTAAGAATATCAAATACTATTACATGAATTATTATTATTATAAAGTATAAAGGTACAAGATAATGTTGTATGGTATCTGGAGAAATAAAGACTATAGCTTTATGGCAAATTTTAATGACTACTACTAGTTGGCCTTTGTAGCCTCATCAGTTAGTTGCTACTCTGGAAAAGGACAAGTAAGGATAATGGATGTGAGTTCAAACTTTGTCACAAGCTTATATAAATTTGGAACACTGCTTACTTGCAGCTTAATTGATTGGGGCTGTAGAATACATTGACTGCATCTCCGCAGTGGAGTAAAACCCTCCCCACAATGAGTGTCCTGGATATGATAGTAAACCATGGTGAAGCTCCAGTCTGGGAGTTTTGGGGAATGAGAAGTGTCTCTTCATTGCCATTACTTCTAGGTCCATGCTGACCCAGAGTGGTAGTACCTGTTAGGGTCCCATCAATGAGTCAAATAGCTATTAAATCATTTACTATACTTGAAACCATATAATTGTATGCAAACAAATGCTTAATGTTAAATTGAATTATTAGTATTACATAGAATTACTTGATACTATTTAATTGGAAATGAATGAATAAAATTTTAGAATATGCTAACGTGATCTCTGCAATAGGGTAAAAACCCACTTTGCTTAATGAGTTTCCAAGATATGACACTAAACTATATCTGAAGGTGAGGTTTCAGTCCTAGAGCTTTGGGGAATGTGTAATACCCCTTCATTGTCATTACTCTGTTGTCCACTCTAACCTGGTGTGGTATTGTCTGTTAGGGTTATATCTATGAGTTAAGTGAAACTGTTTAAC
>OY757913.1:47247829-47257829 GCA_963585895.1 Sepioteuthis lessoniana
TTTGTTGAGTTTAAAAATTGACTCTGTAGTTTAGCCTTAAAGTGTGACTTAAAGTCCTAATAGTTAAAGTCTACATTTTTATTGATCATGTTTATGCAATTGACTAAGTGGAGATTGCTGGCAATTTTGCTGGTGTCATTATTATTGGTATTCTAAATCAATGTGAATAGACAGCTGAGCAACTTAAATATTTAAAGTGTAGACATCCTAACTGTTGTCTAGAGGAGTTAGTGCCAATTCTTGATATAACGTTAAGCAAAACACAAGATTGTACAAGTGCAGTATATTTCATAATCACTAAACCTGGATCTTTTTGCACTTTTCTTGTTTCCTAAATTGAAAATTCATTTCATTGGTAAATTTGAGTATGTGGTGGACATGAAAAGAAATACAAGCTACATAAATTTTAGATATAAAAACTCACTGGAGTAAGTGTGTTGATTGACAAAGGGATTATTTGAAGAAAATCTAATTCATTCTTCATTTCTGTGTTTGTAAATACAGCATGAGTCTTGATACTTCTTAAATGTAAATATATATGGTTGACAAAAATGTTCTGAGTTACCAAAAATAATTTTAGTTTTATATATGCATATATTTTTTAGTTGTATTATTTTTAGCATTTTGTTGGATGGATTTAAATGATGCCCACTATTAAGAATTTGAATATTTAAAAACTGGTGGATTAAGTTATTTGTTATTTGATTTTTTAATTCATTAAATTTTTATTTTTTTTTATTTTTTTTTTTTTTTTTTACTCGTTTAATTTGAAAATTTATGAATTTTTGTTCATGCCAAAATTTATATTTTTGAAACTGGAAAGTCTATAGCCATACTTAAACAAAAATTAATGAAGGATGCTCTGTGTCTGGAAGTGTTCGTATTGCTTCTATTGGTATTTGGTTTTGTAAAATCTTGATCCCCTGCAGTACATAATTGGCACCGTTGTGAGGAGACATAAAGAATCCTTAATATGGAATAAAAAAACAAGTTTGAACAATTGCACTGATTAAGCACTTGGTGTTTGGTCCAACTTTTTTTTTTCTGTATTTGTCTTGAGTCCAACTTTGGGTTCAGATATTCTATATATCTGCATTTATGTTTATATATGTGCATATGTGACTCTTGCATTTTTTTTTTCTTCTTGTATCAATTAAACTGGTTGGTATACCTCTGTGTGTATATATCTTGATATATAAACAAATATGATTAACTATTCTTTTTATTTCTTTGAATCTATAACTGGATGGATTTGGTGTCCTGTGTGATTTTTCTGTTTTCATGAGTCCATGTGCGTGTGCAATTTATAGTTTATCAAATTAAGTTAGTACACAGAATATTTCCATCATAAGATATACCAAGAGAAATGAGTATGATAGTAATTCTAATAAAAGAAAATGTCAATAAAAATGAACTTTACATAATTCCAATTTATTAACAATATACTGAATCATATATAATAATGCCCATAGTGACTTTTTGGTTGTTTCTCATTAACTTCAGTTGTGTTAAATCAAATGTGTTTATAATCAATGAAAGAATCTTCCTTTGATTCAAATGTCTTACCTGCAAAGGTAAGCTGCTTAGTGATATATCTATTGTATCATATAAAAATTAATTATTTACATTATTCAAACTACTGTCCTCACCTTGGTTGTTATTCATCTAATATTTCAACCACTGTACCCTTGGGCCTTCTTTAGGTATATTTTTTTTGTAATTAGTAACCTTTAGGGAATTTCAAATGGAACTCTTTATTCAATTCCCACAAGGGTAGACTTCCCATTCCACTGTCCATTCCTTTGAATATATCATATTAGTTAATTCACCTTCTTGGTTATGTCACTCTTGCAATGTTGCTTTGTTTCTCTTGATTATGTGCTGAAGTATTGAACTCATTTCTAGAATCAGTAGGGCAATTCAGTGCCCCTTTTTAAGTCTTAATTCTACTGTCATTTTTGTTTTAATATTCAAACTGAGCCATTAGTAAAATACTACCAGTATAACAAACAAGATAATGATAATTGTCTGAATTGTATAGATAATAACTCCTTATCTCTAAGGTTTATTTAAATACTTTCGTAAAATTAAGCCTGTAAAGTAAAGCATCCTAATCTGATCTTGGAAGTACCGATCTGCATGACTAATACCACAAATTTTCATCATAATTTACTAACCTTTTTGCTTAGATGTGGCACAAGGCCGAATAAATGGGGCACCCAACGAGACACAAACTCACTCATGCAGGTTTGCTAGTCAAGCTTGCTAACCATGACACTACCCTAGGTGTCCAAAAATATGAATAGGTAACTATTCAAAAGTAAGTAAATCTGTTTTTTTTTCTTTTTTGATTACAGAATTTGGAATTGAACAATAGCTAATAATATCCATTTTGATTGTATAATGTTCTTGTAGAAATTTTCAAAGAGTAGAATGATAGAAAATTAATACTGCTATTGATTGAAAAGTTTATCCAGAACAGGATCATTCTGATGTAACATGAAATGAGCTTCAAAAGCTATATGTGTAACAATTATAGATTCATCTGTTTTAAAAAAATGGTTCAACAGCAAATGCACAATAGGCACTGGTTCAAGCTATGATTGTAACTGAAAAAATAATTGTAAAACATTAGCTAGATTGAGCTACTGTTACCACTTATTTAACTTCATTTGCTCCACTCAGGTAACTGTTCGAAATGTGGGAGTTATATCTGTCACACCCTCTGTGTGTTGTTTGTGTATGTGTGTATATATATATATACACACAAACACACAGGGTGTCTCAATATACTGGGACCTATGTGACTCTACTAATGATAATATTGTCTTTTTTGTTGTAGATTTGAAAATAGTATACTATAACAACCATTAATTCTCAATCACAATGCCTTGAATAAGAGAAAAAAATATTTTCATTCCAGAATACACTGACACCCCCTCCAATAAGTGTCCTGGATATGACATTAATCCATCTGATTGTGACACTCCAGTCTTGGAGATTTGGGAAATGTGGCATACCCCTTAATCACTATTGCTCCCATGTCCACTCTGACCTGGAATGGTGGTCAAATAGAACAAACTGTATGCACAAACTACTGATATTAAATTGTGACTGTTAGGTAGTAGTACTTAAAACCATTTAACTGTATGCAAAAAAGAGCTCAGGCTTGTTCAAAAATGTTATCTACAAAATGTGTTTACAAATTATATATTTGATATATACGTATAAACAGGATTTGGCATCAAATAACCTACAATGGTTGATATGCCATAAAACACAACCAAACCAAACACTATTTTGTCTTCAAATAAATATTTGAAGACAAAATCATTCAAAACTGTCTCAAAATAGATACAACCCATTAATATGATTATGATTTATTACTAAGACAAGAAACTCAAAAAATATTGCATGTCCTGGAAGCTGATATAATAGCAATTTAAAAGATCAATTTTATGTCTCTTGCTCAAAGGGTACATTTTTCATGGGACATGTTCCAAATGACTGCTATTGCCCGTGTCCCTGTTATAAATCATTATCAAATTAATGGGTTGCATCTATTTTGAGACACCCTGTATATAGATTTGATTACTTAAGCAAGATGAAGCTTAGCAATTAAACTGCACTGGTGATTTGGTTGATATCTTAATGAAGGTTTATATAGGTCCTGCCACAGTTTTTGGATGAGTTGATAACAGAATTGTGTGCCACTGAGAGACAGATTCCTCAAAAAGCACTCTTAAGTTTTTAAATTCATTGTTTTTCCTTCTTATAGAATGGTTGGCTTACAAATGTTAAAGAGCCAAATCTGCTTTACTATTAACCCAAAGCTGAGAAGAGATGGATTCATATCTTTCCAAGGACATTAGTGTGATATCAAATGCAAACGGCCATTCCATGATTCGAACTTAGTTTATTTAGTCTATTTCTTATGGTGATAACTGTTATGCCATGTGTGGCTCCACATATAAACAAAATTACAGATATTTATATATATATATATATATATATATATATATATATATATATATATATATATTGTGTGAGAATAGTTTTGACTTGCAAAAAATATTTTTCTGCTTACTATGTATAAACCTGAAATATTTTTGCTAGATTTTAAGAAAGGTGATAAAAATATATCATAATCTAACCAAATATCTCCAGAATTTACAGGATTCAGTTTCACACTTGCTTCAGGACTTCTAAAAAAATTTTTTTTTTCTTGCACAATTAACAAAAACTAAGGAAACCTTGCAATTTGCTGATATTTCATAGATTTTTGCAAGAACAGCCATAAATGAAAATTGAAAGTTTGGCTTGAAAATAGCAGGTAGCAAAAAGATGTAGCCTTATGCATAAGTTTAGTAATATTTGCCAGGCTTCATTTGCTTACTTTCTTATTGGAAGGACTTAGAATACACTCACTGCATATCCTATTGAGTGGTAAGACCCCTCTGCTCAACCAAAGAAGTGTCTTGGGTATGAGATGAAATTGCATCCAGTGGTAAGCCTCCAGTTCTGAAGCCTTGGGGAATGTGGAGTACATTTTCAATGTTATTACTCCCAGGTCTACTCTGACCCAATGTGGTAGTGCTTGTTAAGTTTCCAACTGTGTTCAGCAGGACTCAGAATACACTATCTGGGGTATGATACTAAACTACATTTAGTAGTGAGGCTGCAGTTCCCAAACGCTGGCAAGTGTGAGGTACTTGTTCAATACCATTACTCCACTATGACCTGACGTGTTAGCAACTATTCAAGTTCTTATTAAATGTTCAAATAGATCTGTTTGAAGATTATTTGTATTGGATGGAAAGACTTGAAATCATAAAATTGTAAGGAAAAAAATTATCATTTGATAGGCATGCTTACTTAAAACCACTTAATTGCTCATAAATTATTTGTATTTGATAGGAATACTTAAAACCACATAATTTGGCACATGTTATGAGATAAGTGCTCAGTGGGACAGTGGTGTGGAGGATTTGGTTGCCAGAGCAAAACAGAGAAGTCATCTTCATCATCACAAGAACATTCCTGTACAGTGTATGCAGTTTACCAGGGTATACTGTCCTGTTGAAAGGTACCTGTACCATTATAGAAAGCTGTTGCTATGAAGACATATACTGATCTTCAATGATGTTGAGGTAGATACCACATGGCAAAGTTACCTTTCTTATGGATGCTAAAACCTGGTTATTCCTACCATCCCACTGCTCTTACAGACTTGTTTTCACACATTGTATACTCATACCATTACTTCTCTTGGTACTATTTACCAACCCCTCCGCTCGGGCAGGATATGACACAAGGTCAATTTTTTTTAAGCGGATTTTAACAGGTTTGAATTCAGAGTTTTCCTTCTCCTAGACTAGTTGCCTAACCAAGGCTGAAGAACCTAGTCTGTTCTACTATTTACCCATAGCTGGAGGGAAAATAATTGGATTCATACCTTTCCCAAGGGTATTAGTGCAATGTGAAATGCAATCGGTCTCGTCCAGGATTTGAACTCGTATCGCCGCATTCATTTCCTATGGCGATAACGACTACACCACGGGCACCTCCATTACTTCTCTTGGTGGATGACTTATACATATCTTGTAATCCACTTTAATCAAGAGAAAATGAGTCATATCAAACTTAGCAGCCAGCCCTCTTCTACTGATACAAAGATACAGTTTAAATATTTGCATGCCTATGGAAAACATTTTGGTGATGGTCATTGGTCAGTATAGGTACCTAATTGGTGTATGGCTATGCAATCCTATAAACAAGTACCTATGTACTATGTGTAGTAAAACATTCATCTTGATAAATGATATTTGTGCTACGCTTGCTCTTCTTTCGGCTTATACTTAGCAGGAGAGCATCTGGTCACTTCTTATTGATATTCTAGCCATTCATTGCCTTATTAGCAGTTGATTATTTAATTTCTTCATGAGTTTATTTCCAATACATACTCATCAAAATCGAATGTTCTCAGCCCAAAATAGTTCTGTTCATGAGAGTAATCATCATTATTGTCATGTTACCAATCATTATTTTTTTTTCAATTCATCATCATCATGTCGTGCTGGTAGCACGGATATCCCTGACCCTCTCTCGCCACTTTTCCCTATTGTTCATCGCCTCAGGCAGGTCTTCAGGACAACATCCTGTATCCTCACATAGTTGCTGAATGTATGTTCGTGCTGGTTGTCCTGCTTTTGCACGGCGATGTGTGGGGGTCCACAAGAGTACATCACTTATGAGTTCGTCCCTGCTTCTCCATCAGTGTCCTGCATGTCTGGTTTGTCTAACTTGAATAGTTTTCGTGATAGGAGGCAGGTGGCCGTACAGTTGGTGTCTTGTGAGGTGTTGCCGCCAGGACTTGTTCAAGATTGCTCACAGCATCTGCATTTTTTAAAGTTGTTTCATATGAAAAATTACTATATTCTCATGAACATTTTTTGAAGCTTTTCAAAATGGCAGCAAATCAAACAGAGGCTTGAACAGAGGTTTGTCATCAAATTTTTGCTAACTGAGATGATACAAACCATGTGAAATCTATAAAATAATCTGTAATGTGTATGGAGAAGCATATTTTACTTAAAAAAAATGTTTACAAATAGGTTAAACCTGAGTTTGCTCCTAGGAGCCTGAGAATAAAAGAGTTCATTGAATAGAAACAGACTGACTCTCTGGTAAAGAAAAACTTTTGGGTGAAGCTATCAGTAAAATGGTCATGCTGACAGTCTTATGGTATATGCAACAACCTATCGCTATTAATTATCTTGAACAAAGTGCACCTATGAACAGTGCTTCCTATTTCCTACTTGTGAGGCAAAATTGACCTTGTTTGTTGAATGACCCTTATATATTCATAACATTTGAAAATTTAGCCATTACTTTTTGTTGAAAACCCAATAGTGGCCAGAATTGTTTTATACATGGTGTTTTGAATTTAATTTGTGCATAAAATGACTCAAAATTTTAGGAGTCAGGTAGAATAATTGAAATAATGATATTATTTGGACCTATAGCTGAAAATTTTATGATATTTACTTGGGGAACACACTAAAAGATAAAAACCAACAAAAATAATATTTAGACTCATTGTGAAGTTAAGAAGCAATGAGCTTGTTCTGTACTTCAATGAGGAACCACTTAGCAACATCAGTTACCAAAAGCAACCTGAGGACTGTGTACTAGACTAAGCAAAGCTTAGTAAATAATTAAAGATTTGAAGACAGTAATTTTACTACAGTGTATTAACATCAGAATTGCCTTTGTGTATTTTGACAAAGATAGAACTCATTTTTCTTCGTCATGACACAGTCTGGTTCTTTTGATGGCAATGTTCCTTTTTTCACTCTCACAAATATCCAGTATGTGCGACAACAAAGTTTCACTCTCATTCTGGTTTGCTTTTGATGATTCTTGACTCCTTCCCTATGTCACTTTGGAATCCTTTAGGACACAACAACTTATGTATATAATAGTAATATTAATGATTTAAATATGCACATGTACATAGATCATATTACAAATGACTGCTTACATGAAAAAAAGTTTTTGCTTCAGATTGGTGAAAATCATTACTATACTTAGTCATTAATGTACAATCTTTCACTCTTGGGATCAGACCTTTTGGAATTAAGCATGATAGTTTCTGATTAAGCCTTTAAAACTTTAGCTTTTACTTGAATTTAAATACCAGCCTCTGACAGGAGAGAAAAATAGGAATTATTTTTTTTTTTATCTTCAGCTAACTTGAACTACTGACTGAATAAGAAATTTTATATTGAGTGAAATGAGTAATTGTCTGCAAAAAGTGGAAGATTTGTAACATGCACATGGATGTGTTGAAGAAGAAAAGGTCTTAGCTAGAATCAGTCATAACCTATCACAGTCTGCCTTCAATTATAAAAAGCTGCTATTTTTGACAAAGTCAATTTAGAACTTGGCTTTTTGGGGAGTTAGTATCAAAGGAGGGCTTTGCTGTTACAGATTATATTTTTTGGACTTGTTTTGATATTGAGTTTTTACCTCTTCAGATTTCGTCTTTGAACCTGTGGTACTGATTTCTGTCATTTTTACACCCCTGGATTTTTCAACTTGAGATCTGCCCTCCCTTTCACAGATATTTTATTACATTCAATAAACTTACATGTTCCTCATTCATAAAATAGTATATACATACCAGAAAATTTTATCCCCTCTAAGATAGGATCTAAGTGATTGATAGCATTATTCGAGTGTGAGGAAATGGAAGGATGTGGCATATGAGGGTGGTCTGAAAAGTTCATAGGCTGATGTACTGTCTACTGTTGATGACTTTTTCACCAATGAAATTCAAGCACTGCAACACCAATGGAAGAAGTATGTGCATTGTGAGGGGTACTGTATAAAAAAAAAAAACTCATTTGGTCACATTCCATGAGAGTATCTTGGTCAGCCTATGAACTTAGAAACTGACCCTCATTTGTTGATTTATCTATCATGTGCTTAAGTCAAGAGAGTAAAAATATGTTAACTCTATAGTTATCTTTGTTTAAGAAGATGGGTGTTGGAAACTTCTCTTAGTAATTGGAATCAACCAGAAATCTGATGCACCCGCTGAGATTGATATTGACCAGGAGCTTAACATACCTGGAATTATGATAATGGATTATTATTCTGTTGGATACATTTTGGACCAGCTTTTTTTTCTGCCATTCTGTTGTTTTTTTTTTTGGTTTGTTTGTTTTTTCTGGAGAAAAAATTCTTTTCTTTTTCTTTTTTTTTCCTCCACCCTGTCAGCACGGCTTAGAATATGCTGACTGTATTGCCTGAAGAGGGTAAAGAACCCGACAAAAAAGAAATGTCTTAGGTAAGGCACTTAAATGCAGTTGATGGTTAGGCTCCAATTCTCAAGCTCTGGTGATTTCAGAGTGCTTTTCATTGCCATTAGTACAAAGTGTACTCTGACTGGGAGTGATTGTACTTGTTAGGGTCCCATCTATGATTTAAATAGATCTATTTAAAAATTATATTTGATAGGACTGTATCCAAAAAGAGTTTTTTTAAAAATGACACAAAAAAAAAATGTCAACCTGAACACTTGCCTAGTTGGCTGGAGCTGTAGAATACACTGACTGCACCTCTGCAGAGGAGTAAGACCCCCCCCTCCAACGAGTGTCCTAGATATGATACTAAACAATCTGATGCTGAGGTTCCAGTAATGCTGGGGCTTTGGGGAATGCGGAGTACTCCTTCATTGACATCGCTCACAGGTCCACTTTGGCCCGGAGTGGTGACACCTGATAGGGTCCTATCTATGGGTCAAATAGAACTAAACTGTGATCTTATGCTAAACTGAATTGCTTGAAATAGAATTGTTTTGACATTTAAACTGTGTACTTAGGCTAAACTGAATTGTTTGAAATGGAACTGTTTTTGACATTGAAACTGTACTTATGCTAAACTGAATTGCTTGAATTAGAATTGTTTCACTGAACTGTGTACATATGCTAAACTGAATTGTTTGAAATAGAACTGTTTATTTGCATAAAAATGGATTTGGCATTAAATAACCTACCAAGGTTGATATGCCATAGAACAAAAAAAAACAAACCAATCAATCTGAACACACAATGAATGCAATCCCCTTACCTCAAGGCATAAAATAACCCTAGGCATGTTGAAATGCTGTTAAAATCAATTAATTTTTTTCTCTTGGACCTGATGTAGGCTGAAGAATGTACTGGCTGAAATAATGTTATTAACATCAAGGATGCCAAGAACAGATTCTGTTGTCCAAATAATAACTCTTGTAAGAGTTATTGACAGCATCAGAAAATGATCTTTACGATTCTATTGTATCAGTCAAATAAGCCAGTTACTCACCGGAGCATTGTAATGGATTGTCCAGGTTCCAACTATTCATTATAAAGAATTCCTTTTGAATATCATCAAATAATAGAGAACATTATTTTCCCCAGTAGTTTCCATTTAGGTTGAGATGTTAAAGGTTTTC
>OY757913.1:47262829-47365329 GCA_963585895.1 Sepioteuthis lessoniana
CACTCGAGAAGAGTAAAAAAAAAAAAAATATACCACCACAAAAAAAAAGGTATGTCCTGGATATGACACTAAATTGCATCTGATGATGAGGCTTCAGTTATGGAGATTTAGAGAGTATAAAGTACCTTTACATTGTCATTACTCCTAGGTCTACTGTGACCCAGATTGGTTGTACCTGTTTGTGTCCCATTTGTGGGTAAAATAGATCTGTTTAGAATTTTTTAGTATTGGATAGGAATATTTGAAATGATATAACTATCAATCATTTGCATTAAGAATAGCTATTTGAAACTGTTGCTGTTTTCTAAGGATTGTTATTAGTTACTTGAAACTATAGGACTGTATGCTAACAACTATTATTAAATAGAAATAATTGTTTTAAACCATATAGTTATTTGTATTTGATAGGAATACTTAAAACCATACAACTATGTACAGATCATTTGTATTAGATAAAAAAAAAAAATTACTATCATATAACTGTGCAAAAATTTTAAAGAAGCTATTACACAAAAATTTAAATGTGCAAGATTACCTAACTTTGGCTTGCCCAGTAGAAAACACTGACTGAACCTCTACAGAGGGGTAAGACCCCACCAAACGAGTGTCCTGATATGACTCTAAACAATCTGATGGTGAGGTTACGGTAATGCTGGAGCATTGAGTAATGCAGAGCATCTCTTCATTGCTATCGCTCCCAGGTTTACTCTGGCCCCGAGTGTTAGCATCTGATAGGGACCTATCTATAGCTTAAATAGAACTAAACTGTGTACTTATGCTAAACTGAATTACTTGAAATAGAAATGTTTTGATATTTAAACTGTGTACTTATGCTAAACTGAATTGTTTGCAATGACTGTACCTGTAGTTTTTGACATTGAAACTGTACTTACACTCAACTGAATTGTTTGAAATGAAACTGTTTTCACATTTGACTGTGTGTAAACAAAATCAATACTTATTCTAAACTGAATTGATTTAATTAGAACTGTTCAACTAAAGTGAATTGCTTTTGACATTGAAACTGTATTTACATTAAACTGAATTGTTTGAAATAGAACAGTTTTGACATTTAACTGTATGTGGACAAAAACTATACTTAAAGTGAATTGTTTGAATTAGAACTGTTCATTTGTATAAAAATGAATTTGACATTAAATAACCTACAAAGGTTGATATGTCATAAAACCCAAACAAACTTTGGCATAAAATAATACTAGACAGGTTGACATGCCATTAAAAAACAAAGATAAACAAACTTTATTCTTACAAGTTGATGTATCCACCTATGTTGGGTAAGAGGTCTAGATATAACTTGAAGAATCTGAGACAAATAACCAAAAAACTTGTAAAAACAAAATCTTTTTGTTTCATTTTTCTGAATATTATCTATTTTACAGTATTTTTCAATTAAAAATATACACTAAGCAGTTACAAACAGTAATTGTTATTATAAAAGATAAAACATATTTTCCAATTATATGTTGATATTATCTTATGATGTTAATATTATTCTCGTGAAAAATCTTATTGAATTTTATAGAGAATTTTTTTCATTAGAGTGGATGACATTTGAAAAAAATTATCTATTTAAGCATTTTTTGTATGGTTTATTAATCTTATCTAAGCAATAATGCTATATAACTATTTTCTATCTAGGGATTGAATAACTCCCTATAAATCTTATTAAATGTGAATATTAGGTATATTTTTCAGCAACATGGCTTCCCTTTGATTATTATTTAATTTCAGACTCCTTTTCAATGTGATACAATTTTTTCCATGAGTAACATTTTTTTTTAAAAATGTTTCTCCATTGTTCAGTTAGTATGCATACCAAAAATATTACTCCATATCAAACATTTTGGCTGTCGATAGAGTACAGACAAATTATTCCAATTATTATAGATGAATGTGCTGTAATAATAGAACTGATAAAAATATCACATGAATAAGTGTAAATATTCATTATATTTTTGACTAACAAACATTTTAAATAAGTTGTCAAAATCAGTATAAAGTTAAGGATCCAATGAGTGTGTGTCTATATATATATAACTGCAAAAATTGTACATGATACTGAGATTTTTGTTAGTGCAATAGCATGAAAAGGGTTTTAGAGAATAAAGCAATGTCCAGTCTAATTTACAAAATAATAGTAATAGTATGATGTCTTCCTTTGGTTTGGTTTTTATGGCATATCACTCCTCGTAGGTTACTTAATGCCAAGTCCATTTTTATGAAAATAGTCCTATTTCAAACAATTCAGTTTAGCATAAGTACACAGTTTAAATGTGAAAAACATTTCTATTTCAAGCGATGTCTTCCTTTGTGCTCACTCTAATCATTATAATATCTGACAGTAGATAACTACTAAATGCTCTTAAGAGTATTTCTTCTTTATATATTTGCAATGATAATATAAATTCTATAGATACAATAATATTCAAAAGCAGTTGAGTATCAGAAAAATAAATTATTTCTTTTTTTTTGTTTTTCTATTTTTTTATTGTAGTTAATGTATGAGAAAAATCATATGACCAAAAATATGAATATTTAGCAATCAAGTAATAAGTTAATATCTTATATGTTTAAGCACTTTAATTTTCAATTATATAGTTTCATTATTATTCAGTAATAGATTATAATATCCATTCTGATTGTATAAAATTCAACTAGAAATTATTAAATACTAGTACCTTTGATTAAGTGGAAATTAAACCCTTTTGTAAAAAAAGATATAATGTTCAAGAAGAAAAATTAAAACTCTGGTATCTTTGATTTAGAACAAAAATTAATTTTTAAAAAAAAAGAAAAATGTTTTGTATACTTTTTTATGGGGGATACTGTATATCAAGGAGGTAGAGAATATCCTACGATGTTAAGTATTTTTTTGGCAGTTATAATTCAGTAAGAATGGAAAGAAGCACAAATAAAAATGCTTTTATAAAATGAAATTTACTTAAATCAATTGAACACATTTTGTGTGGAAAAAAGAAACATCACAACAGAACATAAGCTGAAAACCTTTAGACTGATAAATCATTGGCATGTCTGTAGGAATTGAACTATTTTAATCTTTTTGGAAGCAAAGTTTTCAATAAGATTCATATAAACTTTTTTTTTAAATAATCGAAGTTGATATAGTAAAAATACAAATTTTTTTGTATCCCATATATTTTTTGTAAGAAAGTGAGCAAAAAGTTTCACCATGAATTGATAAAATTTTCAACAAATTTAAATATATATTCCTAAATGATATAATGAAAATTTCACTCTAAAAGTGCCTCTAATTTGTACTATCTTTACAGTGCTCAATTCGCAAGAATGTAATATCACAGTATATTTCATTGGTAAAATAAATATATAAGATGTAAAATATAAGGCTGGGTAAAAACTCACAACTTGGAGTTTCATGGCTATGATCATCGAATAAACTGGTATTGTTTACATCTGACTTATTCAAATGAACTTCAGTGAACTTGTTTTATATGATTTTTGAGTCATGTGACTATAATATGGAAATCGTAAGTCACATGTTTCAATCTGGTGCAAAATTGTAAAGTAAATATTTACTTTCATGGTAATGTCTCACTACCATCTCCTATCTTTTATTTGGTAATTTATTTGAGTCTCTTAAGCTTTTTATGTTGTTTTTTTCCTGCAAATAAAACCTACTATTTCCAAAATACTCATTATATAGTTCAATAGTTGAATTCCTAAATGACATTTATTTGTTTTTGTTTTTTATCAGTTAGTCTTCTATCTACTTTATAAGCAATGTCCTTGTCTTTAAAAGGGAACAGAGCAAGAATGAATCATTCAATGAAATTAAGTGGTCGATTGAGATTGGAATTATTAGATTGATATTTAGTAAAGTCTGCTCTCACCAGAGACCAATATTATCATTAGTATATCTGTGATATACTTATATTAAACATAGCTGAAGGAAAGACAAATGCATTTATATATGCCAAGAACTTAAAACCTTCTATGTATATATACATAGTATACATACCAATGGTATCAAGAAGAAAAAATACACAAATGTGTCCCAACAGCTAAAAATATACACATATTGTTCCATGAACAAGCAGTGTATGATAGGGGGGCCTAAAAATGAAAAAAAAATGCTTACTTGATGAGGCAAAGTAAAAGAGTCATATGGCTTTACTGTTCCCTGGTAGGGTTAGAGACACATCTCATCTGTTCAAAGAACAGAGGCAAAAGAAGTTAAAAATGGGATTCTTGGAGTGTCATGTGACACCCAACAAGACACCCATTCTTTAAGGGAGATAATTATTTATGTCCTTACATGGTCCCTTTGTTGGGGGTCATCCAAAATAAGAAGTAAGAATTTTAATAAGGAAAGACTAGTTGGCTGTTGAGCTGTCAAAATTGCTTGTTGCAGAACTAATTTGGTCAAGGCAGTTGCAGTTTTTGTGAAGTCACAATGGGTTTATTGTTATAGCTTTGGGCTGAAATTGCTAAAAAGACTTAGTATTATTTTCAAGTGTCCTTATACTAATAGTGAATGAACCACCTCTTGTCATATTCTCTACAACTTATCCAAGTTATAGGTTAAACAGTACTACTACTGTCTTTCTACAAGGATGGCTTTGATATTGAATAACCCATGAAAGTTGATATGCCATTAAAAAATAAATTAAACCAATCTATAACTTAGAGATAAAAAGAAATTTGTTATTGTTTTGTGACTTTCAAGATCTGTGATTGGTTGACAGTGATATTCTTTTTTTCATTATTATGGTTATTATATAGCTTGACACTCCAATGCTTAGTTCTTATTTGCTTGTTTTTGTAAGTTTTTTATTAGTTTCATTCTCATTTCCCATCCTGCTTTGGCATTTTTGTAATTTTTGCCCTTTATTCATTACTAGGTGTTCATTGTACCTGATGATTATGTCTTGTTGATTTTTTCTTTGAGATGTTTTATTTTTGGACAGATAGTGCCAGTTGTCTAAATAGATACTCATGGCCCCCTCCCCCAGGATTCTTTTGATGATAGACCAAAACTCTACATAATTCTTCTATAAGATGAGAGCAAAGGATCTGTTTTGACAGTCTGTTGTCCTCAAGTCTTTTATCTTTGGTTGCATTGAGTGAGTATATCCTACATATCTGGGAGTTTAGATTTCTCCGGGATGAATTTATATGGGATATGCTGCAAACACTTGACATTTAGTATTTTGTGTTAGTGATGTATCATATAAATGTGAAGTCTTTGTGTATCCTCTGTGTATACTGCCCAAGTTTCTGCGCAATACAGGAGCATGGAAAGAACTATAATGTGATACACTGCACATTTAGTTTTTATGGCAGAGCCTTTGTTAAGTTAGTCTTGTTTCCTCAGCCCATCAAAGGCCTTGGAAGAATTTGACATTAGTGTACCTCTTTCTACATTCGTTCTCTTATTGTTGGTGACTGTAGAGCCTAGATATTTGAATTTGTTTACTTGTGCTAGTACCTTGACCTCTTTTATATCTTGGCCATTGTCATGACATCCTAAAGGGAGTTGGTACAATGCCTCAGTTTCCTCAAGGTTAATTTTCAGCCCCAAATTGGCAAACATGAGCTCATGTACCAGAACATTTCTGGTCTTTATTGAAGACTTCATTGGTCTCTGATGTGGTTGAGGAGCATGTTCAATTAAACTTACATCTAATTATATGGATAACACAAACAAAACCCAAGCTAATAAAAAAAACGACTCTGGGAAAACTCTGACTGTGAGACTGAAGAAAAACCAAATTATTTCCCATCATTCATCATGATGGAATCAGCTGAAGAAATTCCACTCAGTAACCTGTCTCTGTTCAAGATTGAAAAAATATTATTAAAAAGCTTAAAACCAATAAACAGTTAAACTTAAAAATGGAAAACTACTAATAGAAATCTGCAATAAAAACCAAGCTGACAAAATACTAAAATGGAAACACTTTGACAACATAAAAATAAAAACCTATCCCCACAATTCCTTGAATACATGTAAAGGAGTTGTAAAAAGCCATGAATTCTCCTTATGTACATTAGATGAAATCAAAACCAACTTACAAAACCAAAATGTCACAGAAATCTGAAGAATACAAATAAGAACAAAAAAACGGAGAAACAACAGTTACAAATACATATATAATGACCTTTAACACCCACAAAATTCTTAAAGAAATTAAAATTGGGTACCAAAAAATAAATGTAGAATCTTATATCCCAAATTTCTGAAGATGCTACCAATGTCGGAGGTTTGGGCACCACCAGGACTAATGTACATGATCACCAGTATGCGGAAGATGCAGAGAATACGACATGCAGTGGTGACTCTAGCCTATTTTTGCTACTCGTGCCCCCCCACCCCTGTCAACTTCAGTTCCCAACCCATGGTCTGTGAACCCAAAGTAAGTCATCATAGTTGCTATTGTGTGATTCTCCATTGTATAGCACAGATTGACGAATGTACCTTACATGGTGTTTTTTTTTTTGTAAACAATCAAGATACTATATAATTTGTAGTCTTGTTAATACAGTAGATAAGATAATTTTTTTTCCTTTGAAAAGTATAGAAGAAAAGAGAAGATGTTCTTTACTATGATGAGAAAAATATGTTTATTAGAATAAAGAAACTGATGACAATATACACAGACACAGCTAGTAGTTTCAATTTCGCTTAAAATAAAGATTATTTGTTTAAAATGTATTCAAATAAACAAATTTTAGTTACAGAATGTAATATATGCAACATTCATTAAAGAAATAGAGATCTGTTAGTGAAAAAACGAATTAAAACACGCCGTTTAACCAACATTTACCATAGCAATGATGATGATGTCGGGGACGGCTATAATCTGCTATCCCCCCCTCTCTCTCTCACTTTCAGTCCCTCTCCCTCTTCCCAAGACAGCTGTCAGCAGTCAGAATATGCTAAGATTTTTGAGCACGGTGTTTGGGTGCTCTTTCTATTGGCTACAGCCAAAAGCGTATTTCTCTAACATTACTGTTATTATAAGGGTCTAGTGCTCGGCATGGATTTGCACGTGTTCAACATTATAGCCGATTTTATGTAATGTTCAATGAATCTGACGGTGGCCGGACAAAGACCATCCGTTCAAAACAGCATCATTGTATTATTCCCAGATATATTTATGAACTTTTGGCTACTTATCGAAACTTAAATAGATACGTAATTTAATTGAGATCAGACTAAGTATGTTTCCTTGAAATTAATGGATGATTTTTAATCCCTTTTGAACAACATTGACCGAGTTATTGGTCATGCCGGGCACGAGTAGCACTCGTCCCGTCTCCGCCCCTGACGACATGCATAACGACTGCCAAAAAGACTACAAATGTGTTTACTGCCAAGGAAACCTTGATGCTGGTTCTAGAGATTGTGAGATATGGAAGAAAGAAAAAGAGATTACCAAACTAAAACATACTCAAAATATCACCTATCCAGAAGCGAGAAGGATGGTAGAGTCTACAAAATATGTGGAAATGACAAAAAAATATACCAACAATCAACAAATAAAGCTGTCATATGTGTGAAACAAGTGCAACCACAAAACTCAAGGTGGTTGCCTTGCTTGTAAACAAAATGAGAGCGCGAATCCAAGAGATGAAAACCATAATAGAAGCAGTCAATGAAAAATTCTCCAAAGACCAGAGTTGGAACAAGCTAAGAGAGACAGGCAGACAGGAAGAGCTCAGGGGCCCTCACTTCTTAGGTGACTTCTGTTCCTGGGCAACTACAGGAACCCCCTTCCTGACGGGTAAGGACATGGTATAAAACAGGAAAAAATAGATCCAGATCAAGAATGAGAACTTCCCCAAGAAAGGACAGATTTGAGCCCTTGGAAACAAAGGAAATGGAGGCTTCCATTTGCCAAGCTGGGAAAATACAGATGAACATGAAAATGAAAAACCAGGAAGCACATTAAAAATGCCCTCAAGAACAAAGTTGCCTATAAGAATCAATAAACACTGCAATGCTCAGGGATTGACAAAAGCCCCTATGAAGAACCTATAGTATAGAAAGTATGGATTGTGATACAGATCATGTAGCTAACTACAATACTTGAAACCATTTAACTGTGGGCAAACTTATAAGCTCGCTCTCCTTTTTAATTGTTAATCTCTTACATATTGTACATATCTATTTAAATATGTGCAAACAAATGACTGATGTTAAATTGTTACTGTTACATAGCAACTCTGGAAATCATTTAATTATGTGCAAACAACTGAGGAAAAGTAAATAGAATGATTGATATTAGATAGTTAAATGATTTCAAGTATTTCTATGTGCAAACAAATGAGAAAAAGTGAATAGAATGATTCATATTAGATAGTTAAATGATTTCAAGTATTTCTATGTGCAAACAAATGAGGAAAAGTGAATAGAATGATTCATATTTGATAGAAACACTTGAAATCATTTAACTGTGAAGAAAAATGATCCTAGGGTTATTAAAAAATATCATTAGAAAAATGTTTATACACCATGTGTATTTAACAGGATTAAACAGGATTTGGCATTGTACAATTTACAATGTTAGATATGACATAAAACCAAACCAATTTATGAAGATTTGTTTTTGACATTTGAACTGCCTACTTATGTTAAACTAAATTGTTTGAAATAGAACTGTTTTTAAATTTTACTGTGTATAAAGAAAACTGTACTTATATATATATAAAAAATATATTTGGCATTAAATAACCAAAAATGGTTGATATGCCATAAAATCAAACCAAACCAAAATGACTGTCATTGAATGAGTGTGCCTCCGGTCTACTCTGTTTCCATATTCCTTGGGTGGAATTGGTGAAGGCATCAGTCAAGACCATGAAAAAAAGTCAAGAACAGTGTGGGAAAAAATGCAGCCCTATTTCACTCCTTTGCCAACCTAAAAGGACTGATGCCTTCATTCCAATATGCAAGCTTGAGGAAGTGGTCAAGGCACTCTAGTCTTTGTAGGATGTTTCTTTGTGCTTGCCTGTTAAGTGGCAAAGGCTTTTGTGAAGTTGACAAATATCTAGTATTGGGGCATATTCTGTTCAATGCATTTCTCTTGTATTTGTTGCAAGGAGAAGATCATGTCAGTAATTACTCAGTTTGCACGGAATCCACATCCTACCTCGAGATGGAAGTACTCCATTAGGGTTGATAATCTCTTGAGCAGTATGTGAGCAAACACTTTTCCTGGTAGGGAGAGAAGCAAAATCCCATGGTAGTTGCTGAAGACATGCCTGTGTCCCTTCTTGAAGATGGTGACTAGTTGAGCGTCTTTCCAGTCAGCAGGTACTTCCAAGGTTTCCCAAGCATCTCTTATGAAAGTGTAGAGTACCTTGACAAATTCCTACTTGCTCTTGATTACTCCTGGTGCAATCTATCTGAATCAGGAGACTTTCTGTTATGGAGCATAGAGCTAGCTTTACTCACTTCATTCTGGTCTGGCTATTTACAAATCTGATGTTGGATTGACCTTTGGTCAGTGTTGTTCTCTGCATATTGTTCTGCTGTTGAAGGTTCATTGAACAGTGTGGCAAAATGGTTCTTCCACCTGGCGAGAAGCTTGTACTTCTTTGTGATTATTGTTTTGTTGTTGACGTCTAAGAGGTGTTCTGGGTAGTTCACACTTGGCCTCCACACATTCTCATGGTTGGTAAAAACCTTTAGAGTCATTATAGTCTGCAAGTGTCTGTAGTTCAGTCACTTTTGTCAGCCATAATTTATTTTTGAGTTCTCTTCCTCTGTTAGAGAAGTTGACAGCATGTTCTATATCTGGCCTTAGCAGACTTGGTGTTCTTGCTGTTATTCCTGGCTAGTTTCCTGTTGTTAATAAGCTCTTCCAGTTCAATACTGTTTCCACTAAACCAGTCTTCATACTTCCAAACTGCAATGCTGAGTTTCTCTTTGGATACCTTGTATACAGTTGATTTGAAGGTGTTCCACTTTTCTTCTACAGTTTAGTGAGGCCTGCAGGTCATCCATGACTCTGTTGATCTGATTGAGGTCAGATTCACTGAAAGTGGCAGCATGAGAGAGGAGATGAACTACACCTTCTACTAGAGTGGAAAGACTTCAACGGACAAAAGTGAATCGGGTATGGCTTTTTCAGATGGGAATAATCTTTTGCATTTCACATAGCACTAATACCCTTGGGAAAGGTATGAATCCAATTATTCTCCCTCCAGCTATGGGTAAATAGTAGGACAGACTAGGTTCTTCAGCCTTGGTGAGGCAACTAGTCTAGGAGAAGGAAAACTCTGAATTAAAACCTGTTAAACTCCGCTTAAAAATTGACCTTGTGTCATATCCTGCCCGAGCGGAGGGGTTGGGTAAATAAGATAATCTTTTGCCAGGTATGTGTAAGAATCCTAAACCAGTAAGTGATAGACTTATGTTGAGCTTTCCATTAGTCAACAATAGATATTGTATCTTGATTGCTGCTTTTGCCTTGACTATGACCAACAGCCCAGAATAAATAAGCAGTTACTACAACCAGCTTGACAAGATACTTCATGCTATCTTGAATGCTGGCAAAATTATCCTTTTTGGAAATTTTAAAACTTGGTCTATCACATTATACCTGGCAAAAAGTCCTTAAGTTTGGAACTATGATACTAATGACAATCTGTTGCTATCCATCTGCATAGAACACCAGCTGGTCATGACCAACACCTACTTCAAGCATGAGCAAATTTACAAGAACTCTTGGATTCACCCAAGATCCAAATACTGGCACATCATAATGCAACAGTGTGATCTGCCAGATTTTCTGAACACAAGAGCGATGAGAGGAGCTAACTACAATACTAACCATGTTATAAATCAAGTTCACTACCAAATTACTAGTGAGACTAAGGAAAGACAAAATGCCTCTCAGGAAGCTTGCAACCTTTATGTAGTCATAAAAATATGCAGTCTTTGCTTTTATATATATCAGGTAGTTTAGTTTCTACTAGTTATAATAGTTTATTAAGCTCTATTTCAATTCCAAATTTTTGTCACTGTTCCCAGCAGATTAAATGAGTATCACTTTTTATCATCTGATTTTAGTTCATTCAATTTATATGTTTTATTCCTTTCTTCAGTTATTTGCTTCAAGATTGGGGAGATAAATTTCACTAACAAGACTTTCTATGATGTTTATTTTCATTTGAATGAAGTGTTTCTTCTCATTGTGACTGTCTTTCTTTACTATTGTGATCTCTGTTTTTACTCATAAGTTTTGAATAAAAAAATCAACATTCCTTGCTCAGCAAGGCTCAAGTTTTTTCGACAAAATATTACTTTTAATTTTTTAACTCTGAATTTCTGATACCCTTCTCTCTGGACTCTTTGATTTACTTTTAAAACAGCTTGAAAATAAATAGTCATTATCTTTTCACTTTTTGTGGCTAACTGTGGAAGGATGTCCACTTGGTCTCTCCTGTTGGCTATTAATGGAAAACTCATTATTTCTTAACATTATCTGTGATAATTTCACATTGTCATGGAATAGTATTTACCTGTGGTTCTAAAATAAGTATAGTCTGAGGTCACTTTCAGGGCTCTGAAATTTCAGTTCATCCATTTATTGATTTGATATGAGGAAAAGGGTTGAATGCATGCAGCAAATTATTTTTTTCTCAATTCAAGTTTTTAACTTTGATACCACAACATGACTGAAACAAATCAGGTTGTTAATAAAAATACAGTTTGTTTTAATCTGAAAAGTTTTCTCTGTAAAGCTGACAAACATAGAAATATATTTCTAACTTCCTTTCTTCCTCCTTGAAACATTGATTCCAGTGTAATATCTGTTCATCTCCCTCTGCTATGTTCATACCTTTCAACGAGATATATTAATAAAATAAATAAATAGAATAAGTTTGATCCTAAGGATTACAATCTGGTGAAACTACCCAGACTCCAATATATCACTGGAAAAAAGCCTGAATACATATTTACCCAACTACTCCACTATGAACAGGATTGATCAGAGGGTTATTTTTCAAGTGGAGTACACCTAGTTTTAATTAGTTTTTCCTCTCCTAAACAGGTTGCCTTACCAAAGCTGAAGAACCCACTCAGCACTACTATTTGCTCATTGCTAGGCAGAAGAAGAGACAGATTTATGACTTTCTCGAGGGCATTTGCACAAAATTAAATGCTGCCTTGTCCAGGAATTGAACTCCAGTTGCTATGTCCATTTCCTGCAATGATGATTGTTACACTTTGTGGGATTCTAGGGAAAAGTCTAAGTATTCAAATGCTTGTATGACAATAGTCATGGGGATCAGAGCCATTTTTGAGCTTGCCAAGCTTGCATTGGCCTCTTATTAAATTGATTGTCTTGTGTGGCACCAATAAGATGTAATTAAACGGGGAAATATTTAACTAATCGTTATCTCTTTTGACTAGTTCTTTAGATTCTTGTACAGTTTTGGGTTGTTTTTTTAACTTTTTTTTCTAAATCACCTTAATAAGCTACCCTGTTTTATTGTTTTTTTTTTTTTCCCTTTCCCTTCTCTCTCATTAAGCTACCAAGCACATCAACACTACTGCAACGAAACATACATTTCAATATAATTATTTATAAGAATACAATTTCTTTTTCAACTTATTTAGTCAGCAGATTCTTTAAAAAGTCTTCTCCCAGAATAGTCATTTACTAAGCTTAGCTCAGCATAAGACCTTGAAGTATGAGGCACCCAGTGAGAATCAAACTCACAGTGACCTGCTGGGCTACTAATTGAGCTTATTAACCATTAAGTACGTAAGCTTCTAACTAAAAAGTTGAAGTGTTTTCTTTTTCTATCAGAATTTCTGATTTTTTTAAAAAATAGGTCAATGAATAATAGGCAAAAGCCATGTTGTAACATTCTATCTATTTACTTAACCCTTCCCCCCCCCCGGCAAGATGTGACGCAGTCAATTTTTAAGCAGAGTGTAGCTAGTTCAATTACTTTTTCTTTTCTCAGACCTGAAAGGAGAAGAGATGGATTCATGCCTTTCCCATGGACATTAGCACAAAAGTTTGGTTTGGTTCTATGGCATATTAACCACAATTCAATGTTTATTGCCAAATCTTGTTTTTACATATATAATGAATATATATGATTAGTGTAGTGAAATTGAAAGGCAGAGCCCACAGACTGCTGCCTCCAATGAGCCAACCGGGGTTCATCGTTCAAAGAGACAATGAATGGTATGCTGTATATGCAGGCAGAACAGGTGATGTTTATGTGAATCCAGCAACCATCCCCGGCGGGATAAAAAAACGGGTGGTGAGTTGGAGGAATGAGAGAAATGAAATGTGACAACAATGCTGTATGGATTGAATTCCTTTTATAGCAACACCAAAAGGAAGAAAAAAAGAAAGAAGTGAAATGGTTTACCTCAAAGTTCAAAACAAGCACGAATGTGTTTTGTGTGTGGAGTGCTGGAAGTATAGAAAAAAACTGAAGCATGAGCATGGGAGTGCAATTTGTAGATCACGTGTCTCGTCTCTGGTGAGATGGGGTTTGTGACTAATGCAAATTTTGGCCTGCCAGAACTGGTATAAAAGGAATAATCTCAGCATTGTTGTTGGTGTTGCATTTGTTGCTTTATAGTTGGACTGAGCGAACCAGTGTATTGATGCGGCAAGTGAGAAAGACAGGACTGGTCACAAGCCGTTAAGAGGTTTCAATTAGTCAACACATTTTGTAGATACAAAAAGTTAAATTTCTAACAATTCAATTTAGCATAAGTCAACAAAGTTAAAAGGTTCCTAGTATTGTTATGTATCACTTACAATTCAATTAAACACCAGTAATTTGTTTACACACAGTTCAATGATGAAACAGTTCTAAACTAAATAGTTCAAAATAGAACTGTTTTTGATGTTTAAACTGCATAGTTTGAAATAGAACTGTTTAAATGTAAAAAAATGTATTTGGCATTTAATAACCTACAATGGTTGATATGCAATAAAACCAAACCATACTCAACACTTTAATTCAATGGTGTAAGCTTGCATAAGGATGAATTATCTAAACAGAATTAATTAATACAAGATATGCCCTAAACATCTGCAACAGAATGATAACTATCTACTCCTCATTGAATAAAGAGTTCAGTTCAAAATTCTGAAAACATTACCAAATAATTCAACTGAAAAAAGCTACAGAATAAAACAGCCAAAATTTTGTGACAATAAAATCCAAGATGAGGCTACCAGTTTGAATAGATCAGTGACTAATTAAACAACCCTCCGTCTCTTCTCTGATTGTAGTAATATTCCTTGTCATTTTATATACCATTAGCTCTACCCATGTAGATTTCATCATATACATGCACAGTTTGCAGGAATTTGAATTATAATTAACATTTAAACAGCATTGAGATAAGTTGCCAGTTTCTACTTCTAGTTTTTAAAGTTTGAGTGGCTTTGCAGCTGTTATTTTGACTGCTATTATGCTATGAATGATCTTGTAGCTTAGCTGGTAAAGCAGCTGCTATATAGAACCAGACTCCTCCAGTTCTTTTCTATTGTATAATTATTTTTTATATTTGATTCTATCATCATTATAATTCTCTCTCGTCTTTTCTATTATTATTATTATTATTATTATTATTATTATTATTATTTACTCCTCCAGAGTTTTTCACATCAGTATTAGATGATGGTTTTTCACTGGAGTTTGAGTGACAGCAAGTCTCCTCAAGTCTCCAGGATTTGTCTCAGTATTCTGGCTGTCCTCAGCGATGCTGTCGTTTGGATAGTCTCTACCTGTCCGCCAACTTCCAAGTCCTCCAGGCCCTTTAATAATCATTTAGTTACTGTGCCTAATGTACCAATCACAATTGGCACAATCGTTACTTTCATGTTCCACAGTTTTTATTATTATTATTATTATTCTCTATACTTCATATTATTACCATCGCAATCCTCTATCTTCTTTTCTTTTGTATTATAATTCTCTATATATCATATTATCATCATAATAATCCCCTGTCTTTTCTATTGTATTATTATTATTATCATCATAATCCACCTTCTTCTTTTCTATTGTATTATTATAATTCTCTATACTTCATAATTTTATCACCATTGTCTATAATTCATAATATCATCAAATCCCCCTCTCTGCTTTTCTTAGCATGTTGGCTAAGGCTGAAGAATATGCAAATTGCATCTCTACTGAGAGATAAATTTCCCACTCCCACTCCAAGAGGTTACCTGTTGGCCATGGGTGGCAATTCATGATGGTTGAACAGTCTGTGACCTTGCTGCCAAAGTAGTCATGTGACCTGATCACTTCACTTACATCCTTACTGGGTGGGACAGGTAGTCAAAGAGGCTTGATCTGATCAATTGGTTGGTTATATCAAGCTTAACACCTATATGATTGTTCCAAACATATTCTTCAAATTGCTCTTATGGTAAACAAACACCTTACCATTTTATCATGAAGGTGCTAGAAGGTGGTGGCTGAAGATCAGTCATGTTGAGAAAAACAAGACTTTAGGTTTCCTGGGTATGACATCAAACTGCATCTGTTGGTGAGGCTCTAGATCTGGAGTTTGTGTATTATGGATTACCCCTTAATTACCATTACTCTCAGGTCCACTCTTTGGGTCAAATAAAATGGATTAATCATTTACTAAGGATTATCATTATTACTTATTTGAAACCATATGGTTGTGTGCAAATTGTATACGAATACTTGATGAATAGAATTACTAATGTTAAATAGCAACACATGAAACCATTTAACTCTGTGTAAATAAATGATTAATATTAAATAAGATTATTAGTGTTTGATAACAATACTCAAAACTATTTAACTGTGTGCAAACTAATGAGATGTTACTCATTTAAGAATAATACTGCTTACAAACCATATATACATATATATGTGTGTGTGTAGCATTTGGCATTAAATAACCCTCAAATATTGATTTATAGTAAAACTCCAACCAACCAACATGCTATCTTCTTTTCTATTACATTATTATCATCGTTATTCACTATACTTCATTTTATTATCATCATAATTCCCTATCTTCTTTTCTATTATTATTTCTCTTTCTTCTTTCCTCACATTATTTCTATTATTTGCATATAAAATGTACTAAGTTCTTCCTGCTTCACAACTGTATTATATGATCTTTTTTTTTCTCTCTTTGTCACTGGTCTCCTCACCTTTATACTGAGACTGATTCATTAACATTTCCTTGTTCAACACTTCCACTCTGTCCACACAAAAAATGGACAAGAATACATCTTTCTGCTCTTTGTGCTTTTTACAAAGCTACCTGCATTTTGAAAAGGGCACTTTGCCCCGAGTTTCCCTTTTGCTAAATGAACTCGAGGTCACATGTTGTTGACTCTGATTACAAATAAAGACCACCTGCTTTGTTATCTCAAAGCCATAAATGTATGTCTTTATTGTAGTATATTAAAATTCTAGATATAATAACCCTCTTTTCTCACTGAGTAATGCTTGTTTTACTTCCTAACTATTGAAAAACCCCTTCTTTCTGATTCTCAATGCTTTTCTATAATAAAATAATTTTTAATGCTTTTCTATGGTACAATATAAGAACATCAGTGAATATTTAAGCACTTGTCTTTCTTTTGCTTTCAACTGAATCTACTGGGGTAAAATGTTGTTCTGGGTTTGTGAAGGAATTCAGAGGGAATTTTTTTATATTATAAACCTTTTAATGCACACTGTTACAGTGTGCAACTAGTTGGTTTTAATGACATTTTTGAAAAAGAAAGTAGGTTTTTCTGGGTTAGGAAGAAATTAATAATTCTGCTACATGGCAGAACTCATCTTCATGTTGCAAATGTGATGTAAGAAATGATCTTGAACTTAGGATAGGATATTCTTCAACATACATTGTATTCCCCAAACCTGTCAACTACAGAAGTTGCAACTCTCCAAGTTTGGTCAGTGATTCCAACAATCTAAAGAACTGAGTACATCTAAATTTAGCCAGGAGGTGTAGCATAAAGTTATAGAAAGCTATGGAAGATATTTTGATAACTGAATAAGGATGCTATGAAGAGAAGATTTTGTCATATGCAATCTTAGAAACATTTACAATTGCTTAATATTTACTGCTATTAGAGATTAAATTGATATTTCTAACTTTTCTCTTTGTATTCAATTTCTTCCTTTGTTTTCTTTTTCACTGAAATATTCACATAGTTAAAACTTAACATGTTGCTATACATTGTATATCTTCTTTCCTTTACTGATTTTATTGTAGCCTAGTCAGCTGGAGGTGTAGAATAAACCGACTGCATCTCTGCAGAGAGGTAAGACTCCTCCCTTCCAATGAGTGTCCTGGATATGACACTAAAAATCTGATGGTGAGGCTCCAGTCCTGGAACTCTGGAGTACTCCTTCATTGCCATTATTCTCAGCTCCACTCTGGCCTGGAGTGGTAGTGACTGTTAGGGTCCCATCTATGGATCTAATAGAACTATTTTATCATTTACTATACTTGAAACCATTTAATTGTGTGCAAACATGTGACTCTCAAATTGAGTTATTACTATTTCATAGCAATACTTGGAGGCATTTAACTGTGTGCAAATGAAACTATAAGTGTTAGATAGCAATACTTGCAACTGTTTAACTTTGTGTAAACCAATGAACCCCTGCTTGTTCAAAAATTGTTACCTACAAACTATTTGTTTACAAATCATATATGTTCAGTATTTATGTATAAAGAGGATTTGACATTAAATAACCTATGGGAGTTGATATGCTGTAAAACACTATCAGTAAAAAAGTAAAGTTGGCAACCTTAGTCGAGGGTGACCCGAAGGCTCCCTTTTCAATAGCTACCATACCAAGGTGTAGGGTAGGGTGCTACTCCATACCCTTGATCCTTATCTTACAATGCTGAGTGTTAAGCAAGGTGACATCAAGTACCATTTTTTTTTTTTTTGAGTCTTTGGTATGACTCGACCTAGGATTGAGCATCGGTCTCCTGGACCATTGGTGAACACTCTACTCATTCGGCCAAACACAATTAACCAACCAATAATTTTCAAGTTTTATTAAAACGAGCAATAAATCAGGCTAGGTTTCTTTCTCAAATCAATCTGTCAACTTCCCTCTTTTTCTTTTTACTTTCTCCTCTATCCTATCTGTATTTGTTTATATCTTACATGCACTAACTTACATAGTGCATTTAATTTTTGAGGTGAGCTTAATGTAATGGTTATCATTACAGGATATGAAATTGGCAACCCAAGTTCAAATCCTGGATGAGGCAGTTTGCATGTCACTTCATACTAATACTTATGAGAAAGGCATGGATCAATCTGTTTTACACCTGCCATCTCGGGATAAAATTGTAGGACAGACTGGATTCTTTAGCCTTGCAATGGCAACCAATCTAAGAGAAAGAAAACTGAATTCAAACCAGTTATACTCTGCTTAAAAATTGTCCCTGTATTGCTTCCTGCTTGCAGCAGATAATTTGGGTAAATAAATGCATGGTTTTGGATGTTTACAGTTTTTGACTGCATCCTTTGCAGCATTTTTTAATGAAAGAACAATTAGTTTTAGCTTAGTAACCAGTCAAAAAACACTACAAGTTGTTATCTATTTATAAATCGGAGAATACATAATTAGTGCAGTATCGCCCATGTAGGTATCACTGTGACAAATCTTGAATCTGTAGTTAATCATATCGACACTTCCTCAGAGCTCGTTCACTGTGCAGTAAGGACATGGTCTTCAGTTTAAAAAATACTGCAGCTGTATTTCTATTTTTCTTCAAGAACACGCTTCTCTCCTTCAGAAAGAAACCTTTAAGTATTCTTAATGACAAGCAAATGCTGCAAACAAAACCTTGTTGTCATTATTCTCACCCGTTTCTTGACAACCTCAAATGCAACCTATATGTATGTTTGGCCTCAATCTCTGACAAGACCTCTTATAGCAAAAGAACCTGCTAATTCTGCATCTGACACACTGTTTCTCTGTTATTCTCAACAAATCTGTTTATAACAGATAATATCTTTTCCAGTTAATGAATCCTGGTAAACATTCAGATGATTTCAAGGAGCAGTAAGCTTAATCTAGATTTTAAAACTCCATAGCATGTATAGTGTTGGAATTATTACAGTGTACTAAATACCTTCCTTTTTAGCATCAATACTGATTGAGGGCTTTGAATTTGAAACAAATTATTAAGCATCTTTCAGTAATTTTTTTAAGAAGAAAATTGTAATTATAAATGTGAAATTTTGTTATCTGTTCTTTGTAAAATTTTAGGAAAAGTTTCAAATATATATTGTAAATGTAAGTAAACTTGGTAACCTTAATCGAGGGTGACCCAAAGGCTCCCTTTTCAATAGCTACTACACCAAGGTGTAGGGGAAGGTGCTACTCCATTCCCTGGATTGCTCCACTTTACCCTTGATCCTTACCTTATAATGCTGAGTGTTAAGCTAGGCGGCATCAAATACCATTTTTTAAAAGTCTTTGGTATGACTCGACCTGGGATTGAACCCTAGTCTCCTGGACCATTGTTGGACACTCAAATCATTAGGCCAATGGCCCAGTTAAATGTAAGCACCCCAAAAATTATTTCCTACCTTAACATGGAATTGACATGGAACCACAGTTAGGTGCATACATGTATCCAGGTTCATTCCCGGGATTTCCATATCTGGTATGGCTGTAGGTAATTTAATGAAAACTGCTAGTAGAGTAAGTTTCTTTCTTAGTGGTTACCAACTTACATTAAGGTAACACCACTAGTTTTAGAATTAATCACCATGGATGGATACCTTTTTTGTTTATTATAGCAGTTGACTACTATAATCCCTCTATTTTGAAAAGTAATTTCAATGAATGATAAAAGATATGAGTGATATATATTAACCTGATGTTTGACTGCATGGTTTTACCTACATATTTCATGATCAACACTCAACATACTGGGTATAGAAGCAAAATTTTGTTGCCATTACTACCGGCTCCACTCTATGTAAAATAGATCTTTGCAGAAATTATTTATAATGTTTAGGAATACTAGAAAATATATAACTATGTGCAAGCAAATTATTGATATCATTATTAAATAGGAATAGTTACTTGAAACTATACAGCTGATTGAATAAAAACTGACTTTACCATTTAAAAGCCCAACAAGAGTTGACATGCTGTAAAACCAATTAACCTTTTAGTTTGAAAATAATTAATGGAATACTTGAAACCATATAATTATGTGTAATTTATTAATATGAGATTGGATTTCTTAAAACCATATGTGTGCAAATTATTTGTATTGGATGGGAATAATTAATAACATTTGATTGTGTGTAAACAAATGTTAAAAGACAATTAGAATAAGTGCAATATTTAAAAAATGCAGTAGAACATTGAAAATATTAATATTTATGATTTTAATCAAATAGAATTTCAGTTTTAAATAACCCACCAGGAGTTGATATGTCATTAAACAAATAAACCAAACTTAACCAATTTTAAAAGCCAATAGAAAATTTGAATTTTAGATATATTTGATCTCTTAACAGATGAAGATTAATTTAGAAGCCATTATAAACCCTGTACTTATCCCAGTCAGCTGGAGCTGTAGAATACACTGACTGCATCAATGCAGAGGAGTCAGACCCCCTCCATCAATGAGTGTCCTTGATATGACATTAAACAACCTGATGGTGAGACTCCTGTAATAATGGAACTTTGTGTAATGTAGAATACCCCTTCATTGCCATTGCTCCTAGGTTTACACTGGCCCGGAATGATAGCACCTGATAGGGTCTTATCTATCATTCAAATAGAACTGTTTGACATTTAAACTGTGAAAGCAAATGACTTATGATGAATTAAATTGTTTGAAGTAGAACTGTTTTTACATTTAACTGTGTGTAAACAAATAACAGATGTTTAATTGAATTGTTAGAGATAAATAGCAATACTTGGGACCATTTAACTCTGACTTATGCCAAATTGAATTGTTAGAAATAGAACTGTTTGATCATTTAAATGTGTGTATCTACAAAATGTGTTTACAAATCATATATTCAATATTGATGTAAAAACAGGATTTTACATTAAATAACCAACAATTGTTGATATAATATCAAACCAAACAAAACCCAGTACTTGAATATATTTGGATACTAAAAAGGAGGTAAAATAGGGGCTTCTGCCACAAAATAATATGCACTTGTTTTATATGCAGGTCACCATTATTGAGAGCTTAATTAGCATTGCAAGTCATTTGAGCTAAGAGCTGGACCATTGTGAAGAGGAGTTACTTTGTTGATACAAGTAAACAAATTTCCCCAAGTAATGTATTCATGTATAATTCAAATCCAGAATTTTCACTTTTTGATTCTTATACAAAATTTATCTCCCTATGTCTAGGTATAGTACTTCCAAATCTGAAAAGTACTTATAAAATCAAAGATGCCAGTAAGCTGAAAGTATTAGATATCAATAGATTCCTGCAAAAATACTTTTAATAATAATAATATTTTTCTTTAAAATATTTTTTTTTTTATACAAGATAAAATGGACTGCAATATGGATTTATAGACTCTTCCTTATTCTTCCGTGTACAGAAAAATATCTGAAGATGATTGGATGAAAGACATTGCCTTTTATGCACATGCCTGTACGTAGATAAAGAATGGTAGAAAAGCAGTTGGCATTTGTTCACTCACTTGACGACTGCATCAAGGCATGCAAAATCAAAGTCAACTTGTGGCAAAATATTCCTTGCATTTATTTATTTAAAAAACGAAAATTAACAATAACAGCAACAAAAATTCTTTTGATCTTGGTTTTCTTCACATATTTCCATTTGGTTAAAAGCTTCCTTTCCGCTCTCCTCAAAGTTCCGCTACATTCCTTCAGATCCTGGATAAAAAAAAAGAGAGAAGAGAAGAGAAACTAAAATTTAGTCTCTTATTTTGACAAGACATTTTAATTATCTGTCTGTCCAAAAATTGATCTATGAATAGATATGATTACGGAGGTTCTTTAAAAGAACAAACTTCCTTAAAATTTACAAATGCAAGAAAATTTTTTTTTTCTTTTTTTATTAATATTTATTACTATTTACTAATATTGGTTTGAGACTATTCCCTCGAACATTTAATTTTCCAATACTTGCAAAAAAGCATCAGGCAAATAAGACTGTACACTTCTCCTTAAATAATGTATGCACACACATTGTGTGTGTGTGTGTGTATGTATGTATGTATGTGTGTGTGTGTGTGTGTGTGTGTGTATGTATATATATAAATATATATATATATATATACTCGCACACTAAACTCATTTAGTCAGACATGTGATTCTGTCTATGAATTTTTATCCAGTGCTAGCAGTTGGTATTCAATTCCAGGTGAAGCACATGATTTTGTAGATTTTTAAATGAAAAAATGATTTTCTTCAAAATCTGGTGTCTTGCAACCTCCCTGTTTAGCTTTTTACTCCTTGCTAGTGTATTCTGAATCTAAATTATATATATATGTGTGTGTTTATATATATATATATATATATATATATATATACACACATGTGTATTTATGTTCATGTGTGTGCATGTCAGTGTGTGTGTATATATATATATATATATATATATATATATATATATGTGAGTGTGTGTATTGATTGATTTTAATTGCATGTCAAACCATCTCTCATTATATCATGCCTAGACATTAGGGAATCACATTGATTTTTTGTGTAGTTGTTGAAATATGTTTTGCACTTGGTCAATCAATTGTCCAGTCAGCTGGCGCTGTAGAATATACTGACTGCATCTCTGCAGAGGGGT
This sequence comes from Sepioteuthis lessoniana, assembly GCA_963585895.1. NCBI lineage: Eukaryota > Metazoa > Mollusca > Cephalopoda > Myopsida > Loliginidae > Sepioteuthis > Sepioteuthis lessoniana. The sequence goes on from OY757913.1 coordinate 47,285,670, forward strand.
AAGACTTTTCCAATGAGTGTCCTGGACATGACACTAAAAAATCTGCTTGTTAGGCTTCAATAATGCTGGAGCTTTGGGGAATGCAATGTACACCTTTATTGCCATCACTCCCAGATCCACTCTGGTGCAGAGTAGTGGCACCTGATTGGTCAAATAGAGCTGTTTGACATTCAGACTGTGTGCTTAAGCTCGACTGAATTGTTTGAAATAAAACTGTTTGATATTTAAAGTGCATACTTACACTAAACTGAATTGTTTGAAATTAACTATCTACATTTAGATGTGTGTTTAAACAGCGCATGCTAAACTGAATTGTTTAAAATAGAACTGTTTATATGTATAAAAATGGATTTGGCATTAAAAAACCTACAATGATTGATAAGCTATAAAACCAAACCAAAGGGTCTATCAAATATGATTAATTTTTAAACTGATCTATTTGATCCCTTGATGGAACCCTAACAGACACTATCACTCTGGATCATTATATATGCATGCAGTAGGCCGACACACAAACAGTCGTACATGGTGTCTACAAATAAGATATACATTTTCAAAAATATACTTTTAGAAATATCAATTTAAGTGTTGACACTCACAATACACAGTATTATAGAGAAACACTTAAAGTTTCTTTCTCCAATTTATGGTCAACTCATCATGGCAAATTAGATGCTTCATAAACTTATCTTCATTCCGCTACAGTATTTATGTATAGAAATCACAATATGTGGTTTTATTCTAGTCTCTTAGACTTGGCTATTACTGCAGTTTCTAAGGAATCAATTTTAGCCACTTCTGTAAAGTTTTCTAATCAGTCTTGTATGGTATTTGTAACTTCTAACTTGCTCTTCTTCTGAATTTCTGTAGGCTGTATAAGTAACTAGCATGTACATACTCAATTTTTGTTTTTGATATTCCCTGACTTTTACCATTTATATAAACATCCTGCTGTTTCAAATTTCTTGTACCAATTGTACATGGATTGTCTGGGTTACTATGATTTCCTGAAATGTATTCAAAAATATTGTTGCTTAGTTCAAACACATAAAATGCCTTCTCAAATATATAGTTTTAGGCATACTTACTGTGGAAGACCTGGTGCTGTTGAAAGCCTCAATAAAGTGTTTCTCAACAAAACTATGAATATGTATTTACCCACCCCTCCACACAAACAGGATCTGACACAAGGACACTTTTAAAGTAGAGTTTAACTGGTTTGAATTCAGAGTTTTCCTTCTCCTACACCAGTAGGCCATACTAAGGTTAAAGAGCCCAATCTGCTCTATTTACCAATAGCTGAAGGGAGAATAATTGGATTCATACCTTACCCTAAGTGTATTAGTGCTATGTAAAATACAAACAGCCTAGACCCCCCCCCAAAAAATGCATTTCTTTTGTAGGCACTATACATAAACCTGAAATTAGCTTGCTTTTGAGAAAGAAAATTGAAAATAATTCTTACCCTCTTTAGAATATTTTCCCTTGTCCACTCCAGTTCTTGCAGATATACACACAAGGTGGAAGGAAACCTATCACAATTGAAACTTTAAAATTTTTTCTGTTATAAAATCTAATCTTTTTTTTTTTTTTCCCAAATTCAGCACACGTACATAGTTAAGCAACTTAGAAAATAAAATGGGTGTCTAAACTTATGTGAAGATGAGTCAGTGCTAATTTGAAAAAAAGTATTAATACTTTCAGAATTGATTTTTTTTTTTGGTAAAGACAGCACCCTTTATTTTCATCAGACCTAAATTTGTGAGACTTTTTCTTGTTTTCTATTCTGAACATTTAACTCAAGGGTGAGATTTGAGAACTTGGTGGACATTAAAAGAAATACAATAGTGCAGCTTCTCACCATATCAAAAGAAAAGTTTCAGAGGTACTTTGACCAATAAAGAACTCACTGGAATGAGTGCTTTAAAATATCAAAGGGACTATTTTGAAAACAATGTTTCATTCACTGTTTATTTCTGTCATGATGAATACAACTTCAGTTTCAATACTTTTGGGGGAAAAAACATGTAATATGTGTGGTTTTATAGATATTGTCTCAGGAAATGAATACTGCAAACCATTTCAAATCCTGGAAAAAGCTGTTTACATTTTCACATAGTGCTAATTCCGTAGAGGAAAGGTATGCATCGAACTATTTTCCCTCAGTATGGTAACAATTCTAGGAGAAGGGAAACTCTGAATTCAAACCTTTTAAACTCAGCTTGAAAAATTGACCTTGTGTCATATCCTGCTCCTGAGGAGGGCTTTATATATATATATATATATATATATTGTAGTTTTCTATATTCGTAAGTAAATAGTCCACAGTATTAGTGGTGAAGTATATATATGTAAATTAGGACTGTCAACAGTGCTTGGTGGCTGTCAAAGATTTAAAGAAAAATAAATAAACTAAATTATTATAATAAAAACACTAGAAAATAATAAATTAAACATAATAGTTAATAAATCAACTTACTGGACCATTGGAAAAGTAGTCAAAGTATTCAACAATGGTCTGAGAGACTGGGGTTCAATCCCAGGGCAAGTCATACCAAATACTGAAGAAATGGTACTTGATGCAACCTTGCTTAACAGTCAGCATTATAAGGTAGAGATCAAGGGTAAGTAAAGCAATCCAGGGGAAGTAGTAGCACCTTCCCCTACATCTTGGTGTTGTAGCTATTGAAAAGAGAGCCTTCAGGTCACCCTTGACTACAGTTGGCCGACTTGAATTAACAAATCATAAAATTAATATAATATAGCGGCATAAATCACCGTGTTGTATAAACTAAGCCATCCTTCCCAGGTTGCTTCACTAAATCACCCTTCTGAGTATGCCCAATAAAACAGTATATAAATGGGTACCCACCACATGAAAACATCTTGGTCTGTTGATCCCATTGGTGAGAAACTGACTGTCATCAAATGCTGCTGGCTCTCTGTCTATGCTATTGTATGCATGTGTATATATATATATAGAGAGAGAGAGACTGAGAGAGAAAATTTTGATTCATTATCCTGTTTCCTTACAGAATGAAAGATAATGGATTGGGAATTAACTTTAAAAAGGAAAATTCAAGGGATTACTTAGTGAATTAAAGGAACTCTATGCATTTGTATCCTGAAAACTAAACTTCTAGTTCTCATCACAAAGGCATCAGAAGAGTCATTCTATCAAACTCTTAAGAACATTCAATTTACAACTCAAGAAAGATACTCAGAAAAAAAAAGATTAAGATATTCGTCTGTATGAATTATGCATGATTCTTTCTCATAAGCATAAATATTATTCACTTTATAAAAAATGATTTGCTCTTAGAATTAGCTGTATCACTGCCATCTTGTTTTAACCACTGTTTGAATTGTATTTTTTTATTTAAAAGAATACTTTTATTTTAAGGTTCAAACTGGAAAATGCTGCATAATATGAAGAAGATGTATTCATCTAAGAAAAACACTGTTTGAACTGTAAGTCTTCTTTCTTTTTCAGTTACTTTACAATTGTATTCCTATTTGCCTGAGTTCTCTATTCTTTTTTTATAATCCCTGTATTTTTTTATATTATCTTTTTGTTTTAAGAATTTTTTCTCTTGTGTTTTGTAACAGTTTCTTTTAACCTTTTTTTTCTTTTAACTATTTCGTTTAACCGAATCTACCTTTCTGAACTACTGGATTTTATCAGATGTTTTTAACCAGGCGTTAGAGTATTATTTATTTTATATGCAAATTATACTATTAGATTCAGCCAATAAGTTTTAAGCAGTTGGCATTCAAATCAGTGACCTGATCACAATAATTAAATGCATATATATGCAGCTATAATTAAAGTGTTTAAAGATTGCATTATGCATATAGTGAGCTTGTTCAGTTCTTGGGATACAGTACACACACATACATATATGTGCTGTATGTATATTTTAAGAATTTGTTGAATAAATCCAACAATTGATATCTAAAATGAAATACTCCAAAACAAGAAGAAAACATTAAAAATTGTGTGAAAATGTTTGCAAATGCAGTTAAGTGCTGTTATAACACCATAATATATATATATGTATTAAAACAAGTTAATTAAATGTGATTTCCTGCACATTACTACATTGCATGAAACTCCTAGTATGGATTCTAATAGTTTGTTTTAGATTGCTCTATCACTTTGATTTAGAGCAGTTTCGGTTTTCCTAAACTATTGGCTGGTTATTTCAGTTGTTTAATTGACAATATGATATTTGGATATAGAAATCAACACTGCATGATGACTGTCAGTTACATAAAAACCTTATACACAGTAACTAAAACATATATAGTTTTGTTCTTTGAAAACCTTTACTCCTGTTTCTAATAGCCTTCCTTGGCATGACCTTAGCATATATTTTATAAAATTACAGGTGATGTTCTTGCTAGTTTTAAAAAGCCAGATGAACTGAGCTGAACCTAAATATTTCAACATTGTCTGCAGACGTACATATGACATTCTAGGATAAGTTATTTTATTTAATTTTTTTTTTCAAATTGATCAAAAGAAAAACCTTTGAACTGTAAAGTCTTTTTTTGTCATTTAGGTTCATGTGTCTTCTTTGTAAGCCTCAGGCTTAATGTCAGATGTCAATACAATCTTTCCCTGAAAGAAAAAGCCAAATCAGTACATTTTCTTTGGATCTGGAAACTTTAACAATGAAAACTGCCCCATTTTTCCTATTCATTTGTATGCAGATTTATGCTAGGAGGGGGAACCTTATCCGCAATGTTTATTATCTGTAAAATACTTTTCGACAATGCTAAACTGATTTTTTAGACATCTAAGTATATGATTTTGGTTTTTATTTGATTGTGCCTGTGTATCTATATTAAATTTTGAATGTACAAGCTGCTTAAGATATTTGCAGAAGACCTTGACTAATTAATTTTCTAATATTCAACTCTACTACACATGAGCCCGTTTGGTTTCCTATTGTTACAATTAATATTGATGCTTGTATTTAAGGATTGAAGAATTCTAACTCGGAATTTATACTTATATCGGTTATATCAAGAATTTGGTTTATTTAAAAAAAAAAACATTCAGTGGAAATTATGGATACTACACAATTATCATTCAGTTGTAAATTGCTTAATTCTCAAAGAGAATTTTGAATGCATTGTTTTTATGAAAATCTTTGTATACTGTGCTATTTTTGCTGGGTTATTGTTACATACACATAATATATCTGTATCAGCTTTCTTTAGTTGTGTCACAGCAAAATATACAACTTCATACACACATAATGAGAATTTTAGTCATAAATACATGAATCATGAATTATTTTGAGTTTTTCGCATTTTTATTGATTCATTGTTTTTTCTTGAGGTAAAATTTTATCCAGTGCTATCAGATTTCATATTATTATGATAGTGCAATTTTATTCTTAACAAAATGGCTAAAAATGGCCCTTCAAAATTTTAAATAAAGTTGAAATATCTGGTTTTACCCAGATGCTATGGACTATCTGTATCTAACCTCACTTCATAATATTGTAATATGAAATGCAAATGAGTGGGGTTCATATATACCATGAAATATAGTCTATGGTTGATTAGTTTGGTGGGTAGAGTGTTCACCAATGACCCAGAAGACTGGGGTTCAATCCCAGGTTAAGTCATACCAAAACTCAAAACATCATATTTGATGCCTCCTTGCTTAACACTCTGCATTATAAAGTATGTATCAAGGGTAAAGTGGAACAATCCAGGGTATCATAGCTATTGAAAATGGAGCCTTTGGGTTGCCCTCAAATACAGTCACCAACTTTACTTTTTTATGGTTGATCTCATGTTAAAAAATAAACAGTTAAAAACTAATTGCATATTGAAAACTCCTCTCAAAATCTTTTAAAAGAAATTAACATTTAGGTATTTTAATTGTTCAAAATTTTGATTGAAAGTCTCTATAACAAAAACTACATCTGTACTCTGGTATTTTAGTTGATATATATAGTCAATGAAGATAAAGTCTTTTGTTTTGGAACTTTTCTGAGTACACCATGTTCTTTAAAGTTGAATAAAGCTTGGATATTAGAACCAACTGTTTGATTTTTTTCCCCATATATATAGCCTATTAACCCAGCACACAGATTTAAACAAAAGAAAAGAAAAATGCAAATAATATAGTCCTGTATGCTGGTATTATAACTTGGAGGCTGCCTCTCAAAGCTCAAAATGGATAATCATGAGTTCTAGATGAATTGCACCAAGTGGTAGTCTTATAGGCCAACAATTATAGTTTCTCACATTCCCAAATGAACACTGATGTTGATGTAGCCCCTTTTGAATGTTTTTACCAGAGTTTAAGAACCTTAAGGCCATGTACAGACTTCCACAGTCTTGTTGAAAGACCAATCAAAATTTCACACCTACAGAACTTGATATACTGATGTTTTTCTCTCAAAAAACAATCTAGAAGGTAATTTAAGGTTTGTCAATATTTTTATTTCTGTAAAGTAGTTTATATTAATTAAATTTGGATTAAGTTATTAACTAAAAGTTAAAACTTGAGATTATGTTGTAAATCTATTAAAAATTTTGATGAGGCCTTAGAAGAAATTCTATGAGACTTTCAAACATAAAAACATTCTACACACCTCTAAACCGTGCTTAGGTAAGTAATTAGCAATAGATAGAGATTACACTTAGTAAATCACCCTCTTTTAAATGATCAAAACCAATTAAAATTAAGCACCTCCTCTTGAAATTTTTTCCCTCTGTTTTCTTGAATAAATCAATCTAAAAAAAATGAAAGCAAAGACATTAAAAAGCAAATAAAAGTTTTAATTTCTGTTTAGTAGTTTATATTAATTAAATTTTATTTTAGTTATTAACTAAAAGTTTAAACTTTAGATTATATTGTAAAGCTATGAATAATTTGAGTGGGGCCTTACCCATAGACTTATTTAATTCACAATGTGGACTTGAAAAGGATAAAAGTTCTTTACCTCTGGTTTTTACCAAAAAGACTATATCCTATTGATCATCAAATATATTTCTCTTCAGAGTACATCAAAAATCTTTTTATCAACTTATAAAATGCACATTTAGATACAAAAAACAATGACCTATACAAATATTATGATGTGTCCAATGTACTAGTATTAGGACTAGGTGGTAGAGTGCTCTATTAAAACACAAAATGGATATGATGATGTGACCTTATGAGGTCGAAACAGCTGTCCAGTGTTTTGTATGTAGCGTGCAGGTGTTTGCCGGATTTTCTGGTTGTGGTAATTTAGTTCACAACAAAATGGATACTTTGGGATCTTGGAAGGTTTCAAGTTAGTGTCAGTCCCTTAAAAATCTTCATAAACCCAAAGTCAAATTATATTGGTCAACAAACGCAGTTACTATGATAGATTAATAATCTTTTGGATAGCATTTTAAGAATGGTGACCTTGTTGGTGACCTTGCTAGTTACAGGATTAAGTAAAAAGAATTCAGAGAATTTTTTGACAGTTATTTATATTAACATGTCTTGAATTTTCTGCACATAAAAGCTGGAAAATTAATTTGAAAAAGAAATGTATACATGGTTTCTTGTGAGGAAAATGCATTTTGTTCATTCAAGAATATGATTTTAGTTTCTATTAAATCATAATGTTTTTTTAATCAAATAATATTGGCTTTCCACTTGTTATTTCATATCTGACATGAGATGAAAGAGCTTTCTAATCAAGCAAAGCATAATGTTTTTACTAACATTATCAAATACTTTTCTAAATCAAAAATTAAACAAACAAACAAACATCTTGAACTCTTTCTTTTGGTTTCATTTGAATCATTTCTTTTATTGTTATGGGATGAAAATATATAATTGAATTTTTTGTTAATGTTTTTTTTTCTAAATTAGAACAAAATTTCAATGTTCATTACTTGATTTACTGCTATGTTTTAAATACATCAAAAAGAAAAAAGAGCCAAGCCACTGATTGAGTGAAGTTGTAAAAAAATGTAATTCATGATTTTTATATATAATATCATTTAAAGTTCCCAAAGGGTAAATTATAAAATATTTCTCTTGTCTCAGTATATTTTGATCATTGGAAATTTCAGAATCCATTTCAATGACTTGATTTATATATACATTAAAATTGTTTTAAAGAATTTGATATCCCATAATTATTCATATTTAAGTAAAATTTATTCATATCACATACACACATGTACATTTTATATATATATATATATATATATATATATAATCAACTAAGTAAAAGTAAAGATTTTTATTCATGTCATCATGATTTCTCCTTATTGATTTTATTTAATTAATTTCAAAGCCTGTTTGTAGACATTTAACTCTTACAGCAGTTCTACAAAGCTATAAGCAAAAAGGAGAAAGAAAAAACAAAGTAAAGGCTTTTTGAAATTTCAATTTATTTCTTTTTCTTAATCAATGGAATTTTTCTTTATTGGGTATGTGTGTGTATATATACATACATATATATATATGCAGACGAGAAAAGTTTACATAAAATAGTACTTGCTATTATAGTAGAGCTGGCATAGAACGTAAAAACTATGATGATTATGAACACTACAAGTCCATTACTTGAAGATTTGTGTTGTGTGCATGATCATCAGATGTCTGATGATCGTGCACACCCCATGAAACTTGATATAACAAACTTCTCATGCCCATAATTATTATACTTTTTAATTTATATATATATATATATATATATATATATATTATTTGGTAGTCAAGTAAAAAAAATCTCATGAGGTTGAAAACAAATAGCCACCAAACCTGAAACTACAAATTCAGTTGGTATAAAAATTTCTGTTTGTATTTTTAAAAATCCAACTGGTCTACTACAGGCCACAAGATTCTGAAGTTAAAAAAAAGTTCCAAGTTTTTTTTAATTTCTTTTTATAAGAAACTCAAAAGGTGCTGATTTTCACACAAAGAATTTTTTTTTTAATCAAGAATATCTGACCTCAAATATTTCAATTAATTTTGATTATCCCAAACAGGACAAAATTTGTTTTCTTTCATATATTTATTTATTTATTCTTTTAAGTTCATGCATAAGACAGAAATAGTGGTGTTTTATAATTTCAAGAGAACAAAAGAAAATGCAAATCAAACTCTAGATTTAAAAAAGAAAAAAAAGGATGGAAGCAATATAAAACTAAAGCAGTTTTTAGATTGACAAAATTTTCTAATTTCTGAGGGTGTGGCTGGGGACCAACATAACTTTATATAAACCAGATGTCTGCTTATCCAGTAGACAGCAATAGTAAAGCTAGATAGCTAGAAGCATTAGAACAAGATGGAGACTTCTTCCCAGTGGCAGAACCACCTCATGTGGCAACTAGAATGGAGACCAGAGAGAATCTTGTTCATCATCCAGTCAGCCTGAGGCAAGGAATACTTTGACCAATATTTGGCTGACGAGTAGAACCACCTGACACCTGCAGCATCAGAGAATAATATCTTCTCTAGAAATTGCTTATTACAACAGAAGTCTTGTAAATGGTGAATAGGTGGCTAAACCAACAAACATTCCTAGTGACTGAAAGAATAAAATGATTATATAATTACAAGTTTCGTTTCACATTAAATAAACTAGAAATTCTGCTTATATAGAATTTATGACATTTCTTAAAGATCTTAGTCATCATCATCATCATGTCGTGCTGGTAGCACGGATATCCCTGACCTTCTCTCGCCACTTTTCCCTATCGTTCATCGCCTCAGGCAGGTCTTCAGGACAATATCCTGTATCCTCACATAGTTGCTGAATGTATGTTCATGCTGGTCGTCCTGCTTTTGCACGACCATGTGTGGGGGTCCATAAGAGTACATCACTTATGAGTTCGTCCCTGCTTCTCCAGCAGTGTCCTGCATGTCTGGTTCGTCTAACTTGAATAGTTTTCGTGATAGGAGGCAGGTGGCCGTACAGTTGGTGTCTTGTGGGGTGTTGCCGCCAGGACTTGTTCAAGATTGCTCGCAGCATTCTTGTGTAATTGCCATCTAGCTTCTTCTCCAGCCGTTTTGTTAGAGTCCATGTAGTGCATCCATATAGTAGTATCGATACGACCGCTGCCTGGAAGAAACTGCGTTTCATTTTATCGGTTAGGTCTGATTTTCATATAATCGATAGCCTATTGATAGCTGTCTATGCTTTCATTAACCTCGTGTCGATGTCCTTTTAGGTTGATGCGATGCTGCTTCCTAGGTAAGTTAATTTGTCTACTAGTTTAAGAAAGATCTTAATAAGGAATTGTTTTTTTTCTGATTTTTATTGAGTACAGTTTATTAAGACTGCCCTATCAATTGGGCATAGGATATGCTGATTGTATGCCAGCAGAAGAGTAAGAACCTCTCTACTCTCCCCAACAAAAAGGGGTATCCTGGTCTTACACTAAACTATGTTTGGTTGTGAGGCATCAGTTCTGGAGATCTGTGAAGTGTTGTTTATCCCTTTGATTGCCGTTTCTTTCTAGTAGATTCTGACCTGGAGTAGTTGTACATGTTAGGATCTCATCTATGGGTCAATTAGATCTATGAAAATTATTTGTATTAGATTGAAATACTTGTTACCATATAACTAAGTAAAGTATTTGTATTAAGAATACTTACTTGAAGTTATGATTGTTTCCAAAGGATTATTATTAGTTACTCATAACCATATAAGTATTTGCAAACAAATGACTATTATTGAATGAAAATAATTACTTGAAACTATATAATTGTATATGAAATATTTGTATTAGATAAGAATAGTTGATATCATAACTGTGTATCAAAGACTCTTAACAATGATGCAAAAAATGTAAATATAAATGTACAATTTAGATGATTGCTTAACTTCTAAGAACAGAATAACCCTACATGGCTTGACAAGCAGTTAAAATCAAACATGTTCATTATGACAGAAACATATTATTTTTTTTAATCACGAGATCACTCTTTAATCGGTTAGATACCCCATTGCAACAGTTCTATGGTGATACCTATCTTTGTGTTTCAAAAGGAGCGATTGATTCTAATTAACATTTCATAGTTATCTCCATTAAATATCTAAAATAAGAACAAAAAGCGAGATCAATGAAAAATAAGAATATAGAGATCACACATTTGTGTAACATTGTGAATGATACCTGGATGCAACTAGATAAGTTATTTTAAAAAAAGCCAACCATCAGAAAAATACAAGTTGACAAAGTTCCTCATCTCACCTGGTAGGCTAAGGGTAGCAAGATATGCTTGATCTAGCACTTGCTGGATTGAAAACAGCAGTTAACTAGAACGCCCTAGATAACCAAATTCAATTAGGCATCTAAGTGGTAGTGTGGGCTGTCTAGATGATACCACCTAGTAGAAGTGGAGTTGGGGTTGGTTTTATGTGAACCCCAATAAAAAAAAGCTGGGTTTCTCAAATTAACTCTCTCTCTCTCTCTTTCTTTTGGTGGCTAGTATAGATAAGCCTTTGTGTGTACAGAAAGCAAGGAACAATTAAAAAATAAAAGCAGAGTCATTTCCTACTTGAACAAAGAAGCTACTCCACTTGTTGCATCTGTTATCCATTTCTACCTACTTCCGTAGCCTCAGAAACTGTAGGGAAAGAATAAAGCAACAGAAATTCCAATATTACAGTGGCTGTCTCCTGTTAGAAAGGATATAAAACAATTAAGTGCTACAAATAAGATAAACAGTAGTTTTAGCCAATTTAAAATTAAGTTAAATTGTTTAATTTTTGTTTTAGTAGAGTATTAAGAAATCTGGATTATTTGTTTGAACCATTTGTGAGTAGGAATTGGTATGTACTCTTTCTTTTTTTTTAAACTTAGGCAAGAGATAGGTGGTTGATCTGACCACCTGTTTAATCTGTCTTTTTTTAAATGACCTTAAGACATTAAATTACTTTAAAATTGAAACAGAAAAACAATTTGATTTAATGACTTAGAAAGTCTTTATCAATAAGATCATTTTGGTGGGGCTCAGTGGGAGAGAGAGAGGCTGTAAGCAAGCTAGATCATTAGAGAATTCATGCTAGAAAAAATTCTGCTAACAGAGAGTGAAGTTGGGTGTTGCCAAAAAGGGTTTAATCAAATATCAAAACCTCTTTTTCCTGCCCCAACTTTATAACCGAAATGACTTGGACTACTTTCCTTCATGTTGTTTGCTTACTAGATGAACCAGTACTATTCCCTTTTGAAAGGAGTTGGTATTTTTCTTGGATTTCAGGCAGAACCATCAACCAAAAGCAGTAAGGCTCATACTCAAACCCAAGACAGCAGCAAGAAAATGATGAAGCCACATATATCATCTCAGTACTCATTCTGATACCTACTTCATTTTCAATTTGATTATCCCTGCTCAATAAGCTGGTTTATGTTAGTCATGCTATACATCTTCATAGTAGTAACCATAGCAGGGTACACTAATACTTGAGATGCATTGTGTTTTCCTATTTTTCTTCCCTGCTCCAATCCAGTAATTAACCATCACCAGTAGTTTCTGGTGACTAGGCTATAATTATTGTTCAGTTGCAAATTGGATTGGAAATTACTTTATTCTCTAAGTTTGAGCATTTTAAGTGCAGTGCTCTAATAAAAGTGGATGTGCTGTTTTTGTTTGAATTATAGGTTCATACATAAAGAAATACTAGTGCTAATTCGATGTTTATATGCATCACATAAATATTTACAGTGGGAAGAAAGAAGTGATAGAAAATATTGAAACAGAATGATAGAATTCTTAAAAAAAACTTAGCATCTTCAATACAAGACTACTTTTTATGTTAAGGAAAAAATTAAAACTTTATCCTAATGTTAATATATTTGACTGTTATTCTTTGTATGAGAAAACACATTGAATCTGAATAGAAATTAAGAAATTTATCCCCTACACAAATACATATAGACATCTAAAAGAAGATGCACACTTGAATACAAATATAAATTTCAAAAATGCGTAACAGGATGGAAATAAATTTATAATCCTATGTGACCGGTTTCGTTGTTTTTCTTAAAGTATATATATATGTATATGTAAAGTAAAGTCGGCGACTGTTGTCAAGGGTGACCTGAAGGCTCCCTTTTCAATAGCTACTATGCGTAAGTGTAGAGGAGGGCGCTACTCCTTTCCCTAGATTGCTCCACTTTACCCTTAATAAAAAGTAAAGTTGGCGACCATAGTTGAGGGTAACCCGAAGGCTCCCTTTTCGATAGCTACTACACCAATGTGTAGGGGAGGGCGCTACTCCTTTCCTGGATTGCTCTACTTTACCCTTGATCCATACCTTATAATGCTGAGTGCTAAGCAAGGAGGCATCAAGTACCATTTTTTGAGTCTTTGGTATGACTCGACCTGGGATTGAACCCAGGTCTCCCGGGCCATTGGCGAACACTCTAACACCTAGGCCAATGTCCAGCAAGGAGGTTTCAAGTACCATATTTTTAATCTTTGGTATGACTTGACATATGTATACATACACACACTGCCCCTATTAAAAATTATGGAATTTGTGCACTTAGAGGATGTTCACTAAGTTTTTTTTTTTATTTAGCAGTAAATAAGCTAATAACAGATAAGACACAAAACATTTTTATAGCTTCATAAAATATTCCTTTAACAAACTAGATTAAAGTATTCAGATAAAATGGTATAAGTCTTTTTGAAGCCAGGGGAAAATATTCAAGAATAACCCAGTATCGAGGAAAAAATTATGGATCTTGTAATTTGCATTCCTAAAAGAAATACAAGCAGAAGCCCAGATATGCAAAACAATCTACAGTAAAAAAGACGTTCTCACAGACCTCAAGAAGCAGTTGGGTATGCCTAATTAAAAGAACAGTGAATTAAAACAATTTAAGAAGGCAATCCACTATGGATTGTGGTGAAAGACGGTTGTTTTAATTCAACTGTGTCTAAAATTTGGTGCAAATATAAAAGAAATGGGGCATTTAAAAAAAGGAAAACATATTGTTAGATCATGAAAGATATCAAAGTGTTGGAATAGAAATCTCAATGTGGTGTCTTGAAAATAGAAAATGTACATGGTCAAAGCAAGAATCATTGTCTGTGACAAAACTGTATGAAATCAGCTTAATAAAATGAGATTTACATTGTGAAAAGCTAAATGAAAACCAGCCCTAACATACAAACAGAAGAAAATTCACATGGAAAAAAAATATATATATTTATGCATAGAGAGACAGAACTGAGTCAAAAGAAGTATACATCGTGGTGATAATGAATCATTAAACTATTGAAAATATATTTTATTTAATGCACCCACACATAAACCTCTGAAGATGCACTCATGAATATACATGCATATGCACATGTATTCGTTTGTGTTGTATGTGTGTGTGTATATATATATATATATATATATACACACGGGGGTGTCCTCATGGTGTAATGATTAAAGCACTGGACTGCGGAATTGTTGCAAGTGAGTTTGAACTCCACTTGTGCTATTACGTTCACTTTCTGACAAATACCCTTGGGGAAAGTATCAACCCTCTTATCCTCCCAGTTATGGGTAAAATAGCATCACTGCTGTTTTTCTAGAAGGATGGCTTTGGCATTGAATAACCCACAAAGGTTGATATGGTATTAAACAAAGAGACCTAACCAAACCAAACAAGCTTTTCATAATGTATCAATACTGAAGCTGTATTTACCATTATGGAAATGAACAATGAATGACAATTAAATAGTCCTCTTTACATTCAGTACACTTATTCCAGTGAGTTATCTGTTGATCAAAGCACCTTTGAAGCTGTACCATCATATTTTGTATGTTCTCTTTATCCTCGTATCTTAGCCATGAGATGAATTTTCAGTTTAGAAAACAAAAACAAGTTGCACAGACCTAGGTCTAGTAAGTATGGATAGTGCTGCGTGGAGCTAAGGGCCCAGTGAGTATGGAAGATGTTGCACTTTCATTAAGAAATTTAATTAAGACCACTGATTGCTTTAGACTGAGTCTAATGATAGAAACAATGATATACACTTCATCACTTTATTATGTAAGTTTCTCAGTTGAGCTCATTTCTTCTTTTTAAGTTTTAAAGTTAAAAGATTCAATCTTAATTGTTTTTGATCATACCTTGTATATGATTAAGATAAAGCATAACTTGAGATATGTTATGATTTGATATCTCATATTTCTTATAATATTTATTTTTGATAATAAAGTTATTTAAGATAAAAGTAATAATTCATAACAACTTTATTTAATACATACTTTAACATATCCTAAATATTTCTCTGCTTCTCTTTTCAAACACAGACACCACTCACAATGTTTTTGATTTGTTTTTAAAGAATTATTGGCAATTTGATATCTTTTCAAAACCTGCCAGTCATTTCAAAATTACATATGTGTACTTATATAACTTAAGTAAATGCAGAGGATGATTTGTTTATTTATTATTATTATTTTTTTTTTTGTTTAATTTTGGTTTCAGAAACTGCTATCATCCTTCAAATTTTAAAATTATTACAGTTACAGAACTTATACATAAATATTCACTTGAAACAAATTACCATAAGCAATGGTAAATGCACCCCCATTAAACTCTGTAAAATTTAGGTTGGATTAAGTATGCGATAATCATAAATACTCAATGTAAATTCACTTCAACCTTAAGATATATAGAAAATACAAGTGATGATAATGATGACCAGCTGAGAGGTCTTCAGACCAAATAGATCCACATGGAGAGAAAATATATATATATATATATATATATATATATATACACATACACCATACCAGTGACAATCCTGTAGTGAGAGGTAGAGAACATCAGAGAAGGCCCATACTGTGTTGATAGTTTTAATAACAGGGTGGTTGATTCTTGAAACAAACCACCATCAGGGGTGGTAAATGTACCCCACATAAAACTCTTAAGTCCACGTTGGATAAAGTATGGGATAATCATGAATACTCAATCAAAATGCAACTATCGCTTCCACCTTAAGATACTGGGTGTAATGTGTAAATTGACCTCCTTTTAAATTATTAATTTCATACATGTGCTTGGTTTCAGGTTTTCTCTACTATGCAGTAAATTTGTCAGTTGAGCACTGTCTGTGAGGAAAGCAGCACCATGATACAGTTGACTCTTCCAGAAATTTGGAAACAGCATGCTGGATTAATTGACATTCATACTGAAAGCTCCAATATGAAGATTTCAGAATGTTTGAATGTCAATTTGAGGACATCATGTATATTTTCTTCTTTTTTTTTTTTTTCTCTTCTTTCTCCAGTTGGGGAGATCACAGTATACACTACTGATGAGACCTAATAAGGTCGAAACAGCTGTCCAGTATTTCCGTATGTTGCACGCAAGTGTTCGCCAGATTTTCTGGTCATGGTAATTGAATTTACAATGAGGACATCAAAACCAAATATCTTGTTCACATCATCATCTTTGGGGTGGTCTAGTAAAGATGATGTTATGCCTCTATTCATCGTGTCACATGGCTTAAGACTCGATTCAAAGGCCTATATCATGTGCCTTGAGGAGTCAGTTCTACTCTGGGTTAAGAGGGTGGCTGCTGGTAACAGAACTCTACAACATGCCATGCAAACACGAAGATTCAGTGTTGGCTGGGAGAAAATTTCTGCAACCACATCATCCTTAACATCGGGCTGCCTAACTCCCCAGATTGCAATCTCCTTGATTATGTGTGGGGTGTGGTTGAGCGAGAAACCAACAAAACTCTGTCCAACAGCAAGGATAAAAGCAAGGATAATAGCAGCATTTACCAATTTAAACAAGGAGACCATAGGAAAGATTTGCAGGAGATTCCAAAGTCATCTAGAGGTCATGGTTGAAGCCAATGGCTATTTCTTTGAATATATTTGATAAAGTGAGAGATATCAGTATATTTTTTCATTTTTGAGTTACTTAGATGACAATTCATCCATTGCAGCTTGTTTACAGAAAATCTAAATGATAACAATAATGACCAACTGACTGACTTTCACACCTAATAAGATCTATTTGAAGATATTATTATATTATTATAACGACTAACAAAAATATGCGTCCTCTTGCTGCAAGTTTTAATGCAATAAAATATATTGAATTAGAAAGACTTACAAATGTAAATGCATATAAAAATATTACTTATTTCATTTTTATTTGATTTGATTTCCATGTAAAATTATACATTGGTATGATTTATATGTGTAAGTATTAAAATAATTAATTTGGGGCAAAGCAAAAAAAAAATGCATTTAGTATTATTTAAAATTTGATTTAGTTTATTTGAAATAGAGGAGGTATATGAACAGAATGGAACAGCTTGGATGCTACCTAAATTAGACAATAATGAATAAGATTAGTTATTTCTTTTTGTTAATATTTTTTTTTTTTTTTTTAAGATTTATTGATGGTATTTTTGGTCATATTTATTAAAATAGATGATTAGTAAAAAAAAAAAAAATAAAGTCAGCGATCATAGTCAAGGGTGACCTGAAGGTTCCCTTTTCGATAGCTACTACACCAAGGTGTAGGAGGGGGCACTATTCCTTTCCTAAGATTGACCCACTTTACCCTTGATCCTTACCTTATAATGCTGAGTATTAATCTAGGAGGTATCAAGTACCATTTTTTGAGTCGTTTGTATGACTAGACCTGGGATTGAACCCCGGTAAAATAAATGATTAGAAATCAATAATACCAAGAAATATCTATTAAAATTAAATTTTCAATATCAGTATGCAAATCAGCCTTCCTGTTCACTCTGTAAACTGCTATTTTCTTCTATGTAAAAACAATTTCATGTTTAGATTTAATAGAAATAAAATCATGGAGAATATAACATAGATAACTAAGGGAATTGTGACATTGGTGGTGACATAGTCCTGAATATGACATGAAACCGTATCTGATGGTGGGGCTCTATTTCTGGAGATCTGGGGAGTGTGGAGTACCTCTTTGTTGCCATTACTCCCAAGTCCACTCTGACCTGGAGTTGTAGTACTTGCTAGAGTAACATCTATAGATCAAATAGATCTGTTTAAAATTAGATATTCAATTGGGTCATGTGATAAAAACCTTTACAAATAACTATTCAAATGTAAATATCAACATCCAATGAATGCAGTTCCCTAACCTCTTGGCATAAAATAACCCTAGACATGTTGAGATGCCATTAAAATCAATTAATCCTAATGCCAGAAATATTTTATTTATAGAGGGGAAGGAATAGTGGAGTAACTAAATGACCAGTGTTTTTTTTTTTTAAATGACAAGGCTTCTTATATATATATCAGCCCATTGGCATAATGGTTAAAGTGTTCTTTAATGGCCTGGGAGACTGGGTTTCAATCCCAGGTTGAGTCATACCAAAGACTAAAATAAATGGTGCTTGATGCCTCCTTGCTTAACACTCAGCATTATAAGGTATGGATTAAGGGTAAGTGGAGCCATCCTGGGAAAGGAGTAGTGCCCTCCCCTACACCTCAGTGTAGGGGAAGGCACTACTATTGAAAAGGGAGCCTTTGGGTAACCCTTAACTATGGTTGGCCAACTTACTATATATATATATATATATATATATATATATATACACACAAATGCAGTTTATGCTAAAATCCAACTATGATTGTATTGATATGCTTGATGATAGGGAAGATATTTAGTTGAGTCCCCACTCTCCTAAGATCAATATTAGCATTAGTATATGTATGGTATACTACACTGAGTACAATGGAAGAATAAACAAAAACTCAATTACACATCCAAGAATACTTGATATTTTATATACACAATATATATGCTGGTAGTATTACAAGGAAAGAATATCGAAATATGCTTCCATGGTGGAATTATACTCATATTGTTCCATGAAAGAGCAGTATGTGGAAGGGGTACAAAATGAAAAATTGCTTAGTTGACAAGTAGAAGTAATATAGCCATGTTGCTTTAACCATTCTCTGGCAGGGATCAGAGATGTCTCAATTGTTTAAAAAAAAACAAGCAAAAGTCTGGAAGGGATTTCTGTGACTGTCATAAGACATTGTATGAGGCTATACAAGTTATTCATTAGAGATATTTCTTGTATCACTACAATTGTTTCATTTGTTTTCCCTAGTAACAGAATTTTCTGTATCAAGTAGATGTTCAGTGATTTGAATTAATAAGTTTTGATGTATTCATTTCCTAAATTCTACATGTGATATCACTGGTTACATACTACATACAAATATAGAAATTTATTGCTTTACCTACATTTTAATGAGACTTGTCTCCCTCAAAATCCCACCTTCTCTTCCCAAATTGTCAATACTCTATTCCCAATGCTTTTTTTGTTGTTGTTTTATTTTTTGTTTTCTTTTTAAATTCTGGAATGTATTCTGGGAATTATTTTGACTGATAACATGCAGGCATGTCAAACATTTTTTGCTACCTCTTCTGTCATCTGAAATCAATGACCTTTCAGGATGGATTTCATATTTTGGAACAAAAGATAAAATCTGCAGGGGCCCAAGTTTGAGGGTCAGGCAACTGGAGAATATGGTGCCATTTCCTGTTGCCTTGCCAAAAATTCTCAATATGATCATTCAGTTGTCATTAGAGGTTTTGTTTACTCATTTGAAATGCTATCTTATTCTGTTATTTATCTATAAATCCATCTATCTCAGTCTTTTCATATCCATCATTTATCTATCCATCTCTGTTGGTCATCTGTCAATCTATCCATTTATCTCAGTTGGTTATAGCCCAGTCAGCAGGGGCCTTAGAATACTCCAACTGCATCTCTGCAAAGGGGTAAAACCCCTTCAATGATAGTTTAATGTCATATCCAAAACAATCTGATGGGGAGGCTGCAGTCTTGGAGATTTGGGGAATGTGAAGTACGCCTTCATTGCCATTACTTCCAGGTCCACTCAGACCCGTAGTAGTAGCACCTGATAGGGTCCTGTCTATGGGTCAAACAAAACAAACTATGTGTGCAAACAAATGTTATCTACAAAATGTGGTTACAGATCATAAATATATTTAATGTATATATGTCAACAGGATTTGGTATTAAATAACCTACCGTAGTTGATATGCCATAAAACCAGACCAAACCAATCACTCTATTCATATCTATCTCTGTTGGTCATCTATCAATCTATCTCAGTCTGTTCATATCTATTGATCTATCTATGCAAATAGATAAGTTATCTAAAAAAGACAGCACCTGGAAGAAAGACAAGTAGACACTGTTCAACATCTTGTCTCATCAAATAGGTGTAACAAGATCTGTTTGATCTAGTACTCCAGATCAAGTCTTGCTGAGGTCACCAACATCTAATTGGGGGTGGCTGGACATTGACACTCTTGCAAGGTGGATATGGTAGTAGAGGGTTCTAATATAAGACTACAGATTTCTTGTTCTCTTCTCTTTTTTTCATTTACTGGAGTACAACGAAACAAATATTTGCATGTACAGAGAGTGATATGAACAGTGTTTGGTTTGGTTTGGTTTGATGGCATATCAATTATTGTAGGTTATTTAATGACAACAAATGATTAATATTAAATAGAATTATTAATGTTGAATAGCAATATTTGAAACCATTTAACTGTGTGCAAAAAAAGGAATTCTGACTCATTTAAAGATAATGTAACTAACAAACTGTTAAAATGATTAATATTAAATAGAATTGTGTTAGGAATACCTGAAACTATTTAACTGTCTACAAGCAAATGATTAATATTAAATTGAATTAATTGTTTTAGCAATATTTGAAATTATTTAACTGGGTCCAAAGAAATGAGCTCTCAGTTAAAAATAAAGTTACCAACAAACTATTTACTCACAAATCACATATATATAATATAATTTAAAGAATTTGGTATTAAATGACCATCAAGGGGTTGATATGCCATTAAATGGAATAACCTAAACCAATATCATTTACAATGTATTCTTATGATAAAATCCAATACAGTTTCTTTGAAAATAATTTACTATATCTTTTAATTGTAAAATCATGTTGATTGCATTTTTATGGAAATAATAACCCAATGAATATTTAAAAATAAAGTAACCTACAAATCATATAAGAAATAACCATGAATATCATATCACAAAGAGACAAAAATAATTTTGCTGTATTTACAAGGTGATCCTGAAAAGCTACAGCAATGTCATCTGTTTCACAGCATTTGAACTAACAAATCGTTTTGATAATTTTAATAAATTGGCTGAAGGTTTATAACTTGAATATTTCTAACTTGAGGAGTTTCTGGTCATATTTGTCTCTTAGGAATGTCAGACCTTTGAGAAAAGATTGCATACTATAACTTTCTTATTGAAAACTGGAATTTTATACCCTCCTCTTCAAAAAAAAAAAAAAAAAATCAAGAAAGAATCTTTTCAGCCACCCCTGTTTGGGATACCTAAGATATTATTACAGGGCTATTGTGTAAATGGGTATTAGTCATTAGAAATCTTTAGCCAACCCCAAAACACACATTTGCATTAGGTGGTTTTTTTTAAATGGCTATAAATACAGTGAGTTCACCCCAAAATGTGTACACATTTAGATTTATTATAATACAATGTTTATCAAAATGTATTTAAGTTTTATAATTCTTATAAAAAAAAAGTATGGAATATTTTGAGGTATTGCAGGTATTTGAACTGATGACCCTTGTCTAAGACTCTTTTGATAATGTGAACTGGTAGAATTGCAAACTTCACAAATCCTTTCAGTTGGTATTTGGAAGCATTATGTTTCATTTGTTATTCTCAACTCATTGATTGTTGCAGGTTTTGAACTATAAAGTTAAATGGCTCAATTAGATAACCCAATTGTAACTATTACACACCCCAAAACCAGCATGTTTTTTTTTAATAGCATGTAAACTTATCAGGGTTTACAATGGGATGTAGATTGTCAATGTTTGGTTTAATTTGACTATTCTCCTTTTAAAACACCCTGGTCAAAGTGTATATAAATTTTTGTGGGGAACCGGAGGACACTTCCCTTATATAATATGACGATATATACATTCATCCTTCTTTATCCCCAGTTCTACTTTTTCCATTTACTAGAGCTCAATCTCAGACTTATATAATTCTTATCTTTCACTTAATAAATTTCCCAAAGCCCCAAAATAGTGATGCTGGCAATTTGGATATTCCAAAGAGAAGACTTTAATTGGTTCTCTTTGTGAAAAATTCAGATATTCCAAAGAGAAGTCTCTAATTGGTTCTCTTTGTGAAAAGATGAAAATTCTTCAGGGAAAAGTCTCTATGGTATTTTGGCTAACATGCTGGTCTGCAACATCATAGTGAGTTTGAACTCCAAAGATAGTAGCCCAGTCAGCTGGGGTTGTAGAATATGCCAACTGTACCTCTGCAGAGGGGTAATACCCCACTCCCAACAAGTGTCCTGGATATGATACTAAACAATCTGATGGTGAGTCTCCAGTAATGCTGAAGCTTTGGGGAATGTGGAGTACCCCTTCATTACCATCTTTCCCAGGTTTCTATCTATGGGTCAAACAGAACTGTTTGACATTTAAACTGAGTGCAAACAAATGACTTAGACTAAATTGAATTGTTTGAAATATAACTGTTTGACCATTTAACTGTGTGTAAACAAATGACTGATGTATAATTGAATTGTTAGTCATACATAACAGTACTTTAAATGATTTAACTGTGTGCAAAGGAATAAGTAATGTTGACTAGAATTATTAGTGTTAGATAGCAATACTGGAGACTCTTTAACTGTGTGCCTAAATTGAATTATTGGTATTACATAACAATACTTTAAACCCCTTCACTGTGTGCAAACAAATGATTAATAGTAAATAGAAATGTTCAGGTTTGATAGAAATACTCCAAACCACTTCACTGTATAAAAAAGAATGAGTTCAGGCTTGTTTAAAAATGAATCTTTAAAATGAGTTTATAAACCATATATATTTGATGTCTAACTTGAATAGTTTTCGTGATAGGAGGCAGGTGGCCGTACAGTTGGTGTCTTGTGGGGTGTTGCTGCCAGGACTTGTTTAAGATTGCACGTAGCATCCTTGTGTAATTGCCGTCTAGCTTCTTCTCCAGCCGTTTTGTTAGCGTCCATGTAGTGCACCCATATAGCAGTATCGATGTGACCGCTGCCTGGAAGAAACTGCGTTTCATTTTATCAGTTAGGTCTGATTTCCATATAATCGATAGCCTCTTGATAACTGTCCATGCTTTCGTTAACCTCGTGTCAATGTCCTTTTCGGTTGATTCGACGCTGCTTCCTAGGTAAGTGAATTTGTCTACTAGTTTAAGAGGGGTTCCTTCTAGAGTGGAGATGTCCCCCGTTTGATTATAGCACATAATTAGACGAACCAGACATGCAGGACACTGCTGGAGAAGCAGGGATGGACTCATAAGAGATGTACTCTTATGGATCCCCACACATGGCCATGCAAAAGCAGGATGACCAGCACAAACATACATTCAGCAGCTATGTGAAGATACGGGATGTTGTCCTGAAGACCTACCTAGGGCGATGAACGGTAGGGAGGAGTGGCGAGAGAGGGTCAGGGATAACCGTGCTACCAGCGCGATATGATGATGATGATATTTGATGTATGTGTAAAAATGTGAGTTGGCATTTAATGACCAATAATGGTTGATATGCCATAAAACCAAACTAAACTAACCAAATCCAATCTTGCTATTATGTTCACTTTCTGACTAATACCTTTGAGAAATGTATGAACTCTTTATCCTCCCATCCAGCTATGGGTTAAACAGTACCTCTTCTGTCATTCTCCAAGAATGGCTTTGGCATAGAATAACTCACAAAGATTGATATGCCATATAAACAAAAAAACTGAAACCAAAATATCTCCACTTGATAAAGAAAGGGAAAAAAAATTGTATGTTGAAGTTGTTAAGATCTATGATAAAAACAAATCTTCTATGCAGTGTCTAACTTTTATTACAGCTTATTGTTATTTATTGATGTTGATTCCTTATTATGCCTTACTTATAAATTACATTTTATCATAGGTATACATAGGAAAAACATAGTTGATATTAGTTATGATCACAGATACTATTTCTGTAAGTACATTGTCAAACTCATACAGCTTTGTATCAATTCTTTTAACAACAGAGTCTTCTTTTGGCATTTTTGCAGTTATCCATATGATAATGTCTATTCACTGAAGGTCTGGGAATATTTCCCCTTAGAAATATAAGTTGGGGTGATGTCTGTATTTGTGTAGTGAATTATACATGTAAAATTTATAACAATGTCTGCTAAGCATAACAGTTATCTTTGTTAGAAATGGAATTGGCAACTTGAGTTCAAATCCTGGATCATTTGGTGGTTGTTCATTTTTTTTAATGGCATATCAACCTTATTGGGCTATTTAATGTTAAAACCATCCTAGAAGAGCAGGAGAATCCTGGATGATGTTTCACTTTGCACTATTGCCTTTAGGAAAGGTATGAATCCATCTATTTTCCTTAACTATCAGTAAGTACGGCAGACTGGATTCTTTAGCTTTTAGTTAGGCAACCAGAATAAGAGAAGGAAAACTATGAATTTAAATTATCTTTACTCTGCTTAAAAATATTGATCATGTTTCACATCATGCCCATAGTAGAGGGGTTAGGTAGATACATGTATATAAATCTTATAGTTTATACCTTACTGTGCAGGCATTCATTCTTCCCTGGTATCAGTATGTGGTACTTGGGCCTTGTTAAAAAGCCAAAATTTCAAAAGGTAATCTCTTCTCTGTTGGTTGGGACAATAGAAAAACCAACTGCACTTCTGTAGATGAGCCAGGACCCCCACCCCACCAACAAGGCCACATGTTAATTATGAGTGGCTGAGCAGTCTGTGACCTGGCAGCTAAAGTGGTCATGTGACCTCTGACACTCCACTTTAGCCTCTACTGGGCTAGATAGATGGTTGGAGATGCTCAGTCTGATCAATCTTCTGGTCATGTGAAGCCTGAGCACCTATATGATTGTTGCAAACATACTCTTCAAATTGTTTTTGTGGCAACCTTTTTTATCTTAAAAGTGCTAGAAGACATTATTTGAGAACCAATTGCATTGAGAAAAACAAGACAATTAGTGTACTGGGTATGACATTGAAGTGCATCTAGAAGCAACACCCCAGGAAACAACTGCTATATGGTCACTTACCTCCCATCCCTAAAACCATCCTTGTAAGATAAACAAGACATGTGGTACACTGCTAGAGAAGCCAGGACAAACTCATAAGTAATGTTCTCCTATGGACTCCTTAACGTGGATGTGCCAGTGTTGGCCAACCAGCAAGAACTTACCTACAACAGCTCGGTGCAGACCCAGGATGTAGTTTGGAAGACTTGCTAGGAGTGATGGATGATAGGGATAGATGGAGAGAAAGAGAGAGGGTCAGGGAAATCCATACTGTATGACTTGACTTGATGATGAATGTGACAACTTATACTATAGTCTTGAAAAACTACATATCATATTTCCGAAAGTACACTGTCAAACTTTTACAGCTTCTGAGTAGAAACTAACCAAACTAATTTTTTTATTATATAATTTCTTTTGTTTTACATTGTAAATGCAAAAGTCAAGTGAATTGTGTATCTCTTTTACATTGTCTTTTAATTTTCTTAAGATATATTGAAAAATCTGATTTACACTGGCTACTTGGTATGATTAGTGAATAAGAAATTGAAGATCTTTGTCAATTGTAATTTATGAATTATCTTTTTTTTTATCAAATAAATGTTATTTAATTCATCATCTGAAAAATTGTCAGAAATGTTTGAGGCCTGTTTGCCAAACTGCTGACAACAGGGAATGCTCTGAACCTCTTTAACTATAATGAAGATGTGGTATATGTGTAACACTGGAGCATGGAGTGGGTTAATCAATCAAAAGCAAGCAGAGTAACTGAAAAGAGTAGGATTATCATCATCATCATCATATCGTGCTGGCAGCACGGATATCCCTGACCCTCTCTCTCCACTCCTCCCTATCGTTCATCGCCCTAGGCAAGTCTTCAGGACAACAACCTGTATCCTCACATAGCTGCTGAATGTACGTTTGTGCTGGTCGTCCTGCTTTTGCGCGGCCGTGTGTGGGGATCCATAAGAGTACATCTCTTATGAGTTCATCTCTGCTTCTCCAGCAATGTCCTGCATGTCTGGTTCGCCTAACTTGAATAGTTTTCGTGATAGGGGGCAGGTGGCCGTACAGTTGGTGTCTTGTGGGGTGTTGCTGCCAGGACTTGTTCAGGATTGCACGCAGCATTCTTGTGTAATTGCCATCTAGTTTCTTCTCCAGCCGTTTTGTTAGCGTCCATGTAGTGCATCCATATAGCAGTATCGATGTGACCGCTGCCTGGAAGAAACTGCGTTTCATTTTATCGGTTAGGTCTGATTTCCATATAGTCGATAGCCTATTGATAGCTGTCCATGCTTTCGTTAACCTCGTTTCGATGTCCTTTTCGGTTGATTCGACACTGCTTCCTAGGTACGTGAATTTGTCTACTAGTTTAAGAGGGGTTCCTTCTAGAGTGGAGATGTCCCCCGTTTGGTTATAGCACATATATTCCGTTTTGTGTGCATTAACATGGAGGCCTATGCTTGCTGCTGCTCATTCCAAACTATGCAGAAGTGTTTCGGCTTGGTCAGGTGTATTTGCCAGTATCGCTATGTCATCGGCGTAGTCGGCGTCGGTAATTGTTGTTGCGGGGTATCTTCTGCTTCTTTTCTTCGTCAGTTCGAAGCCATTCTCTTTGATTTTGTCAATCGATGTTCTAAGTACGTAGTCTAGACAAATGATAAAGAGATACGGAGCCAGCGTGTCCCCTGCTACAATGTCGAAGTATTCTGTGTCTCCATCTGGTGATCGTACTTTTACTTTAGTGTTTCTATAGAGAATCGTTATTGCCGCTACGGTTTCTTTAGGTATGCCGTACGCTAGTAGGATTTGTTCCATCTTTCCTCTGTGAATGGAGTCGAAAGCCTTGGTAAAGTCGACAAATATTAATGTCGCTTGTAGGTTCTTTGCCCGTACACCTTCAAGGATTCTGCGGATGGTTAATATTTGTGAGGTCGTAGATCTATTTCTTCGGAAGCCATTTTGGTTTTTTCTAAGTATGTTGTCGATTTTGGGTTCTATTCGGTTTCGTAGTAGGGCATTGTAGATTTTG
This sequence comes from Sepioteuthis lessoniana, assembly GCA_963585895.1. Classification (NCBI taxonomy): domain Eukaryota; kingdom Metazoa; phylum Mollusca; class Cephalopoda; order Myopsida; family Loliginidae; genus Sepioteuthis; species Sepioteuthis lessoniana. The sequence continues at coordinate 47,312,858 of OY757913.1, forward strand.
GCAGCTATGGATGTAAGTGTTATGCCTCGGTAGTTTTTGGCTAATCCGAGGTTCCCCTTTTTAGGGAAGGGGAGTATGCATCCCTTCGTCCATCTATCTATCGGATTTTGATTGTATACTGCGTTGCAGTGTCGGAGCAGTATGTCGTCGAATTGTCTGGTCTTCCATAATTCCGGGGGAATTTCGTCCAGTCCTGTAGCTTTCCTATTTTTAATTTTTCTGAGAACCGAGTCGAGTTCTTCTTGTGTGAACGGTCCAAGTTTAATGTCTAATTGTTTGCTAATTATTCTGGTGATTGGTTCAGGCGTTATTTTTGGTGGGTTTCCAAGTAAGTTTTCGAAGTGTTGTTTCCACAGTTTTATTCTTTCTTGTTGGTTTGCTGCTTTAAGTTTTGCTTTGGCTGTGTTCTTTCTTCTGCTCACTTCGTTTATTGTTTGCCAGGCAATTCTAGATTGTCTATCTTCCACCGAGTCTCTAATCTTATTTATCTGATTTTGAATGTATTCTGTCTGTTCCTTTATATATATGCCTGCTAATTGATATTGTGCCGTTTTTAGTTTTAAGGCATTTGTGTTTGTTGGGTTTTTTCGATAGTTTTTGGAGGCTGTTTTCACTAGTGCACGTTTTTCTCTCACCGCTAAAGTTTCCCATGGGACTCTATATTTAGTTTTAATTTTTGTTGGAATGTATTTTGCTGCTGCCTCAAGGTGTGCATTGACGAAATTTTCGTATTCGTCGTTTGGTGTACTTTTTTCCGTCTTTTCTTGTAGTGTTTCGAATCTGTTTCTTAATTCTAATACGTATTTATCTCTTACATCTTTGTTGTTTAATAGGGCCCATTCATAGTGTTTGGTGGTCGCTGTTCGTTTGTCGTTTTTTTCGTAGGCTTAACCGTATTTTCGCCGTGACTATTCGGTGATCGGTGGACACACCCTCAAAAGAGGAGTATGCCTCGCAATTCAATGCACTATTCTTCCATTTTTTGTTTATAAGGACGTAGTCTATCTGAGCTTTAGTATTGTTTGCGTACGTGTATGTCCATAGTTTGCCCTCTCTTTTTTGGTAGTTTGTATTGAGGCATGCTAATCTATTTTCTATCATGAAATCTGTTAGATGTTGCCCATTTCTATTTGACGTGTTGTGGAGGCTGTATTTGTTGTTTCCGTTTTTCCCGATTTGTGCATTCATGTCTCCGCCAATGACTAACATGTTGTGTTTCGGGATGCTACGCACTAATGAGGATAACTCATCGTAGAAGGTGACTATTTCATTTTCTTCACTAACATTGGTGGGGCTGTAGCATGAGACGATTGTTGCTCTGGGGTTTCCGTTAAATGTAGCTACCATCATTCTAGGTTGTATTTTCTCTATGCTATTAAGCGTTTTTAGTGCTCTAGGTCCTATAAGCAATCCTACCCCTCCTACTGCGGCGTTGACAGAGTTTTTCCATGCGGATACAGTGGCGAGCGACCATCCATTGCCAGTTTCGTGATATTTGATATCTTCTGTGTGCGTGTATCTGTGTTCTTGTATGCATATTATGTCTATTTTATGTTCTTCGGCCGATGCGATTAGCTCTGGGAGTTGTCCTATTCTATTTAAGGTTCTTACGTTAAATGTGGCTATTTGTAGTGTTTGCTTGCATTTTAGTAGTTTTGATTGAGCTCTGTAGCTGATTTTTCGAACACCGAGGCCAGGGCTCCAACCTCAGCAGGACGCGCCCCTTTTTTACCCGCACGAAGAGCGATGCGGTTTGTGTAAGTGGTTTGAGTGTGGGTCATGGTTATCTTTCGATGGCTGTTTTATTCTCTTCTATAGAAGCCACTCTTATAGAGGAGCAGCAGTAGTTCCCCGATCGAACTGTCGATCCTGAGCGAAAAGTCGTCAAACTCACGTCCAGGACCCATTTGGGTATTGAGTTTGGTCGTCCATTGGTTTATTCAAATACCTTTACGTACATCATGCTGCTTCCCATGTGTACATAAAAAAAAAAAAAATGGGGGGGAATTTGTTTAAGTTTTAACTTAGTTAAAGTCCAACATTAAGGTACTTTCTTATGACTTTCACTAGTACTGACTTATACTTTTTTGCTGTATTGGGACTTTTCCTGGGTTTTTCATTTTTTTTTTTTTTTTCTTTCCTACAGTTGGGGACCTAGCAGGCTTCAGGAATTATTGAGCTTTTTTTTTTCTCTTGGGGGTGGGGGCCTGTGGTAGCATTAGGCGTTCTAGGCTTTTTCTTCTAAACTACTGTTAGGGCTTTCTTTACGAATTTTTAAATTATTCGATAGAAGATATTCAAAAACATTCTACCTTGTTCGCTGACATGTGGATAGGCTTAATATCAAATTGGCTTTATAGTAGAGTAAGCGTGCCTTTACATTTAAAACGCATAGTTTAAGCATTATTTCACAAACAAAATACAGCATAACATTTTGTAAAATTCAGCATTTTAAATTGGAATTAAAGACATACTGACCAATATTGACATATTTCTTCCACTTGGCTCCTGAGTTCAAATGCTTCTTCTTCGTTTGGACTTAAAAAAAAATAAAAGGATTATACTCTTGTGAAAATCTGTGTTACTGAATAAAGAAAATATTTTAGGAGACTAAAAAGATTGAATGACTTAGACAAAGAGTCTGGCTCAAGCAAAAAATGTCATCCAGATCATTTCTGAGATTCTCAGAAAGGAACAGGTCTATTTTCATTAAAAGTAAGTCCAGGATCAACAGTCTGATATGAAAATCTTAATTGTTTAAGAGTTTTTGGACAAAGAAAATACTTAGAGAGTGTCAAAATTCTGTCATAGCAGGTCTCTCTTTGTAGCAGTGAGTCAGTGCTCAGTTATGTTACACGCTGAAGTGAACTCTGAGGAAGGGAAAAGATTTTATGATCATTGGGGCATTCCATTATGAGCACATGGCTGAGTCCATTCCCTGGGCAGCAATTGGTCACTAGCCCAGGAATGGATATATCAGCATAAATATATACCAGCTTGTTTAGTGTTGTCTGTCTTATTTTTTGTCTGCCAGGGGCACCCCTGGTGGTGTAACGGTTAGCAAGATAGTCTGGCAAACCTACACGAGTGAGTTCGAGTCTCATTGGGTTCCCCATTCGTTCGGCCTTGTGCCACATTGAAGCAAAGAGCTTTGTAAATTACTATTTTTTGTCTGCCAGCTAGATGCTAGACTGGGATTGCTGAGCTGGTAAGTGATGTTATTCTGGTTGATTGTTAAAAAAAAGAAGGTAAAAATGATTTAGCGGTCAAAAGGGCCCATCTGGTTTGTTTATGAAATTATTAGAAAGGAATAGTCTTGTTTCTTTCAGATAATTGTATTGAGAGAAAAAAGGAATAAGGGAGCCTTAAGATCCTGCTAATAATAGGTACAGGTGAGAGATACAAATTAAAGTAGACTGGAGTTGAGAGAATGCTGATCATTATAGAGGGGTTGGACAATTCCCTAAATTTGGAAAAGCTTCTTTTTTTTTTTTAAAGAAAACTGGTGATTTAATATAAGCTGAATATTTTGACATATCACTTGTCAGGCAATTGACTAAGACAGTCAAATCAGTATTACTTTTAAAATCCATGTCACCTAGAAAGACCTCCTGAACCCGAGACCTTGTACCAGCCCCTGAATACAAAAGACTTACTGCTAAACTGTGTTGTAGATTTCAGTGTCAACTTGACTTAGAAGGGTGATAACTGCTGTTTCTCACAAACAATAAAAAAAAAGAATCATTACAGTTCTAACTTGTGTTGACTTAGTTTTTTGTGCTGGAGAATTATTATGATGTAACCACTGCCTGTTGACATTCATCACTTAAGGGACTTCATTAAGCAACCTTCTTGCTCTCTGTGATCAAAATACAATGTGGGCAGCGGGGTGGGTGGTTGTGTAGTACACTAACACAGTCAAACCAAATGGAACTGTGCCTAATAATATGATACCAGCTGTGGCCCCTCATCAATTGGTTACATTACTGGTTGCCTATTGACCAGGATCGACCCAGGAAGGTTACATCTGGATTCCCAGTAACTAGATATGTTAAAAATGATGCTTGGCCAAGAAAGTTGACTATATATTCCAAATGTTTATTTTTTCTTGGTATATTGGAAAATCTTCTCTACATTTTGATAATTCTGTATATGTGTTGGACAATTTAGCCAAGACATCCACGGTGTTGGAATGTGGCACAAGGTTGGATTAATGCAGAGTGCCCCACAGGATGCAACCCTTCAAAGGGGCAGCAAATAACACTGGTTCCAGAAGCACCTGGAACTGAACTGAGCTATTTCAGACCACCTGGCATGAATGCCTGGTAATAAGAATAAAAATCCCACCTGCACTTATAAAAGATTATCTAGCTCATATATTGCAGAATCAGTTCTGAATAGCCAATCATTATTGATAGAACAGCTATTTACTTTTGCCAACCATTTACTAACTCTGTAAACTAGAATTGGATTCTTGTGCCGCCTTTTATTGATAAACTCCAAACTGATTATTAATATGGAGGAGATAAATCATGATTAACAGATATTATCTCACTGGCTAATTGGGAGTTTGTATAAGGAGTTCATAATCTTTGTCAACTGCTCTTGTTTGATTTTTACTAATTATGAATTATCTTTTTTAATAAAAAAAATAAATAAATGTCATTTAATTCTCCATCAAGAAATAGTTTGATCATTAATTCAGGATTGTCTCATATGTTGTCTTGCTTAGTTACAATTATATTAAACAATGAGAAGAAGGGGGAGTACCAAATACAAAGTTGAGTCAGAAGAAGTAAAAGGAAATAGATATAAAAAATATTTACTGCAAAATTTTCAAAATACCATTCAAATCTGTTTCTTCTCTCATGCTGTGTCAATGGGCTCTGAATGACCACAGATACTTATAAAAAAATATTCTTAAATAACTTTACTGTAAAAAAGAAAATTAAGGAAATTAATTTTTTTTTAGCTTGTTGGCTCATTTCTTCTTGAGTTTATAGCATTTATTGTTTTCTTATCTATTTTTGTCTTCTGAGAGAGAGAGAGAATCAACAACTACTAAATTATATAAAGACAGATGTCATGATTTTATTTATTACAAAGGCTACTGCACAGTTGTGCATTCTTGAGACAGTTATACATACAGCTTACTTTGATGTTTGTACTTGTCCAACCCCTTAACCACAGGCTGGATACAACACAAGGTCCATTTAAAAGCAGAGTAAAGCTGGTTTGAATTAAGAGCTTTCTTTCTAGGTTAGTTGCTGTACTAAAGCTACTACTATCTTATCCATAGCTAGGGAGAGAAGAGATGGATTCATGCCTTGCCCAAGGGTAATAGTGTGAAGTGAAACACAAACAGCCACATTCAGGTTTTGAACTCAGGTCACCACTTCTTTTTCCAACTCTGATAACTGTTATGCTAAGTGCACTTGAGCTTGTTTTGATGTTGGCAAAATTAAATGTAATAGAATTATATTCAAATTTTCTTGGTTACATATAAAATGGATCGACAGGCAGAATGAGATAAGCTTTATAAAAACTCAGTTATTCGAGCACTTTCTTTGACAACCATTTAAATCACATTGTATTTATATGATTTTTATCATAATTAATTCCAAATAATTACTCTGTAATCAACTTTCAGATCCAATCTGACTCAGAATTGAAGTATGAGGATCATTAAACAAATTTCCAGACTTTTTTTCATATGGGCACTTTTATTGATAATACACACATGAAACTCTAGTCCCCTTTGAAGTAATCTCCTCTGGCTGAAATGCACTTGTTGTACCATTCCAACAACTTCTGGAAGACCCCATAGAAGTCCTCTTGTGTGAGCGTGTCAATGACCTTCGTCACAGCCTCTTTCATCCCCTCAGTTGTCTCATAACAACAGCCTCTGAGCTTAGGGAATAACCTAAAGTCACAAGAAGCAAGGTCTGGAGGGTGAGGAATTGTCTTGATGCCCATTTTGGTCAAATAGTCTGTAACAAGGATAGAGTTGTGGACTGGGGCATTGTCCTGGTGGAAATGCCACTGACCCGATTTGAAGAGTGCTGGCCTCTTCCCTAGGAATCTCTTCTTGAACTCCCTTAAAACCTCAACAGAGTAACCCTAACCATTTGGCCAATCAACTCTGGTGTATTGACTTCCTTACTCCTCCCACACCTCTCATCATCCCTCACAGACTCTCTGCCTTCCTTGAATCTCTTATGCCACTCAAAAACTGATGCTCGATTCATGCAAGATGGTCAAAAAGCAGTCTGAAGCATTCCATACGTTTCTGTGGCATTTTTTCCAAGTTTAAAATAGAATTTTATTGCATATCGTTCTTCTGAAGTGTCCTCATGTCCAGATTGCATTTTTGAAATTCTCCAGCTGTGAAAATCAGGCTTTAGTAGGGTGTATTCCAATTGCTGCTGTAGCTGTTCATTTGAACCTGAAATCATAAAAGTTAGTTAGTCATCTCATAAGCTGTATAGCAATGACATACTGAATTTTGAAGAGTCTCTGACAATTTTAAATGCCTGTACAAAAAAAGTCTGGAAACTTATGGAATGCACCACGTACCTGATAGAGTACCATTTATCGGTCAAATAGATCTGTTTAAAAATAATTTGTATTTGATAAGGCCACATGCAAAAAAAAACACATTTTAAGAAACAACTACACAAAAAATATAAATACTTCCATACAATGAATGTGATTCCCTTACCTCAAGACATAAAATAACTCTCGACAGGTTGACATGTCATCAAAATAAATAAATCTATAATCAACACTGAATAATTTTCTCTATGAAAAAATTACAATTGGGGTGTGAATGTTGACCACATTGCATTATTAATTTACAAATTGAACTGTAAATAACTTTATTCACTAAGAATATTATAGAACTGTTGTGCTAGCAAAATCTCTGTATGATGTGCCATTTTTTAATATTCTATGATAATATATATACAGGGTGTTTCAAAAAATTAGATAGCATTAAAATGTAGAGGGTGTTTTAGAAAAAACTAATACCATTTCATAATTTAATAACTTGACCAATTCTTGTTCAAATGTTTTCAAATTTTAACAGAATATGTAGAAACAATTCAGAACTCTATGTTTAATGTTTAACACCTATTTTCCCCTTGTGAATGGGATTTCTATATCAGAGAAGAAAAAACTTAAAATTTTAAACACAGAATATTGAATTGTTTTTACACATGCTGTTAAAATTTGTAATCATTTGAACAAGAATTTGTCAAGTTAGTAGATTATGAAATCATATTGATTTTTCTCAAACACTCTGTATATACAAATTGGATGATTATAATGAGATTCTCAGAAGTAATGAATCAAGCTAGAAATCAAGCTTCAAAGAGAAGAGAAAATTTGAATTTCATTTGCAAGGTTAACAATAGATCTTACGAAGGATTGCGTTAAACCATACAGTTGTTTCAGATTTCAGTCTTTAAAATCATTTGACTGCAAATACTGTAATATGAACTTGGTTTTTAAATGGAATGATGGGAACAAATGAATCTTAGTTAACTGGATTGTCTAGTTTCTGAGGTTCCAAATTTTCCTGATTTGTAATGAAGCCAAATCTAGAGATTTAATACTCCCTCTATTATCATTTTCTTCAAAGACCTTTTCTCTCATTTTCTTGCCATTTGGAATATGGCTTCTGAAATCATGAACTTTTCTTTGACCATATAGAAATGTTTAACTTGGCTTTAATTCTCTTCATTGAGCCATAAGGTACTCACTCACATTGATACACAGATATATATATATATATATATATATATATTCATTCATTCACATCTGTGAATAGATAAGTTGTCATACATATATGTATATATTTTGTATGTTTATATTTTTCAGTGTATGTGATTGCACAGATATGTATATCCAATGTATATGCAAATATATAGACATGGCTTCCTTTTCTTATTGCTCTTAGAAGATAAAGTCATCTTCTGTCCCATTTGTCTTCGAAGAATAAAATTAATTCCAATGAGATGCTAAGCTTGTTCTCAGCCTTATCATGCTGTCAATGATAAAAATAAGTTTTACAATAAATAGCAATACTTGAAACCATTTAACTGTGTGCAAGCAAATTAGCTCTGGCTCATTTGAAAATGTTACCTAACAATTATTCTCTTATGAATCATATATACAAATAAGATTTGGCATTGAATAACCCATAGGAGTTGATATGCTATAAACCACAACCAAACCAAATAAGTTTTAAATGACTGGAGATGGAACTGCATTGAAGAATTTGCAATCTTTTTTATTTCATCTTTCTTTTTTTAAATATATTAGGCATGTAGAAAAACATTTTTTTAAAGATTTTGCACCCATCTAATAAGCTCCAATTCTCATCTTAGAAATGGAACCAAGATTTAAAATACTTGATTAAGTCAAAAGTTTTGCACTATTTTAATAACATTGTTGTATAGTCATCTACAGCATCACAACGACACAATAATTAAACAGACGCAAGGAGACTTCTTTAACAATATTTTACCTCTCACTTTATTTGTAAGGTTTGCGTTTAAGAGGGTGCTGGAGACCGAACATAAACTTCATATTTTGACCCCACTGTTATGACCGTCACGTTGTGTCTTTCTTGTTCTCTTAGATGCTCAACCAGAGGTCTTGGGGTCCACTGCTGGATGCTGGCTTTCTTTATGCATCTTATCAGCATCTTCTCTGGACCCCAGTTCATCAGGGCTTCAAGCCTCATCGGCCTGGTGTGGCTTTCCTTACCACATCTCGTCTCTAACTCTCTGGAATTCTACTGGCAACTGCTTTGGCACCCAACTCAACTCAATTATATAATAATTCAATGCCCACACGATTGCCCACTGGATCTTTGAAATCGAATGTTTAATCGTCATCAAGCGGAAATAACTGTCATGCCGTTCAGAGGATACTCTCTTCTGGTGCATGACTGTAGTGGCACAGTGGGACCTTCACCTTGTCCCATATCATAAGCCTTAATCCGCCCACGCGATCTCTTTCGATTACTAGCCATTGGAATGTGTCACTTCCTTCCGGTGTATCACCTTGGAATAGCATTTTTGGGTCGGGGCGAGGGTCAAAATATAACAACATGAGTCTCATTTTGGTAGCTCTGAATGCTTTTGCTGAGGTCATAAAGGTGATGTACCCTACTTAACTGTAAGATGCTGAGCTCACCTGAGTTTGTCTCTGTCTTGGAGCATGGCCTTGAAATCCAATTCTTCTAGGGTCTTGCAACCAAAGCCAAATTTTTTTATCACATTTCAGTGACTAGATAGTTCAATTGCATCTTCACCTTTCACATAATGAATGTTTTTGGTTGCTTCTGTGGCATTATGGCCCAGTTAAAACTTGTAAGGCATAAGTTAGCTAAGTAAACTATGTTGCACACTCATATGTATGGCTTTCAAAACACATACCCAGTGAAGCAATGCACAATGTGTCAATGTACCAGCTACCACAATACTACCAACCATAGGAGGTACCTTCCACGGCTTAAACTTCTTTCATCTCATTATATGCACACTACAAACTAGTAAATCTGAAAATATTACAAAACTTTTGATTCACCCTAATATTTCAATGTTTTCTTGATACTTTCTGTTCTAAATTTTTGGCAGTTACTCAGAAGACAACACATTTTATTTCTTTATTTATGAATGAAGATCATTTTTCACATGGAATTTAGCTTCTTTTTTTTTTTTAACTTTGCAGTTGGGATAAACTATATTAGACACTTCAATATCTTGTAATCAAACATTAAAATATGTGTGTATATGTAGGTGCACCAGTAAACTCAGCCTTATGATTAAAAAATATTTATTTTATACAACAAATATTAGTGTTCGAACATCAGCTCCTTGTCAATACATATAATTCAATTGTGAATTTCTGTCTCATTGGCTGAACATTATATAGTGAAAATTTCAGATCAAAACCTGTCACATGACAGACTTATTGATCCATTCTCAAACAAATTAAGTAGATTATAAATGTCTTTGTGTATTTATACTAACACAACCCATTTTGCTATGAGAAGAATATGACACAAGGTCAGCTATTAAACAGAGTACAGTTAGTTTTAAAGTACTCCTTATCCTAGCATAGTTGCTATACCAAGATTTTAGAGACATGTCTGTCCTATTATTTTACCCATAACTGCTGGGGGAAGAGATAGATCCATGCCTTTCCCAAACACGTTGGCATGAAGTGAAATGCTGGATTTGAAGTTGGTTTTTCTGAGTCCATTTCTCGCTGCAATAACCATAGTATGTGTTCACTTATTATATACAAGATGAGAACATATAAATATAAGTTAATTATTTCTAAAGAGAAATAATATTTCTTTTATTCAGAAGAGGATATGTTCATTCTGATTTTGTAAGCCAAAGACGTCTAAATAGAAGGATTTTAGTATGTGTTATTTTTTTTTCTTTGTTTAAAGGCATATCAACCTTTGTGGATTAAAACCATCCTTCTAGAAGAACAGCAATGGTACTATTTAACCCAAGGGTATTAGTTTGAAAGTGCATATAATATCTCAAGTGGAGTTTGAACTCACTATGATGTCACAGTCCAGCACTTTAGCCATTTCACCATGCAAACTCTCCCGCTTTGTCTTATTTTATATCAATACATTTTCATGGGTCAGTGGAAAACAAGGTGATTTGGAATCAAATGTGGATTTTCTGGTGGACTCGGCATTAAGAAAAATTAAGATTATTGTATCACATGAAACAATAATGTTATCAATGTTTTTAAAAAATTTTTTCTCTATGTATCTTTTTATATCAGAAAAATTAAATTTAATATTTTTCCTATTGGTATTTTAGATTTTATAAAAAAAATTAATACAAACATTTTTTCCATCCTATGGAAAAATTCCTTTTTTTTTTTTTTCCACTGATATTTTTTTTATTTTTATCTAATGATATTTTCTTTGTTTTTACCAATAATATTTGTCCAATGATATTTTTCTTTCATTTTTTTCTTTTGTTCAATGATGTTTTTATTTTATTTTTGTTCAACATTTTTATTTTTTTGTTCAATGATATTTTTCTTTTATCTTTTTTTTTTTCATACAATATTTTTTTTGCCTGATAATTTTTTTGTTGAATGACATTTTTATTTATTTAGTTTGCCCAATGCTATTTTTTGGATGAATAACTTTTTTTAAAAAATTTTGTTTTTATTGTTGGTCTATTGGGATTTTTTCACCTTCAGATTTTTTTTTTTTTACCAATAACATTTTTATTATCAACTTAACAATGTTTTGTGGGATTTTTCTCCCTGTTATCAGATTATATATAATGTTTTTCTTTATAGATTTTATCAGAAATTAAATCTTTTAAGTTATTTTACATATAGTTCTTGTTGAATTTTTCTATATAAAAAAAATGTTTTTTTGGGTCATATATATAAGTAAGTAAAGTTGGTGACCTTAGTCGAGGGTGACCAGAAGGCTCCCTTTTTGATAGCTACTACACCGAGGCATAAGGCAGGACGCTACTCCTTTCCCTGAATTGCTCCACTTTACCCTTGATACATACCTTATATTGTTGAGTGTTAAGCAAGGCGGCATCAAGTGCCATTTTCTGAATCTTTGGTATGACTCGACCTGGAATTGAACCCAGGTCTCCCGGGCCATTGGCGAACACTCTAACCATCATGCCAATGTCTGACATTGGCCTAATGAGTAGAGTGTTTGCCAATGGTCCGGGAGACCTGGGTTCAATCCCAGGTAGTGTCATACTAAAGACTTTAAAAATGGTACTTGATACTTCCTTGCTTAACACTCAGCAATATAAGGTATGTATCAAGGGTAAAATGGAGCAATCCAGGGAAAGGAGCAGCACCCTCCCCTATACCTCAGTGTAGAAGCTATAGAAAAGGGAGCCTTCTGGTCACCCTTCTGGTCTTTTATATATATATATATATATATATATATATATATATATATATATATATAGTCTTTTTGTATAAGTTGTCAAGGTAATTTTCTTTTCATTTTCAGCTAATATGAAATTGTCATTTATCCAATAATTTTAACTATCCTCACCTCTTTGGCCTCCACCCAACAGTATTCTTACTTTTATTATGAAAATTACAACCCTCATTAACAATGTTAAAAGAGGTTTATGATCCTTTGTCAGAATTTTATAAAAATTTCACCTGCAATTCTCAGAGTAACTGAGGCCAAAAGCTTTGTCTTTAGAAGATCAGAAGCTTGAATTAGACATTTCTGATTTAATGGTCAGTGTTAGCACCTGCCACCCTCAAGACACGTGTCTACACACATGCAAGGTTTGTGCAATTATAGAATAGAAATTTAAATTAAGAACAAAGAAGAAAAAAATTGAAGACACAATCGTAAATCACTGAACAAGTCTTATTTTTGTTTGCAGTCTGAAAAATTGGAAATTGTGAATGGCTTTCTTCCTGGCTGCTTCAGAAGCTAAAATAAAAAGTTTTTAAAAACTGTCATAAAAGGAAAAAGCAAAAAAATAAAATAAATAAAAAAAAGAAGTCTAATTCTAATTGCTATTGTTTCAGGTTAAACTGGCTGAGTTTTTGGAAGCTAAACAAGTGGTAATGATACTAATTAAGCAGTTGGCCATAATAATCAACAGGAATATTAATGATACAGGCTTAATGAAGTTTAAATCTTTTATCACTTTTATGTCTGTTCTGTCATGAAACACTGTCAGAGACATGTCATAAAATTAAAGAAAAAAGACCAAAAAGACCTCAGTCTACAAGAATACCTAGGAATCTTTTTATCTGTCTGAAATGCAGGATGGTACATCTCACTTGTTCTTGTATACAAGAAAATATATATTTTACTTGATAGCATCCAAATGTGTTTTGTTAACAGTTTTAAAGTAAAGAAATTCAATTTTCTGAAAACAGACTGATTTTCCTTTTTATGTGTATTGTTGTATATCTATAAAATACCTGAAGTGTCATGTTCCTACTTGTCAACCATAATGTAGTTAATGTTTTTTATATAGTTGCATATGCAATAAAAATATTCAAGTCATTTACATTACCCAGAATATCATGTAGGATATATTAAATACATGAAGACTTTCATTCACTCTGATGATTACATACATAAACAATAATAATACATATAATACATGATTTAACCAGTAATGATAAAAACTCATACTGGAAACAAGTTGTTGCTAAAGTGTTCATTGTATATTTAATGTGTTAACAGTTATAAAATATGAATGTAAACATTTTTGTCTGTATTTCTGAGACAAGGTTTATTTACTATTATACATTGATTCATTCAGGTCACTATTTTTCCTTGTTTCAACTAATGTGGCCTTCTTTAATTTTTTGATGAATTTAGTATCCTTTTCAGGGATATTAAAGAGAATCCTCTATTCTTTATTTAACGAGACAAGAACAGCATACCTTCACATTAAATAAATATGTGTAATTCAATGTTCATGGGAAGTTATGAAACATCATAGACATCTGAAGAATGCTTGGGTGAATATCAATCGAAATGCTATGAAAGAAAATATACCAGGAAAGTTAATCATTTCAAATATCTTCTGAGGCACATCTAGAGGCTGCAAAAGGTACATTTTGGACCCTCTCACAGAAAACTTTGTAATAGTCCACTGTTGATTATTCTTAATAGGAAATCCAAATCAATTAAACTTTGTATGGATTTTTTCCTTGTCTTAAGCATTTTAGAAATTCTAATTGAATTAGATTTTTGAATTATTTTGGACAATTTAACTGCTGTATATAAGATTATGGTAAAATTCTTAGTACAATACTACATGCGTAAAAATAGTCAAATTACAGTCATCTTTATTGGCTGCTTTTTTTTTTTTTTTCAAATACACATGGATGTGTCAGTGTTGGCTGAGCAGCAAAGATTTAAATACATCAGCTCTGTGCAAACACTTGATGCAGTGTAGAAGACCTACCAGGAGTGGTGGATGATTGGGAGGAAGAGCAAGAAAGAATCAGAGAATTCCATGCTGTCTGCATGATGATTGATCTATATTTTTCACCTGTTGGGGAACTTGACTGAAGAGAGATGACTGTTCCAACTCTTCCTAATTCCAAAAGAGAATTACCCTTTGCCCAGCAAAGCAATTGAACCAGCATACTGCCAGTAAAAAAATGACAGTTATTTACATATAGGTCTGCAATTCTGCCTCGATCAAAATATCTTTTTTCACTGCCTACAATCTTGCCCTAAACTTAGAATGCACTGACTGTATCTCCTGTAGTGGGATCAGCCCTCTCCACTCAAATCCCAGCAGAAAAAAAAATGTGTATCTTGGTAATAACACAAAACTGCATCTAATGATGAAGCTCTAGTTCTGGATATCTAGAAAATGTGCCATACTTCTCCATTGTATTACTCCCACGTCTACTCTAACATGGAATGGTTGTGCCTATTAGGGTCCGATCTATGGGTCAAACAGATCTATTTAAATATTATTAACATTTGATAGGAATACTTAAAACCATGATACCATATACAAACTATTTGTGTGAGATAGCAATACTTTATACCATATAATTATGTGTAAACAAATGATTATTATTATTAAATAGGTTGTTGTTGGCGACTAGTTGATGGTGACCCAAAGGCTCCCTTTTCAATAGCTACTACACCGAGGTGTAGGGGAGGGTGCTACTCCTTTCCCTGGATTGCTCTACTTTACCCTTGATACGTCCCTTTTATTGCTGAGTGTTTAAGCAAGGAGGTATCAAGTACCATTTTAAAAGTCTTTGGTATGACGCAACCTGGGATTGAACCCAGTCATTTAATTTTGCCTGTATTATTAATATTATTAGATAGGAATACTTGAAACTATATAACGGTGTGCAAACAAATGATGATTATTAGAGACAAATAATATAATTAAAAAAAAATGATTATAAGGAAATGTTGAAAATATAATAAAATATTTACAAATGAATCAAATTTCAGCATTAAATAACACTTGAGGTATTGATATGCCATTAAATAAATCATATAAATAAAGACACATACAGAAAAGGTCACACTGTTCATTATTATACATGATTTTTCCCATAAAATATAAGTTTACATAGATAGATTATCAAAGTCACCATCATTAGGTATTAAACATTGAATTTTGCAGTTTTTACTTAAAATTTATTCTTGCTAGTTAGAACATTCACACTGTTTGCTGTGCATTGACTTGAATCGACTATTCAAGCAAAAATATTTCTTAAAGTAAATGTTAATTAAATATGATTGAAGGGAATAGAAAAATGTAAAAATAAATTTTATAATACTTTCAAGGTTACATTGACAGTATTTCATCAATGTGTGGTATTTGTTTTTTCAATTCACTTTTTCATTGAAATAATTTACATTTCTGTGTTGTAAATATCTCTCAGGTGCATTTCTTACAGTAATTTGCCATAATAGTCAATTAATAGTTGTGAATTAAAGGTAAGAACAACCCTGAAAAAGTTATTTTATGTTTTGGGAAGAATCTATAGCTTAAGAGAAATTGTTAATGTTAAATCTAAAGAATGATTTAAAGATGATAAAAGTGATGAGTTTTCTGGATTTTATGATTATTAAAATTTTCCTGACTTTTATTTTAAAAAGTTTTTTTCATAGTTTTTTTCTGTGTATGGTATTTTAATTGGAAATAATGTAGTGCATAATTGATTTTATTTTAGAAGAAACAAAAGCTGTTGGTTTATATATATATATATATATATATGTACATTTCTCCATGAAGTAAGTTAGCTCAATGTATTACTGCTTTCAAAATCAACTGTATAAAAACTGAATTAACAATATTGCCAAGCATAATAAAATACTCATTAAAAATAAATGAAATGCCACTTAGTGGTCTATAAAAATATAAAGACTTGGATTGATTGAAAAATAAGACTTCTTACTATGTCCTGTAATTAATAATGGAGATAGAAACATGATGATGGATACTGACCCCTCTTGAACCCAAAGTTGTTGAATAGGAAAGAAAACACAAACAACTTGTTGACTGTTAGCTAGAAGAGGACACAGGTGTTCAAGAGAGTTGGGGTGAGGAATGAATTTTGGGGTGTTGAATTCACAGTGGCATGATGTAATTTGGACAGGTAGTGAAATTACATGGGTAATACAAAATGATGCCCAGAAGACTCAAGTAGTAGAGTGTCGACTACATGAGTAGACTGCCCTATCATTGGAGCTAAGAATACACTGACTGTATTCCCTGCAGATGGGTAAAACTCGCTTCAGCACTCCGCCTTCCCAAGATGTCCTGGAGATAATGGTGAAGTTCCAGTTATGAAACTCTAGGGAGAGTGGAGTATTCCTTTATTGCCACTACTTCCAGATCCACTTTGACATGGCATGTTAGTACTTGTTAGGGTCCCATCTATGTGTCAAATAGATCTGTTTGAAAATTATTTATATTAGGAATCCTTTATTCCATTGAACTGTGTGAGAATTATTTCTATTAAGAATTGTTAGTTGAAGTTATAATTGTTTAATAAGGATTATTATTATTAGTTACTTGAAACCATAAAATTGTGTATAAAATATGAAAATTAGGTAGGAATCTTTGAAATACAACTGTGTGCACATTATTTGTATCAGATATGAAGACTTGATACCATATAACTGTGTACAAGAAAACTCTTATGAAACAGCTATACAAAAAATGTAAATATAAGCATAAAATATACCTGATTCTCTGATGTCTAGGCATAAAATAACCTAGACCTTGTTTATCAATTGACCTTTGGGCTTCATTTTAATAGTAGTTTTATCATTTTATTTCCTCTAAAACTTGTTTTATGGGAGTGGAGACCTAATTTATTAATCAACCTTTGGGGTTCATTTTGAGAGTAGTTTTATTTCATCTGAAACTTGTTTTATAGGATTGGAGACCTTATTTATCAATCAACCTTTTTATTTAGATGAATATCAAAATTAAAGTAAAGAGTAATAGTATCGCTTATTGATCATCCTCTGATTTTTTAAGTAATCCATAGTCATAGTTTATACTTTGTATTCAGGTTGTAAATATCTCTCAGGTGCATTTCTTACAGTAATTTGCCATAATAGTCAATTAATAGTTGTGAATTAAAGGTAAGGCACATTGAAATTCATTGACTATTACTACTGCCAGGTGTTATCATTAAACTTTGATAGATCCAGGGATTATGCTAACATACAGGCCTAGAATAGTCTAGGCTGCAATGCTAACTTTTAAACTATCTATATCATGATTTTTAAGTCATAAAAATTTACCTGTTAGTATAGATATATACATATGTTTATGAGGTAATCCATTATCATGTATGATTAACAGTTTGTTCTTGTCATAGACTGACATCCTCCAGTAATTTGT
The DNA here is from genome assembly GCA_963585895.1 of Sepioteuthis lessoniana. Taxonomy (NCBI): domain Eukaryota; kingdom Metazoa; phylum Mollusca; class Cephalopoda; order Myopsida; family Loliginidae; genus Sepioteuthis; species Sepioteuthis lessoniana. Next base: position 47,330,269 of record OY757913.1, read on the forward strand.
GGGAAAAAAAGAGGAAAATTTAAAATGAAAGAAAATAATAATGAAAATTATCATTATAAAACGATAATAGTTTTGCTTCATAGAACAAATGCAGAGTCTATTTAAATCTGTCTTGTAATGGCTGCCTCATACTTTCATCACAGAGCAGCTAGAAAAAAAAGCCTCTTTTTAAACCAGTCAATCTTCAGCTGAGAAATAAATGTGACACCTGAAGATTGGTTAACCAAGAATTTTGTACTACTTACATCACTATTAAAGAATGCAGACATTTGCAGTTGAAAATATGAACAAATTTTGTGGAGTCTAGAGGATACTACACCCAAATCATACATTGTGTTAGAAGGGCAGAGTTCTAGCAAATCTTAATTATTGTTTGGACAAAAACAGACAATCTTTTTAGAGAGAAAGGGCTTAATGCTATTCAGCATTTCATAGTTATCTTCATTATGTAGATAATTAGATTGATTAAAAAATGGCATTCAGCATGAATGTAGACCCCACAAAATTATCATTCTGTTACCAAGTGAACTGGAAATTGTCTTATTTTCTAAAAGCATTTGGATTATCTTGCTCTAATAAAAATCTCATTATGCTCTATTATTTTTTCTGGGTTAGAAATACACTAACATACACAAATGTGTGTGTCTGTGTGTGCACATATATATATATATATATATATACACACACACACATATATATATATAGTATACTAATTTTAGAGGCTTCTCATTTAATATAGAGATGGCACCATCTTGTTTAAAAAACATGAACTCTGTTTTATCTGAGTTTAAATCGAAACCAATGGCTCTTGCTGCCTTTTTCAGACATTTGGCTTGTGTAGGTGTATTTTAAGAAGTGTTAGATCATCTATCTAGTCTACATAGGTGATAGTTTCTGTAGGTTATTATCTGCTTCCTGCCAACAATATCCTGTCTATTGAAAGTCATGTAAATATATACATAGGAAAGACCGGGACAGCTTTTGACTGATGATTGACTATAAGGAGTTTAATCCTCTTCTAAACTGTGGCCGTTTCTGTACTATTATATGACTGCACCACCTGAACTTTAACAAAGTGATTGGAGCAAAAGCTATATGAGAACAATACAAGGATGCTGCATGCTATTTTGAACAAATCCAGGAAGCAGCACCTTACAAAACAGCATCTGTATGGCCACTTTCCTCCCATCTTACAAACCATCTTAGATGAATAAGACATTCTCAGCAAACTCGGACAAACACCTTAGTGAAATTCTCCTGTGGACACCCACATATGAACACACTAGTTGTGACTGATCAGCAAAGACTTACGAGGTGCATACGATAAGTTTCCAGACTTTTTTCGTATGGACACTTTTATTGATAGTACACACATGAAACTCTAGTCCTCTTCGAAGTAATCTCCTCCAGATGCAATGCACTTTTTGTACCATTCCAACAACTTCTGGAAGGACCCATGGAAGTCCTCTTGTGTGAGCGTGTCAATGACCTTCGTCACAGCCTCTTTCATCTCTTCAATTGTCTCATAATGACAGCCTCTGAGCTTAGGGAATAACCAAGTCACAGGGAGCAAGGTCTGGACTATAGTGATGGTGAGGAACTGTCTTGATGCCCATCTTGGTCAAATAGTTTGTAACAAGGATGGAGTTGTGGACTGGGGCATTGTTCTGGTGGAAATGCCACTGACTCGATTTGAAGAGTGCTGGCCTCTTCCTGAACTCCCTTAAAACCTCAACATAGTAACCCTAACCCTAACCCTTTGGCCAATCAACTCTGGTGTATTGACTTCCTTACTCCTCCCACACCTCTCATCATCCCTTACAGACTCCCTGACTTCCTTGAATCTCTTATGCCACTCATAAACTGATGCTCGATTCATGCAAGATGGTCGAAAAGCAGTCTGAAGCATTCCATACGTTTCTGTGGCATTTTTTCCAAGTTTAAAACACAATGGCTATACGAAAAAAGTCTCGAAACTTATTTAATGATCCTCATAGTTTGCTTTATTTGTAAATAAAAAATGCTCAATATTATTTGATAGAGAATATATGTCTAAGTTAGGATAGCATAGATACAGTGAATGGTGCTAGATGTCTGTCAATTTTTCATTGTATGAGATTATCAGACTGATGATTGCATAGATAAGAAACTTACAGTTACCAAGTACCTTTGAATCTGAGATATATACACATATATATTATTTTATTGTATTTATTTTGAAGGTTATTGCAATCCAAAATAACTATTGCAACACCAAGTCCATATTATAAAAGTGTCTGATGATGAAGGTTTTTACTTCAAAATTAATTAGACCCTAAATAATTGTTTTGCATTACAATATCCTTCAAAATAAATACAATATAGAAAAATGTTAACAATTTCCCAGCAATAATCTGAAAAGTGAAAGAGGATAAAATCAACAAGGAATATCTGAAAGATTGCTGTTTTGTTTCAACAATTGTGAAACATTCTGTGTGTTTTTATATATATATATATATATATATACATATTGTGATGCTGACCAAAGAAAGACATGGGGAACACAAAAAGATTGATTGAAAAACATCTATATTCAAGTAATGGAAAGTGAACCTGGTTAAACAGTAGTTAGTTGATAGGAAGCTGAGAGTCCAGTGGGGTAGTGACTATCCATCCACTACGCAAGTGGTATCACACGTGATTGTGTCACACAGGTCTGGTAACTCCGTCTAACGCTCTCATTGACGTGTATTTATGGAGAAGGGTGAGCCCGTTATGTAGGGAATACAACAATATACATATATATTGTTTATAAATATTAAAAAAAACAATAAAACATTGTTTCATCTATTTTTTTTCTGTTAGCTCATTGAAAACTCAAGATATAGCAGGAGCAGCATTTTTTTTTTTTTTTTTGGGTTTTTTTTTCAGAACAAAATTTATAATAAATTGTTCCAAGAAAAATTTCTTAATATACATATATAAAGTTGGGATAGCATAGACTGTCTAAAGTTCTTGGTGACTGTCGATTTTAGCATTATGATTATATAGTCAAGAGACTGGCAGTCACCAAGTACTATTGACTCTGTGCCTATGCTATCTTAATTTATATATGCTCTACTCAGCTCTCTTTATTCATGATTATACTGAACTACATTATTAATCATCATCATCATCATGTCGTGCTGCTAGCACGGATATCCCTGACCCTCTCTCGCCACTTCTTCCTATCATTCATCGCCTCTGGCAGGTCTTCTGGGTTACATCCTGTGTTTTCACATAGCTGCTGTATGTAAGTTCGAGCTGATCGTCCTGCTTTTGCTTGGCCATATGTGGGGGTCCATAGGAGTACATCACTTATGAGCTCGTCTTTGCTTCTCCAGCAGTGCCCTGTGTGTCTGGTTCGTCTAACTTGTAGAGTTTTCGTAATGGGAGGCAAGTGGCCGTCTAGTTGTATCTCGTGGGGTGTTGTCGCCAGGACTTGTTCAATATTGCTCTCAACATTCTTCTGTAATTGCCGTCTAGTTTCTTCTCCAGCCGTTTAGTTAGAGTTATTATTATGTACATATACATACACACACATACTGAGAATTTTAGCCATATAAAGCTAGATGTATAATAGCAAAAATGACAATTTGTATCTATGTCTGTGCATATTGTCACGTGATATCCCACTGAGACGATGGAAGTGGGATGACTGCTATCCTCTCGTTGGAATGAACAGTAGCAAGCCGTCAGAAAAAGACCGTTAAGGCATGATAGTAAATTAGTGCAAGCTCTCTGTACTGAGTAATCTGACTTGGGTGACATCTAGTAGCCCTAAGAAATCGCCCGACCAGGGGGAGGAAGAGAGAAGCCAAACGATTGGTTGGGATCCTAAAACGTAAGTGGGGACTCCCTCCCGTCAGCGGAAATAGAAAAGAAAAAAGTTAGTTGCTTGGCAGGGTTCGTAGCAGGCAGACGAACCAAAGCCAGTATTCCGGGTAGAAGACAAAAGAATATCTGAGACACGAGGGACCCGAGTTCTTCAAGCCAGTGTTAAAAATAGCATAAAGTCTATTAGCCCGTGAAAGAAGAAAGATTCTCCAGTGGAACCCCGTCGAAAAATAAGATAAGTAACTTTGGGGCTATTTCTCCTTTATACCCAAATTTTATATACCACTCTCTCTCTCTCTCTCTCTCTCTCTCTCTCTCACAATTTGAAGGAAAACGAAAGAACAGAAAAGAAGAAAGACATTTATGTCCATGGACTGTTCAATTCATTATATATTTGACACTTTGAAAGTGTATCTCTTTGTATAGTAAAGGATTCATGTATTTTTAATGTTACCACGTGGTCGAAGTTGTTCTTTGCAGTTCTGCTATGAATTTGTTGTGTCACATTTCCTTTTTCAGCTTCTGTTCGCCTTATGTTATCTTGCTTAGTATTGTCCAATAAATTCCTTTGAAATATCACACGGGAAACCGGAGTTGCCGACTACTACAATATAATATTATTACTTCTCAACCTAGAGGTCCATATCTTCCATTGTCTAGGGGGAGGAAGGAAAGCGGCCAGGTGGGTGTGTGGATAGTGTGAAATTTGGAACCCCTAGCCAGCGGCAGTCAGTCTGGACATAAATTGATCCCCCACATAATATGCCAGTTCTTATATGCCTGAGAAAAAACTCTGAACGAGGACTTATTCTATAAGGGATCAAGTGCCAACCTGCGCCGTCTTCACACGTGCAAAAATAAAGTCCTGTTTTGGGATTTTAGTTGATTTGCCGTCACAGTATATCTATTTCTGTGTGTGTGTGTGTGTGTGTGTGTGTGCATATATATATATATATATATATATATATAGTGGGGGGGGAGAAAAAGATGTACCCAAAGTTAAGTGAATTTAACCATGAAATAATATTGCTTAACCTAACACTTAGTTTTCATGTCCTTTTTATAAGTCCCATTTGGCATGTATACAACAATATCAGACAGGTTGACCAAAAATGTCTAATGTACACTGTTCAAATTCCCTAAACCTTTAAGTAGTACCTTGTATATATCTGCATATGCACACAATCACATATATAGTTTTTTTGTTATTTTTTGGCAGTTATGTATTTATATAATGTGGATATTTCTTATGCATATTGCTTTTACTGGTTTGACATGTGATAAAAATTGCATTAGTTTAGTCACTTATTTTAGCAGTTGGGAATTGAGATCATCAAAAAATGTACAAGAAATCTTCATAAATATTATAATTAGTTACAGAAGACAATATCGGAGAGAATAAGGTTTGAACAATTGATCTTTGAATCACTTGGCGAAAACTTAATGAATACTGAAAGGAACAAAAATAGATTTTCATTGCTGAATTGACAAACAGTAAAGATAGGTTTTTTTGTTTTTTACTTTAGTTCATGAGAAATTTATTCCTGCTAGATTTCCACATAGTCAACTACAAAGGAGAAGACCAACTCATGTGGATATTGGTCTTGAGAAGTAATGATCAGCCAACCCCAATGAGGATAGACATTAGTAATATTTATGAATGTGGCTGATTCTAAGCTTAAAGAAAGTGATATAAAGAACAGTCACTTTATTAAAAATCACATAAGTAAATCACAGGGTGTCCCAAAATAGATGCAACCCATTAATATGATAATGATTTATTACTGAGACAAGCGCAATGGTGATCATTTGGAACACGTCCTGTAAAAAATGCATCCTTCAAGTTAGAGACATCAAATCAATTTTTTTTAAATGTAATTATATCAGCTTCCAGGACATGCAATCTTTTTTTGAGTTTCTTGTCTCAGTAATAAATTATTAACATATTAATAGATTGCATCTATTTTCAGACAGTTTTTCATGATTTTGTCTCCAAATAAGTTGTGACTCTTGTTCAAGGCATCGTGATTGAGGATTAATAGTTGTTGTAGAATGCTATTTTCAAATTTGCAACAAAAAAGGACGCAACATTATTATTAGTAGAGTTATTAGTAGTCACATGGGTCCCCTATATATTGAGACACCCAATATATTAAATCTCATAATTTAGGTACAGCAGAAAAAGTTGTGGAATTTGAATAGCATGCATAAACCAAATTTAGTACAACTATTGAAATTTTGAATAGCACTACATCTATATCAGCAATGCTCTCACGTTCTACAATGTTCTACTATTCTCTTTAAAGTACGTGTTTGCTCAACCCCTCTACCATGAGCAGTATGTGATACAAGGTAAAGTTTTAAGCAGAGTATAGATGGTTTGACTTCAGTTTTCCTTCTCTTTAACCGGACATTGGCCTAGGGGTTAGAGTGTTCGCCAATGGCCCGGGAGACCTGGGTTCAATCCCAGGTCGCGTCATACCAAAGACTCAAAAAATGGTACTTGATGCCTCCTTGCTTAACACTCAGCATTATAAGGTACGGATCAAGGGTAAAGTAGAGCAATCCAGGGAAGGAGTAGCGCCCTCCCCGACACCTTGGTGTAGTAGCTATCGAAAAGGGAGCCTTCGGGTTACCCTCGACTATGGTCGCCAACTTTACTTACTTACTTTCCTTCTCTTTGATTGTTTACCCAACCAAGGCTAAAGAACTCAATCTGCCCTGCTATTAATCCATTCTTTTCGAAGTTTGTATTTATGCAAACTTCTCTGCCACAAGCCCTGTGTAACACAACATCAATTTTTTAAAAAGTGGTATCAAGCTGGTTTGTATTCAGAGAATTCCTTCTTCTAGACTGGTTACCTAACCAAGGCTAAAGAACTCAGTCCTACTATTTACCCATTCTCTTCCAATTATTATTTCAAAGAAAACTGTGGAAAGAAGATAACTTAACTAATATTTTTTCTTGATCTGATTTATTGAATTCCATTAATATTAATATTATAGGATATACTAGTATTTAACCAACCCTATAGTACTGAGATGTGAGATATTATCAGCTAAATATGAGGTACTCCACAGGAAACAAGCCTCTCATGAGGGGAGCAAGGAGATTTAAAAAATTGCTCATGTACATTAGCATTCCACTTTGGTGATGCTTCTGACACCAAATAATCAACCAAGCCTTTACTGGCTTTAGACGGGGATGGGGGGGGGATACGTGCTGCCTAATGGGAAAGTCCCTTAGACATTCATTTTCATAGACCATCTGGTATCCCTACTAAGTGCACTGTCTTTTGGGAAAAGATCTATCATTACATTATAAAACTCTCTATTACCTGTTAAAAAATTTATATCCATACAATGGTTCTCAAAAGGGAGCAAATAGAATATTTACATATTTTTTTACTGTAGGACTTATTTAATTACCCTTTTTTATTATTATGGTAACCTAATACTTGCTCACTACAAGCATTTTTCAAGTTAGTATGGCCACAAATTTTTTTCATTATTCATTTTACCCATCTCTTTCTAATGGAATATTCTGTAAATGTAGAAAATTTTTAAGCCTAAAAGTGTATGCAAACTCAATGTTTTATTTCTGTGGATTGGTTTGGTTTCTTTGTTTAATGGCATATCAACCTTTGTAGGTTATTTAATGCCAAAACCATCTTTATAGAACAAACAATAGTGGTACTAGAGTAGAGTGTTCGCCAAAGGTCTGGGAGACCGAGGTTCAATCCCAGGTCGAATCATAGCAAAGACTCAAAAATGGTACTTGATACCGCCTTGCTTAACACTCAGCATTATAAGGTAAGGATCAAGGGTAAAGTGGATTAATCCACCGAATGGAGTAGCGTCCTCCCTTACACCTCTGTGTTTTAGCTATTGGAAAAGGAGCTCTTGGACCACCCTTGACTAAGTTTGCCAACTTTACTTACTTATTTAACCCATAGCTAGAGGGATAAGAGGATGCATGCCTTTCCCAAGAGTATCAGTCCGAAAGAGAACATAATAGCATGGCTGGAGTTTGAACTCACTTACCATAATGTTGCAGTTTTAACCTGTTAGCCATTACATAAGAGGGATTCCTCATGTTTTATATATGTTGATAATTACATACATGTGTGTACATACTACTGATCATAAATATGTTCAGAACCTTAACATTCTTTATAAGAAATTAGTTTTATTTCAGATGGAAAATTATTCAATTAAAATGGATATTGTTAGGTAATATTTGTTACCAAACTCTACAGTATTGAGACTCTGTAATGAAAAAGATGAATATGTAACAGTCCAAAAATAAGTACACCTCTTATACATATATATTCATGTAATTTATTTTTGGTCATTGAATTATCAAAATTTTTGCTTGATATATTTTCAGAGTTTGGTGATAAATAATACCTAATGTATTTTTACTGAATGATGTTTACCTGAAAATAATAAATTCCTGGTAACTTTGGTCTTGAAGAAAATTAACTTTTAATTAAAAAAGTGGTAGAAGTGTGCTCATTTATGGGTGATAATGTATGTGCAATATCTATTTATCTCTCACCTTACATGTGTGTGGTGTGCATACAGACATGTCTGTCTCTCACTTTATAGATAGATAGATAGATAGATAGATATAGCGTGAGATGTCTATTGCTTAGTAAGCTTCCAATCATTGTATATATTTATCCAATCCTTCTTTCAAGTGGCCTAGTCGGCTGGGGCTGCAGAATACCCCCTGCAGAGATACAGTTAGTGTAAGACTCTCCAAACAAGTGTCCTGGATATGACACTAAACTATCTGATGGTGAGGCTCCAGTAATGCTGGAGCACTCCTTCATTGCCATTGCTCCCGGGTCCACTCTGGTTGGGAGTGGTACCACCTGATAGGGTCCTATCAATGGGTCAAATAGAACTGTTTGACCTTTAAATTGTGTACTTATGCTAAACTGAATTGTTTGAATAGAACTATTTTCTCATTTAACTGTGTGTAAACAAATGATTGATTTATCTACAAAATGTGTTTAGAAATCATATATTTAATATATATGTATTCTGATGGATTTGGCATTAAATAACCTACAATGGTTGATATGCCATAAAACCAAACCAACCTTCTACCAAAAGCAGTATACAACACAATATCAATTTTATGTGAAGTAACACTAGTTTGAATTCAGATATTGCCTAGTTTCTGTACTAAGGCTAAAGAGCCCCATTAGACCTACTATTTACTGTTAGCTTGGAGGGGATGGATTCATGCCTTTCTCAAAGGCATTGAAAAAAGAAACTTTTTCTTTAACCTGGTTTAGTCATGGAGGCACTACATGTACTGTTTCTTGGGTAGGAATAGCTTGGTGTAGCCCATCCTTCATCCGGTTTGATCTGAATTTAGATTTTTCCTCCTGGTGGATTGTTTGGCATGCCAAAATTAAAGAGGTCAGTCTACCCTACTATTTACCCATAGCCGGAGGGAAAGTACTTAGATTCATACCTTTTCCTGGATTATTAGCACTATGTGAAAATGCAAACAACCTAGTTCAAGATTTGAACTCGGGTCCCCAAATCCACTGTCTATAACAATAACTGTTACACCACAAGTATCTCTATGACTTTTAGCTTGAAGTCAAATGCATACAGTCTTATAATTTAAGTACATTTTACTCTGACAGTGTTAATCAAATTTAATACTTTTCAATGTTCAGAAAAAAGGTTTAATGGATCATGTTTACTGTGTCTCAACTATAATAAACATTTCTTTAAACCATATAGTTAATTCACTCTTCACCTCAACTGTTTAATTGATTTATTCTCCCTTCTAATATCAAGTGATCTTGCCAGTGGAATTTTGCAGTGAATAAAATTTCAGATTTGCTAAGATTAATCTGAGAATAATTATGACAGATTTTGAATACAAAATTATTGTAATCCTGTTTAGAAATTAAGTACTATCTATTTATTTCTGCTGGAAATATCTTCCAGAGAAATTTGTTGAAAATATTTGTCAACAAGGATTTGGGGGATTTATTTTGCTGATAGTTTTCAACTGATTAAAACCTTTTTTTTTCTTTTTTAATTTATTTGTTAATAATCATTACAAAATCAGTCACTGTTGTAAGTTGATATTCACTTGAACGTTTCTACAAATATGGTTCAGTTTCATTTCATAAATATTCATCATTATTATACAGATAAATATGTGAATTAAAAATACCAAAAACAAACAAATATGCAGTTTAATTAAAAATTAACATTAAAATTTCCTGGTTCTAAATTAAGTTGGTTTTCATGAAAAGAAATAAAGTTTGTTTTCTGTACAAATTGGTTTTCCTTGGTGCTTTTCAACTTTGGAGTCACTGAATTATACTATGTTGTTGTAAGGGATTCTCTACTTATGAATATGATAGGTCACTGGGGATTGTTTTTAAATCTAAAGTTATTCAAGTTACTTTAGTTATATGTAGTGTAATGATTATAATTGATATAAAAATATTTCATTATAAAAGTTTATAAATTTCTTCACTGGTATCTCCACTTTGTTTTATATCATTAGACTCCTCATTTATTATTTACTAAATGTAACACCAGTTCACCTTCCACATTTTAAATCTATTATTTCAGAGAGACTGTGTGCTCCCTTTCTCTTCATACATGGTCTGCTATGCTAGATTTTGTTGTCTTGCTTTAGATCATGATTCTTCAGTACTCTTTAACAGGCATCTGGTTTCTCTCTTATATTCTTAACCATAAATGCATGGGATTTAAATACAAGTTCTGCCTTCTTCAGGGTTTGCTTATAAATCCATGATATTTATAATGTTACTGTCCTTTCTTTATTCCTTATACTGTTTTTGCTTGCTGGTTTTGGGGTTGTTTACAGAAAATTCAAACAAAAATATATTTGTTTACATTAATGTTGTTTCATCTCTTTCTGCTGGGATATTTATACATTTCTTCACTAGTCAATAAAGTTTAATTTCTCTACAGATCAGTTTTTTTTGTAAGTGCTTTGCAATTTATCTTTGAGAGTTACTAGATTCTACTGTTATTGCTGGAGATTCTCTTCTTATGAACATGATAGGTCCCTAGCATTTGTTTATAAGTCTAAAGTTATTTATAACGTTACTGTACTTTGACACCTGTGTGTCTCAAACTTTATAGTTATAAGAAATGAACTTGTTCTATTTCTAGACAAGGCTGTTTGTATTTCACTTTCTGTTTATATATTACATGAATTGCAAAGGATGCAACAAAAATGGTAGAACAATTTTATCACTGGAGAAAGTATTGAACACCCAATATTTTGTTGTGCCTATAAAAATGTTTGAATTGTCTTTAGATGGAATACTATCCTCATATCTGGACTGGTTTCTCTCTCAGTACATTTTGTTTACTTTCAATAGGGTGCACAACTGGCTGTATGACCTTGACAGAAAGGATCACTATATGCTCCCTTTTTATAATAAAGATAATTTATATATAGTATTACGCTACTTTCTTTATTTTGGACACTGCCTTGCTTGCTGGTATTGATGTTGCTGAATTCTATCAAAAAATAGATTTATTTGCACTAAAGTTGTTTGAGTTCCTTTGGTTGATATCATAAAAAAAAATAGTTCCAAATATTTGTACATTTCTTCCTTTTTGTTTTGCTAATTTGTTTCTAAAGCATTTTTAAAAAATTCTTTACCACTCCTTTACTCTTTTGAAGTTCAGTTGATTACTCTGAACAATTTACATAGCTACTGATATCAAGTTGGTAAGCAAGGATAAAGACTAATTTCTAATTATAGAAATTATACTTTAGAAAGTAGAGATGAACTCAATAGTGACATACTCCTGTGGACCCCCTCACATAGATGAGCAAAGGCAGGCTGTCCAGCTAGGACCAACGAGGTGCCTTCAATAAGTTTCCATACTTTTTTCGTATGGGCAATTTATTGATAGTACACTCATGAAACTTTAGTCCCCTTCAAAGTAATCTTCGCCAGCTGCAATGCACTTTTTGTACCGTTCCAACAACTTCTGGAAGGCCCCATGGAAGTCCTCTTGTGTGAGCATGTCAATGACCTTCGTCACAGCCTCTTTCATCTCCTCAATTGTCTCATAATGACAGCCTCTGAGCTTAGGGAATAACCAAAAGTCACGGGGAGCAAGGTCTGGACTATAGGGAGGGTGATGAAGTGTCTTGATGCCCATCTTGGTCAAATAATCTATGACAAGGATGGAGTTGTGGACTGGTGCATTGTCTTGGTGGAAATGCCACTGACCTGATTTGAAGAATGCTCGCTTCTTACGACGGAATCTCTTCCTGAACTCCGTTTAAACCTCAACATAGTATTCTTTGTTGACTTTCGGTCCAGTGGGAACCCAGTGCATGTATATCATGCCAGTGCTGTCAAAAAAAGGGATCATCAAAAGTTTGTGGGTGGATTTGCTCTGTCTGGCCTTCTTGAGTCTGGCAGAGCCAGCATGCTTCCACTGGGAACTCTGTCTGTTGGTTTCTGGGTCATAGCAGTAGATCCAGCTTTCATTGCAGGTCACCAGAGCATCAAGAACTGCAGGATCTGAATTGATCAGCTCAACCATCTCCCTGCTGTCATGACAACATCTTTCTTTCTGATCTTTTTTGAGCACCCTTGAGACAAACTTCGCACAAATATTTCACATCTTCAGTTCCTCACGAATAATTGTGTATACAGTTCCCACACTGACATCAAACTGTGCACTTAGTGTCTCTATAGACACACAACAGTCCTTATCCATGAAATTCTTTATTTGGCCAATCAACTCTGGTGTTCTGACTTCCTTACTCCTCCCACACCTCTCATCATCCCTCAAAGACTCCCTGCCTTCCTTGAATTTCTTATGACACTCAAAAACTGATGCTCGATTCATGCAAGATGCTCCAAAAGCTGTCTGAAGCATTCTATACATTTCTGTGGCATTTTTTCCAAGTTTAAAACAGAATTTTATTGCATGTCATTCTTCTAAAATGTCCACACGTCCAGATTGCATTTTTGAGATTCACCAGCTGTGACAATCAGGCTTTAGTAGGGTATATTCCAATTGCTGCTGTAGTTGTTCATTTGAACCTGAAATCATAAAAATTGGTCTGTCATGTCATAAGATGTATAGCAATAACATAGTGAATTTTCAAGAGTCTACGACAATTTTAAATGCCTGTACAAAAAAAGTCTGGAAACTTGTTCTGTGCTGATATAGGATGTAGCCTTGAAGACCTACCAGAGCAATGGACGATAGAGAGAAGTAGTGGGAGAGGGTCAGGCAGATCCGTGCTGATGGTGAAACGTGATGATGATACTTTAGAATTGTAAAAATTTCAAAATGCCTCAAAAGCAACTGATATTTAAGCAAATAAGAATTTCTATAACAATAATATCCTTTTTAAGGGTTGCTTCTAAACTACAAGTGTTTATATCCACAAAATATATGTTTGTATTGGGAGCGACCCCAAGACGAAATACATGTACTTTAATCAAAGAGGCAACATTTCCACACTAAAGGGTGGGCCTTTGAAACTAGTGGACAAGTTCACTTACTTCAGAAGCAGTGTCTCATCAACCAAGAAAGACATCAACACGAGACTAGCAAAGGCATGTACAGCTATCGATCAGCTATCGGTCAAATGGAAGTCAGACCTGACCAATAAAATAAAATGCAGTTTTCCCCAAGCAGTGGTCATGTCAATACTGCTATATGGATGCACTACATGGACACTAACAAAATGTATGGAGAAAAAACTTGACAGCAATTACGCAAGAATGCTGCGAGTAATATTGAACTAGTCCTGGAGGCAACACCCCACAAAACAGCAGCTGTATGGCCACCTACCATCCATGACGAAAACTATCAAAGACATGTGGATGCTGCTGGAGATGTAAGGACAAACTCATAAGCGATATATTCCTGTGGACCCCTTCACATGGACAAGCAAAGGTAGGATGGCCAGCTAGAACCTATATGACAGCTTTGTGCTGATACAGGATATAGCCATGAAGACCTGCCAGGAGCGATAGACAATAGAGACTGGTAATGCAACATGATGATGATGACTGTTCTTCCATAAGGATGGCTTTGGGATTAAGTAACCCATCAAGGTTGATTAGCCATTAAAAAAGGAAACTGAAGCATGTTTTTTAGAACCATAGATAACCCCAAAAAGATTTTAGAAATAACTATTTTATTTGCAAGTTGACACAGCAATTACAATTAATCTGCATATTGCTGGGCTTCTCAGATTTTTTTCTTGATGCACCCTTTTGTAACCAAATTTAATCCCCCCCCATCACCACCAATGAATTTAACATATAGCCAATTCTGCAATTTTGCAAAGACAAAATAAGCTGAGAGGATCCAGCACAGATATGAGAACCGTATTTCTATCCTAGAGCAAGTCTAGATATAACAAAACATTGGGTGTTGAAATTCTTTCTGGAGTGATATAATTGCTTTATCATTTTTCCTGTGTCCTTTGCAATTCATGTAATATATGAATGTCTCATTTCAAATTAGCACAAAAAGTGAAGACCTAAGAATTTGTCAAAACAGATGATTTCATTTAATCAAGTTTCATCCATTAGAATAAAGTGAAAATCGGTTTGGAGGAGGAGGTCAGATGGTGATAGAAAAATAACGGCTTAATCTGAGAGGTGCTTGAGGAAACAAGCTATTTTCTACTCCACCGCCCAATAAAATTGAAGTCAGATGATTGACCAGAAGCCTTGTGAAAATGTTTAAAATTTCTTGAGGTCACATGTATTGTCTGCAGATATGTTGACAAATGACCTGAGCATTTGTTATTTAGAGGTGATAGATTTTAAAACTTTAAGTGACCAAAAAGAAAAAAAGGAAATCTCCAAGTACTAAGTTCCACAGGGACACAATTTCTCTATTCACCATACAGCTGTCACTGGTACTCCTTGCTTTGTCTGACTATAATCAAGTGATGCCTGGTTTATATCTCCATAGCTTGTCACTGATTAGTCTGACTAATTTACCAATCAGTGTGGGCAACTGATATGTATGGACTATTTTCTTTTTGTGAATCTTTTGTTTTTTGTCATTTCCTATTTCATGAGAGGTTAGGTATTTATGTTTCTTCTGCAGTGAAAGCAAATCACACATATCCTTTTGGGCCTTCTTTGCAACACATCACCATAAATATATTTAAAAATTATGTAAATTAAAAAAAAGAGGATTTTACAAAACAATATATACCTTATCATTCTAGGTCTTTGTTAAAATAGTTACTCCCTTTTAATATTATTTTGATGATGATGTAAATAAAACATCCCAATATTGAATAATTCATGCATCATTCTTTTCTGTTAATTTAAATCTGTATCTGGTTTCTATACATGTCCTTAAACATATTTTTTAGTTATAAGACTACCTAAAAATAGTTTTTTTTTTTTCTTTGGGTAAACTGCCCTCCTAAAAGAAATGTTCTGGTTTTAACACTCAACTGCATTAGGTTTTGAAGCTCCAGTTCTGCGACTCTGGGGAATGAGGTGTACTCCTCTATTGTGATTATTTCCAGATCCACTCTGTTTTAGAGTGGTAGTACTTGTTTGAGTCCCATTTCAGGGTCAAATAGATCTGTTTGAAAATTATTAGTATTAAGTATGAATACTTGAAACCATATAACTGCTTGCAAATTATTTGTTTTTGAGAAGAATTCGTGAAACCATACAACTGTGCAAAAACATGATTATTATAGACAAATAAAAGAAAGTGCAATCAAGCAAAAAAATTATTGCAATGAAATGTTGAAAATATAAATTTTTATAATCAAACATTTACCAATTAATCAAATTTTAGCATAAGATTACTCATCAAGAGTTGATATGTCATTAAAGAAATAAACCAAACCAAATCTATTGGAAACTATATAGATGATCAAATTCAGTTCAGTTGGTTCAACAGAACATATACATCTTCAAGATGAGAACCAGAGTATAAAAGCATCCCATATATGTCTAAACCAAATCAAAGGTTTCAATCAAGTAGCATTTAAGGCCAGTCCTTCCAAAGAAAAAATTCCTTGTAGGTGTTAAAAATCATCAGGGAAGCAGTGACCCCTACAACCAATCCATCTTCCTGTCGATAAGGCCCTCACTGGAAATGTATTGCTTGAACACAAAATGTCAACATCTCCAATAGATGGTTCACTGAAATGCTGATACAGTTCTTAAAGAAATAATGATTTTTTTCCAGTCTGTTTTGCAAGATAGACAAAGCCTCATTTGTTAGTCTTTTATTAAATAAGTTCACTCCATCCAAGCACACCATTTGTAAAGAGTGAATGGGTACTGACTTTTATTGGTTTCACTAAATGGGCTGAATACTTGTCATTTCAAGGGAGAAGGTTAAATTCTTTGCCTTACATAGATATTAGTAAATACAGTTGAATATAGATGATAAAATTGATTAGTTTTTAGTGAATAAAATTAGAACTGAGGTGGTTCAATATTTTCACTTACTTGAATTAAGTTAGATTTTATCATAGAAATTATTAAATAACAAAATTGTTGTTGGGGAAAAAGTGAGCAGGATACAAGCTGAAAAGGAGGATAAAAAAATATTATACAAAAGATTTGTAGAATAATGCTCAGGAAATAACACTCTAAGGAGGAAAAGACCAAGTTTTGGTCTCTGGATGTGGGTTCAAATCCCACTTCTTACACCATGTCAAGTTTGTTACTCCAACAACATGAATGACATTTTGTCCTTCTTGAGAGAAATAAAATTACATCAAAAATTATGAATGTAAACATGACTAATACTATACAAAGTAATTATTTGAAAACAATCCCAGATGATTTTGATATATCGTTAAAATGAAAAAAACTCTTAAGATTGAAAATATGAATACACAATGTAAAGGATTCCCCAACCTCTAGGCACAAAGTAGCCTCAGATGGGTTGACTTGCCATCAAAACAACCAACCAGTCAATATAATTTCTCAAACTCTTTCAATTTCTGTAATGTTCAACTTAGGTTTAATGAATCAGGTTTTCTTTTAAAATACTTAAACAATTTCTGTAAGATTTGATGCTTCTTTTTGTTATTTGATTCCATTGATTTTCTATTGGTGAGGAGACTGTTTTGGCCACTCTGCTTTTTATTTTTGTATTTCATTTTTTAATATAGTATTGGTTAAATTTTATACCTTGTAATTGTTTTATTGGTTTTGATTATGTTGTGGTACCACTTATTCCTTTGGGGAATATATAGTAAAAATGGTACCCCTTCAATCGGGAATGTCTGTCCTTCATACCCAAGGGTTACTTCTATTTACAGGCTAGTTATCTCTGTTTGAGATACTATTTCTTGTATGTATAATGATTTTTTTCTCTTTCTATAGAAGCCTACATACATCATTTACACAACTGACCTAACAGAAGATGAAGAAATAAGATATTGGAGTTTGCTGTTAAGACATGACAGCTAGCATAATTAAAATGGCTTAAAGCCCTAAGATACCACCAGAATATTGATAACCACAACTTTAAGTTGATTATCTATTTACCCAACCCCTCTGCCATGGGTGGGACATGACATGAGGTCAGTTTTTAAATAGAGTAAAGTTGGTTTGAATTGAGAGTTTTTTTTCTAGAGTAGTTAGTTGCCTAAAGAATCCAGCCTGCTATACTATTTACTCATAGCTGAAGGAGAAACAGATGGATTCATGCCTTTCCCAAGGTCATTCCTGTGAAGTGAAATACAAACAGCTTCATCAGGGATTTGAACTCAGGTTGCTTATTCCATTTCCCATGATAATAACTGTTACACCAAGTGTACCTCTTCAACTTTAAGTCAAGTAACAAAACGCTAATAAAAAAGAAATACAATTTGCAAAAATCTATAGTCTGTGTACTCATCCATGAAACTTTTACTAGCAATTTACAACCTGGTTTCTGCAAAATATTCTCTGTTCTCCTCTAAAGGAATTTTTGGTACTAAAACCTAAACAACAATAAAATGAAACAAGATAATTAAATTGCTTTGTTGACAGAGCTTAGAATATTCTAGCTTTATCTCCTACAGAAGGGTAAGACCCTTCACTCTCCAAAAGGGGTGGTCATGGGTATGAAACTAAACCGCATCTAATGCTAAGGCTTCAGTTCTGCAGATCAAGAGAGTGTATAGTACCATTTCATTGCTATATCTCCAAATACTTCTCTGACCCAGAGTTGTAGTCTTTAAGATGACATCAATGGGTCAAATAGATCGTCGAAAAAAATAATTCATATTTGGCAGGACTGTGGGGTGGGGAAAAGGACTCTTAAGAAATAACTACACAAAAAATGTAAATATTAATATAAGATGAATGTGATTCCCTCATCCCTAAGCCTAAAATAACCCTAGACAGGTTGACATGCCATTAAAATCAATCAACCAACATAATTTTAAAAATTGGGTGGTTTAGTATGGCCAAGTCAGTCATTTGACCTAAATCTTATCTAAAATTTATGCAAGCAATTTCTAAAATGGTGCATCAAATTTGACAAAAATTGCTTAAATATTGGGAAAAAAAAAAAAATCATGGCTCATTAAACTTAAGTCTCTTTAAAGTTCAAAGAAGGCTATAAGATGCAAATTAAAACACCTGCTGACGATCAGAAAGTGAATTGGCTGAAATGCCTAGATGAAAAAAACAAACACATCATAGATTAAAAAGCAGACATGAAAACATCAATGTGCAATTGAGTTGCAGTCAACAAATATTTTGACATGCAGCATTGAATGCATAATAGAAAGCTTTAAGAATTGATCAGATATTCACAGCTAAAAAATTCTGTAAGAATTGGGCTGTGGCAGTTATAATTAGAATCAATATGCAGGGATAAAAACATCATGGTCACAAGTTAATTGTTAAAGATGCCTAATCATAAAGAAAAAAAAACGCTCATCAGTTTGAGATGACCAAGCAACTGACAAATACACAAAGTTTCCCCCTCTTTGTCCGAACTTCAAAGAGATATCAAGATTTGATTAAGTAGCAGGTGTTACTTTCATTTTCTGAGTCACCTGCTGTGGTCATATTTGCAAGTTGATATTTAAATTCTGGTGACCTTCGAACACTTATAAATCTGATTGACAATTCAACTGATTCCTCCACACTGAATAGCAAAAAAATATTTTTTTTTTTTTTTATATCTTGATCAGTTCCCAATTTATTTATTTCTCTTCTGTATAAGAAAAATGAACATTAATAATGATTTAAAATATTCTAATTAAAGTTGAGTTTTGCCAAAAATTAAAGAAATAAACTTTAGCGATTCAATTAAATTTGATATTACTCTGTATCAGTTTCCAAATGAGAATCTATAATTTGTATATTAGAGATATTTAAAAAAAAAAAATTCACATATTAATTGAATCATTTTATGATGAGCAAACTAATAATTCACCAGAAGATTACTTTTTTTTTCTTTTTAAATTATTCCAGGTGACTTTTAATTCAATCTAAAAAGTTAAAATTAACTGATTGATATGGTTTAGCATCCAAATTAATATAGTTATAAAACCCGTAAACTGAATTCTACTCAAAAATTGACCAGCTCGGTCAGCTTGGGCTGTAGAATATGTTGACTGCATCTCTGCAGAGTGTTAAGAATACCCTTCCCTAAGGAATGTCCTGGATAAATCACTAAACCATCTGATGATGAGGATTTAGTCCTGGAGCTTTGGGTGATGTGGTGTACCCTCCGACTTGGAGTGGTAGTACCTGTTTGCATCCTATGTATAGGTCAAATAGAAATATTTCATCATTTACTGTTCATGAAACCATTTAACTGTGAGCAAACAAATGATGTTAATTTGAATTAGTATTACATATCAGTACTTGGAACCATTTTACTGTATGCAAATAAATGAACTCTGGCCTCTTTTAAAAATATTTGTTTACAAACAATGTATATTTGATATATTTATAAATATAATCTAGCTTTAAATAACCTTTAAGGATTGATATGTCATAAATCACAACCAACAACTGGCAAAAAAGTTGATAAGAATTCTTTATTAGCCATCTTGAAATTTATACATATAAATTTCAAGATGGTCATTCATGCATTCATGTTCATAAGCTGCATAGTATGACCAGAGATGAACAATGTGGACAAAAACAAAAATGTAGATGAACATCTTTAAGTTGCACTCAAATAAAAATATTCCTTGACAAACTTGCTCAGAAAGTTTTCACAGAAGAATATTGACTTCCTTTTAATCTATGTAAGCTCCTTACACTACCTAAACTGGAAGAGGAAGTCACAATAGCATAGTGGATAATGTGCTGGACAGTGATATAGAAGTGAGTGTGTTCAAACCTGAGTCACAGTATTGTCACGAGGTCTCCCACTGAGAGAAGAGAAATAAGGTATTTCTACTGACCACTAAAAAGAGAAATAGTAATATAGGTCAATTCCTCAAGGCCTGTCGGAGAAAGTAAAGAATGTTTGCACTCAGTGACCAGGGAAAGGAAGAAAAAAGCTAAATGATTGGCTAGAATCCTAAAATGGAAGTAGCCCCTTTTTCAGCAGTGGAAATAGGGGTAAGGAAAATTAGTTTTGGAACAGAGGTCGTCGTATCTCGTGCCAAACTCCGGGTAAAGAAAACGGAAAGAATCTTGGACAAGAAGAAGAACCTATGCCTTCAAGCCAGAGCCTTATGAATACATAAAATTCCGTCAACCCGTAAAAGAGAAAATACTCTCCGAAGGAACCTGTCAAAAAGATAAGTAAACATTAAGACTGTTTCTCCCTACACCCAATTATATACTCTCTCTCTCTCTCTCTCTCTCTCTCTCTCAATTTAAAGAAAGACTAAAGAAGAAAGAAAAGAAATTTGGAAACCCCTTGCCAGCGGCGGTCAGTCTAGCCTCAAATTAACCCCCACATAATATGCCAGTTCCTATATGCCCGAGAAAGAACTCTAAACAAGGACTTATTCCACGAGGGATCAAGTGCCAGACTGCCCCGTCTTCACACGTGCAAAAAAAATTAACTCCCCGTTTGGTGATAACAATATTCAAATGCACCCGTTCCCATACACTTTTAAATGGTTACTCATCTGGGGATCTTTTTATTTTAATTTGCCGTCACAGTATTATATTCACTTTCAGATTAATACTTTTGGGAAAGTTATAAACCCCCTTATCCTCTACTGTTCTTCTATAAGGATGACTTTGACATTAAATCACCCACATAGGTTGATATATCATTAAACAAAGAAACTGAACCAAATTTTAAGGTTTTACATTGTTTCCACATAACTATTCCTGAAAGTTTGATTGGAATCTAGCCATAAATGGTAGAGCCTTAGTGGTACAGATGGACTAATATTTGGTAAGTTATAATAAATTATTATTAGTTAGATTGTTTTTTTTTAATGTAACTAATAGTATAAGAACTATTGATAAACTACTAATAACTAATTGGTTAATTATGAAATGTTTATTCATATTAACCATTTAAAAAATGAGTTTTACCATTTTAAGTTTGTACAAAATTAAGTTATAGGTCACAAATAACCAGAAGGAAAAATTATGTCATTAATTTTTCAATTTATATTCAAGGATGTTAAGAGAAGCAAATTACATTTGTTGAATAAACTGAAAGTTGAGCAATGATTTTCAAAATGCACTGAAGTTTTGGAATATATTTTGCTGTATTTCTCTCTGTCTAGAAAGTATCTTACTATTTGCTGTTATCTGGAGAACTGGTTGAATGGACTTGACAATCAATAAGAGGAGACCTTACTGTACACTTATAAGTAGATACTCTCCCATGAATTTACTTGGTTGACATAGACACCATAAAGGAAAAATGTGCTGTGTGATCATTGTATACCCAAGTGAAATTTCTCTCTCTCTCTCTTTTTTTTTTTTTTTAAAACATTCCTCTTGTTTATCAGCAAGGCTTAGAATATGCAAACAGCATCCCCTACTAAGGGATACCTCCATCACTTCAAATCAGAGAGGTGTTCTGAATATGAAACTAAACTTCATTTCATGGTTAGACTTTAATTCTACAGCTCTAATGAGTGTTGGTTATTTTTTCATTACCATTACTCTCAGGTCCACTTTGATCCAGAGTGGTTGTACCTGTTAGAGAGTTTCATCTATGGGTCAAATAGAACTGTTTAAAAATGATCTACATTTGATTGAACCATATTAAAAAAAAATCCTCTTAAGTATCTACACAAAAATGTAAATATGAACATACAATGAATGTGATTCTTTAGCTTCTTGGTCTAAAATAACCCCAAACAAGCTGATATGCCATTTAAAACAATCAACTTATGAAGTTCTATGTTTGATCTTGAGAGACAAATGCACCTAATTCATACAATCAATTTTTCAAAAATGAATTTCTGTTGAACTCCTGTTGTGGCAACAACCTTTGTCATTCTCAAATCTTTTGGTAAACAGTTGCAAGGATGCATTAAAGAAAAATTCAGATCATTATTATTATTATTATTTTAATAAACATCAGTTTCCAGAAAAATCTGACTTAAGTGATGAATTCTGGGACAGGAGTCTTGTGTCTGATTTTAAAATATCTTAAGGCCTAAGGACCTGTCCTTCATGACTTTTTGTGTGCATTATTAATGGTGAGATTGCTTAAAGGTAGTTTTGGAGGAGTCTACTGTGCTGCCTCATGTCTGAGCCAAAAGCAACTAGCCAAAGGCAAAAGTTTTGAATCAAGGAATTATCTCTCTAAAAAAATATTTTAAGAAAAAAATTGTCTTTCTAAGAAGACAGTTTTGTGCTGTTGATAAATTTTATAGTACTGCAGTTCATGTAAAATTAAAGCTTGCATTAAAAAGATATTGTTTTTTTCTTAATTTTACTGTTAGGTCTAATTTCAAAGTCTGTTAAGATTCTGAATTAACTTTAATCTGTTAAATACTGGCTACAATGCTCTTATGATTTTTTTTTTTTTTTTTTGAGCAATTTTGTAAATAAATATTTTGAATAGCCATGTGGATTCTTTGGTATCAGACTCAGTGATTTTCTATTTCATTTAAGCATTGATATTAAAAACAAATTAAATGACTCTAATTTATCTATTTGTTTTTAGAATACACTTTTTACGGAACTCTGAAAACCTGGGCTAGAGCAGATACATGCTAGCAAGTAAAAAGAATTGATTGATTGTAATGAAATGTCAACCCATCGCATATTATTTTATGCGTAGACGTGAGGGAATCGTATTCACTGAATATTCACATTTATATTTTTGTATACATTTTTGTGTTGTTTCTTAAGAGGCTTTTTTTCCCCACACAGTCCTCTCAAATACAGCGAGTTTATAAACAGATCTATTTCACCCCTATATGGGACGCTAACAGCTACAACCTCTCCCACACTCCTCAGATCTCTAAAGCTGAAGCCTCACGATCAGATGCAGTTTAGTATCATACCCAGGAATCCTTTAGGGATAGAATCTGACCATTCCACTGATGTGGGGTACAATCAATGTATTCTAAGCCTCACCAACAGGTTACTAAAAAATTCAATTTATCAATTTTTATTTTTTGCATGAAATATTCCTAATTATTAGTAGTATTAATTCTAAATTGTAATTTCTATTTTTTTTTAAATCTTTAGGACATATTAGATTTTCTACTATTTTAAAAAGTGCTATATCTTTTGAAGACTTAAATAATCCTGGTGCTTGATAATAAACCGTAAATTGGTATGACTATTCTTGGAAAAGATAAGAGTGGTTTCTTCATTACCTTCACTATGGTTTGAATTTAGAGTTGTCTTTTTCTAGACTGGTTGCCTACTACTATGACTAGTTCAGTCAGCCTTGTTATTTACCCATAGCTAAATGGAGAAGTGAATTCATGCCTTTTACCTAGAATTAGTTGCTTTTCATTGCAACTAGTGAGACAGTCTATACAAGTAGTATTAGTCATAGTTATATTGTAGTGAATGTTTCATTAGATGAAGAATTGTCTGCCATTATTAGTCTTTAATGAGTGTTTCTTTGATCTACTCAGACTATCACTCTTCAGCCATTAGCAAACAGGATGAAAGAGCAATTTTCAGGTGAGACTCAAATTATATATATATATATATATATATATATATAGTGTGTGTGTAATAACTTCAAAGTTGAAGTTAAAAATGAATTTTTGAAATGGAAACATGAATTGCAATTGGCAGTTTCACAGTTGTCCAGTAATAAGGAAAGCTCTTTCAATCTCTCTCATACACACATACATACACACACCCTTCTGTCTTAATCTGGCACAAATCCATGAGTGTAAGGCACTTAGTGAGGATCAAAGTCATTGCACAGTAGAAATATTCATCAAGACAAGCTGTCATGGCAAGACTGCATTCATATATAGATATATAAAGTGTTTGTATGCACAATGATACATCTGTGATATATAAATGTACCATTTTATATATGTATGTGTATATATATATATATATATATATCTTTAAGGAAAAAACCAAAGACCGGTTATTTTAGGATTATAAATTTATTTCCATCCTGTTTTCGTTTCTGGTGTGAACCAAAAACACGAAGAAAAATATAACAGGACTTCTTCAGATCCAATGGATAAATAAAATGGAATAGACACATGGGGGGGGAGAAATGTTGCTCTGTAAAATCAATTACATTGAGCTCTCTACCAGGAAAATTTAAATGTTCAGCTCCTAAATGATTTTCTTGTCCTGAAGGAATTACTCCCAACTCTGGTTTAACTGGACCGAATAATACTATATATATATATAAGGTGGTACAAAAAGTCTTAGTATTTTAAGAAATAAGTTCTTTTGTTATTTATTATTTTACTTGAGGAATATTATATTCCACTATTAGACTAAGGTAATTTTTAAGAGTCAAAATAAATATGATTGTAAGAAACTTTTTTTACTTTATTTTATTCAAAAGTTCTTCAATTTGAAAAAAAAAGAATTTTGCACCACCTTTTTGTGTGTGTGTGTGTGTGTGTGTGCGTGTCTACTAAAGTGAGTTAAAAGTTTTACAAAATTTTGTATGTACTAGTTTGCAGCGGCATGATAATGATGATATATCTTGACCAAAGCAGTTCAAGCCATAGAAGGTACCTGCTGTGGTTTGTAGTATCATCATACTTAGTTTGCCAACATGTTGTACACTCCATGTATAATTTAGAATCTGCTCTGATGAACATGCAGTTTAATCTAATTCAGGAATGTATGCTTTACAAGTTCAAACTGGGTCATAGAGCTGCGGATGGAACCAAGAAAATTATGAAGATATCGTTGATCAAGGTACTGTAACCAGATAGTTAAAGAAACTTCACTCGAGTTGCAAGAACCTTGACAATTAGACAAGTTCTGATAGGCTTAAAAGCATGGATTTTGAAGCCATGTTCCAAGCCATAGCGGCAAGTCTGGCAGGTAGCACTTGGAGACTAACCTGTGATTTCTACATCTCGCAGGTCATTGAAGTTAGTTTCCTTCATGATCTTGGCAAAAGCATCTGTAGCTTTTGAATTGTGCCTCACATTAACTAAATAACTGCAAAACTTTTGACACACCCTCATTTGTTATATATATATGTATACATATATAGAGAGATAAATTTTTGACTGGTTGATTCTATAACGGGCTATCTTTCCTTGCTTGATACATTCCCAAACTCAGTGTTCTAATCATTAGTAGAGACATGAATGCTCAAATAGGCAAAGACGATAATGATAAGTTTTGCTTACACAACTTGCTAAACAGAAATGGTGACTATCTAGCAAATTTTTCACTTGAAAACAGTTTTTCATGCCTAAAGATGAAATTTCACAAAAGAGCCCAGTCAGCTGGGGTTGTAGAATATGCTGAATGCATCTCTGCTGAGGAGTAAGACTCGGCCAACAATTGTCCTGGATATGATGCTTGACCATCTGGTGGTTAAGCTCTAGTCCTGGAGCTTTGTGGTAGTACCTGTTAGGGTCCCTTTTATGAGTCAAATAGCAACATTTTCTATACTTGGAACTGTTTAACTGTGCACAAATAAATAAATAATGTTGAATAGAATTACTAGTGTTATTTAGCAATACTGGAAAACTTGACTTTGGCTCCTTCAAAAATTGTTACCAACAAACTATTTGTTTACAACTCATATATATGTTATATTTATATATAAATAAGATTTTGGCATTAGATAACCTACAAGGATTGATATGCTTTAAAACCTAACCAACCTAAATTTAAAAAAAGAGAGGGACAACTATGGACCTACAACTACACAAATAATTTTAAAGCTCAATTAGATTATATACTCATAAATAATGAATGAATAAATAGAACTTTGAATTGTGAGGCATACTCATCTTGTGAAGATGTACCTTCGATTATAGAATCATCTTGGTATAGATATACCTGAATCTACGTAGAAATTAAAAACACAGTTAAAACCTAATGTTATTACTGGTCCTCATTTAGCAATAGAGATGCAACCATTGGTATATATGGTAATTGTTAGAAAGAATTCAATACTCTTCAAGAAAGACATACTCCAAATGATGAATATGAGAACTTTGTTACCATCCTCATGGAAGCAGCAGCAATGCATACCAACCAAATCAAGAGCCAAATGCAGAGTTTCATGGGAGTCACTAGTAGTTTCTAAAAAAATTAGATAACTTAAAAAATTATCCTTACTGAATAAAAGAAACCCAACAAATGCCAACATGCAGAAACTTAGGAAAGTGCAAAAAGAACAAACCAACACATACCAAAAGGAACAATTATAATACATTCAAGGCCAAATTGACAGAATTAAAAATTCAGTAGAATATAGACAAACACAATCAGCATGTTGCCCAGTCAGCTGGGGCTGTAGAATACACCGACTGCACCTCTGCAGAGGGGTAAGACCCCCTCCCTCTATGAGTGTCTTGGATATGACACTAAACAATCTGATGGTGTGGTTCCAGTGATGCTAGAGCTTTGGGGAATGAGGAGTACCCCTTTATTACCATTGCTCCCAGGTTCACTCTGGCCTGGAGTGGTAGCACCTGATAGGGCCCTATCTATGGGTTAAATAGAACTAAACTGGGTACTAATGCTAAATTGAATTGTTTGAATTAGAACTATTTGACTAAACTGAATATCTTGAAATAGAAATGTTTTTTACAATTAAACTGTGTAATTGTGCTTAACTGATTTGTTTGAAATGTAACTGTTGTTGACATTGAAACTGTGTGTAGACAAAATCTATACTTATACTGAACTGAATTGGTTGTATTAGAACTGTTTGAATAAACTGAATAGCTTGAAATAGAAATGTTTCAGATAATTAAACTGTGTACTCATGCTAAAGTGAGCTGTTTGAAATAGAATTGATTATTTGTATAAAAATGGATTTGGTATAGAATAACCTACAAAAGTTGATATGCCATAAAACCTAACCAACCAAATTAGCATGGTAGACAGTAAATGAAGTGAGTAGAAGGAAGTGCAACTCCAAAACTAAACGCTGACTGTCAAGAAGAAAGACTTGAGAAGTGGAAAGCACATTACAAGAATCTGCTTAGAAACCCTCCTAAAATTACTGATAAGCTTATTCAAAAAATTACTAATGGCCAACTAGACATCAAACTTGGACAGTTTAGTGAGGAAGAACTTGATACAGTTTGAAAAAAAAATTAAAAACAGAAAAGCTGCAGGCCTCAACAAAATATCCCTGAAATTTGGAAGACAAGAAAATTTGGCAACATACTTTACTGATTATGTAACATCGTCTATAAACAAAACATAATAGAGAATGAACAAAATACTGCAGTTTTCTCCTCCCTAAGAAATGCAACCTCAGAATCACTAAGAATAACTGATGCATAACTCTTACTGCTATATCTACTAAGGTTTATAATGCCCTTCTTCTCGATAGAATCCAACTCAAAATTGAGATCTCTGTCAGCTGGAGCTGTAAAATATGCCAACTGCACCTCTCTACAAGGGTAAGATCCCCCCCAATGAGGACACTTGTTGGCTGTGTATGGTGATTCAAGATACTTTAGGATGGGATCCTGATAACTGAGCAGTCTCTGACCAGTTGCCTAAGTGGCTGCATGACTAGCAACACTCCACTTTGGCCCTTACTGGGCTGATCAATTGGTTGGTCACATCAAGCCCTCTTTAGAAGTCTTGCAAAATTCTAAATCAGAAAGCAGTGGCTATAAGGTCAATCATTCAATCACTTGATGAGTAGTCATCTTGGGAATGAAAACCTACAAATCCTATATTGTTGATTCCTTTCCTCAGTATGAATATATTGTGTTAACCTGATTTGCCAAGGTGAATGGATTTTCTCCTTGACATTTCCCTTAATTGGGCTCTATGGTGGATGGGAAGCACAGTCAGTGAACTCATTTAAAATCTCTGTGGATACAAAAAAACAAAAAACAAACCCAAGCAAAAAATCACAAACAATAAAGTGCCCACATACAGTAACTGACTGTTTTCCTAAATTCATTGTACTGGAGTCAACAAAAGATATCCCTCTGAAAAGTTATCCCCTCACATTATTGAAAAAGCACTCAGCTCTATGATCAAGCCAAAATCTTTTAAAAACCTAGTTACAACATTCTACTGGTGGAAGTCATAAGAAAATTTATTCAGACCTCTTACTAGAACAAAAAATACTTTCGTAATTTTAAAATTAATCCTACTCCCTGAACTCATCAAAGGGCATAGTGAGAAGTCTGAATCTCTCCCTCTGAACTCTGAGATAAAAACCAACCTTTGCAAACTAGGTGTTACGGATGCTCAAAGAATCTTCCAGAAAAATAACAAAATAATCCAAGCAAATATCTATTCTCAGCTTCAACACCCTGAAACCTCCTACCAAAATAAAAATATGACATACCATAACTAAAGTTGAAATATACATCCCAAACCCGCTCAGATGTCATATCTGCCAAAGATTTGGTCACCATAGAGAAAAATGCACTAGATCTCCATTATGTAAAAGATATGGACAAAGTGGAACTGACCACATGGATTATGAACAACCACAGAACAGCATAAATGGTAAACAAAACCATGTAGCTGATTCAAAAGATTGTGAAGTATGGAAAAAAGAATATCAGAAATAAGTATGCAAAGAATATTTCATACCAAAGGCAAGAAAACTTGTTGAAAATTCCGTAGTAACAACAACTTATGCAAAAGTAGCCAAACTGATGAACAACCCAACTCAAAACCAAGGAATGACTCATTATGAGATGGTAAACCTAAAAAAAGAACTTCAAACACTAAGAGAAAGCTTGACTAACCTGACAACCAAGCTTCCCATTGAACTAGATCCTAAGAAGAATCCCCAACCCCAGACTACCAAAGCCTAAGACCCCAGAAAATAAAACCCATCAAAAACACAACTCAAGCAACAACAAACTCCAAACATGTATACTATCACTACAAAACCTAATACCCCCCCAAAAAAAAATCTGATAACATTGAAAGCCCACCTCTAGCCCCAAAAGAAAAATCTCCTTGGAAGTGGGAATATAGCAAACATAGATTGAGAATTTCCTTGATAGAAACAGAAAAGTTTCAAACTAATGAAAACAGAGATCGAAGAAAACCCTTCAAAACAGAAATGCTAAATATCCAAATAGCATCAACAAAATCTGATCAAAAGTCTTAGAAACCATTGAAATCACCAAATCCCACAAAATAAAACACTAAACTAAAACAAAATAAACATCAAACCCCCAACAAAGGCTTAAAAGTATGACTCATGAAATAATCCAATGGAACTGCCATGGCTATAAGACAAATTACAATCAGCTATTTCTATTAATAGCTGAACTCAGCCCTACCATCACATGTCTCCAAGAAACCTAAAAAAAAAAAGACAGTGACAAACCATATATGGAAAAGTATGAACAATATGACTACATGCATGATACTGGACTAAGCTCTTTGGTGGAGTATCAATTCTAATTAGGAAAAATGTTCCTTAAAGTAAAATCAACATTTACACCCACTTGTAAGCTATCGCAGTCTCAGCAACCTTAAATCTGTCTCTATTTGCTTATTATATATTCCACCTCATGACCCCATAAATGAAAAAGAGCTAAGCAACTTAATAAAATAACCCTTTAAACTATTCATCTTGATGGGAGACTTAAATCACCTTAACATAATATGGGGAAGTAAAACAATGAACATAACTGATCAGACGCTTGAAAAAATCATCAATAGCAACAACTTATGCCTTCACAATCAGAAATCTCAGATTCATCTTGACCCATCTTCAGGTACATTCTCTATCATAAACTTAACTCTCAGTGACCCATCAAACTTCATAGAATATAACTGGAGGGTATACAAAGACCCCTGCAGCAGTAACCACTCCCAGTAATAATGGAAAACACTATAATAGAAAACTCAGAACCATAAGCAATAACAAAACTCCCACAATGAAATTTTAAAAAAGCAAACTGGCAATCCTACAAAAAATTATGCCTTACCACACAAATCAAGTCCTACCTCTGAGAACTTGATACCACCCATCACCAAGGACTCCATATTGCCTTGGGAGCCTTTATTACCTCTCCAATAGAAAATTTATACACAGAAGCTAACAAACCCCCTCTATCCTTACACTCCAATACTATACTAAACTCATCTCATGCCCCTACACCCTGCCTATAACAGCATCATGGAAATAAGAAATAAAAGCTTGTTTGAAAATAAAACAAGGGACATCAAATCCCTTAATCTAAGAATCCAAAACCTGTTCAATGAAATCAAAATCAACCCCAAAATAATACATGATACTATCCTTCTCAAAACAACACCATGGACCATAAATCAACTAATAGTAAAGCTAGAACTAACTAAATCATCCTAAACTAAAACACCTTATCACTTTCATTAAAATATTTCTCAACATCCAAAATAACTTCCAAGATCATCACTACATTTATACAGATGGGCCTAAACAGGAAATGAAAGTTGGTTGTGTTGCTATCCTCCAAAACCAAGAACTACTTAAGCGTCTCCCAAATGAATCATCAATCTATTGTGCAGAAGTCACAGCTATTGACCTCGCCATGAATATTATAGCTAACCACAAATCCTCCAAATTTATCATCTACTCAGACTCCAAATCAATGCTCTTAACATTACAGAACAAAGATACATCAACTCCTCTCATCACAAAACTCCTAAACAAAATGAACATTCTTTCCAAAAATAATAACATCATTCTCACTTGGATACCAAGCCACATTGGGTTCATAGAAAGGAAAGGACAAACAAAGCTGCAAAAAAGCACTCTTGACAGACATATCTTATACTAAAATCTCTTATATACTTATGTAAAACCAACCATTAACAGATTCATACAACAAATGGCAAAAATCATGGAAAGATCAGAATACACAAGCTCCACCATATACAAGATACCATTGGTGAGTAGCCAGCAGGTTACAGAAGAAACTGAAAAGATGTAATAAAAGGGAAGACATCCCAATATGATCAATATGTAAAGTACCTCTCACAGTAAAACACATTCTCTTAAACCGTGACAGTTTCAGATAATCTTACCCAAAATATTGCACAACAAGCAACCTAAAGAATCTTTTCAAAAACACCAAACCAAAGGATATCTCGAGTTTTATTTTTAAAAAATAAGAAAAAACACCTTTTCCCCAAAATCTGACCAAATAAATTTTTTCTCAAAATCTGACCAAATATAATCAAATAGTATAAAAACCCATATCCTAAACCCTAAAACCCGCATAAAAGACAAAACCAGTCTAACATTTTTGGCATTAAATGACCCAGCAAGGTTGATATACCATTAGACATAACTTGAAATCAAGAAAATTTTTAGGAAAAATCAAAAGTAATCTTTCCACAACCTCAGGGATTCTGACAGTCTGTCAGATCTTTGGAGTATGGGTAAAGAATCTTGAGGCATCACTGTTGTTCATCGATTTCTCTGAGGCATTTGATACTCTACCCAGAGGAAAGATGGAGCAAATACTACTTAAATAGGGGTCCCTCCAAAGAACTTCTTACCACTATAAAATCATGAAAGCAATGGTTCACTCACCTGATGGAGGCATTGATGACTTTGATATTGTTATGGAATCTTGCAAGGAGATACATTAAAACCCTATTTATTTATACTCTGCCTACACTACATTCTTTGAATGTCAATAGATCTAATAAAAGAAAATGGTTTGATATTAAAAAAGACAAGAAGCAGATGATATCTTGCAGAAACAATAACAGATGCAGAGTATGCTGATGATCTGGTGCTTCTTGCAAATATACCAGCCCAAGCAGAATCCCTACTGCATAGTCGAGAGCAAGCAACAGGAAGCTCTGTATTCTATGTGAAAGTAAATAAAACAGTACATATGTTTTAAATAAAAAGAGCCATCTCCTCTAATATGAGTGAACCAGTTCACATACCTCAGCAGTAACATCTCATCTAATGAAAGTGATGTCAACATATGCTTAGGGAAGGTATGGAATGCTATTAGCAGGTTATTAATCATATAGAAATCTGATCTATCTGACAAAATAAAATGAGATTTCTTCCAAGTTGTAACTGTGTCCATACTACTCTATGGTACACTACATGAACATTAAAAAAAACACAAAAAGCTAAATGGGAATCACACAAGAATGCTGTGTGCTGTCTTGAACAATTCCTAGAAGCAGCACTCTACAAAACAGCAACTGTATGACTAACTATCTCCCATTTCACAAACCATCCAATCGATAAACTGCTGGAGAAACAAGGACGAGCTCATAAGTGATGCTCTCTTATGGACTCCTATACATGGATGAGCCACTGTTGACCAACCAGCAAAGACTTATATCAGCTCTGTGCAGACACAGGATGAAGCCAAAAAGACCTGCCAAGTGTGATGGAGGATAGGGATGGATGGCAAGAGAGTGTCAAGGAACTCTGTGATGATGATGATAGATCTTTATATAGTTGTTAATGTAGTAGAAAGTTAATATCTTTGTTGAAGTAACCAGTAAAACTTTAGCATTCACAACTTTTATTAGACTAAAACTACTTTGAAAAATATATTTCAAAAGAGTAAAATAGAGACATAGCATAAGCCTTTAATCATTGCATTTTGAATATATTTATAAAAGTCATCAATTTGAATATCTTCAAATCCATTAAAGTTTAAGTAATCTGTTCCCTATGGGAAAAGCTAAAATTAAATTTAAAAAAAGCTTTCATTAATCACTGAAATGCTTTGATGCATTTAATGTTACTGTTGGAATGCCTAGTAAGCCAAATATATGTTTTTTGTGGTGATGGAGAATCTTCATTTGTCTTGACAATGCTGCTGAAATTTTTGTTGGTTGTTTAGTTTTACAGTATATCAACCCTTGGGTTGTTTCATGCTCAAGTCAGTTTTTTTGCGAGCAATCGGTTATATGGTTTCTAGTAACTAGGCTTTTTTAATGATAACAATTTGTTTACAGTTATATGGTTTCAAGTATTTCTATCTAACACTAATCATTTTCAAACAAGTATTTTACCCATAGATTGGACCATAACAGGTACTACCAATCTTGTCCAGAGTGAACCTGGGAGTAATGGCAATGAATGAGTAACTCAACACTTGTCAGAGCTCCAGAGTTAAAGTTACACCATCGGATGTAGTTTAGTGAGATACCCAAGACACCAAAGGGTGTCCTGGGTATCTTACTCCTCAATAGTCAATGGACTGGGAACACATTGTAAATTTTGAACACTTTTTATAGAAAATAGATTAGGTGATGAGGGAATCATTTTTTTAGGATGTTAAATGCATCTTGTCGTTGAGTGATGGTCAGCAAGTTGTTCAGGTCTCAATCCAATTAAAAACTTATATTGGATATTTTTTTTAAAAATGATACAAGATAAAGCTCTCTTTGGAAAAGTTGATCTATCAATTGCTCTTCAATAAAACTTGAATCAGATTGGTGGTGATTAGTCTTTGTTTATGAATCAAGTCCATGCCTCAAAGAATTCACCGGATGGAATTCCATCGGGAAGTGTCAAATATGCTGGACTGTGACATAGTAGTAAGTGAATTTGAACTACAGTTGCCCTATTACATTTGTTGTATAGTTATTTAAACGTTCATGCATCACAACGACACAACATCAAAGACAGATGCATGAAGGAAAACGCCTGAAGAATTAGGATGCAGGAAGGAAGACACAAGATGACTTCTTTAGAAAAATATTCACCTCTCACTTTATTGCAAGGGTTTGAAAGGGTTGTTTAAGGGTTTGCATGTGAGAGGAT
Organism: Sepioteuthis lessoniana; assembly: GCA_963585895.1. NCBI lineage: Eukaryota > Metazoa > Mollusca > Cephalopoda > Myopsida > Loliginidae > Sepioteuthis > Sepioteuthis lessoniana. The sequence goes on from OY757913.1 coordinate 47,364,439, forward strand.
GCTGGAGACCAAACGTAAACTTCATATTTTGACCCCACTGTTATGACCGTCACGTTGTGTCTTTCTTGTTCTTCTGAAGTTGGGGTCTACTCCATCGGGACTTTCCGAGGGCCCCCTCGGTCGGGTGTGGCCTTCCCTACCACATCTCGTCTCTAACCCTCTGGGAGTCTGCTGGCAACTGCTTTGCACCCCAAACTCAACTGAGTTAAATAATAACTCAACACCCACACGATTGCCTACTGGATCTTTGAAATCGAATATTTAATCGTCATCAAGCGGAAATAACTGTCATGCAGTTCAGAGGTTACTCTCTTCTGGTGCATGACTGTAGTGGCACAATGAGACCTTCACCTTGTCCCATATCATAAGCCTTAATCCGCCCACGTGATTTCTTTCGATTACTGGCCGTTGGAATGTGTCACTTCCTTCCGGTGTATCACCTTGGAATAGCATTTTTAGGCCGGGGCGAGGGGTCAAAATATAACACATTCAATTTTGAATTAGTACTCTTAGAGCTTCTTATCCTCCTAGCTATAGGTTAAATAGTACTGCTACTGTTCTTCTACTAAGATGGTTTAGAATTAAGTGGCCCATAAAGATTGATATGCCTTTCAACAAAGAAACAAAAAAAATAAAAATCTCAAGACAAAGTACTAAGTGAGATTAATCCATTTTGTTGATTCTATAGTTTCTTTTTCATCACTGAAGAATTCCATTTTTTTTTTTTTCATCTTGAAAAATATCCCATTAGTTAAGATTATAGGATTTAATTTGGGGTATATTTCAGAAAATCAGAATGTTCTGGTGTTAAATAAAAATTGTTTAGGTATCATATTGGTGATTTGTTTTTATGCAGCAAAGTAAAAAAGCTGAGTGACTATTTATCTAGTG
>OY757913.1:47370329-47622791 GCA_963585895.1 Sepioteuthis lessoniana
GTTTTATTTTTTTCTATTTTATGCTTAATGTCACGTGATAGCTCACGGAGACGAAGAGGTAAGACTGATACTATTCTCCCGTGGTGAATCAGCACGATCTAGCAGTCAAAAAGTGACCGTTAAGAGAGAATGTGGGTCACAGAGGGGATAGACAGATGTTGGCACTTAGTGACCTCAGGTCGCTGGACATCGGAAGGGGAAAGAGAGAGAAGCCAAATGATTGGCTGGGACCCCAAAACGGAAGTGGGGCTCTCTTCCCCTCAGCGGAAGTAAATAGTAAGAAGTCAGTTTTTGAGCAAGGCTCGTGGCAGGCGAACCATAGCCATTTTACTCCGGGCTGAAGACAAAAGATTAACTGAGACACGAAGGACTCCAAATCCTTCAAGCCAGTATTAAAAACAGAACAAAGTCTAGTAGCCCCTGAAAGAAGAAAATTCTCCAGTGGAACCCTGTCGAAAATAAGATAAGTAACTTTGGGGACATTTTTCCTTTACACCCAAATTTCGTTTACCACTCTCTCTCTCTCAATTTGAAGAAGGACAAAAGTCAGAAAAGACGTTTATATTCGTGGACTGTCCAATTATATGTTTTTGACACTCTGAACGTGTATATATAAGTAGTAAAGGATTTTATGTATTTTCATTTTACCATGTGGTCTATGTTGTTACTTCATGCTTTCTTTCCAGCTTCTATTCGCCTTATGTTATCTTGCTTAGAATTGTCCTATTAATTCCTAAAGTATCACTCGGGAAACCGGAGTTGCCGACTACTACAATATTAATATTATTAAGACTAAGACCTATAGGCCCGTATTCTTCTGTTATCTAAGGGAAAGAAGTTTAGCGGCCTGGTGGTGTGTGATAGTGTGAAATTTGGAACCCCTTTGCCAGCGGTGGTCAGTCTGGCCCTAAATTATTCCCTCACGTAATATGCCAGTTCTTATCTGCCTGAGAGAAGAACTCTGAATTGGACTTATTCTGTAGGGGATCAAGTGCCAACCTGCCCCGTCTTCACACGTGCGAAAATAAAGTCCCGTTTTGGGATTTTAGACAATTTCGCGTCACATTAAAAATATTTGTTATCTTATATAGAACTCTATAAAAATTTTACAGATTAAAAACATTTTTAGCATTAAATTCTAATCATAACTGTGTGAGCATATATATATATATATATCCCACACTCATGCACTAAGATATTAATAAGACAGATGTGTTGAATAGAAGATCAACAGTGTGAAACTCTGAGTCATGAGTATTTATCCTGTTTTATTGTTATTCTATTTTATGCTCGAAAAATATTGTGATATTTCTCAGCATTTTCATGCATAAAGTACTGTAAAGATTTTAAACTTTCAAAATGCTATTAGTATTAAATTTTAATCATAATGATGGCCAACTAGTCATCAAACTTGGACACTTTCCAGAATATAAACTTGTTGCAGTTCTGTAAATGATCAAAATCAAAAGCCACAAGCCTTGAAATATCTCCTGAAGTCTGGAAGATAAGGAAATTTGACCACATATTTCTTTGATTATGCAACACCATGTATAAGCAAAATACTATAGAAAAATGGACAAAAGGCTGCAGCTTTCCCAATCTAAAGAAAAACAACCTTGAAATCACTTAGAACTACAGAGGTAAAACTCTTACTGCTGTTGCTGATCAGGCCATCCTTTTCAATTTTATCTAACCCCAAGCTGAGAAATTCTTTGGAAAAATCAGAATGGTTTTAGGGGAATTTGATCCACAACTTCACAGATTCTGACTATACAGCAAAAGAAGAAATAGATACAAAAAATCTTTAGGCAACACTTTTATCTGCAGATTTCTCTGAGGCAATGTTTTGCATATAGTGGAAAGATAGAGCAAATACTTCTTGAGTATAGTCTCCCTAAAGAAGCTGTTACATGAAAGCAATGATTTGCTTACTTGATGGCAACATCGATTTTCCTGACATTTTTGTTGGAGTCATGCAAATAAATATGTTAACACCATATCTGTTTATAACCTACTTTGATTCCACATTATGAATGTCAGAAGATATAATGAAAGTAAATGATCTCACACTAAAAAAGCCAGGAAGCAGAAAATATCCTGCTGAAACCATTACAGAAGCAGACTACACAAATGATCTAGTGCTTCTTGCAAATACACTAGTGCAAGCCAAGCTTCTGCTATATAGCCTATAGCAAGCAGCTAGAGGCATTCCTATGTGAACTAAAAAAAATTGAGTTCATGTCTTTTAAACAAGATTGTGCCATCTCCATACTAAATATCAAACCCCTGAAATTAGTAGACTACTTTACATTACTTAGTAGCAATATCTCATTTACTGAAAGCGATGTCAACATACTTGACCATATGGAAATCTGAACTCTGATAAAAGTGGAATTCTTCCAAGCTGTGGTAGTATCACTACTATTGCATGGCAATTTAATGAAACTCTTGGAGAAAAAGAAAAATGGGAACAACACAAAGATGCTGCATGCTGTTTTAAACAAATCCTAGAAGCAGCACCCTGCAAAACAGCATCTGTACAATCACATTCATCTGCTCTGTGTTCACACTGTCTTTGTGACATTGAGGTCTTTTTATATATGTTATTAGTGACTGTTGACAAAATTTCATATATGCAAGTTATGATGGCTCAATTGTTGTCCAAATTGCACAAAAATGAAATCAAAACTGAAATATCACTTTATCAGATATATTTACAAAGTTACATGAAAGTATCTTGAAATACTATTAATTAGATTTTTTGAAAAAAATTGCCTTTGGCTTCTACCACAGTCTCCAGTGATTTTTGAATATCTTGCAAGCCTTTCTAATGATCTTGTTTGAATTGGTAAATGCCTCTGTTAGTCTTGCCTTCAGTTCATTTTTGGTGTTGCACAGAGTTTTGTAGGTCTCTTGCTCAACCACACCCCATACATAATAATCAAGGGGATTGCAATTTGGGGAGTCTTGCATTCAAATGTTATGAGTGATGTGGTCAGAGAAATTTTCAAAGTATTGGGTTCTCCTGCTTGTGTCGCATAGTGCAGAGTTTTGTTGCCTGGTATAGGGTCTTTCAGCAGTCACTCTCTTAATCCAAGGCAGCACTTCCTCCTCCTAGCACTTAATGTAGTCCCTTGTGTTGAGTTTCAGGTATAACATCACCATCACTAGTGACCACCCTAAACTCCGTGATGTGGACTGGGTGTTTGGCAGAAAATTTGCTCATTTGAGAAAAAACCAAAGTAGGTTTGCGATGGAATCGTTGAGTTAGCCTATACTGCTAAGACTGAACTTTCTTCTTGCCCTTCATGGCCTGTGATAAAAATTGGCCTTATCTCATATGAGAAACACTAAATGTCTTCATGCACTTCCTGATTGATTATCCGGGATCATTGTGAATCATGGCCTGGATCTTATGAACAAGTATGAGAGTTCTTATCAGAACAAACAGGATGAGGCTTCTGAGCTGCCATACCTTCATAATAACCATTGGATTCATCCAACTCTTTATATCCTTTATACTGACACTCAAATACAGTGAAATCGTCATGTCATGCAGTACTATTTCTACATTTCTGGAGAATTGAAATTTTGTTCAGATGCAGCTTTCCTCACAGGCAGTACCCAATTAAGTCTACTTGGTTGCTCAGTTGACAAAACCTTAAATAAAGTATATGCATGAAAACGTAATTTAGAATGGCAACAATTTGCACATGGCACTCTATGTATGCATGTGTACACAGATCACACACATAGTAAATAAATATATATATATATATATATATATACTCTCACATTGTGTGGGTGTGTATATATATATATATATATATATATATATCCTCCGTGTGAATAATATTTATGCATATATATATATATATATATATATATATATAGTCAGTGTGAATAATATTTATGTATGCATATATATATAATACACGTTCTTGATATATACTAGAAGTACCTGGTCCATGACTTGACTAAAAAGATTTTCAGAACACCAGTGAGTGAGATAGTAATGAGGAAGAGAGGAGTAAGCTAAGAATTAAAAATATGTCCCCATTTGTAGCTGAAAAACTTGGCCTAATAATTCAAATGAAAAGTATTCTTTTATTTATTGTTTTTTCTTTTTTTTTTAAATTCTTTTTTAGTTTGCATTTAAGATAATATATAAAAATATGTAATGTTCTACTGATGAAAAGTTTTTTTTTAATTTTCATGATTTTTTTTTTTTTTTTTTTTTTATCTCTAATGATAATTTTGTTTTTTATCGTCAGTTCTTAGTTACAAATCAATTTTTTTTTTTTTTGGCTATGATTTTTGAAAAAGCAGCATAGTTTTCATTCAAATTTTTATTTACCCTCATAAAGTTTAACAATAAAAAGATTTAAACCTTCATGTTTCATGATATTCTTTTATTTTAGGAATTCTTTGTTTTTATTTAAAATTATTTTTAAAAAGTAACCCTAAAGTAATAAGTGGTTTGAAGCATCAATATAATTTCATTTTTTTTAAAATATGACAAAAAATTAAATTTAGTTCTCAACTCTCTATTGAGATGTAGTGATAAAAAATGTATCTAATTTATTTTCTTTTTCCCCCCACTGAATAACAATAAAAGGAACTTAAGAATTAAAAATGTGTCCATATTTTTTGGTGGAAAATTTCATTTATTAATTCAAATGAAAAGTATTTGTTTATTCTGTAAATCATTTCTTTTTTCTTTTTTTTTAGTTAAACTGATTAAAAATTAATATATTTTGTTCTAAGAAATATGAAAAGTACTCATTTAAAGAAATCACTTTTTGAATTATCAACAAACAATGCTCTTGCTTATTTTTTTTTTTTACCCTCTAAAACTGTAATATTAAAGGTAGGTACAATAAAAAGAATTTCTTGGATATGACATGAGACCATCTGATGATGAGGCTCCAGTCCTTGAGTTTTGGGCAATGTGGAATATTCCTTCATAGCCATTGCGCCAGGGTAGTGGTAGTACAGTATAACCCGGATAAAAGAGAAACCCGGACATAAGAGAGATGTTGTATCTGGTCCCAAATTAAAGCCTGTGTTAACTAAACAAAACAGACCAAACCCAGATATAAGATACTTATTCTCTAGTCCTGGCAACTCTCTTATATCTGGGACGAGGCTGATTACATTTCACATAGCACTAATACCCTTAGGAAAGGTATGAATCCAATTATTCTCCCTCCAGCTATGGGTAAATAGTAGGACAGACTGAGTTCTTCAGCCTTGGTGAGGCAACTAGTCTCATAGAAGGAAAACTCTGAATTCAAACTTTTTAAACTCCGCTTAAAATTTGACCTTGTGTCATATCCTGCCTGAGTGGAGGGGTTGGTAAATAGGTGAAGAGGTGCCTGTGGTGTAATGGTTATCATCGTAGGAAATGGACATGGCGTCGCGAGTTCAAATCCTGGACGAGACTGATTGCATTTCACATAGCACTAATACCCTTGGGAAAGGTATAAATCCAATTATTCTCCCTTCAACTATGGGTAAATAGTAGGACAGACTAGGTTCTTTAGCCTTGGTGAGGCAACTAGTCTAGGAGAAGGAAAAACTCTGAATTCAAACCTGTCAAACTCCGCTTAAAAACTGACCTTGTGTCATATCCTGCTCGAGCAGAGGGGTTGGTAAATATATATATCCGGGTTACACTGTACCTATTAGGATCCCATCATGGGTCAAAAAGAATTGTTTAATTATTTACAATTTTGAAAACGATCTGTCATATAGAACTATTAGTGTTAGATAGTAATACTTGAAACCATTTAATTGCGAGCAAACAAATGAGCTCTGGCTTGTGTAAAAATTGTTACCTCAAAACTAATCATTTACAAATCATAAATAGGATGTGGCATTGAATAACCTTAAAAGGTTGATATGCTGTAAATCCCAACCAACCAACAAATGTTATATACTCATGTGCCGTATCATAACGACACAATAATAAAGACGCATGTAGGAATAACAGACGCAATGATAAACGACGCAGGAAGACTTCTTTAACAAAATATTTACCTCTCAGTTTATTGCAAGGGTTCGAAAAGGTTGTGTGGGGTTTTACTGTGAGAGGGAGCTGGAGACTGAACTTAACTGAAATATTTTGACCCCAAGTTTATGGCCGTCAGCGTTGTGTCTTTCTCGTTCTCCAGGGCTGCTCAACCGGAGCCCTGGAGTCCACTCTGCTGGGTGCTGGCTTTCCTTACTACACCTCATCTCTCTCCCTCTCCAACTCTACTCAACTGTCTTCCTTCTGTTCAATTCGTCAGCCTTATATTATCTTCAAACTCCCACGCGGTGATATGGACATGCCTCCACGCATCCGCAATTTCTTCCAATATCTGGCGATCGGGATGTGTCACTTCCGCTATCTTTGGAATGGCCTGTGTGATCGTCATCGAGCGGAAATAACTGTTATGCAGTTCAGAGGTCACTCTCTTCCGGTGCGTCAGTCTATGAGAGTATAATGGGATTTTTTTTTTACCTAGTCCCATTTCATCAGCCAATTTCCGCCCACATGATTTCCTCTCCGGTGCATAACCTTGAATGGCATTTTTGGCCGGGTCAAAAGGTCAAAACATAACACAAAAAGAAGGTAAGAATTAAAAATGTTAAATGTTTCCCATTACAATTTCTTATTTTGGTTTATATTTAAAATAGTATTTCAAAAAAGGTACCCCTTGGTTTATTAATTTTTTTAAAGTTCTCCCAAAAAATCAAAAATTTTTTTTTTTTACAATTAGTGTTAATTACGAAACAATAATTTTCAAAAAAGCATCAAGTTGCAATTTTTCATATGGAATATGTGTGATATTTAAACATGGTGGGTCTTGAGAAGAACTGAAGAGTTTCACATGCTTTTTGTAGTTACTTATAAAGAACTGTGATGAGTTCCGTAAATGTATTAATTTGACTTATAATTATTGATATCTACACATACATATGTATACATATACACACATACAGTATACATGTATCTATATATATATATAGAGAGAGAGATTAGAATACTCTCATTTTCTTGCTTATGTGATCTTGTTTACACTATCCTAACTTAGATATATATGCTCTATCGCTGATATTGAGCACTCTTTATTTATAAATATAGCTAGCTATACAATCAATATTTATATTTGTGTGTATATATATATATATATATATATATATACACACACACACACACACAATCATGAAGATATATATGCATGCTTGAAGGATGCTGTTCTTTGGTTTGCTTGTCTTGTGATATAACTTTTTGTAGCAAAATCTTATTTGTCTATATAAATGTAAACTTGTAGAAAGCAAATTTATCTTTCAATAAAAAAGTAAAAGGAAATGTGTCTTAAAATTATAAGATCTTCAGAAGAAAAGTTTTTAAAGATCAAAAAGAGAATTCAGCTGGGAAGAACAAAATTGTTGGCTGCTATGGTTTCTGATGATGGCAAACCACTTGTTGATTGTCAAGTGTGTGAGTTGCCGGCCATTCTGTTTGTCCAGATTGAATACCCAAGTGAATAACAAGTCATAGAAGATGGGACCCTGATGTTTGGCAGGAAAAAAAATATAAAAAAGTACATTATTGAGGTGTGCAAAATCTTTTTAAGTGGTCTTTGTGGTGTCAAGCTTCTCTGGAAAGAAAAAGTATGGTGAAAACAAACAAAAAAATTTGCAGGGTTTTTATTTATTTATTGGATTAAGAAAATGTTTGCCTTGTGCCTGATTTAGCTAAGCTTGGTAAATACCTATAAAAGGTTTGCAAATTCAGCTGTCAATGACAAAGATCTATAGACTTGATATGCCTTAAATTTCTGATGATCACAAATTTTTGTTAAAACATGTACAGTGTTTGTCATAAGTATTTGAACAGACAAAAAATTTGCTTCCAATTGCTAGGTTTTGAGAGTTAAGTGTTAGAATCAACATAATACATTAATTGTGATTCTGAATTTTGGTTACTGTTCATAAAGGCTGTAGAAAGTACTGTTCATAAGTTTTTGAACAATGCAAAAACTGTTGTTTTTTTTTTTTTTCCAAAGATTGCAGAGGTCCAAAATGATTTGTTAGTTTGACAATTAACTGAAATGTGAGTTCACCTTTTCTATTTCCTTAATGTTTAAAGCCAATGCTGTGTATATCTCTGACCATAAGTATTTTAACAAACAGACAATTTACTTATCATTTGGTTTTGACACTCAAAAACAGGAATGAATTTTTTTGTAAACAACAAGGTCTGTATTGAGACTTGTTTTGCTGTTTGAAATGCTAAATTTTAGGAAATTGTTTTTTAATAGAACAAAATTGTTGAATTAAAATAAGTCAGGTTGTTTTTTCTTTTCTAAAATATTGTTCAGAATCAATCAAAAAGATTGAAAAGGTGGACTTGTTTCTATTTGGAAGTCTTGCCAAACTAATAAGTTAATTGTCTCTGCTCAAAATTTTTAATAGTCTCTGCAATCTTAGACAATAAAAAAATGTGCTTTATTCTTCTTCAAATATTTATGAGCAATACTTTCAATATAGTAATTGTTTTTTGTTTTACAAAAGATAACTATATTGTAGAAGACTGTGTGCTTCAAAGTTTTACAAAATTTAGAAACAGGAATATTCCCTAAGAACCAAATTGTATTGTTCATCTTGTAAACAGACCTTAGAATAAGCTGACTATGTCCCCTAAAAAATTGTTTGTCCTGGGTATGACACTAAACTATATCTGATGGTGAGGCTCCAGTTCTACAGCTCTTGGGAGTGTGGAGCACCCCTTCAATGCCATTACACTGAACTGGAGTGGTAGTACCTGCTAGAGTACATCTATAGGTCAAATTGATACAAATTATTTGTATTCGATAGGGGTATTTGATATATAACTGTGCAAAAAAATTTCAATAAACACCTACACTAAAAATATGTCTAAGGAACACAGTTCCCTAACCTCTGGATATTAAATATTCCTTGAATGTTTGACCTGGTGTAAAATCAATCAATCAAATTTTATAATAATTAGCATTACCAGGAATAGTATTCAGATAGGTTTTGTAGTTTGAAATGCAAAATTTAAAAAAAAAAAATTATCGAATTGTTAAATAAAAAACATAAAATTTTTTTTCTGTCCTTCAAAAATCTTAAAAGGCAAAATCACATTGCAATTTGAATGAGTAGCCAAACTAGTTAGTTAATTTTAATGCCGCCTATTCAAAATCTTTTAATGGCTCTTGTAATCTTTGGCAATAAAACACAGGTTTTGTGCTTGTTCAAATACTTATGACGGATACTTTCTCATAAGAAATATAGAAAGTCTGGCTCTAGTTTGAAAACTTGAAAATCAGGAAATTTTGTTGTTTCTAATCAGCGTAAAGATTAGGATAAAATTTTTATACCTAAATACTTTCTCTGCAAGTTCTCTGTCTTTTTTACATATTGAATGTATGCTACGAATTTTATATCTGTTTAACTATTTTCGTGGACCAATTTGCTATTTTAGAAAATTTAGTCCTCATGGGTATCTCACTATTTTGTAAATAACTATGGATACATTACTTTGAGATAACTGCAAGTTAGATTACTAGACTTTTTATTACTTTCTAGTTCAGTAATTATTAAAATGTGAATCACAATTATCTCCAGAAATAATTTGAAGTTTTCTTGGGATAATAGCAGTTTAAAAGAAATATTTTTATGCACTTTCTCATTGGCCTAATGGGTAGAGTGTTCACCAATGGTATGGGAGACCTGGGTTCAATCCCAGCTCATGTCATTCCAAAGACTTTAAAGATGGTACTTGATACCTCCTTGCTTAACACTCAGCAATATAAGGTATGTATAGAGGGTAAAGTGGAGCAATCAAGGGAAAGGAGAAGCACCCTTCCCTACGCCTCAGTGTAGTAGCTATTGAAAAGGGAGCCTTCTGGTCGCCCTTGATTACAGTTGCCAACTTTACTTTACATATATTGTTTCTTTACTTGAATGTTTTTATTAATTTGTTCAATTTTGATTGCAGATAATGAATGCATTTTTGATCATGGGTAATTCTGCAAAATGATAATCTTCTTTAAAATTTTGAGAACCACTGGTCTTGTAAATTCTGTCCGTACCTGATACTGCATAATTGTAGCCATGATAAATCTTTCTGAACCCATACAACTATACTGAACATTCAATTACCAACAGAAGCTGAAATAACATTCTAAATACTGGATAAATAACAGTCATACTCCACAAAGAAAGAATAAAACAAAAATGTCTTTGGCAAAAATAACCCAAGAATTGACATGCTGTAAAATCCAACCAACCAACCAACCTATAAGTTTATGGGGAAGTCTCTGTGGCGTAATAGCTAATGTGCCATACTGCAACACCACAGTAAGTGAATTCGAACTCCAGTTGTATTATTATGTTTACTTTTGGGCTGATACCCTTGGGAAAGGTATGAACCTCCTTATTTTTCCCAGGTATGTGTTAAATATTACCACTGCTGTTCTTCTACAAGGATCGTTGTGGTATAAAATTACCCCTCTTTACGTTAGACATTAAAATTTCACAATGATTTGCTATTTTTGGTGGGTTCTAATTATTTACAAACTTAATCATAATCTTAGTAATTTTGTGTGGTGAAGACTATGGAGAAGATTATGTTAAAAATGAATATTTACTGTGTAAAAGGAAGTCTATTTTTTTTGTTTTGTTTTGTGAACTTATTTGTGAACTTATTTGAGGTATCTTATTTGTTTTGTGAACTTACCTGTGAACTTATTTGAGGTATCTACATATATGTGTGCGTTTGTGGGTGGGGGTTTGGAATTTCAAAGTACAAGCTTGTGTATTATCTATAAGGAAAAAAACATTTATTTTAATTATCTGAAGTTGAATTTCCCTTTTTTTTTTATGGATCATGCACATAAAAAATGCTGAAGAATAGATTAGCCAAAAAACATGGTGGTGTTAACATCAAGTACACATTCAATTGTCTCTCTTTCTCTCTCTCTCTCTCTCTCTCTCTCTCTCTCTCTCTCTTGAATTTAACTAAGGATTATTATTATTTGCTCAAAACCATACAATTGTATGCAAATTATTTGTATTAGATAGGAATACTTGATATCATATAATTGTGTGCAAACAAAAACCTTTTTGGGAAGAAAAATGCACAAAAAAATGTAAATATGAATGTACAATGAATGTGATTCCCTAACCTCTAAGCATATGAAGATAATTCCCTAACCTTTAGACATAAAATAACCTTAGTAGGGTTATACCTTTAAAATCAGTCTTGAAATTTATTTCATTTTACCATTAATTCAAATAGATTTACTATATTGGGATGAGGAAATATGTGCCCTCAGTCATCAGATAGGCTTGCCATGTCTACTAAAATAATACTCAACCCAAGATCTATTCAAATTTAATCAAATTTTTTTTGTTTGTTTTTTTTTCCGTTTGGCAAAAACAAGAAAAACTTTATTTTTTAAAATTCTGACACTATTTTTGAAATAGGAAACCAATCTCCCCACAGGAAAATTTTGGGTGTAGTTTGTATATACAGAGTACAGCTGGAAATACCTCCCACATTTTAAATTGTCACCTGCATGGTGAAAATGAATGTGGGCAAATGGTAATGGTAGATCCATCTAGCCAAATGTCTTACCATTTTTTTTTCATTGCTCATTTCATGTTAAGTTGGAATGATACTATTCTGGATTAAAAAATCTATCCAGAATAGTATCATTCCATTGTAAAATGAAATGAGCCCAAGAAACTCTGTATAACAATTACAGATTCACTAATACTAAAAATAAATTTTCAACAGCTAATGCACAGTATGCACTGGTCTGAGCTATGTTTTCAAATGAAAAAAGAATGGTAAGATATTGATTAGATGGAGTTACCATTTACCACTTGTCTAAGTTCCTTTGCATTACACTGGTCACAGTTTGAAATGTGGGAGATATTTCTGTCACACCCTTCTTCAGTTTTATCTTTTGAATTAGATCCTTTATGGGTGCCCTAAGCCTATGGTCTTGTGCCAGACTAAGCTTTGTAATTATCACTGGGAATATTATTATAGTATAATGGTTTGCATGTTTTACAAGCTTTTTAGTGAATTTAGTCTTTACTGCCTTGTGCCTGACTATGCTCGGTTTTAAAAATTTCTCTTAGATAATGATATCTATTGAAGCATCTTCAGAGTTGAGGTTATTCTCATGGTTTGAGCTGAATGTTAAAGATGACACAAGTTGGCAGCTAAAAGCAGTTGGCAGGCATTGATTTATTAATAATTATAATCAGGTATTATTCATTGGCCTAGCGGTTAGAGTGTTCGCCAATCGCCCGGGAGACCTGGGTTCAATCCCAGGTCGAGTCATACCAAAGACTCAAAAAATGGTACTTGATGCCTCCTTGCTTAACACTCAGCATTATAAGGTACGGATCAAGGGTAAAGTGGAGCAATCTAGGGAAAGGAGTAGCGCCCTCCCCTACACCTTGGTGTAGTAAGCTATCGAAAAGGGAGCCTTCGGGTCACCCTCGACTATGGTCGCCTACTTTACTTTTTTTTTATTATTCATAGTACTGGCAATTAAACTGTTGGATATTTGGGTTTATTTGTTAAACCACCCCAAGACAACACCTCTTGAGTTACTCAATGTATCAAGTTTGTCCCTTCTTCAATAACTTAAAGGTGTTTACTGACTTACACAATAAGAGACCATTTTTTTAATACCAGGAATGTTCAAAATGCACTGAAAAAATGCCTTTCTTTGTTGCTTTTTCCCTTCTTTTCTTGACATAAGTAAATTGATATCTGTTTTAATGCTTCATGTACAGAGAGGAAAGTGGGCTTGCTAACAGCCATAGAACAAAGTCAAAACAATACAAACAGAATTAAGATTATTTAAAAGGAGGAATGAACATGCTTTGTTCAGATCATCCAGTCCAAGTATAAAACAGCTGTTAGATTTAACAGCCCACTTTTCCCTCGCCTTCAGCCAAGGATTAAAGTGAAGCAACTGTTCAACTCCCTCAAACATATTTTTGTCTTTAGAAAAGGATCAGGCAAATAAATTAAACGAGCTTCAACTTAGTGATATTGGTTGTGTGGATCAGGGCTATTTTTGAGATTGCCCATGTGTATGTCCATGGGGACCTTTTTAAAACAGACCATAAATTACATACTATACTCAGAAGAGTGTAGTTAAATATTAGAATTAACAAACCTCAAAATGATGAAATTTGGTGGCATGTTTAGTGTAAAAGCGATGGTCATTGGAAAAGGAAATTGGCAAACCTTGTCTCAGTCCTGGACAAAGCATTTTTTATTTCACTTGGAAAAAGCCTGAATCCATCTCTTCTCTTCAATCCAAATAATAGGGCAGACTTTATCCTGTAACTTCGCTGAGGCAATCAGTCGAGGAGAAGAAAACTCTGAATTTAAATTGGCTGTACACTGCTTGAAAATTATACGAGGTGCATTTTATGTAACATAATTGTTGTCGGAAATGGAATCAACAACATAAGTTCAAATCCTGGGTGAGGCTGTTTGAATTTTATTTAGTATTAATACACTTGGAAAAACATGAATCCATCTCTTCTTCTTCATCTATGGGTAAATAGTAAGTTGGACTGGGTTCTTTTGCTTTGGTTAGGCAACCAGTCTAGAAGAAGGAAAATGTTGAATCCTCCTGAGCTTTATTCTGCTTAAGAATTGACCTTGTGTCACATCGTGCCTGTGGTGGATTGGTTGGGTAAATACAACCACCCACCAAATTACAGTCTGATTATCCTAAATGGCCTAATGGATAAAAGCACTAGCCAAGCTCATTTCGTTCCCTCGATGATATGAGTCTTAAACTCTGGGTCAAGTAATGGTGAAATATATGATGGGTCAATGGAGAGGCTGATTAACATCATAAGAAATAATTGATAGTTATTGGTTCTAAAACTGCCTTTTAAGGACAGCAGATATGACAACTATAGAAACAAAGGTTGTATACCTAATGGTTTCTTTTAACATTACTTGAAAGTTAACAGACACTAAAAGAAGGCCAATGGACCCAAAACTGTTAAAACAACATAGATGAGGAAACTAAATTAATTGATGTGAGATTATTGGAAAAACTCAGCACAAAAACTGCACTGTTGATGGAGCTTAGAATATACTGACTGCATCTTCTGCAATGGAGTAAAACTTCCCTCAAAAAGATGTATCCTGAGTATGACACTTAACAGTTTCTGATGGTAAGGTTCCAGTTCTGCAGCTCTGGGGATTGTGGATTATTCTTTTATGGCCATTACAAGCAGATCCATTCTGATCTGGAGTGGTATTACCTGTTAGAGTCCCATATATGAGTCAAATAGAACTGTTCAATCATTTACTAAAGATTATTATTAGTTATTTGAAACCAAACAGTTGTTTGCAAATTGTTTGTATTAGATAGGAATACTTGATAAATAGAATTACTGATGTTAGATAGCAATGCTTGGAACCATTTAAATACGTGCAAACTAATGAATTTTAACTCATTCAAAAATAAGATCACCTATGAAATATTCCCTTACAAATCAAGTTCGAACAGGATTTGGAATTAAATAACCCACAAGTGTTTGTATGCCATAAAACGTCTACCAACTCCTGATGATAGTGTCTGTTAGTCTCATGCCTGGGTCAAGTAGATCTGTTTGAAAATTATTAGTATTTGATCGGAATAATTGGTATCATTATCTTCATCATTGGTCCTGTAACCTGGTTTAAATCGTGAGGGCACCATTCATGTGTGTGTCTCGGGCAGGAATAGCCTGACAGTGTCCATCCCTCTTCAAGTCTACAACTGGTTTGTATTCAGTTTTCCTTCTTGACCAGTTAAAGAGCATAGTCTGACCTACTATTTATTCATAACTGGAGAGAGAATTGTTAGAATCTTACCTTTTTGCGAGAGTATTAGTGCTATGTGAAAATGCCAATAGTCATGAAAATCCACTTCATTTGAAGATAACCTTTAAACTACAAGTGTCTCTATAATATCATGTATAACTGTGCAAAATACTCTTAAGAAACTATGGCACAAAAAATGTAAAGGTACTATTTACCAACCCCTCCGCTCGGGCAGGATATGACACAAGGTCGATTTTTAAGCGGAGTTTAACATTTAAAAAATGTAAAGGTAAATGTAGAAAGTATGTATTTGCCTAACCTCTAAACAAAAATGGAGCCCTAGATAGGTTGAAATGCCATTAAAATCAGTCAGTCATCTCAAATTCTGACTAAATTATGTCTGAAGTTGAAAAAATATGTAGATTTCTTTTACTTATTCTGAATGAAAATATGTACACTTGCAAATCTTGTCTTATAATGATAAGTATTGATGACAAAAATAGAAACCGAGTCTTATTGTGAAACCCTGATTTAAAGAAAAAAAAAAAAATCAACCAATATTTTCAGTGTCTTTCCACCAAGTCATTTTTCTTGTATGTATGCCTGTGCATTTTATATACCAGCATACAGAATGCACATTATACGTGCGCATATCATGTAACTGGTTCTGGCTTCCAATACATTTATACATTATCATGCTAAAAAATTCTGCTGAGCTCTACAATTTTTTTCTTTAGGATAGTTTTTTTTTTCCTTTTTAGATACAGAACTGCAATCTCCTCTTTGCAGTCAGGGTAATTCTTGTAAAGCCCAATGAAAATAATAAACTTTGAAGTTAAAAGCAGGATTTTCTTAAATCTCAAAAAAGCACACATAAATATAACAGCTGCTTAAGATTTTAAAATTTTGATTTCATTTTTAAAAAAAAATAGTAAAAATGAAATGATGCAGATAAACTGTATTGATGTTCGAGTTGTTGAATCAGTTATAATATTCTGACTTGTAAAAATCACTGTGAAAACAGAATTAATATTTACTAAGTTTTACTTTGCCTAGCACAGATAAATGTAGAAAATGAACACAGTGAGCTCTGAATTTGCAAGACATGACTTGTTTCATGACTATTATTGTTTTTTTTTGTTTTTTTTTTTTTGTTCATATTATATAAAATAGGGTTTGTAGCAACAAGTCAGTTGATTTTACTTTGCCAAGCCATTGTATCTCATTTTGATACTTCTTGGTCTTTCAAACCTTTTCATCAGGACAATTACTAATAATACAATGTACATAAAATTAATCTATATTTGATTATCTCCCTTTAAGATTAAAATTAACAATGCTGTGATTTCTGTAGTGAGGTTTTCTTATGGATAGTATTGTTAACCTTTTATCCCTTGCTTTTTAATTCCGTTTTTCTTTTTCTTAGACTAGTTTTTGTCTACTTATGAGATAAGAGAGCCAGTCTGTCCTACTAAGGTGAGAAGAGATGGACTCATGTCTTTCTCAAGCACATTAACGTGAAGTGAAACATAAACAGCCTCATCCAGGCTTTGAACTCTAGTCACTGATTTTATTACACTAAGCTCTTATCTATGGGAGATACTGGCTCATTGGTTTAGTTGGTAGAGTGTTTGTCAATGGTCCAGGAAACCTGGGTTCAATCCCAGGTTGTGTCAGACTTTAAAACTGGTACTTGATATTTCCTTGCTTAACACTCAGCAATATAAGGTACATATCAAGGGTAAAGTGGAGCAATCCAGGGAAAGGAGTAACACCCTCCCCTACACCTCGGTGTAGTAGCTATTGAAAAGGGAGCCTTCTGGTTGCCAACTTTACTATTCCATTGAAATATATTTTGCAAAACAGTTTCAATTTGGATGACAAAAGTTTTGTTGCTTGAAGCAACCAAAAATAAGTGAAACTTTGATTGGATATTGCAGGTATATATTCATTGATCCAGTTTTGTGTTTTTGATTAAGTATATTATCTTATAGTTTTCTGTGGGATTTCTATGGGCAGAGATACCACACTCTGCTTCTAGAGAGAAGTACCAGAGGTGACATTTTGATTTTTAGATAGAGTACACAGATACTACACTTGGATTCAAGGAAGAAGTATACTAGATGAAATTTTTCTTTTTGTGGCAATGTACACAAAAATTTAATTCTAAATTGAGTCCACTCACACTACTCATATCTACTAACTGAATTAGTTTTGTAAATATTTTAACATTTATGAGAGCATTCTGCTTTTCAAAATTGATTAAAAAATAACAAAACATATTACTGCATGACTTATTCTTGAGTCTAATTAAATGACAAAATTGATAAAATATGTCAGTTTTAAATTCTCCTGGATTTTCCACCTTTAAATCTATCATTTTCCCCTTTTTAATCTATTATTTTCCACCTTTAAATATATCTCATTGCATATTTTCATTTGGTCTTCTAGAAAATTTCAGACATGTTGTTCAGAAATCAAATACCAAACTGACTAAAAATACGATCAGCAGATGAAATTGAAATTTCTTTTTAAACTACATCTGCTGGTTTATACATCGTTTTTGAAATTTAATTTATTCCTGCATTTTTTTAAAATTTTATTTTATTTTATTCATTGCTATAAAATAAATAAAATTAAAAAAAAAAAGAAAAATGTCCACCACTGACAAGAATTGAATTTACAAACTCAGATGCTATAAAAGAAGAAAAATCCTGAATTTTTTATCATTTAAGATGTGAAAGAATCTGATAGATTTTTAAGACTGATCCATATTTTCAGGAAAAAAGAAAGTTACTAAATATAACCAGAAGAATTTTGTTTTTCCTCTTTTTACTTTTTTTTTTTTTTTTTTTTTTTTTTTAATGAATTCCATCATTATAATTTTCAGTAATGAAAAAAATTTTTTAAAATTTTAATTTATTTTTATTTGTTAATGTTTTCTAGGGGAGACGATCAATATATTTGCTTCTGTTCCAATTACACTTTGTCCTGACTTTGCAAGCAGGTTTTATGAATATTAGAAAAGATGGAAAAAAATAATGTCTAAAAGCTGGCTGCCCTGAATAAAGTGCCAGTGGTTCTTTAAAGGATAAAAACCTACATTAATATTAAATTAATATCAATTTTTTTTCAACTCATTGGAATTTTTGAAGAGTTATTATTCCTCTTTTGGTGATACAAAAACTAAACTCCTTCCAAAGTTTATCTAAAAAATGCAACAGACAAGTAGATAGTATCATTAGTAATGCTTGCTTGTATTTTGTAGTTTATTACCAGGTAGAATGGCCTAGTTGGCTGGGGCTGCAGAATACACCGACTGCATCTCTGTTGAGAGGTAAGATTCTTCCAATGAAGTCCTGAATATGACTCTAAATGATCTGATGGTGAGGCAGTAATGCTGGAGCTTTGGGGAATGCAGAGTACCCCTTCATTGCCATTGCTCCCAAGTCCACTCAGGCTCAGAGTGGTAGTAACCGATAGGGTCCTATCTATGGGTCAAATACAACTAAACTATGTACTTATGCTCAACTGAATTGTTTGAAATAGAACTGTTTTTGATGTTTAAACTGTATACTTATGCTGGACTGAATTGTTTGAAATAGAACTGTTTATATGTATAAAAATGGGTTTGGTATTTAATAATCCATAATGCTTGATATGTCATAAAACCAAACCAAACTAGAATATGCTAAGTATCCTCTGTTAGGGATAAGACTTCTTTCTCCAAGGGATATCTTGGGTATGACAATAAATTACATCTGATGGTGAAACTCCAGTTCTTAAGAACTAAGGTGTGTTGAGTACTCCTTCATTGCCATTACTCAAAGATCCTCTCCACCCCAGAATGGTAGTATCTGTTAGGGTCCCATCGATGGTTCAAATAAATTTGTTTAAAATTGTTTGTATTTGATAGGACTGTGTGTCAAAAAAAATCACACAAGAAACAACTACACAAAAAAGGTTAATCTAAACATTCAATGAATGAGTTCCCTAACCTCTAGGTATAAAATAACTCCTGACAGGTTGACCTTATTCCTAGGTGTTATTATCAGTTCATTTGTTTTTCATTTTGGAATATATATATCTAATAAATAGGTATAGGTGTTGGTAAACCTTTTGTTTTATTTTATTGACTGAAAATTCTATCATATATCAAACACACTTCACATAAATATATATCTCACCCAAATCCCTCTGCTTTTGACAGGATATGATATAAGGTCAGTTTTTAAACAGAGTAAAACTAGTTTGAATTCATAGTTTTCTTTCTCCTAGACTGGTTGCCAAAACAAGGTTGAAGAACTTAGCCACCCATAGTTGGAGAACGAAGAGATTCATGGCTTTCTTAAGCACATTAGCATGAAGTGAAATGCAAACAACTTCATTTAGGATTTGAACTCATATTGTTGGTTCCATTCCCTATGATAACTGTGATGTTGAATCTGCCTTCTATGAGCCATGTAAGAAAGGGTCAATTCAGCTTATAACACTTTTTCTTTGTGCTATCAAAAAGTTTAGGTGAGAATGCTTGTTTAGAAACAAATATACGCAACTAATATCAAAGACATTCAATTGAGTAGAAATGTTTTGTTATTTATGTGTATCTTTCACTCTCATGTGAATGTAAGTTTAAGAAAAAGAGAGAGAGGAAAAAAAATTATACAATCTTACATGTACTTGTTTTTGGAAATGGACATGGTGACCCAAAGTTCAAATCCTGGACAAGGCTGTTTGCATTTCACATCATGCTTGAGAAAGGTATGAATCCAATTATTCTCCCTCTATGGGTAAATAGTAGGGCAGACTGAGCTCTTTAGCCTTGGTATGGCAACCGGTCTTGGAGAAAGAAAATTCTGAATTCAAACCTCTTAAAATTTTGCTTAAAGAATTGACCTTTTGTCACATCCTGCTTGTGTAGAGGGGTTGGATAAATATATATGTAATCTGTAAGGTGTTTTGAATCTTGCTGGGTACTTCTTTGTTGTTACTTTGAATATTCAGACTATTGACTTCATCTTTATTGTTATGCTTACAATGTTTCGACAGATATTTGTCCTCCGGTTTTCTTCAGGTGTTTCAGGTCAAACTCTGGAGTCCACTAAGAATCTCAAACTAAAATCTTTATTTGAACAATAGAAGTAGACTGTTCCAATTCTGTTAACCATGACTAGCTACAAGTATTAACTTATTGTAAGTATTCCTTGTTACTTTAACCTGTTGTTGGGATTGAACCTGCAACCTCCAGATGATTTCACTTGGAAGCACTTTCCAACCAAACACTTTATCCTCTGTACCAAATGTCCTTGCTGGATAATTTAAACTTATTTTTTTATTCCCAATTTGCTATATTCATTTATGACCATATAATAATGGTCTGAATAGTTGCAATAAAAAGCAACTGTTATTAAGAAAAAATATCATCAACCATTAGTAATTTTTTTACTAAGTCATAGTAATAATAACTATTACAAGAGGATTAGACTGCATTTTGACCAGACAGACAAATAGTTTATATACAGATCAAAATCTTTCTTGGAAAATGAGATATAGAAAATTCTCTGGGATTTTGAGATAAAAAACAGATCCCTCAATTCCAACCAGAAGACCAGATCTTGTCAAAAAAACTTGTCAGCCATGCATTTTGCAATTACAGCAGACCACAAAGCAAAATTAAAAGAAACTGAAAACTGGATAAATACCTCAACTTTGTTTAAAAAAAAAAAAAAAAAAGAAAAAACAACCCAAAACAAAAAAGTAAAAAAAAAAATGGAACATTAAGATAATGGTGATACCAATCATAGATTGATCTCTTGGAACAATTCCAGAGAAACTGGAAAAGAGTCTGGGAGTGCTGAAAATCCACAGAATGATTGAGACTGTTCTGGTAACAGTACTTTTGTGATTGGCTAGAATACTGAGAAGATTCCTGGAAAAGTAAAGTGATTTACTGTCACTCAGACTTCAGTGAAAGCTACCAGTTAATACTGGTGTAAAAACTTACAAAGAGTAATAATGAAATTCTGTATAATATCATTACTAATACAATTGATGTTTATAAATAAGATATCATATATGTCACCAGGTGTTCAGGTTAGAAAACAAGGGATGTCTTTATAGTTAGATTTAATCTTTTGCACTGTTGGATCTTGTAGCTTAAGTGGTTGAGCAGCTATTATACTAAGATAGGCTAACTGACGTTAAAGGGATATGAGACTAGAAACTTATTTTTTTATTTCTACTTTTTACTCACAGTCATATAGATGGGGTTGTTGCAATGAAAAGCAACTGCTATTAAGATGCAAAAAAAAATACTAGTCAGAACATATAAATTTGATCTTCTGTCATCTCTAGCTCTTGTTTGTATTTCCCCGGCTCTCCTGCCATGAACAGTGTGTGATACAAGGTCATTTTTTTTTAAATAGAGTATAACTAGTTTTGAATTCAGAGTTATCATTCTCTTAGACTGGTTGCCATACCAAGGTGAGAGAGTCCAGCATGCTCTACTATTTACCAATAGCAGGAAGGAGAATAGTTGAGTTTTTACCTTTCTTCGAGGATATTAGTGCTATGTGAAATGCTAACAGCGTTGTCCAGGATTTGAACTCTGGTTGCCAAGTCTATTTCCTCTGTCAGTCGCTGTTACACTACTAGCTCTTATTGCTCAAACAGTTGAGCTGCTGTTGCAGAGACAAGCTTGTCATGGTAAAAAAAAATAAGAGTTCAATTCTTGCCTAGAGTTTATTCTTTATTTCTGATCTACACTCTTACTAACGACAATAGTCTGAGTAGTTGTGAAGAAAAGCAGCTGAAATTAAGATGAAAGAAATGTTAGACAAAAATTAATCATTGCTGACAATGCTTCATCTAATAAAAATTATTGGTACTACTACATACTGTATTTTATACACAGCCATGTTCTCAAATCCTTTCTCGGCTAAGCAACGAATTCCATATCATTTCCCTATTGAGTTGCTGTGTTGTCTGCATATTTACTCCAGTTTCTTAAATTAGGAGTTAGGAAATGATTGAATCTATTTTTAAGAAAAAGAAAAAAATGTCTTCAATGACAGTTTTGGATCAAAATAAAAATAGATAAAAATTTAGCTAAAACAAAAAACAGAAGCCTGAAAATCACAAACAAAAACTAAATTTATTTGCTGCATGACAAAGACAAAAGTAGAGGGATTGTTAAAAGAAATAAAAAAAACTATCTAAAAAATGGAATACTAAAAAAGAATCTCAAATCTCTGTTGCTCAATTTCCCCCCCCCATTACCTTAAACATTTATCTTTTTCAATAAACTTATTTTTTCTGTAGCAGGAAAGTCATCTCTTCTTATTTACAATGAACATATATGTACTGAACAAAAGTGTTATTTAAATATCCAAGCTAGTTCTCCAATTATTAAAAAACTCAAAAAAAAAATAAATAAAACCTAATTATTGTATTTCTAAATATCAAAGATGCATCAGCCTTTAAGAGACAAACCTAATTTTTCCTGTTAAATTTTTTTTGTGGAAAAAAAAATGAAATCAATGCTCTTTTCCCCTAAT
The DNA here is from genome assembly GCA_963585895.1 of Sepioteuthis lessoniana. Classification (NCBI taxonomy): domain Eukaryota; kingdom Metazoa; phylum Mollusca; class Cephalopoda; order Myopsida; family Loliginidae; genus Sepioteuthis; species Sepioteuthis lessoniana. The sequence goes on from OY757913.1 coordinate 47,392,767, forward strand.
AAGGTTGTTAATATAACATTCAATTTTTCTACCCAGTCCACTGTAGAAATTAAGGAGTAATAGGCCTTACCTTGCATGTTGACTCATGACATATTGTCAGAGGGTTTGAATTAAGGCGTGTCATTTTTCCCCATGACTAGCTGTTCTACCAAGGCTAGAGAACCCATTCTAGGCTCTTATTTAGCCATAGTTGATCTGTTTGCCTTGTTTAGAATTTGAACTGGGCTTGCCAATTCTAGTTTTTCCATTAATCCTCACTATTCTACCTGTACCTCTTTCTCTTTCGTGTGTGTGTGTGTGTGTATATATATATATATATATATATATATATATATATATATATATATATATATATATATATTGGCAGCATTTCTTCATTACTCACTTTTGTAATAGATCCTCCCCTGATGATGGCCCAAAATCGGGCAGAAAGTACTAGGGATATATATAACTATGGACTAAATCAATTCCTGCCAAATATGATAAAAGCAATACGGCAATACGAACGGATCCAGAAGAAAATATGTTGACAGAAAATGTCTATTATGTTCAATGAAATTTGTATATATATATACAAATTTCATTGTGTATATATACACACACACATATTAAAATCAAAATCAATTGTTAGCCACCACTCTATATTGAGAGAGTTCATCATGTAATGATCTGTATGCTTGGATATTCAGACTAATGCAAATGAGTTTGATTCTCACCTGTTGCTCTATACTTCCGACCTTGTTTTTAATTTAATCTTATGAAACAATTTCATTAGCCCAAGGTGCCTAACCTGGACTAATCTAAACTAAGCTAAGCTTATAAAATGTCTACTATCTGACCTCAACAGCCTCATTAAGCATAAATATTTCCCTTGATTTAACAGAATATCAGTATTTATGGTTTCATGTTTTTGTTTTTTGTTCAGTTAGAAAAGAAGACAAAAGGCCATTCAGAAAATGACAAACCTGAAACAATTTATTGTGTATTTGAAAATTTGTATACCATTATCATGTAACAGTTCCTTCTCTGTGTGTGCAGCTGTGTCAAGCTACCTTTTACAAAATCCTTATGTCTTGCTATGTAAATTGTCCTTCATTTACATTTCTGGGTTTAAAGTCTCTTTTATTCCACTCTGTATGGATCCAATAGATCTATGCAAAATTGTATCTTGCAGACATGACAAGCCACAATATTCTTCTATAACCAACAAATACATACTGAATTTCTTCTTACAAAAGTAGACTTAGATGTTGTAGCTTTTTCATATAAACCCAGTTATTCTATGTAGGATATATTAAGTAAGGCAGCGGTCACATCGATACTGCTATATGGATGCACTACATGGACACTAACAAAACGACTGGAGAAGAAGCTAGATGGCAATTACACAAGAATGCTGCGTGCAATCCTGAACAAGTCCTGGCAGCAACACCCCACAAGACACCAACTGTACGGCCACCTGCCCCCTATCACGAAAACTATTCAAGTTAGACGAACCAGACATGCAGGACACTGCTGGAGAAGCAGAGATGAACTCATAAGAGATGTACTCTTATGGATCCCCACACATGGCCACGCAAAAGCAGGACGACCAGCTCGAACGTACATTCAGCAGCTATGTGAGGATACAGGATGTTGTCCTGAAGACCTACCTTGGGCGATGAACGATAGGGAGGAGTGGCGAGAGAGGGTCAGGGATATCCGTGCTACCAGCGCGATATGATGATGATGATATTAAGTAAAAACATGAAAATTCTCATTCACTCTGATGATTGCATATATAGTCATGAAGAAAATACTAAAAGCCTTCTCTCTTGGCAGGGTGTAGAATATGCCAACTGTATCCTCTGCTGAGCAGTAAAACCCCATCCCTACAAAAAAAAGGGGAAGGTGTTCTGTGTATAACACTAATCTGCATCTCGTGGGTAAGTCCCAGTTTTAGGGTGTGTGTGTGTGTGTGTGAACTCCCTCCTTCATTTTTATTTCTCCCAGGTCCACTCTGATCAACAGTAGTAGTGCTTATTAGGGTCTCATCCATGGGTCAAATAGATCTGCAAATTATTTTTATCAAATAGGAATCCTTGATATCATATAAAGTAAAGTTGGCGACTATAGTCAAGGGTGACCCAAAGGCTTCCTTTTCAATAGCTACTACACCAAGGTGTAGGGGAGGGCACTATTCCTTTGCTTGGATCGCTCCACTTTACCCTTGATCCTTACCTTATAATGCTGAGTGTTAAGCAAGGTGGCACCAAGTACCATTTTTTGCATCTTTGGTATGACTCAACCTAAGATTGAACCCCGGTCTCCTGGACCATTGGCGAAAATGTTAATATAAACATACAATCTATGCAATTCCCAAACCTCTTGATATAAGATAATTGCAAACAGGTTGACATTCCATTAAAATCAATCAGATACTAAAAGCATATATAAGAAGTAAGCAGGTGCAAAAATTTTCATTGTACATTTAGCATGTTAATAAGATCAAATTTTTTTTTATAATATTTTTTGATTCTCAACTAAACTGTCCCCTTTTATGTAAGTGCTGCATACACTTCTGTTTTACAAGTTGGAGACATAATATACATAATACAAATGCACTGCTTAAGATTTTATTATGGAAATGTATTGCAAATTATTTTACGAGACAACGGCAATGAAAATCAAAAAGAGAGACTTAATGAAAGCAATGAGTGTATTTGTCTAGGAAATAATTTGTAACAGTAATGCTTATATTTATTCTTTCATATAAGCACCATGAAGATACACTATGAATGTCTGACAATCCCAGCATTTAAATAAGTTTTACAAAAATGGCAAACAGTGATTTTTTTTTTTCTCTATTATCAAAAACCACCAAGATTCATTATAGAATCTTATGAATTATGAACATTTACCCATCATGAGTAGTATGCTACAAAATGTCAGTTTTTTAAGTGGAGTTCAACTGGTTTGGATTCAATTTTCCTTCTCCTTGATGAGTTGTCATAACAAGGTTAAAGAGCTGAGTTTGCCCTACCATTTATTAATAGCTGGAGGGAGAAGTTAAGGATTCATACCTTCCTCAAGGGTATTAGCATTATGTGGAATGCTATCAGGATTTGGACTGGGGTTACCAAGTCTCTTTCCTACAATAATAACCATTATGACAAAAGCATGTCTGTACATATGCATGCACACACACACACACACACACACACACACACACATATATATATATATATATATATATATATATAAGGAAGACAATATGAAAAATCAGATTGACATGTCTCACTATAAGGTTAACTTCTTTAGAATGAATTTTTTTTTCACAAAAACAAAATTTACATATGACAAAGGAATGAGCGAGGATAGAGAATATGTTGTGAAAAGTCAGTTTATTACAAAACAACGTGCCCGTGGTGTAATGGTTATCGTCGTAGGAATTGGACACGGTGATGCGAGTTCAAATCCTGGATGAGACTGATTGCATTTCACATAGCACTAATACCCTTGGGAAAGGTATGAATCCAATTATTCTCCCTCCAGCTATGGGTAAATAGTAGGACAGATTAGGCTCTTCAGCCTTGCTGAGGCAACTAGTCTAGGAGAAGGAAAACTCTGAATTCAAACCTGTTAAACTCCACTTAAAAATTGACCATGTGTCATATCCTGCCCAAGCAGAGGGGTTGGTAAATATGATATAACAAACAACATCAATTTAAGCTTCTATTTTTCTTCCCTTTTCTAGTACCATGGGATTTTATTTTTACCCACAAATTGGTTTAAGTCAATTTTCATTTTATTAAAGCAAGTTGTAACACAGCTGGAAATTAACTGATTAAAGAGTCCATTCATCAGTCATTCTTATTTCAATAATGAAAGAGTATGCATCATAATCTAATCCATGATTTCATTTCTCTAAAATGAAAGAAAGTTCATATTCAATATGTAATGTTGTGGGAGTTTAAGAGTAACAAAAACACTGTGGAAACAGCTAAGAAAATTTGTAGTATTTATGGCCTAGTCTGAAACTGGTTTTCAAAGTTTCTTTCTGGCAATACATCATTGAGAGATGAACCCAAACCAGGACCTTCATCAAACCTTGGTTGAGATGCTTAAAGAGAATCAGTGGGATATGATCCATACAAAAATACTCTAGAATTAGCACTTGACTTCAAAACATCCCAATCCACTATCTGCTGCGACTTAAAAAAGATAGGAAAAGTGGACAAGCTGGGTGTTTGGTTTCCTCACACTCTTAATGAGAAGAAAAAGGAAGATCTCATATCCATAGTGACAAGTCTTCTTTCAAGATAGAGAAATGTCTTGTTTTTCAAGAGTATCATTACAGGTGACAAAAAATGGGTCTTTTGTAACAATATTTAATTTAAAAAGCTGTGGATTGACAAGGCTGAATCTCCAAAGCCTACACCAAAAGTGAAGCTTCATGAAAGAAAAATTATGCTGCGTGTATGGTGTGATCACTATGGTATTATTCATTTTGCATTTTTAAACAGCAATCAGATATTCAATGCAGACTTATGCTATCAAAAGCTGCAACGTGTGCATGAAAATCTATGAAAATGCCCTGCCCTCCTCAATTGGGGAAATATTGTGCTTCTTCAACAATAACACAAGGCCAAATTCAGCAAGAATCATGCAAGAAAAAATATTGGATTAAGGCAGGTTTGTTCCACCCCATCCACTATATTTACCAGACCTTGCACCAAGTGATTTTTTCGTTCACTACAAAATGCTCTGAATGACAAAAGATTTTCTCAAGAGGGTCAGGTAAAAATGTTTGTGGAAAACCAGCTGAATTTTACTTGAGAGGAATCAACAATATATCTGATAAATGGCTAGAGGTGATTCAAAATAATGGCAAATATACTATTGATTGAAATTAATTCATTGTTAGATTATTCTTGAATAAATTATATTTTAGTATAACAGAAATTATTCATGACTCAGCCAAGTGTGTATATATATATATATATATACAGTGACACACACGCATAAGTATTGGATACATGTTATTTTCTGTTATAACTCTAGTTTATGTTCGCCATTTTGCCTGATATTTGGTAAGTAATATCTCATAAAGTTGTTTTAGTTGTATGTGGAAGGAAAATTAAAAACTCATGGTTGAATCCTCTTTTTTTTATCAAAGTTCAAAATTACTCTATGCAAAAGTATTGGATACATGACACGTTTTTCAAATTTCCAATCGAAAATTTGTATTTTAAAAGACTTTGAATATTCAAATTTTCAATAGTATTGGAATGTTATCTCTGACCAATCAGAGAAGCACACAATTTTTTGCAAGATAGTGCTACTAATCATATGACTCTTTGATGTGCGTTTTGCAATTCAAGGATTAAAAATGGCAAAAACTAAAGAATTATCCAGAGATATGTGAGATAGAATCATTGAACGTCACAAAGGAGGACAAGGTTACTGAAAAATTAGCAAAGAAATGAATCTAGCACTAAGTACAGTAGGAAATATCATCAGAAAGTATAAGAAGTATGGCGATGGTACAGCAAACCTTCCAAGAAATGGAAGACCAAGAAAAATAAATGAGCATACTTCAAGGTGGAGCAGCAGGAATGTGCAAATAAACCCCTTCATTACTCATTCTGAAATTAAAACTGATCTTGAGGGTACTGGAATTAATGTAAGTAAGGATACCATTAGCAGAGCTCTATATCGTACAGGCTTTCATTCAAGATCACCAAGAAAAGTGCCTTTACTGAAAACCAAACATGTCAAAGACTGATTAAAGTTTGTCAAAACTTATGAAAAGAAAGGTATGCCGTTTTAAGAAAAGGTAATCTGGTCGGATGAAACGAAAGTTTAACTATTTGGAAGGAACACAGCAACAAATGATTGGCAAAAAAATAGCACTGCCTTCAAGAAGCACAATACCATTCCCACAGTTAAGTTTGGGGGTGGTTCCATTATGATATAGGGATGCTTTTCATCCAAGGGCACTGGTGAGTTACAAGTTATCCATGGTAGACTGAATGGTAGCATGTACAGGAAGATTCTAGAGAAGAATCTTCAGAAATCTGCAACTTCTTTAGGACATGGTCAGAATTTTGTGCTTCAACACGACAATGATCCCAAACATACAGCAAAACTTACAAAGGAATGGTTTGAAAATAATGGTATTAGTACTCTCAGTTGGCCAAGTCAGTCTCCTGACTTGAATCCAACTGAGAATTTGTGGAATACTTAGAAGGTTAAAGTTCATAACGGTAATCCACAAAATATCAAGCAATCAGAGGAATTATGCAAAGAAGAATGGGGTAAAGTAACACTGGATCAGTGTGGAAAACTTGTGACCAACAAGAGAAAGTGACTGGAAGCAGTGAAACAAAACAGAGCCTACACAAGAAAATATTAAATTGATGTATCCAATACTTTTGCATAGGGTAATTTTGAACTTTGGTAAAAAAAATAAAAAGGATTCTACCGTGAGTTTTTTTATTTTCCTTCCACATATAACTAAAACAACTTTCCAAGATATTACTTACCAAATATCTGGCAAAATGGCGAACATAAACTAGAGTTATAACAGAAAATAACATGTATCCAATACTTATGCGTGTCACTTTGTGTGTATATATATGTGTGTGTGTGTATAATATGTTTAGATATATTACTAGGTCTGTAGTCTAATCATAAAATGGTTTTACACAACAAATATTGATTTTTGAACATAATCTCTTTCCTTATCAATGCTCTTAACTTAATGCTTCTCCATTAAACACATTATAAAGCAAGAATTTCAGAAAACAAATTCAATTAATGTGTTAGACTATGAACTTATTGATCCATAGTCCTATATACGTGTGTGTGTGTGTGTGTGTGTGTGTGTATATATATATATATATAGACACACACTAAGTTGTACATATTCTAACATAAAAAGAATGTGCTTTAATTTTAAAAAGAAATGAAACTTACATCAATGTTTTGGAATTTCGATCTCGTGCATGTTTTTTCTTCATCACCTTGCCATCATTTCTGTTGTTTTTATTTCACTAATTCTTATTCAACTGTGAAATCTAACTCTACATATATGTACACCAGCCACCCCCATATATATATATATATAAGCAGTGTTGTTATTTAAACATTCTTTTTATGAGTTATATTGGATGATAAGCAATTTTTACACTTTATTTGCTACAAACTAAAGAAAATACCAACTCTTAGTCCAGTCAAACAAAAGAATAAAATTCAATACATACATACATGTGTGTGTGTGTGTGAGAGTCTATATCTTTAATAGACCTATTCTGTTAGTAATACTTGTATTATTCTCAGTGAATTTTTATATTGCTTATATGAAAAGGCTTTCTTGTTACTTTGGGAGAGATGTCTGCATGTCATGCATAACAAAAGAAATCCTTTCTTTTTTTTTGTTTTTTAAACTGTCATTCCATTGTGATTCTCATGTAAATGTCATTGCTGTCTGTGTCTGGCCATGGTACTTGGTTGTTCACTGATTGATATGGCTGATTTACTATTCAGTTATTCTACTTGTTTGCCAAAGATTGAACAGGAGGAGAAATAAATATCAACAAGATTAATAAGAGATTGTTTTAATTGTTTTTAAGATTTTTTTTTTTTCGATAAAAAGAATATGTCATCAAAAGAAGATCTTTACTCTACTTCCAGAAAACTGTTGAGGTAAAAGCCAACTCTGTATTTTTAAGGAAAGATTAACCTACAGTATCGACCATAAATAAATACACTCCTACTAATCTTTTTATAAAACATTTTCTTCTAAACCAAAGCTATCAGGATTTTATTATTTCTAGTAGAATGCTATTTTATCATTTCTATATCATTCAATCATTTTTAGTGAAACATTGTTATTTTGTTATTTCTAGGAAAATTTTCTTATTTTATTATTTCTTGCATAATGTTATTTTGCTATTTCTAGTAGAACATTACAGTTTTATTATTTCTTTGTTATTTTATTATTTCTAATAGAGTGTTTATTTTTTTAATGTTTCTTGTAGAACTTTATAGTTTTGTTATTTCTTTTTTATTATTTCTTGTAGAATGTTATTATTTTACATTTCTAGGATAATGTTATTTTATTATTTCTAGAACATAAATTATTGATCATTGAAAAATACTATAGGATTGAAACTCTTTAACCAAAAATAAAATTACAACACTTCCATAACCTGAAATAAAATTGTATGAATACATATATAAAATGTGTACTTATTTTTGGATGGCTTCATATTTGTATTTTTGCTTACAGAGTTTCAATAATGTTTTGTAATAGATTATACCTAATAATATCAATTCTAATTGTATAATGTTACACTAAAAATAATAAAATCCTGATATTTTTGATTTAAAAGAAAATGAACTTTTTATAAAAATTGTTAGAGGTTTACTTATTTATGGGCAATAATATATGATAGATAAAACTTCATTTTGCATAACTTTTCCATATTCTCAGTTTCACTTAAGATCATCTTAAACTTAATCTTATTATTGGGATGCAAAAAAAAAAGGTAGACTGAAAAAACAAATCTATCTACTAACAGTAGAAAAAGTCATACTTGTTATTTTTAACATGGGCCTAAAAATGCCAATATGACTGACTATTAACCGTATCCATTAGTGACTTCTCTAAACCTTCTCTTTTCAATACAATTGAAACATTTTGTCTCTTGGGTGGATCTTCAGTGTACTGGTGAATAACTTTAAATGTTTTACCTAAAAAAGAGAGCTTGAGTTCACAAGGACTTTTACAATGTGCAGCAGTTCAAAAATAAGTACACCTTCTATATATTTATGTAATTTTATTTTTGGTTTCTGACTTTAAATGCTGTAGAACTTAGTAATAAATAATACCTAATGATATTACTTTTAATTATATAAAGTTTCACAAGAAATGATAAAATCCTGGAATCTTTGTTAAAAAAAACAAAAAAACTTTTTATAAAAAAAATTGTTTGGGAGTGTACTGCGTATCAGTTTTTAAAAGGTTCATTTGTTATGATAAAAAATACTTCATAGTGATCTGATTTTTTTTTTCCTCAGAAAAAGGGTTTTCTTGTACATAAGAAAATTTCCTCATATTGTTGAAATGGTACATTAACAGGTTTCAGGTTGAGTGCAGATGTCAAGAAGAATTGGAAGCAAGTTTGTTGTGGTGCAGACAAACCTGGATCATATTGTGATTAAGTTGAACATGAAAACTGATAAGAAACTGACAATGTAATTGTAGCTTTTCATTCCTGAATGCACTGAAGAGAAGAATATGACAGCACAATTACTTTGGGACAGAGCCCCAAGTAAATGTCACTACTGTCTGTGTCTGGCCATGGTGCTTGGCTGTTCACTGATTGATATGGCTGATTTCCTATTTGCTCATACCTTCTTGTTGTTTGCCAAAGATCGAAGAGGGAGAAAAATGAATATCAACAAAGGTTGACATTGTCTAGCTGTGGGCTTGGGTCCTCTTAATGGCCATTTCCTTTCTCAGTTGGTTTCTTTTTCTCTCTTTTCTGATATACTGCCCTAAATATGTTAAACACCAATAAAGCAATATTTGAAAAAACAAGCTATAATCTTTTTTGCCAGTATTTTCAAAATACATAAATTTTAATTCCAAATGCTTTTGTTGCTATGATAATATTTTAGCCAGTCCATTTTACATCCTTTTTCAGGTGTACAGTCTGTATCCGAAAAAGTGGGAAGGTTTGTTAAATATTGAAAAAAAAAAAAGAATGGTAGTAAATGTATTGATCAGACCAATCCATTCTGCCATTCCTCACAATGTCATGTCACACATGCCATTCCATTTTATATGCAAGGCTGTACTCTGGAATGTGTGTTTTCTGTTTTGTTTTGTTTTTTGGTGGGAGAGTCCCCTTGGCATAGTTACTAACATGCTGGACTATGACATCGTAGTTTTCTTTTCTTTTCTTTTTTCTACTGAGGAAAGGCAACCACAATGAACTGGATTAAACAGTTTTCTTTACTTAGCAAGAAGATGATTGGAGAACAATCACATGTATAAAATGAATTAGTAAAGTCAGTATGTACCACTGTTTTACTTCTAATTTATGGTATTGTTGGCTACTAAGAAAAAAAAAGAGACCCTTGTCTTTTCATACATGTGAGAAAAGCTTAAGAAGAGAATCACTGAAATATAATAAAAACAAAAAAGAATGAGATCAACAAACAAAGGGTTCAGTGTCATAGTACCTGATAGGGTTTGAGTCAAATGGGTCATTTTAAAAAATATAATATTTCATAGTATTGAATTAATTTAGAGGGCTATTGCAATGCGAAATACTAATTATTTGAGTCTAATTAATTTCAAAGTAAAACTTCATCATCAGAGACTTTTTTTTATGAATGAACACGATGTTGGAGGTTCAATTTTTTTTTTTAAAGTTGTAAACATGGTGTGACGTAGGGTGTTTAAACGCTGTGTTGGGTTTTGTAACCATGGTGCCACATGGGGTGTTTAAACGCCATGCGGAATTATTCGATAGGAATATTTGAAATCATATTACCATGTACAAATTATTTGTATTAAGAATACTTACTTGAAGCCACAATTTTTTTGCAAATGATTATTATTGAAGAGGAATTCTTACATGAAACCATGTAATAACTTGCCAAAAAAAAAAAAAAGACTAATTTGAGGATTAAATAAACCAACAAAGGCTGATATACTATCAAATAAACCTAACCAATATTCTATATTTATCATGTTAATAAAAAAATATGAATTTTAATTTTTTGAATAATTTTTAACATAGCATGACAAGACTCTTCCCTTTGATGTAAACCTTGCGCACACCTTTGCTTACAAGATGGGGGTCATATGCATAATACAAATACACATTCTATGATTTTTTTTTATTGCAAGTTATTTTACTTTTAAAGGCATTGAAAATCTCAAAGTATTTGAAACGTTTTTTTTTTAATCTTAAAACTAGCATCCCATTGTTAGCAAGCTAATCTCACAGATTCATTTTTACTGAATAGTGCATTCAAATCTCACTAGATATCCAATGCTTGAGGCCTTGAGCTAAACTATGGATCCCACTGTGGTGTAATAGCAAGCTAATCTCATAGATCCATTTTTACTGAATTGTGCATTTGAATCTCACTAGATATCCAACGCTTCGGGCCTTGTGCTCAACCTAAATGATAACATTTTTTGGAGGTGGGATGTGCCTGTGATGCGATGATCATAGGAAAAGGACTTGACAATCAAATCCTGGATAAAGCTATTTAAATTCCAGTTTGTGCTTGGAAAAAGGCATGAATCCATCTTTCTTTCCTCTCCCCAGGCATGGGTAAATAGTAGGCCAGACTGAACTCTTTAGCCTTGCTACAGCAACCTGTCTTGGAAAAGGAAAATTCTGAATTCAAACCAGCTGTACTCCACTATAAATTATCAGTGTGTCACATCCTGCTCATGGTGGAGAGGATGGATAAATTCATACACATGTATTGGTTCATTCAGGTTTGTGTCCTCATTTTTACTACTTATTAACAAACCATTTTAACTAATGTACTCTTCGGGCTTCCTTAGGTATCTGTTGCACTGAGTAACCTAATGGAGGCTGGAGAGCCAAGTAGCCAAAATAGTTTTGAAAAAAAGAAGAGAGTAGCTCAAATAAATATATGTATTGTAGTGACAATGCCAAGTTTAATAAATGCAGATTAAGAATTCACTAAAAAGCAATTGTTTTTAAGTAAAATAAATTTTATTAAATATTTGTGCATCTGTAAACTCCAAGAATTTGAATGGATTAGAGCATCTTATCTTTGTTAGTTATTCATGTTCCATGGAATTTCTATAAGCCTGGCTGATAATAAATACTACAAACTAGCCCAAAAGGAATATGAGAAAAATCATGACTGGATGGGTATGGTGATCTACTGGGAGTTGTGCAAGAGATAAAGATTTGAACATACTAATAAATGCTTTGTGTACAAATCAGAATCTTAGAAAATGAAATGTATAAGATTCTCTGGTACTTAGAGATCCAAATGGATCACCCAATTCAGGCCAAATGATTAGAATTAGTTTTAAGTAACAAGAAGACCAACCTATAGTCTAATGGGTTGGGTGTTCCCAACGGCTCAGCTATGGATCAAGGGTAAAGTGGAGCAATTCAGGGCAAGGAGTAGTGCCCTCCCCTACACCTTGGAGTAGTAGCTAATGAAAAGAAGCTTTCAGGTCGCCCTTGACTACGGTCACCAGCTTTACTTTTAACAAGAAGATAAGAACTTGTTATCAAGTGGATTTTACCGTTTCACCATACCAGCTTGAAATTTATGTTCAATATTTTTCAAAGTAAACACTTTCAGCAAAAGGATGTGAAAATACTTCAGAAAAACATACTCGCTAGTAATGAATATCTTCCAAATGCGAAAAAAAAATTCAAATGCAGGATTTTATTTACCTTTTACCACATTATTTTCAGTATGGAATCAGCAAAATACTTATTTATATAATGAACAATGGGATTCTTTTATTGTTTCTTTCTTTGTCAATCCATAAATGGATTAATACTGAAAAATCTCTTTGCTCTGCTTAAGATCAGAGTGTCATTATACTGGTACACCTGATTAGGATCAATGTGCAGTATATGCCCAAAGAAATTTCACTCATTTTGAAAACTATACATTATGAAATATGCACATGAAAAAAGGGATTATTCTGAAGAGTATGAAATTAGATACTTCTGAAAAAATAAATGCAAAATAAGGAATAAAAAAAACCCCCAAAAAACTCAGCTTTTCTTGTCAACCCATCTAGAGTTTTTTCTATGAGGTAAGGAAATCACTTTCATTATATGTTCATGTTTATATTTTTTGGTTACTTGAAGATTTTTTGTTTCATACAGTCCTATCGATTATTTTTAAACTCATCTGTTTAACTCATAGACAGGCCCCACTCACAGGTAATACCACCATAGAGTGGATCTGGGAGTAATGTCAATGATAGAGCTCTCCTCATTACTCAGATCTGGAGTGGAGCTTCACCATCAGATATAGTTTAGTATCATAGCCAGGACACCCCTCCTTTTTTTTTTTTTGGTTTGGGGTTTTACCCTTCTGCAAGGAATGCAATCAGTGTATTCTAAGCCCTGCCAACAGGGCAGAACTCATCTTCAGAAAAACATGAGATTAATATTGAGTATTTTCTTGTTTTTAGGAAACAAATGTAAGTTTTTAAAAAATGATATTAACTTTCCAGTTCCTAAGCCAGTAAATACAATTATCTTAGAGACCTTTTTGTATGTGTATATATATATATATAAGCTTTAAAAAATGTTTAATTCTTTAAGATTTTGTTTTTAGAAATGAAATAGCAGACCTCACAGCATTTAGTTTTTTCCCTCCACCAGTTGAGTTCAACCTACATGTGCAAATGTTCACAACATTGGGTAAATAAGAATGCTGAAAATGAGGATATGAAGATGATGAGGATAATTTGCTGAATTTGTAAACAAAAAAAAATCGAGAATAATAATAGTATTTGAAAAAAAATATTTTCAAATATTTTAAAATGAATTTTTCGGCACTCTATTGTTTGACTGAAAAGCAAAGTTGTTTTGGGTGAAAATTTCCTTTGGATGAAAAGGAAAAAGATTGAAATTCTGTCTAGTCAATATCTATTTTGGTTTATTTTGGTTTTCAGAGGAAAGAAAGCAACAAAAAAAATACTTTCACTTTCTTGTGAACTGGATTAAAAATTGCCCCAGAGAAGAATTGATTATTAGTTATTTACATTTGGTGATATTCTAAGAATTGAACCAAAAATAAAATAGAACGAACCAACATACAAATATCCCATATCTTGGAGAGGCTTTGCCTGTCTGTCTCCCCTCCTCCTTCATCTCCTTTATTTATTTTTTATTTTTTTTTAATACATGGTCATTTGTTTGTTTCAAATTTACTGGGAATTTTTTGTTTTTATTTTTCTTTTTCTGGATAAGGGCAAGATCTGCTTCAGAGCCTGTCAATGTCGACTCGATAGACCAGAGCAGAATTGTTTTAATTCAATAGGCTGGAATCTGCAGAATAAAATCTTGAAAAGCAGCACCACTGACATTTCAAAACCTGCTTCACGTCTTGTCTTTTTCTTAAATGTCACAAATGGATTTTGTTGCACTCAGTCTATTGCTTTTTGTTTTGTTTTTTTATTTGTTTTTTTTTTTTTTATTTCATTTCATAAAAATCCAATATAGCATGCAATGTTGAATATGAATTCTGTCAGCCAATATTTCTTTGTTTAAATTGATTTTAAAAGTGAATTTTGACTTCAGTGCTGCTACTAAAACAACAATGGCAAAGAAAGATTTGCTTGAACAAAATTAGACAGACTGATAAACTTTAGGTTCACAGATTTAAAAATCTTTTTCCTAATCCTTAAAACAAAGTTTTTATATTCAGTTTCTTATTTAACTAGTTATTTAGTTGTTATTTTTACCATTTTGCTTACACTAATATTTTACAAGTAAACAAGCCCCAAATCTAAGTAGAACAATATCTTGGTGACAGAAAGTATTAGTTATACTATATATATATATATATATATATATAATCTCAGACTGTTGTCCTCATATTAGTTTTTTATATTCATAGCATTTTGTTTGTTGTACTCTCTTTTTCAGGTATCTTTTTTTTATTCTGTAACTTTCTTGGAATCTTGCACCAAACTTTTTATTCAAGTCACTTGGGGTAGACTGTTCTCATTCTGCTATTCATTCTTTGGATACCTTGGGGTGAAGTCCCTTTTATATGATGCTAACATGGCATTGTAGTAAGAGACTTTGAACTCTCTAGTTGGACTCTTACATTCATTTTTGGAATAATACTTTTGTGAAAGGTGTGAACCTCATTGTCTCCCCCAACTCAGCTATGGGTTAAATACTACCACTACTGTTCTTGTACAAGGATAATATTAGCATTGAATAACCCATGAAGGTTGATAATGTATTAAAGAAAGAAACAAAAAAAAAACTTAGACTATCTCATATCAGTTAATTCACCTTAGTTATTTTACTCAAATGTTACTTTTTTTTCCCCCCACTGAATCCAGGCCCAGGGATTGAACTCATAATTTCCTGGTAGAACCTTCTAGGTTTTATTTTTGTTTGTTACATTTTTTTGTGTAATTCAGCTCTGTTGGCTGGGGCTATAGAATATACCAACTGTATCTCTGCTGAGAGGGTGAGACTCCGTCAATAAGTGTTATAGATATAACATTAAACAATCTGATAGTGAGGCTCCAGTTATGGCACTTTAGGGAATGCAGAGTACCCCTTTATTGCCATTGTTCCCAGGTTAACTCTGACCTGGAGTGGCAGCACTTGATAGGGTACTATCTATGGGTCAAATAAAACTGTTTGTTTGCACAAAGTTTAAATGTCAAATGACTTATGCTAAATTGAATTGTTAGAAATAGGACTGATTTTAAATTGAACTGTTAGTAATACATAGCAACACTTGGCACCATTTAACTGTGTGCAAATGAATGAATAGTGTTCAATAAAATAACTAGTGCTAAATAGCAATACTTTTAACCACTTCACTGTCTACAAATGATTATATTGAATAGAATTATTAGTGTTAGATAGCAATAATTGAAATCATTTAACTGTGTAGAAAACAATAGCAAAGAAATTAATTCTAACTCCTGTAAAAATGAAATTACCTCGAAACTATTCACTTACGAATCATTTATGTATATGCATTTGAATGTTTGCAAACAAATGATTAATATTAAAGAATAATTTGCGTTTGATAGAAATACTTGAAACCATTTAGCTGTGTGCAAAAAACATGCTCAGGCTCATTTAAAAATGTTATCAATAAAATGTTTACACATCATATATATTTGTAAACAGGATTTGGCAACAATGTTTGACATGTCATGAAACCCAATTAACCTCTGTCCAGTTGGCTGAGGCTGTAGAATATGCCGATTGCATCTTTGCAGAGGGTTAATACCTTCCAGAACATGACACTAAATTGCATCTGATGATGAGGCTCCTCTCCTAGAGCTCAGGGGAATGTGAAGTACTCCTTTATTGCCATTACTCCCAGGTCCACTCAGACCCAAAGTGGTAGTATCAGATAGGGTCCAATCTATGGGTCAAGTAGAACTGTTTAACATTTAAACTGTGCGACTTGTGTTAAATTGAATTGTTAGAAATAGTATTCCTTGGTCATTTCACTGTTTAAACAAATGACTGTCTAATTGAGTTGTGAGTGGTACATGGCAATAAATAAGTAAAAAAGTTAGCAACCGTAGTTAAGGGTAACCCGAAGGCTCCCCTTTTAATAGCTACCACACTAAGGTGTAGGCGAGGGCACTAGTCCATTCCCTGGATTGCTCCATTTTACCCTTGATTGTTATGTTATGATGCTGAGTGTAAAGCAAGGTGACATCAAGTACCATTTTTTTGAGTCTTTGGTATGACTCAACCTGGGATTGAACCCCGGTCTCCTGAACCATTGGCGAACACTCTACTCATTAGGCCAATGGCCCAGTTACTTAACATAGCAATACTTAGAATCATATAACTGTTGGCAAATGAATGAATTGTGTGTCATTGAATAATTAGTGTTAAATAGCAATACTTATAACCACTTCACTGTCTGCAAACAAATGATTAATATCAAATAAAATTATTAGTGTTAAATAGCAATAATTGAACCCATTTAACTGTGTAGAAGAAATAGCAATACTTGTGCACAGAAGAATTTAGTTTTTAACTCCTGCCAAAATAAAATTACTCAGAAATCATTTCAATGCATGCAAAAAAATGACTGATGTTAAATTCGATTGTTACTATTATGTAGCAATACTTGGAACCATTTAACTGTGCAAAAAAAAAAAAAAATTAGCTCAGGTTCATTTAAAAATGTTATGAATAAAATGTGTTTACAAAACATATATTGAATATATATTCAGAGGATTTGGCATTAGATACCTAGAAGGGTTGATATGCCATAAAACCCAATGACCAACTAAATTTTGTGAAATTGTTTTAGAGATATTTATTGAGGAGGTTTGCATTTAGTCTCATTGAATATAAATGATTTTTAAACAGATGTTTGAACAGACTCTCTGGAACTGGAGCCTCACCATCAGATGCAACTCAGTGTCATACTGAAGAGACCTCCCTTTGCAGTGGATACAGTCAGTGTTGGTTAACCTTAGTGAAAAATTACATTCCAAGAGTTTTCAGCAAGGACATCTTACTCTCTTGAAAGTCAAATACTCTATCACCTTCAGCCCTTGTTTTTGTGTTTTTTCTATCAACATGTGTACAGATTAAGAATAAAACAATATGGATTCTTTTCAAAGATTAAATAGCATTACTGGAAAGCAGATATAAGTCAGAGAAGTGTGCAGGGAACAAAATAGAGACAAGGTGCATATTTTAATGTTATATGACTACTTTTATTTGGCACTTTCTTAATGGCAATTTTCTCTTGGAAAATTTCTCTTATTTATTCTTAAAACTCAAAAGAACATTTGCTGGGCAGTGTCCAACTTTTCTTATCATTTAAGTTTTAATGTTGTTTGTATTGAAGAACTTAGCAACTTTTTTATTTCTCGTGTCCATTCCTTCGGGTATCTTAAATCAATTTTTTCACTTTCTTAGTTATTTAGGCATTGTAATGTTGCTTTTCTTTCTACTTAACCCAGGATTGAACTCATGACTTTTAGGTTGGCCAACACCAACCTGATCTCTTTACCGGCACTTTTATTCTCTCACCTATTTTCCAGTGGGAGAGTTCAGAGACCATTTTTAAGAGCCTTAAACTAAATATTATTTTTTCTGTTTCTCCAACCAAAGCAGATATATTTATATATGTATATTTTTTAATTTCTCAACGTGCAATCAGAGGATACAGAGCCTGCAGTGTTTTCAATCTTACAATCAAGATGAGAAAAAGAATTCAAGATATGTAAATAATGTAACTAACAACAACTCCTCATTTTAGAAATTGGTTTGGTTTATTTATTTAATAGCATATCAGCTCTTTTTGGGTTATTTAATGCTGAAATTAATTTGTAAATATTTGATTGGAATATTTTCACTGTTTCATTGCATTTTTTTTTTTTTTTATCTATAATCATTTGTACATAGTTATATGGAATCAAGTATTCATATCTAATACAAATAATTTTCAAACAAATCTATAGATGTGATACTAACAAGTACTACCCCTGGGAGTCATTGCAATAAAGGAGTGACTCCCAGAGCTCTTCACTGCCGATTGTGTTATATTCAGAATACCCTCTCGGAGTGGAGTTGCTCCTCTGCACAGAATGCAGCCAGCATATTCTAAGCTCTGTGACTAGGTTGTCATATCAGAGAAGGTATCAGATTTAAACCTTCAGCTGAAAGAATATACAATACAAACATTTTCTGATAATACTTTTGGTTTTCCATTTATCCCAAGACTTGTTTAATTTCTTCTAATTAATTACTAAGAACAGTTGACTACTTTCCCATGTGTGGTCCATGGACAAAAATTTTTTTTATTCAAGTTTTAATATATCATACTTATAAATATTCAATCATCAACAAAATGGCCACTAATCAACTTGTTTTAAATCCCGTATTATAATCATCTATGCTGGTAACATCATTTTAAAAAGTTCACAACTGCAATAAAGAATGTTTTAACTTTGCGGCATATTCAATAAATTTCTACCCTGACAGTTATCATCCACTTTCTCTACCACTTAGCCATATCCCAAAGTTCATTTCTTGATTGGAAATGCCAAAGTGATATTTATAAAGAGTGGTCACTTATTTCTATACATGATGTCAAAGTTCTTTGGGGGCTTAAATTTTGTGTTTGTATGGAATTATTATATGGAAGAATCAGTAGTATTTTATTTCCTCTTATATCCTATCATAATAAGACAGACAAAAAAAATGACCTTTTAAGGGACAGAGTACCAGGTAATTTATGTTCTCATCTTTCCTCACCAGAATGTTACAGTCAGAAACTAGATTTTGAGATTGGTGGTGGGAAGACTTAAGTTAGTTGCATTTTCTGATATAAAATCTCTTTGACTTGAGTAATCCAAAGATTTAAAACAATGACCTTCTAAGAGACAATTCTTCTTCACAATTTCCTTATCAGATTGAACCAATCAAGAACTAGATGGGAGGGGGGCTATTTGTATATAAGTCAACCCTTTGATTCTTTTTCTCTTTCTTGGTTAAAAATGAAAAAAAAAATGTCAATATCTTTGTGTATAACATGTGTTTTCAAAGTGATCCATATAGACCCCTGGAGGGAGGGGGAATAAAATTTTTGCAAGGAGGAATAAAAGCATAGGGGGTATCCACAGGGGGTGAATTTACTAGTTTGCATTTATAATTCCTTTATAACAGAACAAAAATCACTGGGTCATGTAGACTTGATATCATACACCTATGTAACAGATTTTTAATTAGTAAACTTAAAATTCTTCATGAAAAAAAAAAAATCCCACTTAGATCTAAGTGATTCCAATTTTTCACTTGTTAAAACAGTTCCAGTTTTGCCACGTATTTGTTGGTGTGGGTGTTGTTATATGATTCAATATTCTATTTACAATAACTTTTCTGCATTTTGCAAAAAATTAAAACTGAAAACATCTTTAAAATATTAACCCCACAAACCCCATTTTTTCCATTAAAAATTAATTCAAGAATTAATGGTGTGTTTGCATTTCTTGTTTACTGATTCTTTTGTCATGTAAATTGTATCAAACACTGGTAAAATATTTGTTTTTTAATTTAATAGGGTTTAAAGGGTTTTTTTGTTTCTTTTTTAAATGGCATATCAACCTTTATGGGTTATTCAATGCCAAATCTATCCTTGTAGAACACCAATGATATTATTCAACCCATAGCTTGTGAGATAAAGGAGTTTATACCCTTCCCAAGAGTATTAGTCTAAAAGTGAACATAACAGCACAACCAGAGTTTGAACTCACTTACTTTGAGACCGCAGTCCAGTACTTTAGCCATTTTGTTACAAAGATTCTCCCAATTTATTTGGGGGTGAATAGAAATTAAGTTTGGTTACAAACATTAGCATAATGGTTAGAGAGTTCGCCAATCACCTGGCAGGCCTGGGTTCAATCCCTGGTCGAGTCATACCAAAGACTCAAAAAATGGTACTTGATGTCTCCTTGCTTAACACTCAGCATTATAAGGTATGGATCAAGGGTAAAGTGGTTCAATCCTGGGAAAGAAGTAGCGCCCCCCCTACACCTTGGTGTAGTAGCTATCAAAAAGGGAGCCTTCGGGTCACTCTCGACTACAGTCGCCAACTTTACTTGACTTACAAGGGGTGTATCGAGTGAAAAGTTTGTGAAGCCTTGGTGTATAATATGGTCTTCATTTTTCTATTCATCAGATTTCAGTTTGTTTGAAGTAACATCTTATTAGTTATCAAGAAGCCAATGGCAGCCTCACTGTTTGGTAACTTGGGATGTTTAAAATGGATTTGAAATGAGGGCTTTTCCTTAAAAAAAAGATGTCTTCTCTTTTCAGATGAAGGACCTCAGTTACTTTGTTGACACAACAAAACCAAATAGTTGAAATATTACATTGGTGTATCATTCAAATGTCCCATGTTGATTTTTGCTATAAAAGGCTTTGATTTGTATGGGAATATATACAGACATTATTTACAAACCTCAGTATAATGTTTTTCATAGGAAATGGAATTGGCAACTTGAGTTGAAATCTTGAATAAAACCATTTGTGGTTCACTTTGTACTAATGCCCTTGGGAAAAGTATAGATCCATCTGTTCTCTCCCCAGACTAGTTTCTTTAGCTTTTGTAAGGCAACTAGTCTTAGAGAAAGAAAACACTGAATTCAAACCAGGTGTTCTCCACTTAAAAATTGACCACACCTGCTTGTGGTGGAGGGCTTTGATAAATAAATATTTATTAAGCTTTGTCAAGTAAAAGTGCTTTATTTCAGATATCAAATCTTTTAGATATCAGACAATTCTCCTTAGCCATTTCTGACCCTATCATTTCATGAAAATTTCTGCTAAAATTGTTAATGAAGTAAGAGTTACCTTGACTTAAAATGCATATTAGAACTAGTTGCATATGAAGAGTAAGGCTCTGTAGTTAAGTAAATAATCAAAAGTTACTAAATCTCTCATTGTACTTGAGTGCCAGTTAAATCAATTTTGTACTTGTAACAATGTGTTGCTATCTTCTCTGCTATCTTCTTCCAATGATGGCAGGGATGATAGTCAATAGGACCTACATATAGTGTCCTTTGAATGGTCCATCTCCTTCTTTTTGATGCAGGTCCCATGCTGATTTGAAGGGAGATACAAAAACAGACATTTTTTTGTTGAGAAGAATAAACACAAAAACACTTTTGTGTGCAGATTACATATATTTTTTATCGATGACATCTTATCCATACTTATAACTTGCTTAGACCAAGGAGTTGATTGTTTGTTTATGGAAAGAAAAATATGCACACCCTATTTTCACACATGTGCTCATTAAATCTGCCAAACAATCTGATTAAATTTTAAAGCTATTTTTCTAAATTCTACAATCCGTCAGTCACCTGACTGAAATTATCCAATCAGAGCCAAGTTGACAAATTGATCTTGATATCATCACCTGTTACTCACACTCACTTGACTGAATGTCTTTGAGTACAGTTTCTAATTCTTTTTTTTCAAATTCTACACTACCTCTCAAATTAGAGATACAGTTTATCTGTTATTTTGAAAATGTTTAAATCAGTTGCACTATGGTTTTGGTCAGTAAAACTAAAATTGCTAGATGTTCTGTCAGTCAAGGGGACTTAGAAATTACTGTAACCACTGTAGATGGGTATAATATTAAGCTACATATAGTGGTGAGGCTCCAATTCTGGTCATCTGAAGAATGTGGTCCACTCTGACCTGAAGTACATGTTAGGGTCCTATTTCTGGGTCAAATAGATTTGTTTAGAAATAATTCATATTTCAAGTGTAAAGCAAAACCTTTTGAGAAACAACTACATGAAACATAGGCATAAGATAACCCTTGATGAATTGACATGCCATTAAAATGAATCAGTCATAAAATGACTAGTTATTTAAATTGTCCAAGTTTAGCTCTGTTTTTTTTTTTATGCCAGTCCTGATGTTTTTTGAACAGCAGTTCAACCCTCCATACTTACCAGACCTGACTCGGTAAAATTTTTTCTTGTTTAGTAAATAAAAAATTCAACTCTTGACTAAGATTTGAGAATTTGGAGGACATTCTTTAAAAAAAACCCCAGAAAGCTTTACATAATGAGCAAAGAGGTGTTTCAGGTGCTTTGACTAATAGAAAATCCAGTAAGTGTGTTGAATGTGAAGCTAGCTTTTTTGAAGAAAATGATCATTTCATTCAGTGTTCCTTTCTGTCTTGCTAAATACAATTTAAGCCATGATACTTTTTAAACACTCATAATATACATGTTGTTTTGAATTCAAACCTGTTAAACTCCGCTTAAAAATTGACCTTGTGTCATATCCTGCCCAAGCGGAGGGGTTGGTAAATATGATAATATACATGTTGCTGATTAAGATTCTTATGGCCCCATTTCATTTCTGTCTTTTTTTGGAGGGAATGATAAATAGCATAAGAACACTTTCACAGATACAGAGTCAAATGCACATATATATAATGATGAGAACTTTATGCATACATATGTACACACTGTCATAGTTTTGTGTATAAACCTTCACTTGATTCCTCTCTTTGAGGAAAGGGAGCAAGAGGGTGGGGGTTGGAATATTGAGGAAATATCTATATATGTAAAATGAAAACACGTTTTTATTTTTCCAACTAAATTGCACAAGGAGATACTGAAAAGTTCTTAGCCCTACCATTTGTGCATGCATGTGTATGTATATATATATATATATTTTCATTGGCTTGACTTTCTAACAGTTGGTTTCAGACTGCAATTTTCATGTAAGTGATAGCTTTTCTTTCCTTATTTCGAGTTCTTAGAATGTTTTTTTTACCTGTCATGTCTTCTTTCAGTTGTGATAGTTCATTTTTTTCTTTTTTTCTTTCTAAGATTTTGTTCTCCCGTCTACATTTCAAAACTAGTTCATTTCTTTTGTTTAACAATTCATTTATATATATATATATATATATATATAAAAGACCTATATATGGAGATAATCAATACATAGGATATTTCTTTTTCAGAGGACAAAATTAAAATGTCTAGATTTTTATTAAAAGAAAAGGGTATCTTAATGTTGTAATCTGCTATTCCCAGTTACAAAAGAAATAAAAGAAAAAATAATCATAAAATTGAGTCTATAATTTTTTTTTATGTGTCTAATAAAACTGGAAATCCATTATTAACAGGTTGAAGAATTTTTCTTTTGATTTTCTGTCTTCCTTTATTATCATTTTTCCAGGTTCAAATTTAACTCAGTACTCCATTTCTCAACCAAGAATATTTTACAGTGATATATATTTTCAGATAATGCCTCTCTTAAGACTGCTATACCACAGGTTCTTCTAGCACTCTGGCCCCATATCTGCTTTGCTTTGATTATTTGCAATAGACTTGCTTCTTCTTTAGAAACCTGAGATCAAAGACTTTGTGAAATAATTCTACAAAATTACCTTTTTATTCATTTTCTGCGGTATCATCTTTTCTTAACTCTGCTTAACAATCCAAACTTTTATTTTTCTCATCTCCTAACCCCCTTACGGAATTTGGCTTCTTACCCCACCTTCTATTAAAAAGTCTACACTATTCTATCTGTTTAGAATATGCTGATTATATCTTTTGCAGGTAGATAGAAAAGATCCCCATAAGAGGAATGTTCTGGGTATAACATTAAACTGTATCCAGTGGTGAGGCTCCACTTCTAGATATTTTGGGAGTTGCTATTTCTCTCTGGTCATTTGTATTTGATAGGAATACTTAATACCATATAACTGTGTAAATTATTTGTATTAAGAATAGTTACTTCAAGCTGTAATTGTTTACAAAGGGTTATTATAATTAGTTACTTGGAACTATATAGATGTTTGCAAATAAATGATTATTATTAAGTAGAAATTGTTACTTGAGATCATATAATTGTGTACAAAATATTAGTATTAGATAAGAATACTTAAAATCCTACAACTGTGTCCAAATTGTTTATATTAAGAATAGTTACTTGACACTTGAAGGATTATCATTAGTTATCTGAAATCATATAATTGTATGCAAACAAATGACTATTATTGAATAGAAATAATTACTTTGAAACCATATAATCATTAGTATTAAATACTTGGAACTATAGAAATATTTGCAAATTATTTGTATTAGATAAAAATATTTGAAATCAAATGAATACGCAAAAAAGAAAATTCTTATGAAACAACTACACAAAACATGTTAATATAAATGTATAATAAATGTGATTACTTAACCTCTAGTCATGAAATAATGCTAGAGGGGTTGACATGCCATTAAAATACATCAATCAATCAATCATTTACAATAGGCTTGCTTCTTCTTTAGAAACATGAATTCAAAGATTTCTTGAAATAATTCTATAAAATTACCATCCTCTTTGGTTAACTCTGCTCAACATGACCAACTTTTTTTCTTATTTCCTCAACCCCGACCAAATTTGCCTATTCCCCCTCCGCCGCCCGTTAAAAAGTCTACAGTCAATCATTCTTCAATTTTCGTTTGAATTGAGAAAAGGAATAACCAAGTTTGTAATTTCCTTTTTTTTACAGATTGTTTACCATAACCCTAAAAAGGAAATTGACAAGATGTGAAACAATTCTTAAGAGAAACTAATTTAATCCCAGTCTCTATTTCACCTTAATCAAGGACACCAATTGCTTTACAACATGAACATCTTATTTATTGTTTTAATTATAAAAACATCTAGAAACAGCAATTTATTTATAGACTGTAGGACCTTGTTATCTGTACAAAGTACATCAGCTCAAAGACTGATGATAAAATATTTTGATAGTAGTGAACCAACTAGGTGTGTTCAAAGATAATCACCATAAAATTTATATCATATTTTTAAAAAAGATTAAAATGTTTAATTCTTTCATGAATTTTCTTGTTTTTTGCAAGAAAGTTAAAAAGTTCCAACAAAATGTAAAGAAATTTTAATGAATTATAAAGAAGAATTGTACTGTTATAAAGTCAGTATTAACTTTGATAGTAATTTATTAAGTTTTTTTTACTTAGAAGTGGCACAAGGCCACATGAATGAGGGACCCAATGAGACTCAAATTCACTCGTGAAGGTTTGCTAGTCTAGCTTGTTAACCATTACTCCACCTAAATAGACAATAAATTTGTTGGGAGACAATAAATCATTATCTTCCTTAGAGAATGAGTATGTCTGTTGGACTAAATACCTTGTTAGGTATCATTTGACAGGCCAAGAAACCAATCCTCAATTTCTGTAGAAGAGAAGACAAGTTACCCTGTGTGGCAAAGCGAGCATATTTAGCCTAGTGCGCAAAATGTGTAGTACATCTGAGAGAGAGAGAGAGAGAGAGAGAAAAAAGAAACTGCCCTAACACTTTAATTTGAAATAAAATGTGGTCTTGAAAGAGAAAGAGAGGAGAATTTGTCAAAGTGGTGTAGGCAAATTTTTTTTTGAGCAAATGTACCAGCCAAGTATAAAAAAGCCATGAGCGGAAAAAAGACAGAAAAACTGCAAGGGAGTGAGGATGGTATTTTTGTTGGTGGAGAAAACAAAGGAGTGAAACGGTTATTCTTGTTGGTGGAGAAAGCGATAGAAGGAAGACGTTATTCTTGTTGGTTGGAGAATGCAACTGAGTAAGGACATTATTCCTGTTATGAGAGAATATGACTAGGTGAAGACACTATTTTTGTTAGCAATCACTTGGATCCATTTCACCCAGTTTGAGAATAAGAACAATTTCTTTTGCCTCTATTCTTTGAACTGAAAAGACTTGTCTCAGACCTTGCCAGGGAACATAGAGCTATGTGGTTATTTTACAATATCTCATAAGCATTTTTCATTTTTATACCTTTTCCACATATGGCTTGTTCATGGAACAATATAGGTATATTTCTAGCTGTTGGGATGCATTTTTGTATTCTTTTTCCTTAATACCATTGATATGTATATCATGCATATAAAAGTTTAAACGTTTTTGTGTGTATAAATCTGTTTCTTGTCTTTTCTTTTGTTGAGCTCAGTATTAGTACATCACAGATATACTAGTCCTTGGAGAATGAGGACTTGACTATTTTCTTTAATTCATGGGTTTACTTGATCCTAATCATAAAACCTTTGAGGAAAGTTAGTTCAAAAATTAAGATGTCTGTGGGTTCTCATTACTTTATTAATCTGTTGACATTGTGGTTGGAAATTGTTTCTTTTGACTCTTCATAATCTTTGCAGTTCTTTACACTAAGAAATATTTATTACTTATAAGATAAACCAACTGTAAATTATGAATAGCCTATTTATTATTCAAATGGGTGACCATTTTATAACAGCAAGTTCTGTAAAAAAAATGTATGGTCTGTGCTCCCTACTTAGTCAGACAATTTTGAAATAAAATTTCAATGAATTCTTTTTATTCTAAATTTTTTTAGAGCCTTCAAGATCTGAAGTCTGAATTTGAAAATATTTAAATTAGTTTTTAAAATATTTTCAAAATATTGACATAATGATTAGAGTATTTGCCAATGGCCCAGAAAACTGGGGTTCAAACCCAGATTGAGTCATATTAAAGACTCAAAAAATACTTGATGCTTCCTTGGTTAACATTATAAGGTATGGATCAAGGGTAAGTGGAGCAATTCAGGGAAAAGAGTAGCGCCCTCTCCTACATTTCAATGTAGTATAGTTATTGAAAAGGGAGCCTTCAGGTTGCTCTCAATTATCATCAGCCATCTCATTAGAAAATGAAAATGTTTTTTCTCTTTTCAAATAACTTTTGCAATGTTGTTTTAATTAAAATTTGGAACACAAGTTTTTTCTGATTCTATTTAACTATGTGCAACAAGCTTGATAAACTACACACACAAAAAATGTAACCATAAATGTACATAATTTTCTAATCTCTTGGCATGAAATACCCCTAGATGGATTGACATACCATTAAAAAATTACTGTAACAGCTCAATTTTTACTCCTATACCATTTTTTTGATAAGTACCTTGCTGTCTAGCTTGTTTTTAGATTTTTCAAACATCTCCTAAGAGATATACTTTTATCAGCTCTGATTTTTTTTCTTCAAGACTGAGTGACCCAGTTGGCTGGGGTTGCAGAATACACCAACTGCATCTCCAGCGAGTCTCCTGATATGACACTAAACAATCTGCTGTTGAGGCACCAGTAATGCTGGAGCTTTTGGGAGTACGCCTTCATTGCCATCGCTTCTAGGTCCACTCGGGCTCAGAGTGGTAGGACCTGATAGGTTCCTATCTATGGGTCAAACAGAACTAAACTGTGTACTTATGGTAAACTGAATTGTTTGAAATAGAACTGTTTTGACATCTAACTGTGTGTAAACAAAAAACTTTACTTATGCTAAACTGAATTGTTTGAAATAGAACTGTTTCTTTGTATAAAAATTTTCATTTAAATATTCTTTAATTGTTGTCTTGTATTTAGTCCAATTAAAAGTGTGTTAATGGTAATCTTAAACTTAAATTTTGAAACCTTATTTTTCTAATGCGGGTATCTTTGAGGAATGAAAAAAGTTTTGGCAAACCAGCCAGGCTTTGGCCAGTTTATCAAAATTTTTCAGGTTACCCTTACCACGCTTTTAATCTGGACAAATCATAGGTTTATAAAAAAGAAATAATTAAAGTATGTCATTAAAAAAAGAACTAATACTCAGAAGTCTGCCCTTTATTTAACTTTTAAATTCTATTTTTATTTTATTACTTTATTATTTTTGTCATCTTATTTGTATTTTAATATTTCTTTTATTTATGTCATTTTTTTATGACTGCCGTTAACTGATGTCAGCTTGACATGAGTGACAAAGGATAGGTCTGAAATTTGCAACTTCTCAGTTTTCATCCCAAGTAAATGCATTTAGTTCATTATTTAAACATAATTTAAAAAAGAAATGAAACCTTAGCTTCAACCAAAAAAGTCTTCTCTCTCACAATCAGTCACCTATTTAGAAAAAAAAAATTATGGCAACTATAGAATAACTTTCTCTGGTGTTTAATCTGTAATCTTGTGTTTTTTTTCTCATACAACATTTCTTTATGAATAATCTATTTGAAGAAAGCTGTAGAATGGATTGGCTGGAACAATATTAACAACACAAAAGAGTTCATTTGTTCAAATAAAGTTTGATTAATTCCTGACTCTTTTGAAATACCCTGTTTACACTTTTGCAGAACTTTACTTTTTCAATGGCAAGTAACTTTTACACCATCCTCTATAAACTAGCTCACCCTGTAGGAATTCTGCTTTAAAAGTATTTGGCTCGGTTTAGTTGATTTGGTTAATGGCACATCAACTCCTTATGGGTTATTCAATGCTAAAATTTGATTCATTTGTAAATGTTTAATTGTAATCATATCTATACTTTGAATGTTCTATTGCATTTTTTATGTGCACACAATTATAAGATTAAGTATTCTTATCTAATGTTAATAATTTGCAGTTATATGGTTTCATGTATTCCTGCCTGATAATACTAATAATTTATACACAATTGTCTTGTTTCAAGTATTTCTATTTAATAATAATAATGATAATAATTTATTTGCAATCAGTTAAATGGTTTCAAGTAACTAATAATACTTTCTACATCAATACTTTTCCAACATTATAAGGATGGCTTTGGCATTAGATAAACAATGAAGGTTATCCTCTTAGCTTAGTGTGTAGGGAACGACTAAAATCAGTAAAAGTACTGACCCAGAGTGGTATTACCTGTTAGGTTCCCATCTTTTGATCAAATGGATTTGTTTGGGATATCATTCTAAAGGATTTTGAGATTTACAAATACATTGGCTTTTAAAACATTGATATTACAACTAAGTATGGAATTTATACCTGTTGAAAATGATTAATGACAATGTGTTTTTTTTTCTCATAGATCATTGTAGACTGACTTTGGCATAAAATAACCCATTAAGAATTGACATGTCTTAAAAACAACCAACCAACCAACCAGCTTCTACATTATTTGATTTGAATTTCATGCTAAACTAGGTATTTATGGAAGCGGAGATATCACAATTAGAATTTATTAAACAAATATGCCAAAATGTTTATTCATTTTAATGATTATTCATATAGTGACACACAAACTTTTGGTTGTAAGGGGAAAAAGGAAAAAAATCATGGATTTATTTTAGCATGAACTGCATTTAAGCCCAGTATATATACAGGTCATATGAGGGAGTCCATAGGAGTACATCACTTATGAGCTCGTCCCTGCTTTTCCAGCAGTGTCCTGCATGTCTGGTTTGTCTAACTTTGATAGTTCTCATGATGGGAGGTAGCTGATTGTACAGTTGGTGCTTTGTAGGATGTTGCCTCCAGGACTTGTTCAAAATTGCTCACAGCATTCTTGTGTAGTTGCTGTCTAGCTTTTTCTCCAGCCGTGTAGTTAGCATCCATGTAGTGCATCCATATAGCAGTATTGAGACGACCGCTGCTTGGAAGAAACTGCATTTCATTTTATCGGTCAGGTTGATGAGATACTGCTTCCTAGGTAGGTGAACTTGTCTACTAGTTACAGAGAACTACCGTCTGGTGTGGAAATGTCACCAGTTTGATTAAAGCACATATATTCCATTTCCTGTGCATTGACATGGAGGCCAATGCCTGCAGCAGCTCATTCCAGAGTATGCAGTAGTGTTTCAGCTTGGGCGGGTGTATTTGCCAGAATTGCTACGTCATCAGCGTAGTCGGCGTCGGTAATTGTTTTTGCCGAATACCTTCTGCTTCTTTTCTTTGTCAGCTCGGAGCAATTTTCCTTGATTTTATCAATCGATGTTCGAAGCATGTAGTCTAGACAGATGATAAAGAGGTATGGGGCTAGCATATCCCCTTGCAGTACTCCCGTTACAATGTCGTACTTTCACTTTGGTGCTTCTATAAAGAATCATTATTGCTGCAATGGTCTCTTTTGGTATGCCGTATGCTAGTAAGATTTGTTCCATCTTCCCTCTGTGAATGGAATCAGAAGCTTTGGTAAAATTAACAAATAGTATTGTCGCTTGTAGGTTTTTTGCCCGTATGCCTTCAAGGATTCTATGGATAGTCAATACTTGTGAGGTCGTGGATCTATTTCTTCAGAAGCCATTTTGGTTTTTTTAAAGAACGTTGTCAATTGCGTTACCATGTCGAAGCAGTATGTCGTTGAATTGTCCGGTCTTCCATACTTCTGGGGGAATTCCATCAAGCCCTGTGGCTTTCCTATTTTTAATTTTTCTAAGTACTGAGTGGAGTTCTTCTTGAGTAAAAGGTCCTAGTTTAATGTTTAATTGCTTACTAATAAATCTGTTGAGTGGTTCATGTGGTGGGTTTCCTTGTAGATTCTTGAAATGCTGTTTCCACAGTTTTATTCCTTCTTATTGGTTTGTAGCTTTCAATTTAGCTTTGGCTGTGCTCTTCCTTCTACTGACTTCGTTTATCGTTTGCCATGCTATCCTAGATTGCCTAGGACCTGCCAGAAGCAGTAAACGATAGGGAGAAGTGGCGAGAGAGGGTCAAGGATATCCGTGCTGGTGGCACGACATGATGATGATGATGATGATGATATATACAGGTAGGCCTTCATCTTTTCTTATTGCTACCCACTAATTTTATGAATACTCCACTACTGTCTTGCTTAACTTCAGATATTCTCTCCACTAAGAAAACTTAATATTTCTAGTGTGGGGAAGGTGACGATTACATATTGAATATATACTGAGATATTTTTGTGCAAAGAGCAGGGTTAAGGTCCCTTCTATGGGTCAAATAGGAATATTTATTCATTTTCTATACTTGAAGCAATTTAACTGTGTGCAAACAAATGATTGTTCAATTAAACTATTAGTATTACATAGCAATACTGGGAACTATTTAACTGTGTGCAAACAAATAAATAATATTGTTTTGAATTACTAGCGTTAAATAGCAATACCTGAAACCATTTGACTGTTTGCAAACACATGAACTCTGACTCATTTAAAGATTGTTAACCACAAACTATTCATTTGCAAATCTTATTTAATATATATATATATGTATAATTTTTAAATGGAGGAATTGATATTATCATAGAATTACTATGACAAGAAAATCCACTTAACACCTACATGTGACATACAGAGCACTGAACAGCTGTTTCGACCTTATTAGGTCTCATCAGCAGTGCACACCGTGATCTCCACCACTGGAGATCGAACCAATGACCACAGTATGCAGAAGCCGAAACTCTACCACTGGGCCATCGGTTCATGCCACATATAAGCGAAGCCGAATTAACAAGTCATGGTAAATTGCGCGACCACTTTGACCTAATGTGTCTCGAAGGGTACGTATTCCCCTTACAGAGAACACGGCCACCTCTGGGGCTACGTCTTCTCAAGTCGGAGTTACAAAACTTCATAACTTAAACTTCATGGGCAGGATAATTATATATAATTTTTTAAATGGAGGAATTGATATATGAAGAAGATTTGGCTTTGAATATCCTAAATAGGTTGATATGCCATAAAACACAATCCACCAATTAGTCTATTAAAGTACATTGGTCAAAAAGGAGATTATACTGAAAAATGATTATTCATAGAAAACAAATACTTTTTTTTCCCTTAAGCTCTGCACTTATTGATTTACTTACTTGTGTGTATGTATGTCTTTTGCATTTAAAGAGAAACCTGGAACCACAATGATCTCTGCTTATGGTTATTTGGTATCAAATTTCACTTTTATTGATAGTACACACATGAAACTCTAGTCCTCTTTGAAGTAATCTCCTCCGGCTGCAATGCACTTGTTGTACTGTTCCAACAACTTCTGGAAGTCCCCTCTTTCATCTGTCACAGGGAGTAAGGTCTGTTATAGGGATGGTGAGGAACTGTCTTGATGCCCATCTTGGTTAAATCGTCTGTGACAAGGATGGAGTTGAGGACTGTTGCATTGTCCTGGTGGAAATGTCACTGACCCGATTTGAAGAGTGCTGGCCTCTTCTGATGGAATCTCTTCCTGAACTCCCTTAAAACTTCCATATAGTAACCCTAACCTTAAGCCTTTGGCCAATCAACTCTGGTGTTCTGAGTTCCTTACTCCTCCCACAGCTCTCATCATCCTTCACAGACTCTCTGCCTTCCTTGAATCTCTTATGCCACTCAAAAACTGATGCTTGATTCATGCAAGATGCTCCAAAAGCAGTCTGAAGCATTCCATACGTTTCTGTGGCATTTTTTCCAAGTTTAAAACAGAATTTTATTGCATATCGTTCTTCTAAAGTGTCCTCACATCCAGATTGCATTTTTGAAATTCACCAGCTGTGACAATCAGGCTTTAGTAGGGTGTATTCCAATTGCTACTGTAGCTGTTCATTTCAACTTGAAATCCTAAAAATTGGTCAGTGATCTCATAAGATGTATAGCAATAACATAATGAATTTTCAAGTGTCTACAACAATTTTAAATGCCTGTACAAAAAAGTCTGGAAACTCATTGAAAGCACCACGTACTATCCAGGAACAAAATTTGTGTAACTCTCTCCATTTTCAATGCACAGGTGCAACAATTATGATTGAATGAAATGGACTTGGTGACCTGAGTTCAAATGAGGCTGTTTGTATTTTACTTCTTGATAATACTCTTGGGAAAGGCATGAATCCATCTCTTTTCCAACAAAAATTATAGGTAAATACTCAGACTGAGCTCTTCAGCCTTGGTATGACAATCTAGGAAAAAGTAACTCTGAATATGAGCCAACTGTATTCCACAAAAAAAAAAATCTTTCTCTGCCAACCGCGTACAGATTAGAAAAATACATGTATATGGACATTCATCATGTTGTGCCGCCAGCACGAATCTCCCTAACCCTCTCCTGCCACCTGCCTCTATCGTCCATCGCTTCCAGTAGGTCTTCAAGGCTACATACTGTATCGGTACAGAGCTGTTGTATATAGGTTCTAGCTGGTTGTCCTACCTTTGTTTGTCTATGTGAAGGGGTCCACAGGAGTATATCACTTATGATTTCGTCCCTACTTCTCCAGCAGTGTCCTGCATATCTAGTTCATCTAACTTGGATAGTTTTCATGATGGGTGGTAGGTGGCCGAACAGCTGCTGCTTTGTGGGATGCTGCCTCCATTAGCTGATACACATTTTATTGTTTTTCCAGTGAGGCTTAGAATATGTTGACAATTCCCAGCTTAGAGGTAAGGGATGTTATAGGTATGACACTAAAACTATGTGGAGGTGAGGTTCCAGTTCTAGAGATCTAGGGAGCATGGAGTACCCCTTTATTGTAGTTACTCTCAGGTCTACTCTGACCCTGGTTGCTAGTACCAGTTAGTGTCTCATCTATTGGTCAAATAAATCAGTTGGCAAATTATTTGTATTTGATAGGAATAATTGATATCATATCGTGTTCCAAAAATTCTTTAAAAATGTAAATATAAACATTCAATGTATACAATTCCCTAACCTCTTGGCATAAACTGATAAATCTTAAGTTAAGCCATTCATTTAATTTAATTAGAAATATTTATTTTAGATATTAAGTTGGTTAAGTTTGTTATTTTCTACTTTGTGTTCAATTCTAATTCATTAATTTATTAATCTTCAAACATTACTGGATGCCCTTTTAGTGAAATTTTGCACCAGACTCATACAACACTGTACATCCATTTAATAAAGAATTCTCTTTTATGTATCGGTAGTTTCCAGATTTGGGTGAAACATTTATTCTCGTTTGGATAAGATTACCTAAAGGCAATTAATAATAATAATAGAGAATAGCAAGTGAATGTTATGTGGTTGATAAAGATGAAACGGTTTATCACATAAATCAGCAAATGCAGCAAAATGACACCAAAAAAGGTACTAGATGAGGCATAACAAGTGATTGAAGTAGAAAAAAGAAATTGCTTATGCAGTCATTATCGTTATCAATTTTAATAGTATTTTCTTTCATCTTTTAATTTTGGTTACATTTTTTAAAACCAAAACTCACTCAAGTCATTATTTATATAACACTGAGGAACATCATCTATCAGAGAGAATAATTAAGTATAAACATTTGGTGAGACTCAAACTCTTTGTATCAGAAGTAAACTTGTTATCCATATCAGCTGCTTTACCAACTAATCTATGAAAGTCTATCTAGGTTCAAATAACAATAATATGTATACTGGCTCTCAAATATTACATATTTATCAGAATTTCAGTATAAGCACTCCCTCTGACTAAATTTTTGGTTATTGATAAAAATTTCTTTGTATTATTAAATAAGATTCAGATTATGCAAATTTCTTTTTCAAAAAGGTGTGGGATTCAATCTGAAGTGCATGTTCTTGCTAAAACTGTCCAAACTTTCTGTTAGTATTCCATTTCAAATATAAAAAAACCTCCACATGACTAAATTTGTTTTGAGATATTAAATTTCTTATTTTGAGTCCTTAGCCAAATAGTAAGGAGTGAGAATGTTGAGATCTGACATCAAAATGAAAATTAGGAGTCTATTTTTTGAAGAAATGTACATTGATTTGATCCCTCATTATAAAACTTAAAATAATTTTTTATGATGAAAATCTTATCTGAAAAAAAAACAAAAAAAAACAGTAACAAAAATTTTGTTGGCAGTACTTTATTCTGAAACATAGTCTACTCATTCTTTTAGATTTGTTTCCCATAAAGAAATTAGAAAAGCTGGTAAAAAAAGATTCTTTATATCTGGAAAATTAAACCATTGTCAAGTAAGTGAAATAAATGGTGATAAACCCTTAAACTTGAGCTATTAAATACTGTTTAAAAAAGATACTTAATCTACTTGAGAATATTAAGTTAAAGAAAATATACTTTTTTTTTATCTTGTGAAGGATTCAAAATGACAATTTCCAATAATTTTTTAATGGGTTGTTTTCGTGATAAAAGTGGAAGCAATTTTATGTTTTATTATTGAGTCCCTCCCTGCCATTTGTCATAACCTCTTGAAAGATGCCACACATATTTTTTTCTTCTGATAATAGCAATTTGAAACCACTTCTATATTTATATAAAATGTGAAACCAGAAAAAAAAAAAAAAAGCATCCCTAAGACAGCAACAACAAAAAATTAGTTGAAGCATTCAAAAGTGGGAGAAAATCCTGTCTGTGCAAGTTTTAGGGAAGTGATATGAAGATCTCTTTCCTATTTGAGCATTTTCCCCCAGCTTGTTTTTGAATTCACCATTGTCGTCTTTCTATGGAAACATAAAGCAAATTTCACCGAATGTGCAGACCCACCCACATCACACATATACAAATCTGATTACTTTATTATAAGCTCATCAGAGAATGAGCATAGAGATGAAAAGAAAAAAAACCTTGTGGTGAATATGAGGAAAACATACTAAGATATATCTAAGTAATACTTTTGTCTTATAAATATTGAACCATGAAAAGCTACTTTTTATTTCTTCATCTTGCATATTTCTCTTCCTTTACCTGCTTTTTTTTCTTTCCTTTTCTTTTCTATTGTGGTAGATTGAATGAGTGAATCAATTTCAATATGGAAACACTTCCATGTTTGTTTGTTAGGTTTTTGATTCAATTAAAGCTTCTGGAACATTCTCACCAGTTGCAGACGAAGGTGTCATTGCTAAAGCAACAATTTGGTTTTCTTGGAATTGTTTTTTCAGCTTTGATTAAAACACCAAAGCAGAAATTTAATCTGGGCCAAAGAAAGTATTAACCAATAAAACTGTTAATCACTGCTTTCCTACTGAAAAAAATGAGTTTTCTTTCTTTCTTTCTACTGGTATTTGGTACTTGTCTACTGCTCACTTACCCAGTTGTTCATACTCATTGCCTGGAATGCAGTGTTTCAGCACATTGCTGTGTGGATAAACCCTCAGGTGGGCCAGGTGGCACTCCACCCAATGGGCAACTGGTTCAACAAAGTTAGAATTTTGAGGAGCAGACAGAGAGGATGTTAAGTGGACAGGGAATAAGAAAGAAATACAGAAAAGTGTGTGTGTATGTGTGTGTATATATATATATATATATATATACACACACACACTTATTGAAGCATCAAAATGGCCGACTCCAAACCAACAAATTATGGCAGAGGTCTTACCAGCATTATCATGTTTGTATAAAATGTGGCTTTGCTGCAAAACACAAAGCAGGTTTGGTTTGTTTATTTAAAGTCTTATCAACTCCTCATGAGTTATTTAATGTTAAAGTTTGATCATTTCTTAATGTTTGATTACAATCATGATTTATATTTCCAATGTTTCATTACACTTTTTTGGGTTTGTAATCATTTGTTTGCATACAGTCATAGCATTACATCTTCCCCTCCAATATGAACAGTTTTTAAACAGACCTATTTGACCCATGGGTAGGACCCTAAAAAGTACTAGTGCTCTGAGCCAGGGTAGACCTGGGAGTAATGGCAACAAAGAAGTACTCAGCACTCTCTAGAGCCCCAGAACCAAATGTTATACCCAGGTGAGATCTTGGCACCCAGCAGAGAATACAGTTGGTATATTCTAAGTCCTGCTGACAAGGTGGTACAAAGCAGGACCTACTTTGCATAGTCACAACTATTATAAAAGCTTTCTTGTTTACACTAATTTATTATCTTGAAAAAGAGAAAATAGAAATAAATGCATATATATAAGAAATGTGCTTACTACTATGATTATTCCTGAATGATGCTGATTGTATTTCACTTTGCACTAATGTCCTTAGGAAAGGCATGAATCTATTTCTTCTTCCCACAGCTATGAGTAAGTAGTAGGATAGACTAGATTTTCTCAGTTAGTAAAAACTGATCTAGGTAAAGGAAAAACTAAATTCAAAAGCAGTTGGTATAGGGCTAGTAACACTACCTATATAAATAGTAAGCCAGTCTGGGCTCTTGTACTTTGGTAAGGTAACCAGTTTAGAAGAAGGAAAATTCTGATTTCTAACCAACTGAACACTACTTAGAATTGGCCATGGAAGAGGGAAACTTTACTTATAATTATTTCACTTGTGAGTTTTTCACATCACTTTTAACTGGGTTTTTTTCATTGCTTCCTTTGATCTCTAGATCCCCCTCCTCCACTTTTCCAAGCCACTCAGGACAATTCCAAGGGCACCAACTACAATTGGCCACATCATCACCTTTGTGTTCCACAGCTTTTTCAACTTTTTAGTAAAATCCAGATATTTGTCTATCTTTTCCCTTTCTTTTATCTCCACTCTGCTGGAATGGTAAAGTCCACTAGATGACAAGTGTTTTTTTCTTGTTAATTATCACTTGGTCTGGACTTCTGGTCAGAACTGATTAATCCTTTGGATCTCAAAGTTCTAGAGAATTTTATTTGTCTCATTTTCTATGATAGATTCCAGTTTGTACATTAACCATTTGTCAACATGGAGATCCAACTATTAGAGTTTTAGTATCTTGCGCTATTCTCAGTGGATCACCTTTCCCACCCAGTAATTATTATTTCATGCATTTTCATGTTGATATTAGATGCCTGGTGGTCATTGCTAAAGACTGAAAAATTTCTTAGGCTGATTGTTTACTCAGATTTTTCTCCTTTCTTTCTTTATTGCCTAATTTGTTTATTTTTATTCATTTTGTTTAATGATTTTATCTGTTTAAATCTATATTGTATATGAATGTAGAATCCCTATTCTGTCAGTAATTGCAGAAATATATATGCAAGAGTAAAGATGACGTCTTAGTGGAATTTCCACTGCATTTACAGATTCAGCTTTCTGTAATACTTGTTAGGCACTGTCCTGAAATCTTTGCAATTTACCCTCTCTAACTAGTTAATTTAGTAACTTTCGTTACTTTTGGTTTTCAGCATCTTACTGATCATCCCTTGTCTCAAGAGAAAGTTATCACATAAGCTTACTTGGCTTAGTAATTATATAACTTACTCTCTTCCTGTTATGTATTTCAAAAATCCTTTCACATATTTCTTAGCAGGATCTTGATCAGAAATGTAAAAAATACCTGCAGTAACTTCAGAAAATTTTTTAATTAGTTTTCAGAGATTTCTTTGAAAAAAAAATTCATTAGAAGTGCACTAGATGTGACAGTGCCAAAGGCAATTCAGGGTCATAGACAAATGGATCGTATCTGCAAGTTATCTATTCGGAATTTAGTCTGTAAGAATGATTGAATCAGATGACAGAGAGAAAAAAATCTTTATCATAAAAAGAAAAATTCCACTTGTAATTTAAATGAAAATAACATTTTCTAAAGGCTAATATTTTGCATACATATATCACCTGCTATTTTTCTATTTCATTCATCAGCTGAAAGAAATTTCTTTATGTGAATAGCTGACAGAGGAGCTGCAATCCAACAACTTAGCTTTGGGGTACTCTGTTCTAAATTAGAACCTACAAATTCATGATGCTAAATTTTTTATTACAAAAAAGTTTCCCCAATTAATTGGCACTGTAAAATAGAATCACAGTTTAATCATTACAAAATGAGATGAGATTTGCCAAAGTTAAAACATTCAGTCACCTTTTAAACTATGAAGCTTTGTGAATGCTGCTGGAGAAAACTTTTTTAATCTTAAATTCATCCTGAATAGTGAAGTCCTTCTAGAAATCAGATTACTTTCATTGCCTGTTTTGTAAATATTTCGATATTTATTGCACTATAATTGGTAAATAAATTTTTTTCCTTCTTTAGTGAATCCTTGCCTACATATCACTAGGACTTAGAATCACCTGCAGAAGGATAATATCTCTCCACTCCCAAACAAAAAAGGGTTTTCTAAGTATGACATTAAACTACATGTTTTAGGTACCACTTGGAGATTGTTAAACAATAACTATTAAATCTGAGTCTGGTTCTTTTCTTGTCAGCTGTTGGTTTTTCCAATATCATCATACCTTTGAGTGATAAGAGTTAAATTCCTTGTAGTCCACCTACATTATATTTTGGATACTTTCCAAATATGTTTTATCTTTATATGTTTTATAGGTGTTAGCTTTCATACTTTAGTATACTGACTTGTTTAGTTTGTCACTCATTATCGATATCAACTTAATTTCATGGTTTTCAATGGATGATTTGTAAATATCAATTATTAATTTGTATTTGTGTGTTCATCTTCTCTCATCTAGCAGAAAACCTTGTACATTTTTAGTATATAATAATATAAGAGTCCTCTTGCAGTTCACACACTTCTTCATCGGTGTTGCAGTGCTTTGACTCCACTGGTAAAAAAAAAAAAGTCAACAGCAGATCTGACATCATATTAACTTTTCAGCCCATCCTCATATTTTAGTACTCTTTATTAACTTTATGTACCAGCCTATTAGCCTTGTGGGTAGAGTGTTTGACCGTGGCCCTGGAGACTGGGGTTCCATCCTTGGTCGAGTCATACCAAAGCCTCAAAAAATGATACTTTATGCCGCCTTGCTTAACACTTAGCATTATAAGGTAGGAATCAAGGGTAAAGTGGAGCAATCCAAGGAAAGGAGTAGCACCCTCCCTTACACCATGGTGTTGTAGCTAATGAAAAGGGAACCTTTGGGTCGTCAATTTTATTTATTTATAAACAGCATTTATCAGAAAAATGATAACTTTAATCTTTAAATATAAGCAGTTTTCTTGTGAATAAAGTCATCGCAATGTAAGTGTAAAAAGAAATAATCATAATTTCTTAACTCTCACTTCTCATTTGTTTATTTAGACATGACTTAACAACATGTCAAAACACTTGCTGTGTTTACATTTATCATAACATTATTGGAACAAAAGAAAAAATGCAAGTTTTGGACATATGCTATATATATATATATATATATATATTTCATAATATATTCATTTTTGTTTTTACCTAAAAATATCAAGTTATGTCCAGAGTAGGAAATTCATATGGACTTAGCAAATGAACAGATGAGATACAGAAAATATTGTGTCTCCAGAAATCTTACAGAGCAAGAGAAGTTTTATTACAATTTAATTTTCTCTGTCTATTGGACAGTGTGTGTGTATGTATATATATATGTATATATAAAAACCCTATGACACAAGGTCAATTTTTTCCAACAGTTTAACAGGTTTGAATTCAGCCTCTTCCTTCTCCTAGGCCAGTTACCATACCAAAGTTAAAGAACCCAGTCTGTCCTACTATTTACCCAGAGGTGGAGGGATTTACAGATTCATACCTTTTTCAATGATATTAGTGCTATGTAAAAAAAGGATTTGAACTCAGTTCGTTATGTCCATTTCTGATGATGGTAACCAATATACCACAAGCATCTCCCTGTAGGGTAGTATATAATATATAAAATACAATGTAACTTATATATTGGTCATGCAACCTGGTTTCACTGCTAACTAATGGGAAATTATGTTGTTAGAGTAACATATTTGTGGGTATAACAGTAAACTGCATCCAGTGGTGAGGCTTATTTGGAGAGGGCAGTTGCTCCTTTGTTATCATTACTCCCAGGCCACCTGTGACCTAGAGTTATAGTACTTTTTTGGGTTCCATCTATGGGTCAAATAGATCTGTTTGCAAATTCTTGATATTATGTAACCATGTGCAAAAAACTCTTAAGAAACTTCACAAAAAATGTAAATATAAATAAAAATTCCCTAACCTCTAGGCATGAAATAACCCCAGACACATCATTAAAATCAATCAATCAAACCCAAATTGTTATATTATTAGCTTCTACCAAATTTTTATGTCAGTAAATCCTTGTTGTCTACTGTTGCATTGGTTCCAGTTGAAAATAAATATTGAAAAAAAAAATCCCCAACTGAAAAGCCTTTTATATTAGCGGCTGAATGCTATATCCACATTGTTATTTGTTATGTTTTGAGCGTTGTTTTATGTTGGATGGTATAAACTTATTCTTTGTAGCCCAATTACATTGTAATTCAGATGTTTTCTGAATAAGTTGTATCTGATAGAAAGACTTGTTAGTAGTACGCTGAACAGACACACTTCAGTACAATGAAATGTTAAGATCACTTTTACTCTGTCTCAGTGTTTCAGTTGTAAATAACTGATTTACAGATCTCTTAAGACATGTAATTACATTGGAATCCTAATTTCTATAGAAACTGGTAAGCTTTGTATGTACTTAATTTTTATACACATTAGGGTGTGATAGAAAGGTGTTGTTTGGAGCATGTCAGTTGTGCTAAGAGTCATAGATGGGTGATCAGCACTGTCAACAGGGCTATCCC
Source organism: Sepioteuthis lessoniana (assembly GCA_963585895.1). Taxonomy (NCBI): domain Eukaryota; kingdom Metazoa; phylum Mollusca; class Cephalopoda; order Myopsida; family Loliginidae; genus Sepioteuthis; species Sepioteuthis lessoniana. The sequence continues at coordinate 47,434,199 of OY757913.1, forward strand.
TTGTAGAGGAGTAAGACCCCACCCACAAAGGGGTATCCTGAGTATTGCAATAAACTGCATCTGGTTGTGAGGCTCCAGTTTTGGAGCACTTCGTTGCGTTTACTCCCAGATTGACTAAGCAAGAGTACATCGATGGATCAAATAGATCAGTTTGAAATTTATTTGATAGGAATACTTGATACTCTATAACTGTAAATTATTTTTATTAAGTATAGTTAATTGAAGCTAAAATGATTTACTTAAGAGTGTTATTTGTTACTAGAAACCATATCACTGTGTGCAAACAAATGATGATCATTAAAAAGAAATAATTTCTTTAAACCTTGCACTTGTGTATGAATTATTAGTGTTAGATAGGAATATTCAAAACCATTCCACTGCATAAAAATTATTTGTATTTGATAGGAATATTTGCTATCATATAACTGCTTGCTAAAAATGTAAATATAAACATACAATATATGTGTATTCCCTCACTTTTAGACATAAAATAATCCCAGATGGGTTGACATGCCATTAAAATCCATCAGAGTGGGTGATCACCAAAGAACAACAGGTACTGTAAGTGACTTGAGGACTGTGTGCCAGACTAAGCAAAGCATAGTAAATAACAACTATACAATGGACAAGGAATTGGTTTTAAAAAATATATTTAGAATGAAGCTTTAAATTTGCTACTTCAAAGAAAATGTATCAAGCTGAGTAAATTATCATAAAATGATTATGTCCAGATCTCTAGTCAAGTTAATGTGTATTTGGAAAAAAAATATGAAGCCAATCTTGATAGTATTCTCCATACTCACCAGACCTAGATTTTTGGTGAGACAGAGAATTGTGCTGGTGCAGCTCTGCCCATACTCACAAGACCTAAATTATTTGGTGAAACACAGGATTGTGCCAATGCAGCTATCTCCTTACTCACCAGACCTAGATTTTTGATGAAATGCAAGTTTGTGCAAGTGCAGCACCCTGTATACTCACCAAACTTGGGGTTTTGGTAAAACACAAGATTATACTAATGAAGCATTCTCCATGTGCAGCTCTCTCCATACTCACCAGACCTGGGGTTTTGGTGAAACATAAGAATGTGCAATTGCAGTACTTTCCATACTTGCCAGACCTATCATTGACTTTCTTGTTTTCTTAAGTTAAAAATATGGCAGTGAAGCTTCACACAGTATCAAAAGACAAATTTTACAGCTACTTTGTCCTGTAGAAAACTTACTGGAATAAGTATGTTGAATACAGAGGAGATATTTTGGTAGAATTTAATGTATCCTCCATAGTTCATCTGTTTCTGCAAATACAGCTTCAGTCTTGATACTTTTTGAATATACCTCATTATTCATTCACTTTTCCTTTAAGCAACATTAATCACTATAATTCATAACTACTGTTAGTCTTGTTCTATCATTTTATACATGTTAAGACATGCTCTAGTAAAGGTAATTAAAGGATGATGTTAGCAGTTGTAATAGTCAAAGTCATTTAGCCATCTAACAATATTGTTCTCTATAGCAATAAACACTGAACTGTTAACAAAATCAATCTTTGTTTTGTTTTGTTTTTTTATCAAATATTGATGACCAAGAAAATGTGAGTAGACATAACAATTAACTACACAAGAAAATGTAACCAGATAACAGTTCAAATTCTGTTTAAAGCTCTATTTGTTCTCTTTGTACTCAAACCCTTATGAAAGGCATGAATCCACATCTCTTTGTTTTGCTTCATTGTCAAGTATTTTAATACAATGATTTGTCATAATGTCATGGCAGTTTAAAGAGTGAGAACTTAGATAAAACATTCTCCCATAATTTACATGCCAGTGCAGTCATAATAAAATAGAAAAAAAACTCTTCCCACCCTCCTCATCCTTTGTCAACTTTGATGTGTGTGTTTGTTATTCCAGCAAGTTTTCCATTGGTCAAAGCACCTCTAAAATTTCCCTTTTGATATCATATAAAACTGTACTGTCATATTTCTTTTTATGTCCTCCCATTCTCAAACATTTGCCTTTGAGATGAATTTTCAGTTTAGGAAATGAGAAAGTATCAAGTACCAGAAGGCTTAGGGTTTATTTTCATCCTATCTTTTATTTCATAAAAATTTAGAAATATATTTTAAATATTCATGAAGGAATACAAGAGAGTGCTGAAAAGTTTTTGGCCTAACCGAGATGGTAATGGCTTTTTTTTTTAATAATTGGTTTTTTAAAAACTTTTTTTTACTTTATTCTATTTTATTTATTTCATTTTTTTTTTTTTTTGAATGGGCTAAAGTTACTTGAATAATGTTGTGCCAAGCGTATTGAACTTTTGTATTGATATGTGGCATAGCATGTTCATTTTAGTAATTTACTGAGCTTTTTGCTTAGATGTAACACACAGCTGTTGGAATGGGGTACCTAATGAGAGATAAACTCACTTGTGAAGGTTTGCTAGTCAAGCTTGCCAAACATTACTCCACCTGAGGTACCCAAATAGTGTGTACATTTTGTGGCTGTAGTCATTCCCTTCTTGGTCAGGCTGAGAACTTTTCAATACCTAAATTTACCCAAATGTCGATGTTACTAGTAAAAATTAACAGGTTTTTAAGCATCCCTTTTAATCTTTGTTCAGCATACACATAAAAACTAAAGCTGTATTTGATAATTGAGAGCATTCTTTAAGTTCAGTATAAAGGGAAAAGTTCATTCTCTGATGTCTTAGTCAAGTATAAGTAAAATGATATTTCTGAGTTGTGTTTTTTTTTTCTTGTGGCAGAAATAATCATAAATTTCTCACTGATGTTTGTGTTCAAGTATAGCTAAGGGTCAAGATTTTGATTATTGATTTTTGAGGTTGATCTCAACCCTTTTCAAAACTTTTTTTTCTGCCTATGTTATATTGAATTAAACTTAGTAATTGTGCAGAATATTATGTAATAAAAGTTTGCAAAGATTGACTCTTTAGCGCAGAATATCAAAATTTTGGTAAGGCAAATTGGAGATTTTGTAAAAATCCATTATATATTTTTATAACATCATTGTTCTATCATCAAAATATTTTTCTATGATTTTATGATACCTTTCAGGTAAATTGATAATACCTGATAACAACAAGAAAATCCCTTTTCAATTTGATAAATTCTTGGATATCTTGAACAAGTTGGAACTGCTGATGACAATGAGTGGGAAATAGAATGGAACAGTTTGATGAATATGCTACTGCATGCACAAGAATTTTCCATGTCTCTTTCATGATTATTTGTTGTATTAGATTTGCAAGTTAAAGACAGGTGTTGTCATGTAGCAAAATCACTAATCTACTTTGTTGCTCAGAAAAAAAAGACCTTTTCAATGTTAATTTATCTTTCAAATGAGCTAATTGCTCACTGTTGTGTTATGCATTATTAGCTGGTCCAGTTTCCTGAAATCCATGATAAAAAATAATTCCTTTGAATCCCAGTAAACCAAGATTTAGATTTTCTAGATCTGGCCATGATTTTTTGTTTTTAGATCCTCACAATAAACAAGTTTTTCATTGGTAGTAATTATCTCCCCCATTGCTCTTGGTAGGCTATTTTTTTTTCAATAATATTGAACAGTTAGATAACTTCCAAGGACACCCCCACATAAGAATTTTACCTACCTAAACATGACAACAAAAGAATTATTAAAACAAATATTATTAGTAGTAGATGAATCTGTGTTGAGATTAAATATGATTTTAAAAATTACCCATCCATTTTGAATGTTTCAAACTAGCTGTGGCCTTGATATTACTTGAAAAAAATTGTGGGTTACTCATTTAGCAATGATATATTATTGATATACTGGGATAAGTGTATGAGTTCTTAAAGGGGGTACTTTGAAGGAAACTTAGGCTCCATTGCTCAAGGTAGGCTGGTTTTCATTCTTCATATATGACGGTATACATTCCAAATAGATCATATATATTTATATAGTGCATGATCAGTAGTGAAGATACAACACGCTGTCCTCCTTATCCTTCCCGGCTACTCATTGGCCTAGTGGGTAGAGTGTTCACCAATGGTCTGGGAGACTTGGGTTCAATCCCAGGTCGCGTCATACCAAAGACTCAAAAAAATGGTACTTGATGCCTCCTTGCTTAACACTCAGCAATATAAGGTATAGTAGAGCAATCCAGGAAAAGGAGTAGCGCTCTCCCCTACACCTCGGTGTAGTAGCTATGGAAAAGGGAGCCTTCTGGTTGCCAACTATAATATATTTGGCATTAAATAACCCACAAAAGTTAATATGCCATTTAAAAAAGAAACCAAACCAAACTAAATTGCTTAAGGATAAGATTTGATCATGTGGAGGTCATTAAAAGAAATTGATTGCGCAGCGTCACTTCTTATTAAGAGTTTCAGAGGTCTTTTTACCAATGAAAAGCTCATTGGAATAAGTGTATTGAATGCCAAAAAGACTATTTTTTTAAAATTGATGTTTCATTCATTGTTTATTTGTGTCTTGGTAAATACAACCTCAGTCTTGATAGTTTTTGAATACACCTCATTATTTTACTGACCAGAACTTCAACCCAGTATTTTCTTTGGACTTTTATAAAGCTATTTTTCTATAATTTCTACAATTAAGAATTGTAGTAGCAAGTAAAAATGGCTGTTATATGTTTGAGGAATAAGCTAAAGTAGATCATCATAAACAGGAGATTACAGGTTGCAAACAAAAATTGTTTGACAAGGGAAGAAGCAGGGCACTGTGTAAAAGAATTATTGAGAAAAGTTCCACTCACACTAGTCAGTCAATAAATCCATCTACTCAAGGTTAAGTCAATAGTTGCAAAGTACAGAAAAAGTGTCAGCCAAAGGCCGTGCTTCTATTTATGACTTGGTATAATACAAGGCAAAGTGAAAGACTTCAAGAACTCCCCTGAACAAAAGAGCATTAGGAAGATCAGAAATAAAAAATAAAAAGAACTAATACAAAGAAACAAATTGGACAATGTGGAAAGACAAACAAATCAGAGATGAAGAAAAGCTGAAAGGGGTGCTGAGAGAGAAGAAAAACTAGGGAAGCAGAAAAGTGAAGAAAAAGATGAAACAATTTATTTATATATATATATATTAAATTTATCAGTACTTGTATGACCCATTTTGAATGTTTGTGACATTTCATGTCAAACAAGTAGTTTCTGGTACTTGAAGTCAAGAATTGTGTGTGTGTATATATATATATAGTTTTTACTTATCTTTCTATTGTTGTTGGTCTCTTCCTCCAATCTTACTCTTTTTGTTTTTCAAAACACAGAAAGAATAAAACACAAACAAACAAAGAAAATTTCAACATTGTTATTAAAAAGATCAATAGTTACACCAGTATTATAATAATATTCAATGTATTTGTCCATTCAGCTTTATTATTATCATCATCATTATTTCCAGATCTTTTTAGGGGGTAGATTTCTTTTTTTTTTCTTTTTTTTAATGTGATTTTAATATATTCTTATTTTCACTGTTCATATTGATTTTTTTGTATTTTTTTTTTTATACATAATTTTTTTTTTTTTTAACCAGATGTGATAAAAAATATCAGTCCTGACATTGCCAACAATGTAGACTTCATAAAACAACAGAACTTGTTCAGATAATTTTTTTTTTTTTTTTACCTTTTGGATTTTCTGGAATGATTTTTTAAAAATCATTTAAACAAAATAAATACATTAAATAAATATGTGTTAATAACTTAAAAGTAAAACATGATTTCTTTTTTTAATTCTAAAAATGAAAAAGAAAAGAAAAAAAATCAAATAATCGATATTTAAAAAATGAAAATTAATTCATATATTGTATCTTTCTTTTTAATGAAAAATTTTTCATCATTATCTGTTTTGATATTTTTCTTTTTATATATTTTTTTTTCTTAGAGTTACTCCAATAAAAGTGTCTTCATTTTTTTTCTTTTTTCGGTTTTTTTTTTAATTTTTTTATTTTTTTTACTTATTTCTTATACAACAGAGCAAAAAAAAATTTAACCAATGAGAATTGGGAGTTGTGTTGCCATGGAAATATGAAGGGTGGACAGGTAAACAAGCTGGAACGGTTGTCTAATGTTACAAGCTACAGGACACACCACAACATAAATCCCATCACATAAATAGTTACATTAATTTCACTTTTACAGTAAATTACACTTGGAGAGGAATGTGAACCTTTATTACTTATATGCTTACTACTTTCGTTGATGACATTCCCCCCACAAAAAAAAAAAAAAAAAAAAAAAAAAAGACCCGAAAAGAAAAACCAGAATTTCACCAATAGAAGGGAAGAGGGTGGGAGAGAATTGTGAGATACTGAAGATGACCAAAATAAAAAAAAATAAAAAATTCCTGCATTGTTCTCATTTGATGTTGAGCCGGAAAGAAAAGGTTTTTTTTTTGTTTTGTTTTTTTTTTAATTGAATATTTAAATACTCTATTATTTGGATATTTTAACTTACACACCAGCTTCTCATATATCATTAAATAAGCCTTTTAACATACTTGAAAAGATCTCCAAAGTCTTTCTTCAATTTATAAAAGGTGATCTTGTGAAAATCTATAATTTTTCTGTCATCAACCATTGAACCAATATACATTCACACATGCCCACATATATTCACAGATAATATATTTGATCTTTTTATAACCTGGGGTGGCCAAACTTCGCCTTGTGAGCCACACACACTGCTCTTTGAAGTTTAATGGGCAGCTTATATGTTGCCTGAATTTCTTTTCTCATCACAGTTAAAAGGTAAACAAAATAAAAAAAAGAAAGAGAAAAGTTAAGCTTTAAACTTTATAATTATTTACCCTTTACTGCAATTCTACTGGGTTGTACACTAAACTTTATTAATATATATGGTTATTAAAAATGATCTTTAAGAATTCAAATTCTAATAATACTCTGAGATTGTTCTGAGAATGAAAGTCAGCAAGGATTACCAAAAAATATCAACGATGAAAAATAGGGTTGGTCACAGATAGCTTAATGCATCTAGACCTCGTCGTCTACATAAATACAGTGCTGCATAAAATGTTAAAATAGACTGATCTTCAGATATGAATAAATTTGGTTTACAAATGACAGAAAATTTGGTGAGATTTTAAAGAAAAAAAATAGAGCTTGAAGATAAACCAGATGATTTCTTTTTGTTTTTACTTCATTGTGAGATGGTGATACATCAGAAATGTCTTGAATAAGTTTGTGGATTCTATTAGTTTTCTTGAATAAAAGAAAAGCTCTTATATTCAATTGTAAAATGTTGAATGAGTACAAAATCTATTGTTCCTCGCTGATAGAATAAATCATCTACAAACTATCAACTTGATACTCGAAAAAATTAGGTTTTTGTTTTTTTTCAAAGTGACATATTGTCAAGAAATTTCAGCCATTTTTCCTTTCCCAATCTTGGAAGGAGAACAAATACATTCTTTGATATTGAAATAAAAGACTGAAAACTGAAAGAATCCAAATTACAAAGATCACTAGATATTCTTCCAACCAAGTTTGATCACTTTTGGAAGCTGAATCCCTGTTTGCCTTTCTTGTAAATTCATTCATAGATTAATGTGGTAATCCAACTCTTGAGCCTTAAAGAATCTTCTGTTACAGTAATGGAACTAACAGAATTATGGGAGGATCTGGATCTAAAAATGATCCATAAATCCTAGTCTATAAGTTTCAGAACTAAATAAAATATCCTCAACTGAAGGAAACTGAGCGTGTAGCTCATTTCAGTTTTTAGTTTAATCCACAAAAACTACTTTGCTGTGTAGCGAAGTTAAACCATTATGTAATCTTTTCAATCAACATCTGACAGAAATAATTTATACAGACCATGTATTAACTAAATTTTCAAAGACCTTTAGCAGTAAATATTGGTTTTAATAACTTGATAATTGGGGTATTGCCTGTTTTAATTTGTGCTGCGTGTTTTATTTGCTGTTGCACTTTTCTACTTTACATAACAATAAAAAGATGTTTTGATAAATTTAAAGAATAATAAAAATATGTTTGCAGTCAACATGACAATTTTTCAAGCTCATTGCAATATAAATTAAAAGTATTTAGTTTTTCTGAAAAAATATTCTTATAACAGTTCAAATAAATTTGCGTATCTCATAATAAAACTGTAATTTAGTAAAATGGTATCTGATTAGAATATCTCTAATTTTAGTTTAAATATATATGATTAAAATTTAATACTAAAGAATTTTTAATTCATAAAATCTTCACAGTGTTCTATGCACAAAAATGAAGAGCAATATAACGTATTTCAGGTATAAGATGATTAAACATAATAAAGATATCAAGAATACTTGCTCACCTGAAAATATATATACCTATATGTTTTGACCATAGACCAGGTACTACGACAAATAAATATTTCAGATATCTCAGGCCTTTCTTTTATTTTTAACTGTCTAATCTTATGCTACTGAAATTTATAGTTGCATATTTTCCTTGGTTGCTCTCACAATTCATTGCTATATTGAATTTGTCTAATATGATTTAAGACATCAGTCAATATTTCAAAAATACTTGATATATGTATTCTTTGTGATTACTGAAACTTATTCAATTTAACAGTAAATAGAAAATTTTTAAAAATAAACTTCATACAATAACTTATATATATATATATATATATATATATAAAAACAAGGAAAATGTTTGTAAATTTTGTTTATAGCTTTCACTTCGCAAACATCTTATATTAAGCAAGTTTGGCCACCCCTATGAAATTCACCATGAATACTTTAAAAAATATCTACCTGTTCGGGTGAGATATCTGTAGATAGAATTTGAATGAATAAATAAATAAATATATATCTATATATTTATATAATAATTTATTGGCACAAGGCCACAAGTGTGGGGCACCCTGTGAGGATCAAATTCACTACATAGTAGTTATGGTCTGCTAGACTATATTGCTAACCATTATCCAGTGACAAGGTGCCCATTATATTTTAAAATTATCTTTTAAGTATGATTATAAATACATATTTATCTTAATTTTCTTTAGAGATGTTTTTTAATTTTTCTTCCTGAAATACAACATTTGGAATATTGAAATAAATTTTTTTTTCTGGTGACAAGGGGAAAAGGCTTTTTTCAGGCTGTAATGATTCACAATTTAATACACTCAATTAGGAAAATAAATTCACAATGAGACATCAATATTCTCAGCTGATAGATAAACTGAGCTTGGATTTTTAAAAAAATTTTTTATTTATTTTATTTTATTTTATTTATTTATTTTTTTGCAAGCAGTTTTTTTTTTCTTATTTCCTTTTAGAAACATATTTAGCAACAGATGAAAGTAAGTTTTTTTTTTTCTGAATACTGAATCTCTAATGTTTTTGAGGTTTCCAAAAAATCCATATAAAAGAAGAAAGCAAATTCAAAATGAAGGAGATTTATGTTATCAGGCTTTTTTTTTTCCTTTTTCTTTTCAGTTCAATATTTTTCAGTAACTGAAATTATCCATATTTGAAAAAAAAAAAATAAAAAAAAACAAAACAATATGTGAATGGTGCTTTTGGGTAAGAAAAACATTTTGTAGAAAAATGAAGTGCACTATATTTTAAATGAAATGATCATATCATTGCCATCAACAATTGAGGGAAGGGGAAAGACATGGAAAATGAAGTGCACTATATTTTAAATGAAATGATCATATCATTGCCATCCAGAATTGAGGGAAGGGGAAAGACATGGAAAATGATGGTAGAATTGTCCTGCATTGTCATCTGGAGAAAACATATCTGCTTATTTTTTTTTGAGTAAAAAAAAAGGGGGGGGGGATTAAGTGTGAGGGTTTAGGATTTATATGGGATTATCCCTGCTTTTTGATAGAGTGAGAAGAACATACCTGTTTTGTTGGTCATGTAAGGAAGGGAGAGAAGAAAAAAAGATTGTCATATGAATGATGACTGAATATTCCCTGCTTTGTAAGTGATTTGAATCCCTGGTTTTAACATGTGACCAAAAAATAAACATTAAAAAAAGTACAATGTCGTGGTAACAACAGCAATGATAAATAGCAAGAACCACTTTTAAATGTTTTTTTTTTCTTTTTATATTGAAACAAAGGTCAAGTGGAAGGTCCCTGTTTTTAGAGATGAATAATTATAAAGATCATATGAGGGTTAAAAGGTGATTACGGTATAAAGCCAAGAATGAATACTTTCATGTTGATAGATAAATGAATGTAGATAGTTTTAAAAAGGTGAGGAATTTTGGTCAAAGCAGATTCTTGGAATTGTGACAAGTTGAAAGCTTATTTTGAAGTTTTAAACTGCAGAAATTTTTTCCAAACATTCTGCTTAAAAAAAAAAAAATGGGGGGTGGGATGGGGAGAGGAAGATATAAGAATCCTAAAGAGCATATACAATCTGACAAAAACTCAACCAATGTATGAGCTGTCATAGATGTGTGACAAAGAACTTAGTCCATGGCAGAGGTTATAAGAATTTTAAGCAAAAATAAAATTCACTGACTAATTGTTTTTAATAACATTTCAAATGTAGATGAAAAATTTGGTAATACAGGAATTAATGCAAAGAACAATACCTGCATTAATCAGAACAATTATCTAAGCTATATTTTTAACCCCCCACCCCACCAAAAAAAAGAAAGAAATTCACCCAAGGTGCATTTATCAAACAATTCCAACTGCTTGAAAATAAATTTAATGTTACAAAGGAAAGCTTTTTAAGAATTAGTAAACTGGAATGAATTTTTCAGTCGGAACATTAAGATTCTTAATTTACAATAACACTATATACTTGTCTATCATGCAACTTTCTGACACCTAAAATGAGACATTTTGCAGCTGGAAATTGTTGGTGTACCAGTTGACCTAAGCCTAGCTTTTGCCAACTGTTTGCACACACAAAGTTTATATCTTACGTACATATGGTGCAAACCCCTAATATTAGGCTAAAATTTAAGTCTCAGAAAGTCACATGATACTTGCGTATATGTGATAAATAAAAAAAATAACCATTGACTTAATAGCCTCTACACATGTAATTTTAAAAAAAAAAACCAAACAAATAAAAGGTTTGTTGAAAACAAGATCAAACAATTGTGTTACAAACAAATTTTCAGGAGAGTGCTGGGTTTTCAATAAGCATTTCTAATCCTCCACATTTTTTAAAATGAATTGATTGTTATAACATAAATACAAAATAAGTTTTGATTGTTACTAATTTATAAACATTCACTTAATACTATCAGGTTTTCTATATAATTATCCAGTTTTGTAAATTTGCATAATTCACAAAGGTATTAGATACAAATAATGTTGATGTGTGCTTAGTATTATTATCTATGATGGTAGAAAATTAAAAAAAAGAATTAAAATATTCCAAAAGGCCCTAAAGACCCCAAAAAAAAAAAAAAAAAAAAAAAGAATGTTTGTGATTATTTTCAACTTTGTATAAAAAATATATCACAGATTTTTTTTTTAGATAAACAAAATCTATAAATTGTTTATACCTTTTCTTGTGAGAGGATTATATGAATGTCTAATCATCGACTCATTTGCTTTTCCTAGAAGTGTCAGAGTAAAAGACAAGTCTCGGAGTTTTTCAAAAACAAATGTTTCAGTCAGATGTTCTTCAGGTGAAAATGGATCCAAAGAATTAAATCCTTCTAAAAGATTTATTACACTTTTTAGAAAGCCAAAGATTTCTTCAGAGATCTGGTATTTTTTTTATTGTATTTTATTTTGCAGGTAGGGGTTTTGGATGGTGGATATGAAAAACAAAAAAAAAAAAATCAATATATCTTGATATATTCCCCATATTTAACCTTTTTATGATCTTCTGCAACAATTGTCAAATCCCTGGTAGTTTCCAACCAGGATAAAAAATAAAGTTTGTTTTTTTTTAGTGTAATGATATTAACTTTAACTGAAATGATAACATTTTAATGTATTTTTTATGTATTTATTTAATGATATATTTTTTTTTTATGTATCAGGTAAGTTAAAATACCAGGTAATAAGAATCAGTTTTTTGTACTTGACAAACAGGCAGTTAAAGGTTTAAGCAAGAGGAAAAACTAGTCAATATAGAAAACCTCTTAGATGCAATACAAGCAATTTTGATGTAACTGGCCATCCATAATACTAGAAGACCATGTTGCAACCAACCTTTAAGTGAGTCACAAGAAAAGTGGAAAATAAAAAAGACATAGCAGTTGCCTCATCAGATTCAAGACCAAACCCGTATTTATGGTATATGTTTAACAGAAGTTTTGATTGCAAGAAGCGCCTTTATCAAGAGGCAAACAGGAAAGACAATTGCATATGAAACAAAAAAAATGTTTAGAAGCAATTGCTAGGATTAATATTCCACCTTTCATAACACACAGGTCTTGTTTAATGGTCAAATATTCAGAAGGTCAGTATATAAATAAACTTTACTTATATATGTAATGAAAGTTTTCAAAGAAGGAATTCTGATGACTGTTAATGACCTATACAATAAGCAGTGGAAATTGCAAGTAGGTTGAGAAATGCAAATTGATAATAATGACAAGAAAGGACAGGTACATACATATATTTTTTTTACTTTTATTTTATAGATTGACAGATTACTGTGTGTTGTAAAAATGTAACCTGCTTGTCATACCAGAAACGTTTTGCTCATGTTAGACTTGGCTTTATCTACATGAATAATTTCACTGATATGGTTGGCAAAGTTTTTAAAAAAATCATACATGTCTTTCATAAATACTCAGAGAACACCTGGTATAGAACAGTGATTAGCAAGTTAGTTTACTTGCTAGTGTAGTGAGGGCATCTTCTGTGGAGTAATGATTAATAAGCTTGGCTAGCAGACCATTGTTAATGAGCTCAATTCTCACAGATTACCCTCATAAGTTTGATATTGTGTCAAATTGACACCTTGCTAGTGTAATGAGTCCAATGTTCACACTTTTGTGGCCCTGTGCCAAACTAAGTTTAGTAAATACTATATTTGATGGCATATAAAACCACCCCCTGCCATTTATATTTTTGATATATTATAGAGTTAGGCTGGATGCAAATACTGGTAGTCTACAGAGTTTGGCTAAAAATTAGCCTACCAGATACCTCAACTTTGCATATAAAACCCGTGAGATACTTTTTGAGCCTTTGTTTTTTGTTAAAAAAAGGTGGAGTTTACATGTCATCAAATACAACATTGATTCTTAATGGCTATAGGGCCCCTGTGGCCATGTCACATTTATTTTTTGTGCAATGAGGGAGGGCACTTTAAATAAATGTGATACTAAGGAGCCATTTAAATAGCTGCAATTAATATGTATTTTAAAATAAATACATTTTTTTTTCTAATAATGGCTATCAGAGGTCACATATAAAACAGATGGGAGTGGAACTTCAGTAAAAAATTTTTAAAAAGTTGAGAACTACTGAAATACAGTATTACTTCTTGGATTTAAAAAAAAATTAATGACTACTAAAAATTTCAAGGCTTGGAAAAATGGTTAACAAACTTGTCTGTATTGAATATGAAATTTAGTTTTTAATGGCTACCCTCCATATTTGGCTCTGCTGTAGAGTAAGCTAAACTTAAATATTAACTACTAGGCAAAAATCAAAATGCATATAAGTATATCTTCTGCTCTAGTATTCAAGTTTGTACTTCAAAATACCAGATAGATTTAATCAACTGTTTTTTAGTGCCAAATATAAATTGGAACTGAATTGAATAGTTTTAGATTACCATGTCAAAAGAAGCATTTAGAGACTGTTAACAAAACCAGTGAAGAGACTAAAAGATCAAAAACCTTTCTTGTTGAATGTAAGATGTTTTTACTTTTGTGCAGTGATTCCAAATCTCTAAGATAACAATGCCTTTAGGGCACAAAAGGTTTTCTTAAGGTTCAAACAAATGTGTCAATTCGTGAAGACTATACAACTAACAGTTATATTGTTGATATCAAATGGTAAAAAGAAGCAGCAGCCTGAATCCCATCCAAATGAAACTAACTGGAGGTCTGTTTTCATTGAAGATGATTCCCTTTAAAAAGGGTGTTGCTCACCATTTCTTTCATATAAAGAGACAGGAGTATAGTTTTAATTTTAATCCTTTTTTATTTTTATATAAATGAAACTTTTTGTAATTTTGATTGGGAGATGACTTTTATTTATAGTAGACTGGAGAAATCACTCAAAAATGTAAAGTATGAAAAAATTATTTTTCTTCTTGGAGTGGTATGTGTGGTTCTGAAGTTGAAATTATTAGGTGTGTGTGGGGGGGGAGGGGGTCTCATCTATTACAATCAAAATTTTTAAACAATGTGGATAAAAGTTGATTCTGTGTTCCCCCTCTTGGATTAGCAAACCTGAAACTTAATCTTTATTGTAATGATTCTACTTTATTGAAGTTCAGTGTGTGACAGACATAGAATTAAAAAGATGGATGAACATTTTGGAAATGTGAATAAAGGTTATCGTTAACGAAACAACTTTTAGTTGTCTAAAAATAAAGGCTCTAAAAATCAAAACTTGGACAATTTGTCTTATAGTAAGAATATAAAGTTCAATCTGGAATGGAATCAGTTCCAATATTGATGACTTGACAAAAGAATTTGCTATATCAACAAATTGAATTCCCTATTGAAGATGTTCAAATAAGCTGTATTCTAGTTTCCAATGAGAACCCATTTTGCTGTCTCTAATAAGTAGCATCCGTTCCTCACCCACACCCATTAGACACATGTTCCATTCCAACAACTTGTTTTCTAAAACATCTGTACTGTGGATCATGAATGTTTTCTTCCTAGCTACAAGTTTTGACTTGTTAAATTCAGAATTAATAAGTACCAAAGTCTGTTTTAGTTTGGATTTCTGCTTTGTTGTTTCTTTATAATACTTTTTGTCACACTCTCACCCTTCATTGTCATTTTGTAATCTATAGTGGCCAACTTTCTTGGGTGAAAGTGACTGAGTATTTTAAAAAGAAGTTGTAAAATGTTACCATGACAAAGTGTGTGAAACATTAGAATGAGCTAAATATGAACAATAAGAAAATATGAGATTTATCAACAATTTAAAACTGTTGAAAAAAATATAAACTTAGATGATGATATTAAGTTAATGTTTGCATCTAAAACTTTAGTAGATAATTATTATTCTTTTATTTAAAGATAAAAACTGACTTGACTTTAAACAAACTTATATTCTGAGCTACTTAATGGCATATAGTTAACTCTTCACAATGCATGCATAATAATAATAGTGCAAATTTAAAATATGAATAACTCAGCCCAGTCAGCTGGGGCTGTAAGATATGCTGACTGCATCTTTGCAGAGGAGTAAAAACCCCATCCCACCTCCTAACAAGAGTGAGGCTCCAGTTTTGGAGCTTTGGAGAATGTGGAGTACCTCTTCACAGCTATTACTTGTAGGTCCTCTCTGACCTGGAGTGGTAGTACCAGTTAGGATCCCAGCTATGGGTTAAATAGAACTGTTAGTTAGATATCAATACTTGAAACCATTTAACTGTGTGCAAACAAATGAGCTCCGGTTCATTTAAAAATTGTTACCTACAAACTGTTTGTTTACTAATCTTCTCTTATATATTTGTTTGGTATGTATAAAGAAGATTTGGCATTTGAATAACCAAGGATTGATATGCCATAAAACCTAATCATATATTTATATATATGTATAAAGAGAATTTTGGCATTAGATAACCTACAAAGGTTGATATGCCATAAAATCCAACCAACCAACTATGAACAACATCCTAAATCACTGTCATTTTCTATTTAAAAATTTGGTTTATAACAACACACATATTAAACAAAAATAAATTGAATATAACCTTCTAATAACAAAAACTTGAATTAAAGATTTGGTTTTGGGAAGAATAATTATAAAATCTATCAATAAAGTAATCACCTGTAAAAAGAAGAAAATGAGTTTTTTAAAGAATTAAGATTGAAAATGAATATTCATTTTCAATCTTAATTTTTTTTTTTTAATAACCTTTTTTCTTTTAAAAAGACAGATTTTCTAAAATATACAAATTAGCTAACTCCATTAGGAAAAAAATTGCTACCATTATGAAATTATATAACAGCCTGTTCAGAAACTTGTAGGAAGAAGTCGTTGTTTTGGTAACTCAATTTTATGTAAAACCTAAACCCAGACAAAGAAGCAAGCAGACACAGCAACTTTGTATGTGAACATTTTTTTAAACGTTTCAATTTATGATATAATAGATGATAGTTTCGTAGGACTAATGATAAAATATATATTTAACTCCTTCATTGTTTTTTTGTTACAACAATTATAAAATTTTATAACCATATTTAAAATCTCCTACAAGCTTATTTTATTCTTAGTCTTTTGCAACTTTTTTATATAAGAATTAAAAAAAATCTGTTATTTAACCTTTAAAATAATGACATAGCATTACAGGATAATTCTGCCTTTTTTAATTCTATATAAGCATCATAAAATATAAATGACTATATATATATATATATATAGTGGACGTCATGGATCTTATGAGCTAATTTTTGTATGCTAACAATGCAAATGTCCTGAGTATGACACTAAACTACATCCATTGGTGAGGCTTCACTTCTGGAGATTGTTGAGTTCCCCCTTTATTGCCATTACGTTCAGGTTCACTCAGAGCCAAAATGGTAGTACCTGTTAGGGTCCAATCTATGAGTCAAGTAGACCTGTTTGAAAATGTTAACTATTAGATAAGCATATTTGGAACCGTGTAACTATACGAAAAGAAATGATTACCATTAAAGAAGAATTGTAACTCACAAAAAGGACTGACCTTGTCAAAATAATATCCCAACATAAAACTGTCATGGCTTAAAAGCCACAAACAATTCAGCAAAAATAACACAGTGAGATTTTTGCTAGTACAACAGCATTAAAATATCCTTAGAGAATAAAACAATTTCCAACTTAAGATTTTCTCTGCATTTGTACTCATTGTGCTCTTTATAATTTTCAAGAGAGCTAACTTTTAATTCTAATCATAGAAGTTCCTTGTATTTATTTGCAATTGATTAGTGTAAATTCTACAAATATTATTTATCATATATGTGTAACATTTATTTATTTCTTTTTATTAGTGTCCTAAAATAGACTAAATTACCATAGCAAAAACTTAGAACTTTGTCATCACATATTTTCTCTTTCTAAAACTTATTAGGGTCATTGCATGATGACAATTTGTTTTTCTTTCAAGAAATATTGGATTTATCTAAGTGAAGAAAGAAAACACTGTTTACCAAAATCACTTTTGGGTCCAAGTTATGTCTAAGGGTTCTGACAAGTACAGTAAATTCTCTAATATAAACTCTCTTGTAGAACTTCTCTGTCAACAACTTGTACTAAAAGAACTATGTAGGTTAATTATGTTAGCAGATATTTCTTGTCAGTCACATTGGTTGCTGGCAACTAGAAGAAAAAGAAAGTCACACCCAATATTTTAGTTCCTGGTATGTGAATAGCTTTGCACAATGTGCTCAGTTCTTTGTGACATGTTTTATTCAATAGAGAAGAGTTTTAAAAAAAGCCTTAAGGATTAAAAGAAAGAAAAGTACATGGACAAGGGAATAACTTGGATAAGCCATAAGAAATTTTAAATTACCTTTCACTTGGTTTCTGTCTTTTTAATTTTAGATTTTATACGCTTCCATATTAAAACTCTTAGATCATATATACTTAAACACTTGATTACTGTTGTCTGTTTTGAATATTGTCAAATCTTCGGTGATCTGATGAAAAGAATGTTTTGAAAAAACTTGTCTGTGCAAACTTAGGCTAATACCTTTATATTTCTATTTATCTTCATCAGACATGCATCACTACCCACAATGGAGTGGTTATTGCATATTTATCTCATGAGCCATTCACTGTAAGTTTATTTTAATGAATATTTGAGTATAATATTTTTAGATTTATCTTATAGAAGACGAATGACTGACTTTTAAAATAAAGAGGAAAAACCTTTGACTCTGTAACAGGTTTAGGATTGCTGGAGTCAAGTACTTTTACTCCCAGGTCCACTATGACATGGTGTGTTAGTACCCGTTAGAGTCTCATCTATGGGTCATATTCAGTAATTTAACTATTTAGTCATTTTCCATATTTGAAAACATTTAACTGTGTACAAACAAATGAGGTTTAAGAATTTTTACCTAAAAACTATTCATTTAGAAATACTGCATCTATGCTGAGGAGTAAACCCCCACTCCCAATGAATGTCGTGGATATGACACAAAACCATCTGATAGTGAGGCTCCAATGCTGGACCTTTGGGGAATATGGAGTACCCCTTCACTGCCATAACTCCCAGGTCCACTTTGACCCTGTGTGGTGATACCTTTTAGGGTCCTATCTAATAGTCAAAAAGATTTATCTAACCATTTACTATACTTGAAACTCTTTTAAATGTGTACAAACAAAATATTGAATTACTATTATATAGCAATACATTGAACCATTAAACCGGTTAAAAAATGAATGAATCAATTGAATATAATTATTGCTGTTAGATAACAATACTTGAAACCATTTAATTGCATGCAAAAAATGAGCTTTGGCTCATCAAAAATGTTATCTACTAACTATTTGTTAAAAAAATCATGTGTCTGTATGTATAAACACAATTAGGCTTTAGCTAACCTACAAGGATTGATATGCCATAAAACAGCCAACCAATCAACTTGAAACCAGGTTTGCCCATTTTTTAAAAATTTAATTTGATTTTTTTTTTCCAACTTACTATTGTGTCTTGTTTAAAAACGAAAACAGATACTGTACTTTAAGCTCAGCCTAAAGACTTGGAGAGTTGTCATGGTCAAGCCAATATATAATATCAGAAAAGCCAAAACAATACTTTTTTTTGTGTGTAGGAGTAGGGTCTTCCTACTGTCAGAATTTGAATGACAGTTTTGATATTTGTTTAATCTTGATTTACATGAACAACTTGTATAAAACATTAGTTGAAATAAATGCTCTTCAATGAAAACTAGGACTGTTTATTTTCCAAGAAATGGTGCCCCTTACTGTTAGTTGTCTATACTAAGAAGCAGTGTCTGTATCAGATTCTTGGCAAGAAAAGTAAGAGCAGAAAAGTCTATCTGGTCTTCTTTGACCAACTAGTTAAGTCTTTAAGGTAACTTTCTTTTAGCAAGCATTTCAGATCACCATTGTAAGTTTTTTTTTCTTATAGCCCAGCTGAATAATTCATGTACTAACTCTGTACATGTGTTTTTGAAGTGCTTTTAGATCATCCTACAAACTGATAAGGAATCACAGTAAAAGTCTGTTTTTCAATTGCCTGTTAAGTAGTTTAAACTAAACAAGTAATTTATACTTTTTATATGAAGTTAAATTAGAAGGGGAAAAAAATCCCCTTGTACAGGAGATAGGAAATGACATGAAAAAAAAAACAAAAACTATTTGATTCTAAAAAGGAAAATTTTGAAAAGGGGAAAATTAAAATCTGCAGAATTGCAGAAAACTTGGCAGTTACATTTTGTGAACTATTTTTTCTTACTTAGGAACTGTAATCAGTTCATTAACAGTTCTTCACTAGAAGGATTCTTTCACTCAGGATTCCAGAGAACATTTTTTCTTATTAATGAAATGATTGCTTGAGTAAATCCTTTTTTCCTTGACTTTTATTTTGGAAAGAAAGAATTCAGTTAACTTTATATGGCCTTATTAGCTATGAGATGTCAATTGGAATTTCTTTGATTCTTCCATTTAGGTCTTCATTAAAAGTAGATTAGCTTGTTTTCACTATGCAAGGGTAGCCATGTAAAATGGACATTAAAGAGTACAGTTATTTCTAGCTTGAGATTTCTGCTGAAATTAATTATATTCACTGGTAGGAACTAATTTATAAAAGAAGAAAAAAAGAGGATCCTATGCATGGAGGAAATGAACTTTCAAAAAATTCTATTATGAGCTTTCTTCACATAATTTTACCTCCTGGGTTTTAAATACAAAGGGAACAAAAATTAAAAGAATTACTACTTCAGTCCTATAATAGTTCAGTAAAGTCAACTGGGGCAGTAGAATTTGCTGTCTGCATCTCTACTGAGGGGAAAGTGTCCTGGATATGACACCAAACTATTTGATGGTTAGTCTCCAGTTCTGAAGCTTTGGGGAACTTAAGAGTACCCTTTCACTGCCATTACTCCAAGGTCCACTCTGACCTGAAGCAGTAGTCCTTGTTAAAGGTCAAAAAGAACTAGTGACGATGGTGAGGCTCCAATCCTGGAGCTGTGGGGTTTGTGAAGTACCTCTACATTGCCATTACTACCTGGTCTTCTCTGACTCAGAATAGTAGTATCTGTTTGGGTCCTATATAATAGAAATATTCAATCATTTTATTACATTGCAATAATGTTGAATATAATTATTAGTGTTAGCTATACTTGAAACCATTTAAATGTTTTCAAACAAATGAGCTCTAGTTCATTTAAAAATAATGTAACCTACAAATTATTTGTTTTCAAATATATGTATATGATTTGGCATTAAATAACCACAAGAGTTGATATGCCATAAAACACAACCAACCATAATAGTTATTACATATAATTTATAAAGTTCATATGCTAATGTAAAAACTTATGAGACAGAATTTGTCACCAAAATTGTTGTGGGGGAGTCCCCATGGCAGGTATGTTGGACTGTAACATCATTGTAAGCAACTCCAGTCGCACTATTACATACACTTTTGTACTTGGGATAGGAATGAACTCCCTTATTACCCAGCCATGGGTTAAATAGTACCAATACTGTTTTTCTACAAGGATAGTTTTAATATTCTATAACCCATGAAGGTTGATATATCATTAAACAAACCAAGCACCATTTTCTATAATTCTTAATATGTTGCAGTTAATGCTTTGGAATCAAGTAGAAATTAAATTATAATTTTTATCCTTATATATTTCCAATTTTTAGAATAAGCCTAATGTTTTTAAAAGAATGTTTTGAGTTTATTTGAAACTTTTCTTGAAATAAAACCATTGGCATGATGGTTAGAGTGTTCGCCAATGGCCCGGGAGACCGTGGTTGAATCCCAGGTCGAGTCATACCAAAGACTCAAAAAAATGGTAGTTGATGCCTCCTTGCTTAACATTCAGCAATATAAGGTAGGGATCAAGGGTAAAGTAGAGCAATCTAGGGAAAGGAGTAGCGCCCTCCCCTACACCCCAGTGTAGTAGCTATCGAAAAGGAAGCCTTCGGGTCACCCGTGACTAACGTCGCCAACTTTACTTTTTACTTTATATTGATATGCCTTTTAACATTTTTAATTAGTGTAGACTAATAAAATTTGAATGAATTTTTTGATTGGTAGGAAATCTGATTTAATACAAAAAATCTTAACCTTTAATCTTCTGTAAAGTTATGAAACTAACTCCTTGTCTCAAAACAAATAGACTGTGTCTTGTCATAACGACCACAATGTTGTGAAAGAAATAATTCAAGTGAGGATAAATATTATCCTTAAAAAATAAACCACCATTTATCATTGATATTGAAATCAAAAGATACCAAGGGCTACAATTATTCCACTTTTACAAAATTATATAACCATTCTTATTTGCTTTTATTTAATAATAAATGAATTAATAAATTAAATGCATCGATTGTAAAATTAAAAAGGTACTTTCACAATAAAAATTATCTGACCAAGTAAACAATTCAAAATTCTTATCTATTATTTTAAAAAAATACTTGATTTTTCAAAATACTCCTTTTTATCAAATGATAAAATATCAAAACTAGAGAGAGAAGTGCCACTTACCACACATGAAGAAAACAGATGATTAATATTTTTAATAGATAAATACTTTTCTGTATCAATTTGAAAAAAAAAAAAAAAATCTAACTCAAATGTTGGGGGTTCAATGACATTAATTAAATGCACTTTTAATGCCAAATGGACACTTGTAAATGTCAGTATGCCAACAGAAAGGGGACACAACAAATTTTATCTTTTAATCCATGGATTAAAAGATTTGGAAAATAACCACAAAATGAGATTAAGTTCGAATTTTTTAAATGGTTATTTGGCAAATAATCAACATTATTATATTCTAAACATGATGTGATCAGTTTTAGTTGCTTTTGTTTTTTTTTTTTTAACTTAAAAATTTGATTCATCAAATAATGAAGTTTCTGCTCTAAATCTATTTTCATTTTCCACATTATTTTATTTTGGCTGTAAAGTTTTGAAATGAAGAAAGGAAATTTAATATTATCAACTTGGGACACATTTCAAAAAGAGAATCTATAATGGCAACAAGTTTGCTCTTAAAAAGTTATTAGTGCTTTAATTTTCCATTTTGACGAGACAATGGACTTCTAAATAACTTCAAGATTCTAATGGCTTACAAAAAAGCAATATTAAAGTCATATAGACATCAAAGGCATAGCATATATATTTATGATTTTTGTTTGAAAAAAAAAATGTTGGTTACATGAGAAGTGCACTACTAGGAAGATTACTCCCCACCCAACCACCAAAATCTTTCTTTAGAAATATGCAGTGGGAAATAGTTCCTTAATGTTAATTTAGGATCAAACAAAATGAAACCTTCTAAGCCAGAAAAAAATAAAAGAAATCATGAAAGGATTAGAAGAGCTTTAAAAAAGGATTCCATTTAAAAGTAATGGCAAGTAGATACAATTTGTCATATTCTTTGTATATGGTTACTAAACAGAAGACCAAACTTTGATAAGTCTTATTAGATATGGAACTTTAAAAGCTAATAAAGATCAATTAGTATAGGTCTTTATAAAGAAAATATGGAAAAGCCTTTCAGTGTATCTAGATAAGCTGTTAAAATATTGAATGGCATCCTAGGAAAACACACACACTTTCCTATGGCAATATAAGGAAATATCAATATAATACAAGAATTGCACATTCAAAATATTAAAGAAAAACTGAAATCTTTAAGCATAATCTCATGCATTGAGACTCTTTTTTTGATTTTTCTTTTAAATTTTTAACTCTTCTGTCTATAGTGGAAGAATTCAATTCTAATAACCCAATATGGTTCACTTTCCCTTCAGCAACAGAAGAGAATTGAACCTGTCATAAGTAAGACCCCAGTTGTTGAAATTTGATTTTACTCTTTCGTTATTCATGTCATAAGAAATCAAAAGTGTAATTCACTGTTTTTTTTTTTCAAGGGATAATTTTTTCCCTTCAAAATATACATTGATATAATAAAAAAAAAAAAAAAAAAGAAATTCAAAAATCTTGTCCAAAATTAGGAGTGATTAATTTTTTTTCTACTGAAATTGGAACCTTTTTTTTTTTAATTTTTTAGTAGATTTAAAGAACTAGACCAGGGTTTGATATCTCAGTGGAACAGTGACTGAAAAGAATAAATTGTTCAAATGATAATAAATGGAGTAATTGTTGAAGAGAAAGAGGTTGTAATAGTGAACAGTAAAAAAAAATAAATAAAATTGCTATCATCCTTACTAGTGTTTATTGCAGTTAAAAGAATTTTTTGTTGGTAGTTCACAAAGATATTAAAGAGTGTCATATTCTATGTCATTGAATTTGTATGCCTTTTGGATTTTAAAAAAAAATATAAATTTAAAAAAAAAAAAAAAAAAAAAAGAAAAAAAATTCTGAAGTCATATATATATATATATATATATATAAGAAATTGAATTTAACTATATAATCCTATGAATACTTAGAAAAATAGTGAAAGAAACTTAGGTATTAAATTACATCAGTCTTTTCAAAAGTATCAGAATGCAAGCAATTGTAGTCACATGAATATTATTCAATTCATAATAAGACTAAAATTGTCCAGCATTTATGTTTGAATTTTTTTAAAGAAACTTTTCCCTGGCTAGATCCATAATTCTTTTTTAAAAAATAGCGATGTTATTAGATTTTTTTTTTCTCCATACATTTTGATTCAGTGAATATACTTATATTTAAAAACAGATGGCACCTACCTAGAAGCAACAGCAATAGCCAAGTTGCTTTTCTGTATGTCTATCTCAATTAAAATTTTCTAGATTGTGTCAAAATAAACAGTCAAATATCAAAGATTTCACTGAAATAATTTACAGTTTACATTTCAAAGAAATGGGTTAAATGTAATTTTATGGGTGGAATAGGGATTTTTTTTCTTGATAATCTTTTATTGGAACCTTTTTTTAAAGACCCTAGTTTTATCCCATCAAGCAAGTTACTAAACTATTGTATAGCAAATATCTTTAATGATAATTGAAGAAAGCAATTACTAACCTGAAACAACAGTAGAGACTCAAAAAAGAAAAAGATAGCAACTCTAAAATTTATAGAAATGAATACCTTGAAAAAGGTTGCTGGGTATTTACTTCTCTTGTTTATTTGGCTCATTTATTAATTGTGAAATATGATTTAGATATAGAAATAACTGCATGTTTACACTTTAATTTTTTGGTTTTGCTTATCAAAAATTATACGAAATACTTAATGTTTAATAAAACTATTATGCAAAATGTTTAATATTGAATTAAACAAAATTAATGGAATATTGGTACAGTTAGTATCACAATTAAAATATATATATATATATATATATATATATATATATATATATATATACACACACACACCAAACTTGTATATAATTTCAGGGACAACTATAAAAAAAGTCCAAAGAAAAAAAGAATTAGAATCAAAGGAACAAGACTTTAAAAAGTAAAGGATTTATTCAATCCAATTCAAATTTATTTTTTTAGATTTCCTTACTTTGCTAATATTGAACAATGTTATTATAGTCTTTTTTTCATGTATTTATCAAAATCTGAAAACAGAAATTATTAAAAAAAAAGTATGTTTGAGTTTTATCTTTAATTTTAATTATTTGTTTTGCAGATTTGACTGGTCTGATTGTCATGATTTTAGTGACCAAACATTGTTCCATTCACCTGATTGAGAATTTATAAACTTCAAAATTTCTCGAATGTTAACTTTATTGCAAGGCATAATTCATATGAAAAAGTTTTTGCAATATAAAGATAAGCATCACACAAAAAGAATTACATTCTTACTGATATTAGGAAAAATGTAATATATATCTTAAAATGACTTTTTTTTAAAGTCGAATCATCAGGTTATAGAGGGTGGAATGTAAATAACAATCAATGGGCTAAGGCCAAATATTTTTGTTTTAGTGATCTTGTTTTCTTTTAAAACAAAATAAGGAGGAGGGATTTATTTAGAATTTTTTTTTTTATCATTTAAAATAAAAGATAGCAAAGAAAGATGGGAGAGTCTCAACTGAATATGGATATTTGTATAGTTTACATTTAAAAAAAGAAAAAAAAGTTATATTAGGATGCATTCTAAATTAGCTAAGACAAATACCCCTATAAATAGACTAACCTATAATGAGTTCAAGGTTCTTTGCAAGAAAAAACATTCTTAGTATTTTTAAAGTACAAAAAATAATTTTCCTTCTTGTACAAAAAAAAATTATTTGTGAAAATTGACACACACACACACACATATATATATATATATATATATATATATTAGTTAAAGAATCATTGACAAAGGGAATGAACATAATACCAAAGTATTGCATTAAAAAAAATATGAAAAAACATTTTTCTTCTTCAAATATTGACTGAAGCTCTGACCTGAACCTACATTATTTTCAAATACTCATGATTTTAGTTTTGATTCCATACTAAATATTCTATTTTTCAAATAAATATTACTTACTTATACCAATGATAATAATGAATAAATGATATGTATTTAGACAAGATATAACTAACCCCCTTGAAAAAAGATGCTATTTATCAAGAATAAACCAAGATATTTTTAGAGCATATAATCCAGATCAAATGTTTTTAGTTATGCTTACCAAAATCAATGTGTACTATAAACAGGTTTTAATTATCTAAAAGATAATAACAAAGTCTATACTAATATGGTGCAAGAGAAATAGGGGTAAGCTAATTGTATTACACCAACCTTCCAAATGGGGAGGGCAGACCCGTTTTCAGTATATTGAAATTCTGGGTTTAAACATCAATCACTAGCGGTTGAAGAAAGTGCATAAGGCCACCAACCAGTTTTATAATAGTCGGGCACAAAGCTATAATAATAGGACACTAATTGAAGATCAAACTCACTACCCTTGATTTACAAGACAAGTTTGCTAACCATTACTTTACACCAGTATCGGCATAATAAATAATGTTGTAATGTTTTTCTAGACGACTACTGAAAAAGGATGAAATTGCTTTTTGTGATTTTATGCAAATATCTTAGAATGAATTACATTGATAATAATGAATCAAATAATGGATGTAACTGAAATTTTAGAATAGAAATTTGATGTTTAGTTTGTTTTTTTTCTTACACATCTAAATTTTGAGAATAGAATTGTGATTTTTGCCAAGAGAATATTTCAATGGTTGCTTCTTTGAGGAAAATAATGTTAATCTAAGTATTCAAAGATTAAATAAAACTTAAAACAAAATTGCAGCAATCTGTAATTCTTTCTAGTTCAGGCTGGTTCCACATCAAAATGAATACCATTTTAAACAAAAAGAATAATGAATATTCTCATTCTAATTAGTCCTCATTAAAATATAAAAAGTTAAGCTTATTATGGCACAAGGCTAAACTTGGGTTAAAAAAAAAAAAAAAGATTTTGTAGCACTAATCTTCCAAATAGAGAGGGCCTGTCTGCTTTGAAAATCGGCATTAAAATCCTGGTTTTTACCCGAGTTCTAACCCTGACAACCAGTATTGATAGAATGTAACGACTTTAGCCACATGGCAGGTTCCAATTTTTTAGGTTTTGCTTGGTATGGCAATATCTAGCTGAAAGTGGAATAGCTGTTGTGCCAATTTTTCAAATGGGAAGGACTGGCTGACCTGCTTTGAAAAACAGCATTCAAAATTGTAGTTTCTTTTTTTAAAACTAGGCATGAATACTGATCACCAAGAAATATGTAGTATCTCAACTCGGCCATAACAGAGGTGGCAGGTGGTGGGTGCAATTGCAACAGGCTGATAATTTATGAGTATACTCCTTTTGGTGGAGATGTTCTCTTTTAATATATTTTGATAAAATGAAGAGAATCGAGGTGGATATTTTAGCATAAGATATTACAGAATAAACATGAATATACTATTATATTCACAGTTTCTTAGAACAGTATTGTGCTTTGTTTTACATGCATTTTGAATAAAATTGCTTTCCATTATCTCTTAAATAAATTGTTCTAATTTTTAAAATTCTGTTTCTTGTAAGTACGTTGTATATAAAACCATATATAAATCATGTACTTAGCACTGATTATAGAAATACATAAGGAGCAGTTTAAGATCAGGTCTACATTTACTATTACTAGCTTGGCACAAGCCTGATCTCAACTTAGGGAGGTTGAGTTGAGAGAAAGAAAAGAAAATCACTACAAGCAATAACTTCTCTCTCCCATTTTTTATTTTTTTTTTATTTGTTTTACTCTACTAACTACCTGTAAAAGCAAGAGGAATGT
This sequence comes from Sepioteuthis lessoniana, assembly GCA_963585895.1. NCBI lineage: Eukaryota > Metazoa > Mollusca > Cephalopoda > Myopsida > Loliginidae > Sepioteuthis > Sepioteuthis lessoniana. The sequence goes on from OY757913.1 coordinate 47,461,776, forward strand.
TTGGAACACACTTCTCAGACAGCTACTTGCCCATGGATAAGCTCGAGTTTGGGCCCAATATACAAAGAACCAATGCTTTTGGCAGATAAGCATATTTTTTTTCTTATCTGATTTGTTGTTTTCCCAACACATATTAGTGTTAGTAAAAAGGCTAAAATATCAGAATTCAAGTAAATATATCTTTTAGTGTTGACAAGCTAAATGAAGAAAAATTATTTAATCTCATTTATAGCGAATGTAAATTGAAACTTAAGGCAACTGAAATAGAATTTGAAATTAATTTTAGAAGAATCATCAGTGTAAAAATGATAAAAATTAATTCAAAAATGTATAAATTTTTAGAGTCAGTTTTATAATTCACTCTACATTATATGTGCCTCAATAGACATATATATGCATTATTTATCTGTGTGAATATGTTTATGTAGTGTATATATGTGTGTGCATATATATATATCTATATATATATATAATGTATGTATATAAGTTTCTTTTTTTCTTAATCCCTGAGAAATATCCCTGCCATGTATAATTTTATTTTGGTATTATTACCTGCCATTTTATTTTTTTTTAAACCTGTGATTAAAAAATTAGGGGTGGGAAGATTTGATTTCTAAGATTTAAAAAAAAAAAAAAAAATGAAAATCTGGAGATAGTTGTGAATATAATTTTCACATTTGAAACCAAAAAATTCTGTGAAACTTAAATATTTGAAATGAACCAGGGTTGAGAGTTGAAAAGAAAACATATTCCTCCTCATTTTCAGTTTCAAGTAATACCTGCCAGTTTGTCTTACAAACAGTACAAGAAAAGTGAAAATGGGGAAGAGATTTTTAAAAAAAAAAAATTTGTCAGTGAACAATTTTTTTTAATAGGGTTTAAAGACTCCTGCCATCACTGATTAAACTCAAATAGGATTTAAAAAAAAAAAAAAAAAAAAAAAAAAAAAAAAAAAGTCACAGAGTTAGTTCTATGATAACAGGAACTTCATCCAAGCTTTTCTTTCTGTGGTAGAGACACAAAATATTCAATTAACCTGTGGGTAACCTCTGCCAGGATATTTTATAATACTTTAAAATGTTCTAAGCATCAATACTGAAGAGCAAGAGAGAGAGAGAGAGAGTAGGGGAGAGTTTTGAAGCACACTGTGGAATATTTACAATCATTTAAAATGGTTGAACATAAGTGATATGTACCAATGTGGTTTTTGACAATTATTATAAAATAGCATAAAATAATCAGAATCTAATCAATGTCATTAGGTCTAATTAGATTATAGGTGTATTTAAAAAGTAATGTTTTTATTTCATAAAGCCAGAGAATTGTAACAAAATAATAACCCAAAAGAAAAAAAATGAAAAATATGTTCAACAAGAAAGCAATTCATTTTTAAGTTTAAAAGGAAATGCTGTAACTTATTTCTTTTTCTTACTTTGACAAATTTATTTTTATTTTTTGGATTTTGAGGTAGGATTTGTTTAAACAAATTAGGAATAATTGCAGTTTTCACCTATAAACTTTTCAAACTTTTAATCTAGGGAAACTTCAAACATTTGTTTTTTTTTTTGTTCAGGATAATTGAAGAATACAATCCGTACGAAAAAAAAATTACTACTGATCATTTAATTTTCTAAAAACATGCTAATGATTTCAAATTTGTTTATCTTATAGTGACAAAAAACATTTCACACACATTATATATATATATATATATATATATATATATATATATATAAGAGAGAGAGAGTAGTTCATAATTTTGCCTTATACAGAAGTTAATTTTTTTGTTTCATTTGTATGTTCTGTTTTGAAAAGGAATCCATCATGGTAACAATATTTGTTTTAATTAAAATGTGAAACTTAGATTCCTTAGTTTTAATGACTTGCATTTAACCCTTTGAAACTAGTATATTGGTGGTACTTTTATTTTTCTCCCACACCATAGTACCAGTTTACCAGAGCTGAGATCATGCCCAAATAGTAGAGGGTAAATTTAAGCTCAGGCATTTAAAGAGTTAAAACATTCATTTGAAGGAGATAGGAAATTAACATTTTGGCATGTATTGATAATTTTTCAAATGTATACCCCAATTCTATTAGGGGACAAAAATCATTGCCTTAATTTTATTTGAATTAATTTCATAGAAAACTTGATCAATAATTCATTAAATCAAAATAAAATAAATAGAAAACTGTTACAGAATTACCAAGAAGAAATGCTGATAACATTTTAAGACAATTCAACTGAAATAGGAAAACATTGATTATGAGAACAGCTAATATTGTAAGCTAATTAAGTACAGTCAAATGAATATCACAAAACACTAGTATGAGTGTGGGGACATTAAACATGTTCTGTGGAATGAGTAGATTGAATCAAGATGGTGAGAAAGAGGATGTCCTTAGAGCCACATTTTTCCAATGAATCTACTTTTAGATGTCAATATTCTTTCAAGAAGAACTTTGAAAACACAAGCTGCAAGAGTGCTCGAAAAGAAGGTGGGGAGGGTCAAGAGAAGTTTGTATTGCAGGTGTGAGAAAACACGTTGTTGGTCAGAGAGAATTTTAAAGTACAATCAACTATTTTGGAGTTTATTGTACAAAGAGAACCTGAGTTTTTTGGGGGGTTTTGTGTGTGTATGTGAATATTATTCAAAAGGGAATTAATTTTTCCAGAGCAATGTACATTAAAAAAAAGGATAATTAAATCATGATGATGATGAAGAGGAAGGAGGGAGGGGAAAAAAAGAAAAATTTCCAATTACAAACTGAATAATCATCAAATAATATTAGGTTCACTTTCCTCTCAAAATTGCTGACAACCAAACAATATCACCAATTTCATAATTTATTATTTTTTCTTTTTATACAGATTATATATATATATATATATATATATATATATATATATATATATATATAATTTTTGGTAAAAAATACCAGACCAAGTTCTGTAATTCACCTTCATTTGAAGGTGACGGCAACGCAGATTTGAGGTTATGTATGAGTATGTTTTCTCTTATATATATATATATATATTAATTTCTTTTTAGAGAAGACAGGCTCAGAAAAACAGGCATGACAAATCTCAGATATTTAGCCCTCTGAATAAATAATACATATCACAAGATGATTTTTTTTTCTTTTTTTTCATGTGTGTGTGTGTGTGTGTGTGTGTGTTTTTCCTTTTGGGGCTTTATTTATTTTTTTCCAAGGATTAAAAAAAAAAAATATGGGAAAACAAATGAAATAAAATGAGTATTAAAGTTTTAAAAATCTGCTTTCTTTACCCTTTTCTCTTTTTTTTTTGTTAGTTTGTTTTCTTTCCTCAACACTGTGAAGAATTATCATGTTCATCACAGAGAAAATTAGAATCAATTCACAACAACACAAATCATTTAAAAAAAAAAAAGTAATAATAATGCTTACCCATACATTGTTTAGTAGATTAATCTTTTACAGATAAACCTACATACATGTTAAAAACAAAAACAAAAAACTGAATCAAGTGTTTCAGTTAGTTTTCATGATTTATATGTCAATATTAAACATGAGAATTGTTTGTATTGGATTGTATTATTATTTTTTTCATTTTACAGCCAAGTATGAGGGGCAGAAGATTGTGCCAATTTGAGAAAAACTACATCACATTATAACTGCCATCTTGAATACAATAAAATCCCTTCAAATTATAATGTCGTGAGACAACCATGGATAAAAATCAGTCTGACCAGCAATTTGGTTTCAGTAAAAGAAATATTTTTAAAAAATTAACTTTTTTTTTTAATTTTAATTTTTATCACATTTTTTGACTACCTGCCCAAATTAGTGCGCAAAGTTTTATCACATCTGTTACAAGAATAACAAAAGTTCTGACAAACCTTGAACACACAATTTTTTTTTTTTTTTTTTTTTTAATTTTTTTTCCCCAGTTTTTGTTGGGAGCCAGTCATCCTGAGTTAAGCTTCCAGTTGCCTTGTTATTTAACTCTTTTTTAGAAATCAATTTTAAAAAAATAAGAGTTTGAGTTGCATGTTTTAATTTTTTTTTTTCTTTCAAGTTATTGTAGGCTTTTAAAAATGCTACTTCATAGCCACTCTGTAAACAATACAACATCCAATGTAAGAATTGGGTCAAATAATTTATAATTAGCAGACCCCCCCTTTTTTTTCAGTTTTTCATACTAGAAATTAAAAAAAAGTTAAGCTAGAATATTTTAGACAAAAATGATATTTGTACAAGAAATTTCCTTTCCTAAAAGGAAAGGATTTTTTTTCTCAAAGTTGCTACTTGGCAGTAAGCGTTATTGTTTTTCAGTCTTCCATATTTTTTATATGAAAGTGCCGACCAAATTAGACCCGTGTAAGTTCCTCTCAGAAAGATTTACTTGTGGCTTGCAGTATTAAAATTTTTGTCATTCAAGCAACTAGTGCTATTAGAGTGAATATCAACATAAACATTTGTTAGTTGTCATCAATATCTTTGTGTTTTTTTTTTTCCTTTTTAATTTGGACTGTCACATGTTGTGAAGTCTGTAATAGGTTATGTGAAAGACTTGCTTAAGATCCAAATGAGTGAATTGAAGGAGGCCAGTAGACTCAGGACAATCAAATTACTGAACTAGTGTCTGTATGATTTTTTTTTCTCTTTTTTAAATCACATTGAGGGGTGGGGGAAATTCAATAACTGATAATTGCTTCACAATTTGATTTTGCAAACAGTCTTCATTGCTAAAGGATAGGGAAGATCTTCAAGTGGTTTAAAAAATAAGAGGAAAAAAATACTCAAAACTGTACAAATAAGTAAAGACAATCTTGAATATCTAAGAACTTACTGCACTAAAGCCAATAGTGGAGTTATTTTTAAAAAATCCATTGCTCTCCAACACCCCCCCACTTAAAAAAAAAAAACAAAAAAAAAACTGAAATTGAACAATAAAAAAATTACATGAAAAAAAATCTTATTTTGAATACTTCAGTTTACAATTTTAATAATACATATTCATACTCATCTTTTATTTCCAGGTTTGATAAAAAATAAAAATGTAGAATTTCCTTCCCAGCCATGTTTTTAAGGTAGTTCCAACACCTTACTGCATTTTTTTTAATTGAATGAAACAAAGGTGTAGGGGATCAAAATTGTTTTTTTTTTCTTTGTACTTTTCATCAACTTTGAGATTATTCAATTTAAAAAAAAAAAAAATTTAAAAAATTGACAGTGTTCATGAACAATGATTACTTAATGCCACAAACCTATAATAAAAATGTTTGTTATTTCTTTAAAGTCAACCAGCATCAAATTTAACTGATGATGACATCAACTTTTAGGAAAGATTGTGCAAAGAAAAATAAAATATCAAAGAAATACATAAAAAAAAAAAAATTAAATTTTGATTAATTTTTGTCATTTTTTTCCCTTTCTTTCATGAAAAGGTCAAAGACAGAATTTTCATTTTTTGAAGATTTTTTTTTTTTTCATATTCTTTTTTTCTTTTTTTTTTCTTCTATTTTTTTTTGGTAAGGGTCACTTGGCAAGAGGAATGGACAAGGCAGGCCCGAGTCAAATGAAGAACTTGAGCTACCTAAGAAAGCATGAATGAAAGACAAAACGTAGGATGAAAGGACTGACAGGACTATTCACCATGATCAGTCATGACTCATGAAAGGTTGAACTTAGTCAATAATAGGTACGATCACTATTGGAAGGAACAGGAGTTTATGGCAGTAGAGGTAAAAATCACTAATCAAGACTCACATTTAATTAAGTCACACAAACTTTTTTTTTTTTTTTTTTTTTTTTTGCTTCTAAAATGTATGCACATGTGCACACACAGATATATAATAGATACACATATATTGATATATATATATATATATATATATATATATATATATATATATATATAAATCATAAGACTGCAGAAGGATCACAATTTATAATGAACTTTATGATTGTATATATCTAACATGTTTAAGAAAAATTCAGTATTTACAACTGGCTTTTTAGTTTTAGGCTTGATCAAGTTTTTCTTCATGAGTAAACTTAATTTTTTGAGCAGTGTAAAGGGTAGGGGATAGAGAAGGAAGTGGAGAAAGATGATGCATTCAGGTACCAAAATGATGAAATGACTCAATTGGGAACAATTCTTTTGTGGCCAGACAAAGACCAAAACAAAGGATTTTTTAAAAAAATCACAAATGGGTAACATAAATTGTTACCTCAACTACAAATGTTTGGCTAGTATATGTTTGAGAAACTCTTTCTTGGCAAGAAAAAGACTGAGGTGGATGTTTTTTGTTTAAATTATTACTTCATGGCCCCAAATCTCAGCTGATTCTGAGTGGGTATTGAGTAAAAACTAAAACATCTTGGGCAAGAATACCTATTTAACTGGAGGAGCAAAAAAAGTTTTCAAAAATCCCAAAATATTGCATAATTCATTACATTTTTTATCCTTTCTCAGATATCAATGACAAGACATCAAAGAACTGAAAAATTTGGTACATTTATAAGGTTTTATTTGTTTTTAGTTAAAAAAAAGTTCATTTAAAAAATCCTTTCAGTATATCTGAAAAATAGTTTGTTTGGCTTTATTTTTATATACATCCAAACCATTTAATCATATTTTGGTCAGGTATTAAGATTAATTAATAGAACTCTATAATTCCAAGTACTTTTTTAACCCCCCCCTTTTTTTGGTTTTGTTTTGTTTTGTTTGATCTATGACAATGAATGTTCTAAAATTTACAAGAGAGAAAGAAATGATAATTCAAAGAGCTAAACACTTATTAGAATCTTGAGTTATTGATGACACAGAATTGGGTAGGACTGAGGGTAGGTAGAAGAAATTAAAACCAAAAAGAGTATGGAATAATTTCAACATGACTTACAGTGACTAATTTCAAAAAAAATTATTTTGTATTTGACCTTGCTATAATGTCACAACTTGGAAAACATTAAGAAAACAATTATGTTCACTTGCATACATATACTTTGTTATCTAGCCATTAAAACCAAGAATGGCATTCTTTTAGACAAAGTTGGATGACTTGACCTTTGAGGGTGTAGCAATTTATCAAAAATGCAGACTAGGTATATTTAATTAAAAATATATAAAAAAAACAACAAACAAAACGAAAGTATATATATATATATATATATATATATATATATATATATATATATATCACACACACAGGAGACAAGAAAATGACAGATGCTAACAAGCTGTCAGCTGTGGCAAGTTGAAAGGATTGATAAAATGGCTGCCAAAGCACTTAATGCATATGGAGCGTCATGTTGTCGTCAAAGTCTTTGCCTGAATATGGAGAAGGGGCGAAAAGGAAGACAAAATCAAAACATTACAATTGTAGTGGGGATCAATTGATGACAATACTTTGATCTTTATCAAACATTGCCAAGTTGCTGGTGAGAGAAAAGAAATAGAACAAAATAACTTATGTCAAAACAAAGTCTTTTACTTTATACCTTAAAAATAAACATTTACCAGGAGTGTGGTTGCAGGAGAATTTTACAAAGAAAGGGGAAAAAAGCTTTAGAATGCTCTAAGAGCTGAAAGAATATAAGTCATCACAGTGGGTTTAACATGCAAAACTAAAAAAATAGGTAAATAAATAAAAAGGAAGGATTAGACAGTCTTTTTTTTTTCATCATTTACACCAATCAATAAGTTTCAATCCTGATCTTAAAAAAGTATTTGTTTGCATCCATTTTGTTTTCTATTTGTAATGGTGATATTGTCTCCAGTTATTTCATATACATAATTTCCATATCTTTTTGCTTGTAAGCAAATCATTTTACAATAAATTATCTACAACTGTCATGGCTACTCATCATTATTGGCCTTTGTGCATTGCAGATTTCAAGTTATTTGCCGCCAAAACTAAGATTGAAAAAATATAAAATAAGGATTAAAGAGAAATGTGTTTGAAAGAAATTTGAAGGGAGTAACTTTTTTTTAGCTTTTAAATATTGAATTACCTTTAAAATGGTACTGTATTTATCAATAATTTTAACAAACTTAAAAATAAAGTTCAAGTAGAAATTTTAAGACCTATTTTTCACTTTTTAAAATTTTTATTGAGGACAAGATTAAACCAAATTAATGTCATCTTTGTTTTGTTTCCCAGATATTAGCTTTATAATACAGTTTTTAGGGAGTAATGGTTAGTAAGATTTGTTTGCATATCATTACTATCAAGTAGTGAGTTTGATTCTCATTGGATGCCCCCATACTTCTGGCTTTGTGCTAAACTTAGTAAATAGCTGTAATTCAGAGCTTTCTTTAAAAAGACCACAGGTAAAATTAAGATATTTAAAGTATATTTTTCAATTGCTTTCTTAAAATGTTGAGATTTCTTGCAGAATGAGTTTATACTGTTGAAATATATTGAAAAGGAGAAAACTAGCACTTTTTTAACAAAGTCTTAGTTTGTAAACTTTCATTCCATGATATATAAATCTGTTGTGTGTGTGTGTATATATATATATATATATATATATATATATGGTTTTCTTGTATATGTTTTAGTGCTCTCCCAATAATATTGGAAGGGTATAGAATGAATGAAATTTGCCTGTTTCTCAGCAATAACCAAGGAAGACGATTAAGACATGACAAAACAGACAGTAGACTTTGTCAGCAAGTATGTTATATTGGGTGTTATCTAAAACTCTCAGATGCATTAGTATTTCAATTACAATGACAAATCTTAAGTATAAATAAAAATAACTAACCAAGTCTATATGATGTTGTGTTGGTAAAAATAGGATGGAGAAGAATCTTTATTTTTACTGTTGGTAATATTAAGTTAAATATTATCAAAATTAATCCCCTTAGCTCTAAATTTTCACACACACAAACTTAACTGTAGATATTTTTGATTAAAGCTATTCCATCATTCCATTAAAATAAAGGCTGTGAATGATTGCTATTTTTAAGTCTTTTACATGCTCTTCCTGAAATATCAGACTTGCAAGTTCAAATGTTTAAATTTTATTAAAATAATACCCTTTAATTGAATAAAATAGTAAAGGGAAGATTTTTGTTTGTTTAGGATACTTAGTATTTAAAAATGAGCAAAATTCACTATGTAACACAAGTTCAATGGAGTATAAGATCTAATGAAAAAAAATTTAAAAAAGGTAGAAAAGTATCAAATGATCATAAAGTATTGAATTTGTTTTTAATTATAAGAATATTAATGAAGCGTTTTTAAATATATTCAAAAAGGCCAGCTTTGATAAATTTTATTTCTTCTTCTCTATAAAGAAATATGGAAAACTATGCTTAAAACTTTTGATATGGCAAGAAAATTTAGATGGCTTTTGTATATTCTGAATTCTGTTTTATGAAAGTTTAGACACTCATGCAAACAGCTGAAGATTCATGGAAAGTAGATAAAATATAAATTGCAGTTGTAATTGCAATTTTTTATTATATAAGTGTATAGAAAAATAGGAAATTATTTGAGGCAATATATGATGAAGTTAAATCCCAGAGACCCTGTGCTTGGAGTGAGTAGAATACTGGCCTCAGCTGGGACAACATGAATGAATTTTTCTCCACTTTCAGAATCTTATGATATTTGCAAGTGAATTAAAATGCAAATTAATAAAAATAATATTAAGTTATAAGACATGAAGGTTGTTTTTTTTAAATCTGTATATGATACCATTTTCATTTGGTTAATGTAAAAAGAAAAAAAATATTAAGAACTGTCTTAATGAATAATTAACCCAGGAAGGAGAAAAAAGATATGTAGAATAATTTGCACATTTTTCAAAAGGAACCAGAGAAAAAAAATTGCAGTTACTTCTGGCAGACATATATTAGATAAATTTTATCTTTTGCAAGTACATAGCAAAAATATATTACATTTATTTTGTTTATGTTTCTTAATTATTTGTTAGTATGAATTCTCATGTAAGGTAGCCTGAAACCTGTTTTAATCTTTCCCTACAAACTTTATTCCATTATTAGATAAGATCACACAAAAAAAGGGACAAATTTCTTTCAAAAATCATTGTTGGTTGAAAAAAAAAAAAAAAAAAAAAAAAAAAAAAAATGGATTTTCTTATGTCTCAATTACAATTTAAAAAAAAAAAAAAAAAAAAAGGTCAAAGTTGCATGCATGCATGCACACAAACTAAAAGTCTATAGCCTACTAATAATGAAAAAAAAAAATGTATTTTTCAATATAGTCCTCCTTTTTAATGTCCTTTACCCAACTTTTTCACAGATCAAAATTCTGCTAATAATTGTCCGACTTACTGATTGACCCAATTATATATATGATGCATATGTTTTTCATTTTTAAGTTGGATTTGGCAGAAATATTCAAATATCACCCAAGTATCATTGTAATCAGTCTAGGGCAGTTGAAGACAAAGATACCATTACTTATTCAATTAATACAGAAATTTCATCTATTTTTTTTTTCTTTTTTAATTGGAATTATATACTGAATCTAAAATGTGGCTATGTATCTAGTGCAGGTGACTCTTCCCAAGTCTTGTTAGGCATGTCCGATATGAGAGACAAATACCGGTCGAAAGGTACTCCTCCTTCAAATCATCATTATCAGAAGGAGAGAAAAGCCTTCAGATATAACAGTACACTAGATAGAAGTTTAGCCTGATCTATCATCCTGTAAGTTGTTCTTGGTACTTTTTGTAAAAGGGAAAGGAGAAAAAAAAAAAAAAAAAAAAATGTACCATAGAACTAACAAGATTAAAAGGAAAAAAAAAACATTTCATGAAATTATTGTTGGTCTGCAAACAGAGCCCACCAAATTAGTTGTACCACTGCCTGAAGAATATGAAACATTTAAGAAATATGTGGAAATCATTTTAGATGTTAAATTTTAATTAAAAAAAAAAAAACAAAAAAAAAAAACAACAAAAAACAAACCATTTTTATTGAGGATGAATTATCTCCAATTAGCAGCATATAAGACTTACAATCTTCCTCAGTTCATGGATAGATGAGGGTTTGGGAAACAAGAGACAAAATGTTATTCTTAAGATCTACAAAATGCAGCTTTGGTCAAGCTACTTTATTTTTGCGTGTCATCTGTATATATAAAAAGCAAATATTTACTTCAAAATAAAAAAATTAAATGCAAACTTAAGGTTCTGAAAGGGTTAAAATAATGATTAAAACAAAAAGAAAAAAATTGAATAAAAAAAACAAAAAAAAACAACAAAAAACAAACAAAAATGAAAAATAAAATAAAACAAAAACCTCCAGAATAAACTGTCACATGTACTTTATTAACAAACTTGACTAGAAATTATTCAATCTGGAAGAAAAAAATATAAATAGAATTTGTCTGATAACGAGATAACAGAACAATAAATTAAAAAAATAACAAAAACAAAACTGAAGAGAAAAAGAGAGAAATGAGAGGGAGAGAGTGTATAGTGCAAATAAGAGTGGGGGGTCTGTAAGTTTATTAAACCAAACATTTAACTTAAGAGCTAAAGAAAAAAAAAAATCAAATAATTAAAATAAATAACCTGTTTGTAATGAGAGCAGAGAAAGAGAGAAACAGGGAAAGAAAGCATAAACAACAAAAGGTTGCACTGGTAACCTTCAGTTGAAGATCAAATATTAAAATCCATGAAGAATGGACATTTGATGAATTGCGGAAGATGCTGGTATCATTTTAAAAGTCAATGCTATATTTTTTGATGAGTGATAATTAGTTGATAAAATATTTTCAGTAATTACAAAAGAAAATACATTTAAATATGATATCTAAACCTACCTTAATTTATTCCTAAACCTTCAAAGTGTTATGATTAGATTTATTTTTAAAGTAGTGTAAAGAAAAAAAGGGGACATAAAACAATTTTATAACTGAGAACCAATGCAACCATTTTTTTTGGGGGGGGGATTCCAGTGCATTTAGGAAATTTAATCTAACTTTTACTTCTCTTATAATTCTTTCTTACAGTGACACGGACTTCAAACAGGAAAAATAGTAGATTTGTAATTTTTATACACTTTTAGTGATACAAAAAAAATGTTGTAAAAGAAAGATGGAGGGAAAAAATAAAATAAAATCACCAACTGTTTGGCAAGATTTTTTGGAAAATAATTTTTTTTTGTTTTACAGATCTATGAAAGGCAAGTTGTTGAATTCCTCCCAAGATTTTCATTTGAGGGCAAATAAAAAAAATTGAATGTGAGAGAGGGAGGGGGGAAAGATATCACATTGATTCAATCTTTCAGGTCCAACTGTGAGAACACATGATCAGTTGCTGCTTCCCACAATGAGAAAAAAACCTCCAGGAAAAAAAAAAAATTGACCCTTTAATTTCTTTTTTTGAATTTAAGGAACAGAAAATTGCCCTATGAAAAAGTGGCAAAAAAGCAGTGGGAAACACCCTGAGGTATTGTGGTTACTGTCCTTTTTGGAAAGAGGATCCTGACAAAAACATTTTAAAAGGGGAAAAAAAACCCAAAACAAATGTTGATACTTTAAAGGAGGGGGAAGAATGATTCAAATTGAGGAAAACAATAACATGTAAATAAATTACATTTTCATCAAGTGTCAGGGTTGTTTAAAAATATATCTCAACTTTTGAAAGAAGCTAGAATTAAATGAACATTACTCAAATTATGTTTGTGGTTAAAAGACTTAAATTTTCATTTATAGAGAAAAGGTTTTAAAGGACTTTAGAACAAGTCTTTGATATTAATATATATTAAACAATTTTGTAGAATTACTTTAGAGAAAATGTTTGAAAAAAACAATTTTGAGAATTCAACTAATGTAAGCATTCAAGGTAAACACGGGTAAACATGGCATAAAGTGAGTTATGTATGCATGTTCAGAGACATGAATGAAGACAAATAGTATCCATTTTCTTTGATGCAAAAGTATTAGTGTGACCAACAGCTCTCCCATTTAGTGCAATGGGAAAGTATTGCCAAGTTGGAATCTCTAGAATTTAGACACTAATTCAATTTGATACCCTCTTAGCTGATGACCAGAACAAGACTGATCACTGCTTAAAAGAGAAGTATCCAGAGTTGACTTGAAAGCAAGAATATAGAAAATTATTTCGTTTACCGAAACTTTAAATTTGTTCATAGACCATAAAGACAAAAGTTGTGATGTGGGTATTAAAAAAAGAAAAAAAAAAGAATTGATGATTTAATTGTCATTTCTTCCTTTGTCTTCAAACATTTTACCTATTAATTGTTTCAAATTTCCTAAAATGAAAAAAAAAAAAAAAAAAAAAAAAAAAAAAAAAAAAACTGCAATCTTTCCATGGACAGATTCACAAATTCTCAGGTTTTTAATAATATATGGTAAAAATGGAGGGTTAAAAAAGAGGAAAATGTTATCTCTTGAGTTTTTTTTTTTTTAAGAAATTGTTTTTGTCACATACAGTTCTTTCTTAGAATAAAAATCATATAAATCACAATTTTGACAGTTGAATAGATTAAAGGAAATAGGTGAAGAAGGGAAAGTTTTGGGTACAATGACAATATGGAAAATAAAAAAAAAAATCTATGAAGAGGAGGGACATCAAAACAAAAAAGGGGCTTGATAGGTGGGTGGGAAATAAAAAAAAATATATGAAAATAAAAAAAAGCCTGGAAAGAATCAAAATGTAACAACTTATAACAAAATGTTTTCTTATTTTTTTCCTGAAACCCGTGCAATCAGTACATTATCCACAACAGACACTAAACGTCTATTTTTTTCTGGTTCATAGCTGAAAAGCTACACCAGGAACCAGCCAGATCGAAGTTATTAAACAGCACAACCAATTTAAAAAAAAAAAAAAAAAAAAAAAAAAAAAATACCCGTCAATTATTTAAGAAAAAATATTAAAAGAAATGTTTTAAATTTCAAGGGGAAAAAATCATGAATGTTTCTTATATTAAAAAGAAAGTTAGCCAATGGTAAATTTGTAAATGGGAGGGGGGAAGTTTTGAGTAATTATGCTTGGAGATTTATTAATTCAACCCCCCCAACCCACATCATAAGAGAAAGAAAGTGTTCACACAAATAAAATTGATAGTGAGAAATTTGCAGGCTGTTTGTAAAATTGGTACAAAACATCTGCCCTACAAGATGAAAAAATTATGAATAAAATATTAAAGTTTTATTGTCAATTATTTCCCTGGGCTTACGGAAAATTAAATCCAAACTAGAAATATGATTTTTTAAAAAAATATAAGCAAAGCATATATATATATATATATATATATATATATATATATATATATATATATATATATATATATAAACACACACACACACACATACACATACATACATGTCTACATTTTTTTAGAGAACAAATGTGTGTGTATGGGAGGGGAATAAATCCCTTATGAGCAGGTTTTCTGGTTGTACTGATGTCTGGTCTAGTTACTGCTGTGCATTTCAACCAAGAATAAATTATAAGTATGATAAGAATAAACAGAAGTGATATCCACAGGAAGAGTGATGGAAAATCATGGAACTGTTAGAGAGAGAGAGAGAGTGAGAGAAAGTGTGTGTGTGTGTGTGTGTGTGTGAATTTGTAAGTGATTTTAATAGAACTTAAGACTTACATCAAGAACAATGAGTTTTGTAAACTGTTTATGAGCAGTTTAAAACCATACCTGTTTGCAGTATCACTGTAGGGGGGTGAGGGTCTGAGAATAAGGATTCCGCAAGAAATTCAAACCCTTTTCTCTAAAATTGAATTTAAAACTCAATTTACATTTCACTAGATATCTGGTTTTGATTAGAAGTTGCAGACACCCCCTCCCCTGCCTGGTTGCACTTGTTGAAGTTCCCTAAAAAAGTTAAGTGCATCACACTGATGCAAATGGTTGCAACATGAGCTTAATACAGACCATCATATAATTACAAGATGGTGATCTGAAAAGGAGAAAAGAGAAAAAAGAAAAAAAAAAGAAAGCTCAGTCCACTTGAAATCATCATGCTTATTATCACAGCTATATGGCAAGGGTTTCACTCTGCCACAGGTGGTTATTACACACTTGGGGAATAAATCCCAATAGTTCAGTCATAGTCACATTTTTCAAGAAACAATTCAGAATTTGTCCTACTGCCACGGCATGCAACTACATTGGAATGTCTAACAGCATAGCTGGTCTCTCAGTCATCAGCAACCCATTATAAGAGATGGACGAAGAAAAATAGTTAAATAAGCAAACATTTGGAGTCAACATTATTTTCAATCTTTTATGCAACCATCTCTGTGTCTCTCACTGTTTCTAGCCCTAAGTGAGGGAGTGGGGGAAGAGAGATGCAAAACTTATACTAAAGTGGATTTGATTGAAAAAAAGTCTTACCTAATCTCATATCTTGTGTGGGAAATTTTCAGAAACTACTTTTAATAAAATTAAAAATGAACTAATTTTTTTTTATTAATAGGGATTTAATTAAATGGCCAATTAGCATGTATATAATTCATATTTAATTAAGCCAAAGACAAAAATCCTGCAGAAAAAAGATTTCTTAAAATTCTTTTTTTTTTTTTTTAGAGAAATGTGAATGTTCAAATAACTAGTTTAAAATTTCACCTGATTTATAAAAAGAAAAGATAAAGCCATTAAGTATTTTAATGCTCTTTTATATAAACTAAAAATATACTTTTGACAAAATATTTTAATAAATATAAGATGAGGAAAAAATATCTTTTCATAAAAATGTTTTATAGAAAACTAAAAATATATTTAAAAGACTTATTTACCATCATTACTTATGAAGTAGTTAAAAAAATCTCTAAAATCCTACAGCATCCCAACCCTTCACACTTCCTGTTTCACTGATGCACTTCTGAAGAAATAATTTTTTTTTTTATAACTCTTACATTATTAATTTCATATTGATTTTGTTTAGTGGTTTTATGTTGTATCCAGTCACACACACACACACGTAGATATTGTCTTTTAACGCCTTAAATACAATGCATGACCGTGCAAAAGCATCTTGGTGAAACAAAATCATTGTTAAATAATAATAATAATACAGTAATATCACAGTCGTAAGATATTATATGTGACTCTAGTAAGGTGATGGGCTTCATAATATATCCTGGTATCATATATAGATAGAATATGTTTGATATAAATGTAGATAGATATATTTATAAAGATTTTTTTCTTTTTTTTTTTTCTCTCATCACTTCAAGACTAAATCATTCACATAACGAATTTTGGAATGACAACTTAAATATTTCGAGATTAAATAACCAAAATACCCTTATACAGTCGGAATTGGCCAAGGGGAGATAATCTGTAAACCATCCAGAACAGTTTTGTAAGATTATGAAGAGGAGAAGGAGGAGAAGGAGAATTGAGTAAAGAAAATGAATGATTTAGAAAACAAAAACCATAAGATGGTTGGGGTGGGGGAATATAAAATTTTACAGTTATTTATTGATTTTATAGTCTTATAATATATTCCTTCCATTTACCTAGGAGATCACTGCCCCAATATCAGCCAGTGTGGGGAGAAGGTGGTGGTATCTGGTGAGAAATTAATGTTATGAAGATTGGGTAAAAATGGAATTTGATATATCCACAAGATAATTGATTAGTAAAATGGATGAAAGCAATGACAAAAGGATGTCATCTCTTATGAGCAAGATTTTTTTTTTTTTTTTTTTTTTTTTTAACGGAGAAAGAGAGAGAATTTTTTTTAAACATTAAAGAAAAAACTCTGCCTAACAGTTTCATTCCACCCATATTTTTTTTTCTCCACCTTAAAAAAAGGCAGGGGGCTGTAAAACTTACTTAACGATAGAAAATAGAATATAAGAGACCAAAGAACTGATTCATTTGATAAGGAAAATATACCCTCTCTCTTCTAGAGATCTAGCAGTTTTAACTGCTAACACTAATCACAGATTAAGATTGTTGCACAGTGGGGGTGGTGTGTGTGTGTATGTTGAGTGGAGGAGGGGTTAAAAAATGAATATAAAATGTTTTAACTTAACCAATAATTTATAATTTTTGCATTTTTTTTTTGTTTTTGGATAGAGAATTTCTTAGAGGATTTTAAAGAGAGAAATAAAAATGAAAGAGGGAGGGGAGGAAAGGGAAAAGAGTTACCCACTAAAAATATTTTATTATTCTTAAAAATAATTTTTTTTTCAAACAATAACATTTTCTTGGAAGATAGTAAAACAAATCTTACCTATTTCCTTTTTAACTTCTAGTACCAAACATGTAAATCAGTACACAAATATTTGTTTGCTAAGTGATCATTTAAAAAAAAATTCTTTGTTTAGATAATTTAATAATATAAAAAAAAAACTATTTCAACTTAATAGTTAATCCCCACTTGAATAGAATCAAAATAAAAATTGTTTTTATAACATAAAAATATAGTATAGAAATAATGTATAAAAATACATTAAAATTCAAGGTTAACTATAAATATGCTTCAAGTAGTTTAATTGAATATTTATTTATTAGTAATAAATTTTTCACTTTAAGTGATGAAAAAATAAAACACTTAAAATTTGATAAATAAACTTTAGGGAAAAGTTTAAAATGAACCACAGTTATCAAGAGTGGATATGAGACATTAACCCTAAAACAAAGTGTGTGTGTGTGTGTGTATGTATATATATATTTTTTTCCTTTTTAATTAAATTTGAAAACTCAGTTCCCAGAAGCAAGAGATGAAGTAAAAGGGAAAAAGCCAGGTTTAAAGGGTGAAGAAAAAACGAGAGAGAGAGAGAGCGAGTTGTTCAAATAATAATAGTCTAAAGAAGAAAAAACAGAGGGAGGGGGAAGTATCAAATCTCCCAAATTTTCTCAAGTCCAAAATTTACTGGAAAAAAAAAAAAAAAAAAAAAAAAAGTAATAAATTAGCTCACAAAATCAAAACTCCTACAATAGAAATGAAGGTGAAATTTGTTGGCTAGAACATGGCAAATGAATGAGTGACCAGGGACAAATAAAAGACATAGAACAATTTTTTTTCTTTTTTTTTTTTTTACAAATTTTTTCCTTTTTATAATTTATAAATTAGAAATTGAAATTTTTCATAAATTTATCTTTCTTGTAATGGTGATATAAAGCATATACTAAAAATCTTCCATTTACTTTTTTTTTTTATTTTTTTATTTTTTTTTTTTTAATACCAAAACCCAGTAAAACAAATTAACATAAAAAGAAAAGGGGAAGAAGATAGATTTTTTTTTCTTGGGGAGGCTATTTTTTTTTCATACATCATTCGGAACAAAATTTGAGTTGGTCCAATCTTTTGCTTTTTTTTTTTTTTTAATACTAAAAACGTGTAAAAACAAAAAGGAGAAAAGAAAGAGTCACCCCACATTCCCTCAAGTACTGATTTGTGTTTGTTTTGTTGGTAACTGTTTTATTTATATGTAAATTTTTTGTTGTTAATATTTGTTCCTCTTTTATACTTCACTTCTTCCGCTGCTGCTGCTGTTGGAAGTGGCATCTTCATAGTGACCGTTATCTCCCCTTAGCCATCTTCAATAACATTAAAAAGAAAGAAAAAAAAGAAAGAAAAAAAAAAAGGAAAAGGTCTTTGTCCCCTCACTGACCATTGGGCTCCAAATGCCACACCAAGTGTGCTGTGAATTCAAGTCTATTACTTAGTTTCTTGGAACACTTCTTACAGGAAAATTCATTGTGTCCATCTGTAAAATGAAGACTATTGTGAAGCATACTCATAGCCAGATCTTCGAACCAGATACCACACGATACACAATGATGGCATCTTTTGCCTTGGAATGGCTGTGTGTAAGACTCAGATGCAAGTTGGGGGTTTCGTTGCAATGAAAAAGAAGGTGGTATTGATTCGGGGTGTTGCTGCTGCAGGAGAGAAGCAATGGTCCCTCCATTTGTCGCTGGGGTGGTTGTTGTTGTAGTTCGCAACGTGTGTGCATATGGTGTTTGCATCAGTGATGGGGAACCTGCAAATCTCTCTTCAGACAGTGAAGAGTTTTCCTCCACACGTTCACCTACATCATCGTTCCGCTCCTCTCCAGAGAAGCTAGGGGTCATATAGATACCGACACCATTATTGACAGGTTCTGATTTTATATATGGCAAACTACTGTGGTTTGCCATTGTATTCGAATCTGTTGGTGTGTAACACGATGGTATGGATATCTGGGGGTTAACATCTGGTTTTGTACTCAGATTTAGAGCACTGTTATTCTCGTATGGTTCATCACAAGCCCGTTGATCTATAAATCTGTCTGAAGTATCAAGAGTGACCAGACAATGAGGTGGCTGCTCACTTGATGCTGGCCGACTCTCATCTGGTAGTGTACGAAGTGGTGTTGACCGGTTGCTACCTGGGGTGTTCATACCAAAGCAGGCGATTGAGAGTGCATTTACGTTCTCATCGCTACTATGATCCATCTTTAACTCTTGGTCTGTATCATCAGTAACTTGAGTGGTTGTGCTAACAGCATTCTGGTTTAGGGCATCTTGGGAGCCGTTTCCATTGCCACCGGCGATTGTGTGGTGGACCCTTTTGTGTCTTGCAAGGTGGTCCTCTTCTCGAAACGTTTCGCCACAAGAATCACACATGTGTAAAGTCTCGATACCATGCCCTTGTAAATGGGTGTAGAGGGTGGCAGGTTTGCCAAACCGCAGCCCACAGAGCCGGCACTGATTGCGTTGCCGCTGCGGTTGGTGCACCTTCATGTGCTGCTTGACGTGGTCGGAGCGCGTAAAGCGTCGCTCACACAGGCTGCAGGCATACGGTCTCTCACCGCTGTGTACGCGAACGTGACGCCGCAGCTTGGAGGGCGTGCGATACGACTTGCCGCACACGAAGCAGCAGTGAGGTGGATTGCCCCGATTGTGAGTTTCTATGTGAGCATCCATATCCTCAGTCGATTCAAACTGCTGGCCACAGTTACGACACATGTACTTGGTGACTACCTGAACAGTATACTTGGAGTTTGTGGGAGCAATCTTAGAGGCAGTATTCATCTTGTATCACAGCTAGATGCGTATCACAGTCAATGCCTGTAAAAAAGAACAAAAATTGAAAAGTTGGACACAATTCCACATAAGCATACATACACACAACCACACACACAACATTATATATATAGGCAATATGAATCAAAGCTTTGGAGAAAAAACAACATCCCTTAAAAGTAATATAGTTTACTTTTTCTTAAAGTTTACAAAAAAAAAAAAAAAAAAAAAAAAAAAAAAAAAAAATCACCCTAATAACTCGTGTAAGAAGCTTATTTAGTCTACAATGTTTTTGTTTTTTACAAATTCCTGACAATCCATTTCTTTTCTGATTTGCAATGTATTTCTAGATTAAATGAATTTGGAGGCACTCATTACATAACAGTTATCATTGGAAATGGACTAAAGTTCAAATCCTGGATGAGGTAGGTTGCATTTCACATTGTGCTAACACCCTTGGGAAAGGTATGAATCCAACTATTTTACCTCGAGCTACTGGGAAATACTTGGGCAGACTAGACTCTTTAATCTTGGTATGCCATACCAATTTAAGAAATGGAAAACTGAATTTAAACCAGTTGTACTCTGCTTAAAACTGATTCTGTTACAGCCTGCTCATGGTGGAGGGGTTGGATAATGCATTTATTTGCTTTATAGGTTTAATAGCTCTGTCAGTATCATTTATCCTAATTTCTCACTATTGAATCTTTTTTCTGAGTTTCACTGTATATTATAAAATCATTTACAATGCATTTCTAGGAGGAAAATTATTTGTAATTCATTTAATAAGCTCTATTCTATTCCGCAATGTTTATATTGATCCCTGATCATGCATAATCTGTGTTATAAGGAAGAAAAGGGTTAATTGCTACAAATATCAGATTGGAAAAAAAAATTGCAAAATGTGATGCTTAAATTTTTTGTCATACTTCCAGAACTAATTTAATAAATCACCATAGTCAAGTTTCAATTTATTAAGCTTAGATCTGGCACAAGGCTACAAATATGGGATACCTACTCACTACTCAACAGTAATTATCTGCTAGACTAGCTTGTTAGCCATTACACCATTACAAGGTGACCGAACTGAAGTTTAAACAGTTAAAACTACTATATTATCACTGCAACTAGCTTCAGCTAGGATTAAACACAAGAGACCAAGCTAAATAAAACGTAAACTCTCCCAATTTCTTTTCAAAGAGGCATGTGATTGGGAAACCAGTTATGAAAGAATTTAGAAAATAAGTAGAGTTCTTTTTGATTTTGTTATTAACATGGATGTAACATTTATTGAAATATGTTTACAAACAGATGATATAGCAATTTGGTTGTACTTCAGAGTACTTGATGGATATTCAGGGGATTGTCAACAATGGAGTCAAACTAATACAACTTGTACTTAATCCTATTGGTATTAAAAAGTTTCTATTTAAATATACCAATCATTATATATATTTTTTAAGTTATCTTATGCTTCTGCTGTTTTATATATATATATATATATATATATATATATATATATATATATATATATATATATGTGTGTGTGTGTATATCAGGACTTTAATTATCTGAATCAGTCAGAGAACTCATCAGATTAATAACAAATAAAACAATATACTCGCAGGTTTACTTTCTTGCCTTTTAGCACACCATAAGCAGAAAATAGCCAACTTAGTACAGTGGGGAGGTACAGCCTGGGGAAACAGGCTCCTGGAACTAGACATTAAACTGTGTCAGCTAAGTCCTCAAATCTACAAGCCATGATTATGTCTTAAGGGGGTGTGATTTTAGGAAATCTTGATAAAAATAAGTAACTAAAATAAATTACTAGGTATGGTTAACTCCCAGTCATGGTTGTATTTTAAATTAGATGTAACTGAACACTAATGAGAAAGAGAATTTCTTGAATGTACTTTAGTCTACCATGCCAAGTGTGCATAACACTTGCACGTTTCACTGCTTTAGCCCTGGTAGTGTACTTTGGTTACTGTGATGTAAAGCGAGGCTGAGTTTAAAGTTTCAAATTGCTATGATTCAGACTTATATAAATTTATATTTTGATGGGGGGGGGTGATAAAGAGAGGGAGGGAGAGAAAAAAAAAAGGAGGTAAAGTAAGGAAATAAAAAGATCAACCAAAATAAATTCTGAAAGGCACAAAATACCATACAGTGCTATGAGAGCAAGAGACAATGTTTGTGAGGAAGAAAGGAAATGAAAAGACAAAGAAATAAAAGGAAAGTGCCAATAGGTTAACTAAATTCATTTTGATTTTTATCATTCACAAATAAAAACTCTAAGAGCAAAAAGAAATTTATTCCTTAAGAGAAAGTAAACAAAAAAGGATTCTTTCATTTCATTTGTTGTTTTTTTTCTATCACAACTCTCAGATCAAAAGAAGAAGGAATTTGAGTTCAAATCTTGTCTAAATTTTATTCTTTCATACAGCTCATTTAATGATAGTAGAATAACAGATTGAGTTATTATAAAAAGTAACAGAAATTAGAATGAAAAAAAAAAAAAAAAAAAACTACTCAAAAATTAATAAAACCGCTCCATGTAAGAAATTACAAAGACTATAAAAATCTAAACCAAAAAGTAATTCTCTATCTGCTTCCCAACATAATGATTGAAGAAAATAAGGTAACGGATTCAGGATAGGTATCTATGGCTCTTAGGAATTCCTGATTTTATAGGCTTAGTGATATCACTTGGCCTAGCTAGCAAAATCTTATTTCCTTAAAAGTATTTAAACAGATGAAAGTCTGTAAGCCTCCTAAGGTTCATTTACAGGTCCTTCTGAGTGGGTGAAATGATATAATCATCAAGTAAAGACAATGTGGCAGTTGTTATAGACCTCAACTTTGAACAAAAATTAAGATTGTTTTAATCATTGGGTATCAGTAGTGAACAGGCAAAAAGTTTTGTTTTATATGATTAGCAAAAAAGTTAAAGCAGTTGATTTGCTGAAAGAAAATAAATACCATTTATATATGAAAAACATATTGGAAAGAAGTTTAAATGTGACAGAAATGTAAGAAAATCTTAAAAGGTTGTATTGATAATTAGGCTAATTTATAAGGTTCTCTAAGAAGACGTATCTTTCTTCTAAAGTCAATACCCCACTTTCAAATAAAGAAATAAACATAACAGATAAACCTTTCAAACTAGTTGTGGTATTACAATTATTAGAAGAATAATCATATCTTAATACAGCTGTAACTAGCCACCACAAGATTTGACATGCATCATGCTAACCCCATCTATTATCACAAACATATCCTTTTACTATGGAGGTCAGCAGGTGAATTAAGTTAAGAACTTAATCCTTAGCACATCAGCTCTCCCTTTGATGACATCACCAAATTTTTAAGTCCATAAAATTTATCTATATTCAAAAACAAATATATCTAATTTTCATGATCAGATATAATATTGATACAATTAAAGACGGTGGAATGCAATGACAATCTATGAATGTCAATATTTATTGAAATGTCAAGATTTTCTATTGTTTAGTGTGTGTGTGTGTGTATATATATATATATATATATATATATATATATATAAAAATCATGGGATCAACTATGTGAAGTGATAATAAATAATTTTAAAATGATATTTTTCATATACATTATATATAAAACGCATTTACAATCATTGTCACCCAACTGCTAAGGTCTTGGAATTGACAATTGCTAAATGAACAGCTGGAAAGTCTTTTGGGACAGTCCATACATTCACTAACAATATACATTGAACTGTACAAAAACAGTGAAAGATTAAGTAAAAATAAATAATTTTTTAAAGATTCCTTTAATCAAACATCTATTAATCAAGGACTGCTGCTAAAGTACACACTCACTATATATAAGTTGGCTGGATGAATAGCATAATACATCAAGTAATGCATAGTAACTGCAATGACTTTCACAAGTGAAACAAATAACTAAATGAATTCCATGTGTGTGAAGTATGTGAAACTTGTTAAGAGTTGTGACAAGTGGCTGTTGACAAATCATGTCAGAAGGAGGATATGGGAAATATATCTTAGTATACTTTTAGTTTTTTCTTTTCCTACAGGTCATTCTACCTGCTTCACTATATACTTTTCTTCTACAAAAGAGATAAAGATGGATGAATGTATGTATATGAGAGAGAGAGAGAGAGAGAGAGAGAGAGAGAGAGAGAGAGCGTTTGGCAGGGGAAAGAAAAAAGGAAAGAAAGGATAAGTTGACTTAGCATCCTCCGTATGCTTATATTAGCAACGAGCAAGTGAGGGTATTAAATGCTAACAATCATTGCTGATAGTGAAAAGGAAGAAGCAGTTAAGCAGTGGCAGAAGAGAAAGTAACAGCAGCAGAGGCACCAGCCCTGGAAGCAGTGGTGGCTGTTGATGTCTGCAGCGGAAGAGAAAAGAAGGGCGAGATTAGGAATGCTGACAGTGACACTACCCTCTTTTGTGTGTGTGTGTGTGTGTGTGTATATATATATATATATATATATATATATATATATATCTTCTGATGTTACCATATTAAAGTTTGACACATGCAGTAAAATCTGAGATTGAGCTACTACAATGTTTTGATAACTAAACACACACTTAATTGGTTACTAGTTTTTTTTATGATTATCTTGAAAAGATGTTAAAGCTAATGACTTTAGAAATTTATTACAAGAAATACTAATTTGGTAATAATTATACCTAGATTGAATCAAACTTACCCTAGTGATGAATTGGGTTTTAAGAAAAAGCTTGCTAACCACTGCACTATGGTTGACATTCCTTATGATTTGGTCTTTTATACCCTTCTGTCAACACACCCCACCCCATGTGTGTGTGTGTGTGTATATATATATATATATATATATATATATATATTACACATACACACAAAAAAATGCAGATTTAACAAAAAAAAAATTATTCACCACAATAACTTCAGGAATAAAAATGCCACATTTTCTCAAAGTGACAGTGGTAGTTATATATATATATATATATATATATATATATATATATATTTATTTATATAATTAGCCCTGAATTTTTAGATGATGATTGTGAAATATGACAAAAATATGACTGTTTTATGATACTGACCATTACCTTGCATATCTCAAATCTGCACGTCTAACTTAGTTTACGAAAAATCATTCAAAGTGCAGCTGCATATGCACATGAAATGGTTAACAGTTTAATGAATAATGCAGATTTGGGGCAAAACAAATGAAGGAGGAGTCACTAGAAACCATTATATGTGGGAGGAGCAATGCAGTCACAACAAGGTCAGAAAAGCTATAAAGTCTCAATAATTTATTATATAGACAAAAAAAAAAAAAAAAAAAAAAAAGCAACAAGTTTGGGAAAGAGAGATACTTTACTATGCACCAGTCTATATGATTACCTATATATCTTAACTTATACCTAAGTATACAACTTATATAAGGTTATCAGCGCATTGCCCAGGATTAAAAACAATTCCTAAAATCATTCATCAAGTTTTTGCCTTATGGATATGCAACCTGTTTATTGAACAGAATAAAAAGACAAATACAAATATAACAAATAAGTAGAAGGGAAATACTTGTTTAAGCCTCAACCATTTGCACAAAAGATTTTGACTAATCTTTCACTATTTCAAATGAAAGTTTTTTTCTATCAATGTAGTTTCAACATTTACTAAGCCTACTTGCAAGTGTGTGTGTGGGGGGGGTTGAGTGGGTGTGAGAAGATTGTGTTATGCTAATCCTCCAATTGGAGAGTGCCTTAAAAAAAAAAAAAAAAAAAAAAAAAATGGATTTTACTGGCAGTCAAAAAGTTGGCAAATTTATTTGATTTTCAACAATATAAAGTGATTTTCAACCCAGATTTCAAACTCAACAAAATTTTCAATTGGAATGTTGGGTGGGTGGAAGATGGCCTGTTTCAGATAAAATGTCAAAGTTTCATAGTACAATTCTGTCAACTTTTAGTGTTACACATGCACATAGAAGAAAAAAAGTAATTTAGAAATATGTAGCAAACACACACACAAGTGAGAAGACAAAAAATGAAAAAGATTGGAAATATATAGCTTAGTGGTTATATATGAGTGGTTTTTGACTTGTTATTGCTTGCCTAATGACTTCATCACTTTTGTTTTAGTAATTTTTTTTTTTTTACTTTTTTCTGGCAGTAAAACGAACTAATAATCAAAATTTTGCAAGTTTTGATCAAAATTTTTTTTAGAAAAACAGGAGAGAATTGTAATATGATATAAATGCATTGAAAATCAGGAAAGAAGATAACTGTTGGGACATCAAGAATTGATACAGGCATTATTCATAGAATAGGGTTATGAATTATTTTAAGTAAATTTCTTCAAAGATAAAATAATTTTCTTCTTTCTTCCAAAAGACCACAACAGTTACAGTAAATTCTATGCTTCCAGTTTTAGAAAGCAGTCCAAGTTGTGTTTAAAAATCCTGCACAAATGAAATTCATTCAGAGCATAAAAAACAATTACAAATGAGAAATTAACCTCATTTGTATCTTTTCTAAACCCATTAATACTTTGAATAAAATAACTGTATATACATTATTTGTAAGTTGATAAGCTATATATATATATTAATCCAATTATTATGTATTCATTATGTTAGAAATTGTACTGCATATGCATTTAGTTCTATGTAATATTGGACTCACTATATAAGTGTGAATGTAAGTCACTTGTTTATTTCTATGATGTGAGTGTAGTATCTGTACACCTTGCCTTTGATTAAATGGTAGTATTTCTACCTGTAGAAATCTAAATATATTAAATACCTACAAAATTATCTATATATTAATGGGAATCAAAATAATAAAAATAAGATGTATCGTTTCTGATAATTCTTTACTCAAAGTTTTTATCTGCATATCATTTATTAAAACAAAAACATAAATAACCATGGGATTTACATAGATACAGATGCTACACTCGACAGCAATAATAAGTAGTAACACTGACACTATGAAAGGTGCACAGATACTACACTCTGATCCTAGTTCTGTTCTGGGGAGCATGAGAGGAGTATCTATTGCACTGAAGTCTGATCGAACAACTTACTGCAACTGATCCTTCAATAGCCATTCTGGATGACATCACCTTGCTGATAGATCCAAAAAGGAATGTTAAGAGTGGGTCTATACCTGTGCAATTCCTCAACTCATTTAACAATCCAATCTCACAGCTGACGTTCTTTATAAATGAAAGGAAATATGATCACACTCATTCTGTGGGATGCATAGTAAGTGAAAATTGTACAAGTCTTCAAACACTAATCAGAAGTTTTTTTGTTTTTTTTCTTTTTGAATGAATAAACTTTCTTATATTTTGTGCAGTACTGAAACTTTTTTTTTTTTTTTTAAGGACTAGAGATTCTTTAACTTATAATTAGTTAGACTGAACAATAAACGGGCATTAAGGACTTTTTAGGGCTTATTTATTTATTTATTGTTATGTATTCAATCATTTTATTTACATAAAATCTATAGTGTTCAAGTGATTTACTACTATATAAGAATTATAGCTTTTTTTTTTTATTGAAAATACATTACCAAGTTAACATTTTATCTTTCTAATTTACATTTACCTAGGAGTCTGGAATTGTACAGAGCCTTCAAAAACTTAGTCCACTGCTCTCTTTTTGATGTTTAATAAGAAATTCATAATGTCAAAGACAATGAAATGAAAGTCTAACTTTTTGGGGGCTGGGAGAGATTATCCTGTCAACACTGAAACATTTTACATGTAGACTAAAAATTATATTAAACACAAACATGTTTTGTTTCTTAATTTATCAGTACCTTTTAAAAAGGTCCCAGAACAAAATGAAAGTTCTTTCATAAATGCATTTTTATCCTAGAAAAAAAAAAATTAATATTGCATTTCCTTGAGATTATAAACAATTCACTAACTTTTTTCCTCCATATTTATCTATCCTTCTAGGTTCTTAACTTTTATTCAAAAGTGCTTCAGCAGCAAAAAATTTTGTTGGCAAAATTACTGACAAGAAAAGCCCCCCGCCACACACACACTTGCACAATCCATTAATGATTATCAACTGATTGCATACAAATCTGAGAATTTTAAATTTGGGATTTTTTTTCCAGCAAAATCATACTTTAGGTGAGCTGGAACATAAGGAAAAAAAATTCAATCACCACCAAAAATTTCCCTTCTTGATTACTTCAAAAGATTTTTATTTGTTTTAAGCCAAAATAACTTCATGTAAGTTTCAGAGCAAACAATTGAAACCTGAGTTTTGATTATTATATAAAATCATAATTCATTAAATAGAATAAATTAACTAATAAAACATTTTTCATATATCAGAGGATTTTTATACATTTTGAGTAAGAACAAATAAATTTTTTTTCTTCATTTGTTTAGCAATATGAAGGATTTTCCTGAGATGAAAATAACTTTCCTATGAAGTTGAGTTTTGAAGTTTATTTATACAATTCCTTTGATAATTCAGATTTTTAACCTTAATATTCTAGTTGGCACTTTTTCTAAGCAACTGCTGGTAGCCATCTATTTTTATACATGTGTTTGTGAGCAAGTGGGTGAGTGAAAGAGGAAGAACTGCTTTTTGGGGAGAGAATCAACTTAATTTTTTTATCAGTATTTCTTTCATCTTATTTCTGTTGCTTTTTGTTATAACTCTAAGACAATCAGTCTAATCATTAGTAAGGAGTATAAAAATAAGTCTCTTGTGAGATTTGAACTTGTATCTCTTATCAGGAAAACTACCTGTTCAGGGCAGTTTTCTTACTGATTAGGCCATGAAAATCAAATCATATCAAAAATTAATAATTGACAATGATTTAAAAAATTCATGCAATAAGACTACTAACTTCAAGAGAAAAAAAAATTACAAATATCAAATTAAAAAAAAAAAAAACCTTAAAGAATTTTATGTCTGTATTAACATCAAAGGCAAAATTGAAGAGACTAAAAATTATTAACCTTCACAAAAAGTTAGTTTTATTTTCAATCAATATTTTATTCACTGCAAAAGCTAGCAAGTGGATTAGTAAACCTTATGAAGCCTGTCTTGAAGAAAATTCCACGAGTAACAAGGCATTTTATATTAAAGGAGATCAAATATACCCACCTAAGTAGAAATTGTCTATTCAGAAAATATTTATGAAAAGATGAGCAACAAAATATTTTAATAATGACCAAGTATTTAAAAAAATAGCACTAAGAGTTTTTTTCAAATAAGAAATAAAAACATTTAAAAACGAACTGATCAACTTTAGAAAAATTTTAGGTCATTTTAAAGAGATTTCAATAAAAAATTATAAAGTAACATTATAGCATCATATATAAATGATCACAATTTGCTTAAATTACATAAATCTATAAGTATAGTGATTAAATCAATAATGACTTTTAAAAACTTAGGATTTCACATTTAGCTATATAAAACAGAAATCTGAAACCAAAACTATATGCAAATAACAGAATGAATTAATTCCCCCTTCTGCTATTGAAGTAAAAATTAATTTTTTTTTTTTTAAATACTAATTAATAATCAAAAGTAGATAAATTTATCACTATGTCTTCAAGAGTTTAAGAATATCAATGG
Source organism: Sepioteuthis lessoniana (assembly GCA_963585895.1). Lineage (NCBI taxonomy): Eukaryota > Metazoa > Mollusca > Cephalopoda > Myopsida > Loliginidae > Sepioteuthis > Sepioteuthis lessoniana. The sequence continues at coordinate 47,491,385 of OY757913.1, forward strand.
CATCACAAAGTGCCTAGATAGGGACTTTAAAAAGATTATTGGGTGGAGAAGAAAAACAAAAATTTCAAATTTGATTTTAAAATAATATTCTGGCAATAAACAATCAGATTTTTATTAAAATCTTAATTTCTTTTTGGATCATTTTCATCTACTTCAATGAGTTTCATGTATTTGAGACAAATTTATATTTCTAAGCAGGCAGGCCTTTTCCACTAAGAATATTGGCACTACACAATCTTTTCCATTTTGGTATTTTGCCTTACTAAGTTTAGAAAATATCAATTTTATATTTATTTTGACATACTCTTAAAATATAATTCAAGATTTATTTTGATTGTGATAAATTTTTTTTTTTTAATTACAAACAATCCTAGCTTCACTAACTTTAACCACCCCAGGTATTGATAAGATTCATTTTAGTATAAGTTTAGCAAAACAAAAAATAATTCCAGAAACTTAATTTTGGCAGTATTTTTCACAAGACAAAGTTAACTTTTTTTTTTTTTTGTGATGTGGTAATAAATGGTCTCATGAAAAATAAATCACATCAAAAGTTTCAAACATTAGATCAATTCAAGCTTTCACCAGTATATAACTTTCTTTTTCCTCACACAGGAGACATAAATGACTGGTTCTAAGTGACATTTTTTAAAAAATAAATGAAAAAAAAAAAAATACATATATATCAACTTGGCTGAAAGAACTTTTTTTTTTTTTTTTATATTTGAAAGGTTTAGTTGTATACTGACGTTAATTGTTAAATTAAAATTTGACGCCAAAAACACTCAAAATATAAATCAAGTTTAAACATACAACAAACTTCAGATTTAAGCAAAATAATAAAAAATAAATGTGTTCTTTTTAGTATTCTCAAAAACATTAATAAAGTTTAAAGTCAAAACATCCTTTAAAAAAAGCCAACACAAATTTCATCTTTAGTCGGTTAAATGTTACTATTGTAAAAAAACAGGGGGGGGGGGCAGCTAAAAGTTTCACAAGCTTCAAATTGCATAAAAAAGCATGTTAATAAAAAGAACAAAGTGAAACAGGGATAGAAAAAAAAAAAGAATTGTGGGAAGGTGTATGCAATAGGTTACATACAATTACATGCATGCACACAAGCACAAACACACCGTCATTAGGGAGTGGATGCATTAAACAATAAAAGTGATATACACGCATACTTGAACAGTTGAGTACAAAGACATGCATACCAATGCGAAAAACAATTTCTATAAAGGCAGAGATATACGTACATATATGTATTTTTCGCAGATACAACATGCCACAGTAGCCAACGGGGTTGCAATAGCAGCAGGGTTTCACAGAACAGATTATAGACGACAAATCCAGTTTGAGGGAGGTGTTGATATTCTACATTAGTGTTGACCCAATAACCTGAAGATTAATGGAAACAAAAACAGATTAGACACAAGCTATTAAACCTTGGTGTAGCAGCAGCCAACGCCGCTGCCATCGTCTTAGCTGCTGACGCTGCCGGCTGCATGGCAAGCACTGCCACAGTGGAAAAAGAGAGAAAGAGAAATAGAGAGAAAGAGAATGAAGCAGTTGCAAGAGACTATAATGCTCTGGCCATGCACAAAAGGGACCAATTTAAAATATGGGTATATTTGAAAAAAAAAAAAGAAAAAAAAAATAATAATCCACCCACTAACATATTAATGTTAAAGGGTGTGTGTATTGGAATGAAGCATTTTTTTTTTCTTTTTTTAATTCTAAAATTCTTTTCATGCCTAAATGAAAAGAATTTTTTTTTTTGGGGGGGGTCTCTTTTAGGTTCAAGAATTTTGTATTTTTCTTATTTGTGTAGGGTTTGTTTTTTTTTCATATTAAATTTTCAGCAAAAATAACTGAAAAGACTGAAATTTTTTTCATAATCCAGGTATTAACAAAACATTATTTAACTCTGAAAGATTCTAAAATAACATTTTTTGATATATAAATTTTATATGAGAGGGCCAAATGATAAAAATACTACTTGTCTCATAATAGTTGTTACATTTGTATATAATATTACACGCAATAACTATTATGGGACAACTATTGTACTATTTGTTTCAATGTAAACCTTACTGTTACTTCTACAGTGAACATTTTTTTTACAATTTGAGGAGAAAAAATAACTTACAGGGAAGATTTTACAAAAACAGACATCAAAATAATCAGCCTTTAGTAATAAAAAATATTGATAACTTTTTCAATAATTTATTAAAACTTTGCAGAAATTTGTGTGTGTGTGTGTGTGTGTGTGTGTGTGAAACTGTTGATAGACACTTTATTGCAAATATCCAAATGATTATTTACAAATTAAATCTGTTTATCAATAACACATGAATGTTGCCCAAGGAAAACAACCACAAAAAACTAAAAAAAACATGAGATTTTAACACATGAGCAGAAAATAAAGTCAATATGTAAAGTCACATATTGATCATACCAAGTGATTCAAAAGCTGCAGCTTATCCCTTTATGACATGAGAGAGAGAGGGAGAGATCCTAGTACAACTGCTTACATAAGAGATAGAGATCTAAGTATGAATGGTTATATGAGAAAGAGATCCCAAGTACAACTGGTAATATGAAATACAAGTGATCAGACAAATTCTGACACCAGCAACACTTGTATAAAATAAAGTGGTAATAGATGATAAACCCTTTTTAGATCATTCCCTCCCAAATCTTCCATTATTTGAAAATAAATTCTTAACAATTTAAAAAAAAAAAAAAAATAAAATAAATAAAAAAATACAACACTAATCTTAATAATTACATAAGGAAATTTTTTTTTCGAACATCATGATCATAATTCTACTTTCATACACTCCTCAATAGTAATAGTTAGGTGACAATTATTTTCAAATAGTTAACTTCTTTAAGATGAGTAAGATGATTTTTAAGAGTTATTCACTCAATCTGGCACAAGGTCTCAACTGAGAAGCACCCAGTAAAAATCAAACTCACACACAAAAAAGCTTTAATATGTTCTTTAGTTAATAGACAATCTATTTTTAATAAATTTTGCTTAGTTTAGTATAAGGCCTAAAAAGGGGTTGATAAGGTTATGCAAGAAAATATTCATAGAGTACCTTCTTTTTAAGTGAGAGGGTCCTGTCTGACTACCTAAGGGTGTGGGGGTCAGTATTTAGTGTGTGTATATATATATATATATATATATATATATATATATATATAATCTGTAGAACTTTGATTCATTTTTAGAAAAAAAAATTGAATTAATTTTCCAAAGATATGTCATTAATATTTTTTTGGGCCTTAAAACTATATCGTAGGAGTTATAGAAAATAGATCTCAGTTTTCACAAGTAAAACCAGCTGAGTCTTCATTAAAAAAAGATTTCTTAAAAATCGAAGTATTCTTTTATATTCATCCTTACAATTTGTCAGAAACAGAAACAAAAAACAAATTTTAAGATCATTGCTGAGTATTTGGTTTCAGATTAAAAGAAAAAATCTTTCTATTAGAAGAGAAGGGCATATCAAATTGTTTAGATGACCTAATGTATTTGCATAAATGTGTTAAAACACCTCCACTTTTTAAGGATGGATGCACACTAATAAATCTGTATGCATAATATCTTTTAGTCACAATTGTTAGAGACCATTGAGCAACTTTTAAATACTCAAAACCTGAACTGGTCGAGAATTTTTGTGAAAAATGGCTGGGAAAGAGAAGTTGTTTTCACACACACAAAGGTTTGTTGCAGATGAATCACAATTTGCATTTATATCATCTGGTTGCTATCTATTTTCATTGCTTTCTAAGCTATTGACAATGGTCACCATGACTAAGAGGTAAAAAGGTAAAGAAAAGAAAATATGATTTATTTAATTTTTTTTATTCAATGGGGGAAGGTTATCTACATGTGAACTAGAATAACTTTGCAAGGAACTTTTAAAAACCTTTGAGCAGAAAAAAAAAAAATTAAGTTTGATCACATTTCATATTTAAAAAAATCTTTATAGCTATACAAAACAAGAAATTCCTATAAACTTTTTATTAAAAATTTCTTTTTTTAAACAGCAGTTGAGTTGAAGAATTTCAGATTGACAATTGCCAGGAGTTATGCAGATTACATGGCTGAGATGACTGCATATTTGCCACTGTTGCCTATCACAGCTGGTGTTTAAATATAGATAAGGAAAAAAAACAAACTTTAAATGCTGATTTTCAAGGGAGCCTTCCCAAGCTTGTAAGATTGATACAATATTCCTAACCTTATTCTTTCTAATTTGACTTCTATACTAAGTTAAGCTTAGTAATTATCAATAAACCCTTTAGGTTAGATGGTTTAGTAAATTTCCACTTTTCCCTAACCCACATTAAAAAAAAAATGCTGATTTTCAAGACAGACAGACAGGCTTTCCCCCTCATCCATGCAACAATCTTTCTACACCCCAATTTACTCCTATTTGACCTTGTGCTATTGCAAGCTTTGCAAATACCAAGAGTTCAAATTAAAGACTAAAGAAAAGCATCGAATCGTTTCTGATAAACAAGGGGGTGGGGGTAATACACCTGACTTGTGAAGACTATGCCCTGAGCTGAAAACAATCCAATAATAATTTCACCTCTATCTTACAGTGGATTGATAACATGGATAGCTAATTTTAGTCACTTCTCAGAAGATTTGTCTTTCATTCCAGTTTTTCCTTTTAAGTTCTGATTTTGTACAGGACACTTAATAGAATCAAACAACATTTGCAACATGCATTAGGGTTTTTTTTATCAGTAAGCAGAATTATGTATCAGCCCCTGTAAACACTACCCAATCATATTTATAATTTTTCACAAAATTGAAGGTGATCAGAATGAAATGATAGCCGACGTGGAGATTTTCCAACTACCAACTTTTAATCTTCTTTTCTCTAACCCCCACTCCACCCCAAATCTCTCTAAGTTATTTATTTTTTTGCCTACAGCCATTGTTAGGGAGAAGAGAATCACAACTTGTGGAGATATAAAATCCAAGATAGCTAATCATTCACACAGACAAACATTCACATGCACAAAAACACAGTATTGCACTAATATGTGGTATCTACACACATTTTCACTCTCCCAACACCCACATATATAGAATGTTTTTTTGGATATAGTCAAAATTAACCTTCCTTACTGAGTATTTTTTAATGGAGAGGGAGTGGTTTAAATTAGTATCTCAGCTGAATACTTCATAACTATCTTCATCAAACTAGTAGTCATTTACTAAGTTTGGCTTAACACAAGGCCAGAAATATGAAACACTCAGTAAGGATCAAACTCATTAACAATAGTCTACTAGCTTAATTTGCAAACCATTATACTACACAAGGTGTTCACAGCCCCACCAAACCAGTAGACTCTTGATCTTTCAAATCTAAAAGATTTTATGTGCAAATGATAACTTTGCACACATACATTCACATACAAGGACAAAACTCACAACAGGTGGACTAATAGATATGTTAGGGTGGGAAGATGAGATTTTAAAAGAATGGATCATACAGGAAAACTGACTGAACTGCTGTCATCTGATTAAAAAATTGTTAACTGAAAATAAATTTGAAAGAATGAAAAACAATGAAGCATTTCAATTGTAATTTTGCCATTTGATCTCTTTGTAGAAAAGGTGAACAAATGGATCATGTGACCATTAACATTCAGTGACCACCCAAAGGATTAAAACAAGATTTGTGTTTTGCAATTCAACCTTCTAATAGGTAAGAGAACAATATTCAGATCATTTAAACATTTTTTCCTTTTCTAAAAACAAATTACTTATTATGAAAACAATGGAAGTAGGGTTTGCATGCTGGCTGCAATAATTAGCACCAGTAGTCACTGATCAAACCCACAATGATTTCCAAGACTAATTTTCAAGGTTGGCAAGTTATCTACTTGGGAGAGTGAGCTATAACAGATTAGTTTTATGGCATGTTAACCTTTGTTGTGGTATTTTATGCCCGAGCCAATTTTACAATGATTGTCTGCAATTATATAGGGTACAAGAATGTATCTTCACAATCATTTTAAACAACTGAACACTTCATTATCTCAAACAGATCTATTTGACCCATAAATAGGACTAACAGATACTGCTGTTTCAAGTGGACTTGGGAGCAATGGCAATGAAGTGGGGACTCCAGAACTCTGGCCACACAACTGAATGCAGTTTAGAATCATATATCCAGGACATTCCTTTTGAGGGGAGGGGTCTTAGTCCCTCTATAAAGGATTCAGTCATTATATTCTATGTTCCTCTGATAGGGTTTTTGTGCTATAAGGCTATTTATACTGCAGAAGAAATTTAAAAATACAAAACAATAGACATGAAATACTTGTATACAACTGGAGTAGGATAGGGTAGAAAATTTGTGTACAAGACTGACATCAACTAGGCTTTCCTTATGAAAGATAATCATAAATAGTAATTAAAGCAACCAAATATAGTTGAAGTAGTTTTTTTCCCAAATATTTAAGTTTGCGAATATATCATTATCTCATTGAATTTATCCCTGGGACTGTTTTGAATAAGTTCTTGAAAACAGCATGAATCCACAGTTCCACTGTCAGATATCTTGAGAAAATGTCTTAACTGGTATCCCACAATGACTACCAGAGAAAAAAAGTAGATGCCTGAACATTTTGGCTAAACTTCTTCCCCATAACTCCTCTTAACTACCAAGGCAGTAGCAGAAAAGGTGACCTGCCTCATACCCAACAGACAAATTCTGACCAATCACACTAATATAAAACTCCCCTTGTCACTAAAGGAAATGAAAGCTGTTGTCTTTTATTTCATCTATACTTTGTGAATTGGAAGAATAGGGATCCAGATATGAGGCAGAAAACTATTGGTTTGAGATTCTCATTGGTTATACAAGAAAAGAATATTAAAGAATATATATTGGTTGATCATTTAAAAATATAGCAGTTCTTTCTAGATTGGCAATTAAATGCACAACAAAAATGCAAACTGGTTATCAAGTTCACAATGTAATCTTTATCAAAAGGAACTTTTGAAAATAGAAAATATTGAGAAATCAAACTAGAACTGTCTCAAGTATTTTGATAGCATGAAAAGAATGTCAAGTTTTGGAAAAAATAAATACTATCTTTAGAGATTACTTAATTTTTCGAACATAAAGGATATACGAGTCGCTTCCAATTATATGTAGAGTATTAGAGAGAAAAAAATGTCCATAAAATGAACTATCAACTTAAATGTTAACACTTTTTTCTTTAAATTTGTTAGAATAGACAACTGGACTGGTAGGGTCAGCGTTTCCAGCTTTAGAGGGATATTTTCAGAATAAACATGTTAACAGAAATAAATAAAACAAGAAAAGTAAATGAATCAACATATTTTCAACACTGGTGTGTGTATTTAAGAAAGATTCATTCAGATGCAATATTCTGATCCAATATTGACCTCCTCCCCAGAAATATAATGTAACCTGCTCAGTTTAACATGAGGGTCTAAACACACACACACACACACAGATAAGAACAGAAATTACTCAGTCAATGTGCAATCTGTGTAATGGTGTCACAGAATACTGTGAGCTTCTTGTGTGATTGTGAGAGGAGTGCTGTCTTATAACCAGTATGGTCAGGACTAAGCCGGCCTCATTTTTAGTTGCATCCTGCCTGAAGACCAAAACATGAGAGAAAGAGAAACAGGTTCTGCAGTTTGATCCTAAGCTGAAAGCTACAATGATCTTAAATTTAAATGCTGATTCTTATGTAAACAAACTAGTCATTTTAAAAAAATACTGTAGTATAAAAATAAAATGCCAAAGAATTAATTATTTTGAGATCCAGATAAATCTGGTTAATAATGTAGACATCAGGATGTACTTAATGACCCTATCCTTTGTGCAATGGAGAGGCACTGTTGGGGGAGAGGGAGAGAGAGAAAAAGAGATCCCTGGTCACCTGGCTAATTTTTGTTAGTTGGCTGACTGCTTCAAGACAGGGGCAATTCAAAAAAAAAAAATACTGCACATATCAAACAAGAAATGTTGGCAATGTTTGTTGCTTTGTTTAATTAGTTTTCAAGAAGCAATCAAATACAGAACAACAAAAAAAGTAAATAAAAACAACTAATTTTAAAATCAATTATTTCAATGAATAAACAAAAAGTATTCAAAATCCCAGCCATCAAAGACAAAAGAAAATTATTGAATTAATGTTTAAAAAAAACAAAAAAATTCCACTTGGAAAATCTATTTTAGAAATAAAGTAAAATGCAATAAGCTAATTAATGAAATTTTTTAAATATACCAATAAATAAATAAAAAAATCTTTGAACTGTGAAATTGAATAATACCACATGATGTATGCAAATATAAAGACAAATGCAGAGCGGAAATGTACAATAAAAATAACAAAATACCAGTATTAGACAAATTGCTGAGGGGAGAGATTTGCCAAGGGGAGGTTGCCAGATAAATAATGTACAGATGGGAGTCTTAGTTATGATGGTGTGAGATGTATATTACAGACTGTGATTGTGCAATATATGAATTTTATATCATTTTGCAAAATACATCTTAGAGATGTATTTTGTAAAATTGTATAAAATTCTTTATATTGAAGTAATGTAAAATGACAAATACTGTATTATATTCACTAAATATCAGTCCATCTGTACCCCAAAGGCTTGAAGATTTGGGGCCAGATTTCACTCAAACATTCAGGAACTGCTGGGTCATCAGTGAAAAGGTTTTAATTTGTATCTGACCAAGATTATCTGATTTTTTTACTCCCCAAAATGAAACTACTTAGACAACTAAAACATTAAGTAATAGCAAGATAAAAATGATTTGTAAAGTACATAACTAAGATACTTGACATTCAGAGAGAATGGACATCATTTTTCAAGCTCTAAGAAAGCAATAAACTTAAACAAGTACAAATTATTCATCCCATGTTATACAATCCAGCAGATGAATTATGTTTTATATCATGAATATCTTACAAAATTAGAATTAGTTTCTTGTCCAGAATACGAGGAAAATTTCAATTAATTCTGAGGTAATGTATAATGTTAAAGTTAATTTCCAAAAATTACAATTCCACCATCTTCCCTAAGTTGACACTTTCTTTGTGGTTAAGAAGGGCAAGATTAAATAAATATAGCTGATGGATGAATTCTAGGTAGTTAGATATATTCTTTTTTAAAATGCAACTGTTCTGTGAGAAAATGAAGCAAATGATTGAAACTTAACCTTATCTTACTCTTGAAACATTGTACATTACCACAGAGTTAGCCAAAAATCTTGTCATCCTATTCTGGACAAGCACCTTGATGTTCTTCTGTGAAAAAATTTCTAGCATGTTTTGAAGAGAAATATTTTTACGTGAATGCAACTGTAAGACGTTTGCTAACATTTTTATTTTGGTCCAGATTGTTCATGCTAAATCATAGTATCCAGCTGATGAACATCAGTGACCATCTTAAATGCAGCATTTGATATAGGTAAGAACAGCTAGTTATCAAAATGAGTTCAACTTTGGTCCAAGATATAGAATATATGCAGGTATTTAAATAAATTTAAATTTATCTTTACTTACTAAAATACAAAAGAAATAACTTTTATAAAACAATGAAATAAGCAAACATTAATTTTTTGATGTCCTATTGCTGGACGCAAATCTTGGTAATCAGTTAATATGAAAATTTTGAACCAAGAATAACAAAAAATACTGTTAATTTCTTTTATGTAAAATTGTATTTTTCATTTTAATAATATAGTCTTTGTATTGAAGCAATGTAAAAGGAAATAAAAATTTCATTTATAAATAGTCTTGATAAAATTTATCTTGAGATAATTTTACAATTTAAGATATGTATTTCCCACCACCAACACCAAAAATAAGATTCCCATTGGTACATTATTTATCTCTCACTGGCTCCCCTCAGCAAATTTCTCCCATTGGGTAAATAGTCAAACCAAAATTCCTTGCCACCAAATAAGATATAAATTTAGAACTGAAAGAAAAACCTTTATCATGATGTGCTGTTTGAATAGATACAATAACAAGAATATGTGATCAGTACTGAGATCACTTTGAAAGCAGGTGAATAAAAAGCATGTGTATCCACAGTTTTGGACTGATGATCTGACTGGAAGTTATAAGCTGTATTCTTTCCGTACCTAAGGATTTGTCCAAATAAAACAGGAAGGGGAAAAAAGTGCCCAAGATAGTTGCATATTTTTGTCAGAGCAAGCCATTCATATTGAAGACAAAGTAAAAACTATGATTTCAAATGCAAATTTTCAAGGCAGGCAATCCTTGACAGGACATGGAATACTTGTACACAAGTAGGATGGGGGATTTTGTTACCAAATATGTAGCAAGCTTTTATTTGTGAAAATAACAAACAAATAAACCAACCTTATTTGGAGAAGGGCAATGAACATATTCAAAATTTATTTTTCTTTATTTAAAAGTTTACTGATGTATCATTGAAGATATTTCATACATACACAAGTCATATACCCCCAAATACTCCTCCTTTCGTGTTATATAGCAGTAAACAGCAACTCAAAAATTTTGCAGTGAAAGAAATAGCTGCTTTGGTGACAATTATATGTGGAACCTGGACCAATTAAGTGACAGACACCCCAGCTCATATCAAATACACACAAGTTATTATCTGGGGAAAAATTCAAGGATACAAGATTATTCTTTTAGAATATAAGCAAAATAAAACAGATTTTTACTCCCGTGAGGGGAGTAAAAAAAATCTGTTTTACCACTTTATTTCCTTCATATTTCTCCCTATTTCTTTTTCAGTTTAATTTGATGCAAAACTCCTAACATCTCAACTTAACAATTCCTTCTTTATCTTATACCTTATAACTTTAAAGTACACATGCAATTACTCTTTAATCTACTGACTGCCTTTTCATAGGGGCAGCATTTCTGCGAGCCAATTTTAATCTATTCTTCATTGTTATCTGTCCTTTTATTAGCTCTGCAAACATTTCACATAGACCAATCCATTATAACTTTTTAGGTTATGACAGGAGTCTGATGACACAAGCAACATATAACCATACACTATATATATATATATATATATATATATATATAAAAACACACATACACGGGTCATTCAAAAAGCTCTAAGCTTCAGATTTTTCTAGAGTTATAAGAAGTGATAGCTGAACATTAATGTTGTAGCAACACACTATGTTTTTCTTTCTGGCCAAAGGTTAGGACTTTTTAAACAATTCTTATATATAAAAGAAAATATTATTGAACACTTAAAAATGAAGACTAGTATTTTGTAGCAAATAAGATGCAGCCTATTCTTAGCATGAAATATGTTGAAAGAATATTATGTATTCATTCAATAACCAAGCCCAACTTTTACCATACAGGACAAGAGATTTTGAGGGATAGATTTGGGTTTTTTTAATTATTTTTTTTAAAAGTGAATTCTATTTACTAAAAAATGATCTGCAGTAAGTTGAGCAACCAGTATTTTCAAACTTGGTAAATCGACAACAAAACAAAAAGACATTAGCTTAGAAACTGTAATTGATAATATGTACGAGTTGATGGGGGGAGGGACCAAAAACAAACTTTTAAATAGGTGATTGGATCAGAAGGCATGTAAATCTGATGCAAAGAACAAAAAATACAATTGCATAGCTCTTGCTAGAAGGACAAGTTGAGCTGCAACAATAGCATTAAATATACTTTTTTTACTAAACAGTGAGTCTATGGTTCATGTTCTCTCGAAGCAAACAGAGATCAAAGATAAAATAAGAAAAGAAAAAAAAAAATTGTTGTCTAAGAGAGCATGTCAGTTGTAAGGATATAAACACACAACTTGTTGATTTACAATTGTTAAGCCTTAAAATTTCCAAACATAAAATGAATACATTTTGATGTCAAGAACATAAAAAGGTGATAAAGCTTAAAAAAAACAAAAAAAAAAAAAAAAAACAGGACACTTGGTAAGGATCAAATTCAATATTAGTGAAATTGGTATGGTTAACAATTATACCAAAAGTTATATATTAAGTTCAGCTTAGTCTATGACTAGACCACAGTTGTAGGGGCACTTAAGTTAGATTTTTATACACACTATGAAATGGTTAGTAAGTAAATTTTGTTATCCATTAAGCACTTCAAGTTATTTACAAAACTTAACTTGGCACAAGGTAATTTTAGGGAGGGGTACTTTCAAAGGCTCAGACTGGACTAAGAGATAAGTTTACAATCATCCTCCTTGAGATATATGCAATGAATTCAAAGCAGGAGGATGGGTAAATATCAACATATCATCAAGCTATGAATGTCTTTCTAAGCTTTTTTACATTGTCCTCTAGTAGGTGCCTTGGTAGAAATTATATTTAGTTAAATATTAAAAACATTTCTCTTGCCCAATACCACAATAGTTGGATGTTCAGTAAACATCGGTCCTTACTGAGCACCCTCTTTGCCACACTAGAAAATTAATTTATGAGAAGCTTGCTATCCAGTTAGACTAAACTAAGGCTCCTAAGGATCTCTCAAATATGAAGCACTTGGTAAAAGTTGAAATCATTAACCATCACTTGACTGACAGATAATCTAAAACAAAAAGTACCTAAATTGTTAAAGGATTTTGACAGGTGGAGAGGTCCATCTACTGTCAGTATTTCTTTAAAACTCGCATGACAAAACAGTATAACTTTTGCTTTTGTCATTTTATTGTGACTCATTATGTTAGATGTAGAGGGGAAGAAATAGAGATAGTGACTGCTGGGGAGGAGACAAACTTACACCCCTAAGCTTACAGATAAAATATCTAAGTAAATAAAAAACCAATAGAGCATTAGCCTAAGCTTTTCATTTAGAAATAGTATAGTATCTCCCAAAAAAATGGGATTATTTATGCATGGAACAACACTTCTGTTTATGATCAGATTGTAGTATCTGTGCACTCTGAAATATGTTACACAAAGCCCATTTGGCAGATGCTGTAGAATATGCTGACTTCATCTCTGCAGAGAGGTTGGACCCTCTCAATGGGTTTCCTGGATATAACACAAAACCATCTGATGGTGAGGCTCCAGTTCTGGAGCTTTGGAGAATATGGAGTACTTCCATTGCCATTACTCCCAGGTTCACTGACTCAGAGTGATAGTACCAATTAGCATTCCATCTATAGGTCAAATAGGACTATTTAACTATGTGCCAGCACATGACTGATGCAGAATTGAATTGTTAGCAGTACTTGAAACTACTCAACTGTGTGCAAATAAAACTAAGTAAATCCAAGTCAGATTGCAATACTTGAAACCATGTGTGCAAACAAATGAGCTCTGATTTGTTTAAAATGTTATCTACAAAATATTCATTTACAAATCATATTTAACATATTTATAAACAGGATTTAGCATTAAATAACCTACAAGGGTTGATATGCCCTAAAGCCCAACCAACACACACAAATCATAGCATGAATCCAACTCTTCTCTCTCCCATTATGGGTAAATAGGACAGACAAGGCTCTTTAATTTTGCTATAACTCATCTAGGAGAAGGAAAACTGAATTCAAATTAGTTGTACCCTGCTTAATTGATCTTGTGTCACATCCTGCTTGTGACAGAGCAGTTTGTTAATTTATATATATATATATATATGATTACTTTTAGAAATAATTTTGATCATAAATTACAATTGATTGCAATCATCTATGTAGACCTGGATGTATTGTATGATATAATGGTCAGCAAGCTAGGCAAGCTGAGTATTGTTAATGAGTTCAATTCTCACTGGGTGCCCCATATTCTGGGCCTTGTGCCAAATTAAGATAAGTGCAACTATCTATGTAGACCTTGGGAAAGGTTTTTTGTTTTTTCTTGTTACAATGCTTTGCCTGCAATTTATTTATGCATAACTTAAAGAGAAACAAAGGAGCTGAAATATATATGTTGGAATGTACATGATAAAACAATGAAGGATTCCGAGTTGGACATATTTTAGGTATTGTTGCTTGTTCACAAGGTCAGATAATTCTGTAGTCTTTTGCTTTTCAAAAATTGAAACAATTCAAACAATATCTGCATGTGAGACAAAGTAGAGTTGATGAAAAATACCAGGCATAAAAGAAGAAAATTGGGGGTTTTCATGAATTTAATTAAACCAATTTAGAATTTTATCATAGGTCTATTTAAACAACACTTTTTGAATAGTTTCATAAAATGATAAAATATAAACACATTAAATTTCTAATATGAATTTCATCTAATGTTACAGAAATATTTTCCACTTTCACAAAATCTTTACTGTATATAAAAGAAAAATGAATACTAATTTAATGATTTTCCCTAAATTCATTTCTATGAATCTGAGATCCTTTTCGGTCCTTAAAAATGAGAATTGTTTGGCAATAAAATATTGGTATAAATGTTACTTTTGTAAAGTTTATGGGGGGAGGGAATCATCCAGAGTGTTGAAATTAGCGTTAAATCTATCAATAATAATTTGGTTGGTTTTATAACATGTCAAACCTTGTTGAGCTATTTAATCCGAAAGTCATTTTTTGTGTGTTTATTTGTAAGGAAAGAAATTTAAGAAAAATTTAAAATTATGATATACTGTTTGGAATTTCAATCAACAGATTTTACATTAGGCTTCAAGAGTAAATCAACCCATCCCAGGTTACCTAAACCAATGAATAACTCTGAAGTAAACTCTGGCCCTTGACCCTTAAGCTCACATATCCAATGAGAGGAAGCACAATTTTCAAAACAAGTTTTTCTGCCATTTACTTTCACATGACTTTCTGGTCTATGATGACAAATTGTGTTCAATATGTTTTCTTAAAGAAATCTGACAGTGAAATTTAAGGTTTCAAGTAACTAATGATAATCATTTGTAAACTAGTATAAAAATAGTTTTCAAACCCTTATATGATTTCACCAAAAGAGAGAGAAAATTAATCTTTTATTGGAGGCTCACAGAACACCCTATCCACTACTTCCATCCCAAATGATTCTCATCATCCAGTCCCCCCCACTTCTCACCATTTAAACAGCTGATGAATCTGGTGTTCTTGGCAAATCATGGTTAACTTGTTTTCAGTCGAGGGTGCTAGATTAAGTATATCTTGTTTAACCTAGCCTATTAGACATGTTGAATTTTGTCAACTTGTCTTTCTTCTGGCTGCTGGCCTTTTTGTAATGACTATTTGCACCCTGTTGCAATGTTACATTTAGAAGCAATAAAGCTTGATTTGAAGTAATGTAGGGGTTCTCTGGGTTAGTGACTATGTTTCGAGGCCCGACAACAACCATGCCTGACCTCAATGACCTTTGTTAAGGCTCTACTAATAGTTTGGAAGTAGTGGTTGTATGAATTTATTAAAGAAATCGGTAATTTTGAGTAGTCATTTGGTAAATTTGGTTAAGTCTAACAAGGCCAATTGTGGGGCACCTGATTAAAAAAACAAACAAAATAAACAAAAAAAACCCAGTCAGCACAGTAATAATGGTTTGTGAAACTAGCTTACTAAGCAGTACTACTATGACAAGGTACTCAAGCTTTAAATTGCTATTTATAGTATGTGCAGTCAGCATTTACAAACTGCATACACTGCTGTATGCACACACAGCACAAAGTTTCAAAATACAATGTCCAGTCATTGGCAATGTTTTATAACAATTTTACAAAACTAAAACTCATTAAAATTTCAACCATAACTTAGAATCCACACAAAGATTTATATATATATATATAAAAAGAAAAAACGTTTTGGATACAGAAAACAATTAAGTTATTATTCATGAAAAGAAAAAAAAAAAAAAAAAAAGGATGCAAATAAAGATTATTTGCTTGACTCAAAGTTCCTTACACATCCTTATTTTGATGGATACAGTTAACAGTGTTTGGTGACTGTTAGTTTCTCATGCAATCATCAGTCTAAGTCTAGCTGACATTGACTGCGTCTATAACATCCTAATTTTGATCTGCATATGCTTTATCACTGATATTGAGTACTCTTCATTTATGAATATAGTACATTACATTATTGATGGAGATATATAGGGTAACAGAAAATTAATTGCCTATTTTAAAATTCTCATAAACTAATGGTTAACTAATATATATATATATATATATATATATAAGTTGGTAGCCATAGTTGAGGGCGACCCAAAGGTTCCTTTTTCAATAGCTACTACACCAGAGTATAGAGGAGGGCACTACTCCCATCCCTGGATTGCTCCACTTTACCCTTGATACGTACCCTATAATGCTGAGTGTTAAGCAAGTAGGTATCAAATACCATTTTTAAAGTCTTTGGCATGACCCAATATGGGATTGAACCCTGGTCTCCCAGACCATTGGCAAACACTATCCACCAGGCCAATGAGCCTGAGTTACTTTTCAATAACTCAGTATGTGTACACACACACACACACACAAATATATAAGAGAGCGAGATAGAGAGAAATGAACAAAAGTGATAAGATTAGGGATATTTCTTGGTTACTTTTTGATGGTTTTCTTCCTAATAAAGATAGAAAATTGAAATATATTTGAAGATGAGGAATGTGGTTAGTAATACAGTAGTCATTCACTAAGCTTAGCTTCGTTGTGGTACAAAGCCAAAAGCATGGAGCCCTCAGTGAGAATCAAACTTACAAAAATGGTCTGTTAATCTAGCTTGTTAACCATTATACCACATGAGGTGCTATTAGTTATTCAGTATGAATATTATCAAAAGATGGATGAAATCCCTGAATCAACAGCCAGGAAACTAAAGCTGATGTCTTGATAAAGACACTGAAGGTGGCAATGAAAACTTCACTGGATGAACTTCAGTTATTCAAACACTTTACAACAAACTGCACTGATACTTTTACAATCCAATTAACTTATAAACTAACAATACAAATACAGAAACTTTAAAAGTCATCAAATCATGTCTACTCTCCCAATTTTTTTTAGGTGTCTTTCTCAACTAACTTGGTTTTTCAAGTGGTATTGTTATGCAATCAACATTATCAGATTGGCTTGTGTCAGTGTGTTTGCTCTGGCTGCAATAACGACATTAGTTTTTTGGGTTTTTTTTTTTTTTGTGTGTCCTTGGATTTGTTCTCTATGAATATACCTTTTTTTGTATATACTACATCTTTCTTATAGCAAACATTAGTGGGATATTGAATGAGCACCTGTGAACCAAGTTATAAATTTGTATGGTCTCAGTTCAAAAGCAGTTGTTTATTTTGTCCCCTTTCTTAAGGTGTTTGAAGTACTTCCACAGCATTCTGGATTTTATTGCAGATTCAATAGCTCAGGGAGCCCAATAAAAGTTGACGACCGTGATTGAGGGCAACCAGAAAGCTTCCTTTTCAATAGCTACTTCACTGAGGTGTAAGAAAGGGCACTACCCCTTTCCCTGGATTGCTCCACTTTACCCTTGATACATACCTTATATCACTGAGAGTTAAGCACGGAGGTATCAAGTACCATCTTTTTTAAAGTCTTTGGTATGACGCGACCTGGGATTGAACCACGATCTCCCAGACCATTGGCGAACACTCTACCCACTAGGCCATTAGCTCAGGGAGCCCAATACATACACATAACTTTGCCGTTCAGTTTTAAGTAGTGTTGATCTACACATAAACAACCCTTTTATTTTTGACAGGTACTATTCTGGTCGCTGCAATCATGGTTTCATAAATATTTGACTACTTTGACTTCTCAACTTTAGCAGGAGTGCTCTTGCATAGTCACAATCCCTGGGACCAAGCTGCACCCGACTTGATTTTTGTCACATCCTTTCCAGTGACAAGAACATGCTTGAGAAAAAACAAATATCACATCATAATCCCAGCCAGGGAGTCACACTGATACTAGATTAAAGTGCTGACCTACATATAAACAATTCCTTTTATTTTTAACAGGTACTATACTAGTATCCTAAATAAGAAAGATTTGTTTTTATGTTGCAGTTATACTGCTAAGTTGTATCTATGCATCTTTCATTGATCTGACTAACAAGAAAATAATTTGTTTGTCACATTCATTACATAAAATTCATGGAGATCTGGAAAGTATGGAGTCAACAAGACATCATTGCCATTACTCCCAAGTCCACTGATTTGACCAATAGTCAAATTTTTGAAAATTATTTAATTGGGGGAAAAAAAAAAAATCAAATTATACAAAAAAAATAAAATAAGATAAATAAATAAATATGAATGAACAATGAATAGAATTCCCTAACCTCTAAGCATAAAATAGCCCTGTATGGGTTGAGTGACTATTAAAATCAATCATTTCACAAAAAGTTTCCTCATCTTATACACTAAAAACATGTATTTTGTTTATCAGTAAACCTGTCTGAATAACAGTAGTAGAAGTAGTGGGACCAGTACCATTTGAGTTTATTTATCACACAAATTCACAAGCAACTTCACATGTCTTTACTGTCTGGAGAAGCATTTGAAGAGTTACTTTTTTTTTTTTCCTCACCAGTTTTACCTTCAGGCACATGTCCAACCATTTCTCAATGACCTGATCTTATATGCAACTTTCGAATCATATCAGTGGAGAACAGTGTTTCACTTACTCATTGTGTCATGTATCTAACTGAACTGATGACTCCCTTCTGTCTGGCACATTTTTTTTAAAAATACGTCAATAAAAGAATCACTTTGGTTCATCCCCAAATGATTATAAAGTGCTGAATTGGTTTGTTTGGAGACATCTAGGGTGATGATGCCATCAAACTTTAAAGTCTTGAAGCCAAAGAGCCTTTTTTCCCCCCATTACCTGTTCATCTTCCAAAGTGACCATGGAAATGGTCAAACCCTTCTACTTCCTCCACTTTGCCAAAATAATTTACAGTTCCCTTCCTGAATTATACATGGAATATTCTTGGGTATTGTTCACTATAACACATTGAATAATCAAGTGATGCATGATATCAAGTTTGAAAAGTCACAGTTTTTATTTACCCAACCACTCCACCATGGGCTGGATGTGACACAAGATCAATTTTTAAGCAGAGTACTGCTGGTTTTAATTCAATTCTATTTCTCCAAGAATGGTAGAAGGAAAAGCTAAAAATAACCTAATCTACCTGATTATTTGCCCATAGCTGGGGGTGGGTGAGACATATGAATTCATACCTTTTCCAAGGATATTAGCATGAAGTGAAATGCACACAGCCTTGTCAAGGATTTGAAGTCGTATCAAATTTCCTACAACACTATATATGCTTTAAAAAGGTCACTGTAACTTTTTTACTGCCCTCTCCCTACTATCAACAATTGTAGTAGGTACAGGAGTGGTCAAACCTTTCACATTCTATGTATCAGTTTTTGTAGCATGAGTTCAAATGTGCCATACAAATTTAGCACCTCCATTAATTCATATAAAGACATTTAGCATTTTTATATAATTTATTGATCTAATATAAAAAAAGATGTGTATCACCATCCCTCAATGTGATGTGTGTGTTTGTGTCTTTTTTTTTCATTAAATTGCTGTTTTCTATCATTTTCTTTTGTATTGGGATGGCCAACTGAATTTTAAAGAAAAGTAAAATAAACAAACGAAAAACTTTAAATATTCACAATGAATAAATAAAGCACAACTCTATAAAGGTATGATTGGCAGAAATCATTGCAATGGACCACTTTTAGTATGTGCATCATTTTTGGATATGTTTCTTTTTCCATTGACGGCATATACTACTTTCACTCACATACAATAATCATAATGACTCTTATAAAAAAAAATTCTAACTTTCAAATCAGTTAAAAAAAAAAAAAAAAAAATAAAAAGTTCAAAATATAGGAAATTGATAACAAATGAATACAAATTGCAACACCCTGAATATATATTTCATTTTATTGGAGATTAAATGTACAGGTAATAAAGCTGGATTACACCAGATGATCACATACAGATTAATATTTGCAAAGGACTCACTAACAGTATTCAGACTATATTAATATGATGTATATCCTCCTTGGGTATTAATATGGGAATGTACTTTTTGTCACACAAAAACCAAAGAATGAAAAAAATTTTTTTATCAGAATACATACTGTGACCAGGTTAAAAGTTGCATTAATCTTTAAGGTGTTGCAATTTTATTTTCTGTCAGTGTATTTATACTGATCAAGTTTACTCTAGGGGGAAAAAATGAAAATCTATCAGCTATCTATGAAATCTTATACAGTAATGAACAGTGACTTTTTTTGTAGGTTTCAATATTTCTCTGTCAGTGACTTCTGGTCATGCTAAAAGCAAAAAGATTTATAAAAATAACAAGCGAATCCCATCCTGGTTCAGACATCAGACCTGGAGGTAAGTGATTGTATCTATGGTGATAAGTCTGAACAGCCAGTAAAATTAACTCGATTATACTTAGATAAGCATAATGCACAGATACTACACTGATTCTAAACATGGGACAGAGGAGGGACAGTCGTTATAGATTTTCCAATCCTTAGCATAATGGTTATTGCTGTAGAAAATGCAATTAGTGACTCAAGTTCAATTCCTGGAAAAAGCTTTAAAAGTTTCTCTTTGTGCTAATTCTCTTGAGAAAGTCATGAATCCATCTCATCTTCTATGCCAAGTTATGGGTAAATAGAGCAGATTGGTGTCTTTGGCCTTGGTAAGGTAATCAGTCAAGGAGAAGGAAAACTAAATCTAAACCAGTAGTAGTTTACTTAAAAATTGGTCTTAGGTCACAGCCAGTGGCTGAGGGGTTGGATTAATTCATACTCCAATCCTGTATTTAACTATATCCTATTGAATGTAGTATACAACACTTGGTCCTTTTATTAAGGGGTCTCATATGAGTACACAATGACAAGGCTAAAAATAGCCCTGGTCTCTGCGGCCAAGGTCAAACAGGTGTTAAACTATTGACTTTCTAACTTTAGCAGAAATGCTGTTGCGTGGTTACAATCAAAGAGACCAGGCTTCACCCTCCTTTATTTTTACCACATCATGTCAGATGGCAAGAACATGCTCAAGGAAGAACTGATATTACACACTAATCACTGCCAGAAGGCTAGGGAGTTATGCTAGACAAAAGTTTTGATCTATACATAAACAATCCTTTTATTTTTGACAGATATACTAGTATTCTAGATCAAGAGAATCTGTTTCTGTGATGCTTTTATACCGCTAACTTGTATCTGTGCATCTTTCATAGATCTGACTAACCAGAAAATAATCCACTTGCTGCATTCATTACATAAAGTTTAATTTAATTAGAAGATATTTCAACTGGGTCAAAGAGTGTATTAGAACTAAGAAAATCTTAAAAAGGTAACACAATCAGTAAAGATAGGAACTGAATTAGATAATATAAAAGAAATAATGGAGTGAACAAAAGATGGAAGTGCTTGCTTGAATAGATATTTTTAATTGCAGCAAGAACTTTTTTTTTTAGGCTTCAGCATAAAGATATAGAATACAGAAAATATATAATCAGCCAGGCATTGCACCAAATATGCTGACTCTTGGAGGATAAAGGGATGTCAAGTTCAAATCTTACCAGCACAATTCATGCTAACAATCTTAGAGCAATAAAAGTCACAGAAACAAAATGAAAGAAATATCAATCAAAAAACAATATTTGACAATACTTCATCTAATAAATTCAAATGCTCCAACTGTATGTAAGCAAATATAAATACATTATCCAACATTCTGGAAAAATAAAGAATCAAAACAAGTACTATTAGATTTCAGCTTCTGTAGCTGGTTGTCTTTCATGGCCTAGATGATCAGGGTTTTCCAAGGTTTGGTTTGGTCTAGTTTTAGGACATATCAACCATTGTAGGTTATTTTTATTTAAGCCAAATCTATTTTTATACATATAAACAGTTCTATTTTAAACAATTCAGTTTAACATAAGTATAAAATTTTGTTTGCACACAGTTAAATGTCAAAACTTCTATTTTAAACAATTCAGTTTAGCATAACTATACAGTTTAGTTCTGTTTGACCCATAGATAGGACCCAATCAGGTGCTACCACTCCAGGCCAGAGTGGACCTAGAGAGATACTCCACATTTTCCAAAGCTCCAGCATTACTGGAACATCACCATCAGATTGTTTAGTGTCATATCCAGGACACTTGTTGGGGAGAATCAATTTTGGGGTTCAGGTTTTCCAAGGAAAAGTAATACAATTCCAGCCAGTTAGTTTGGTTTATTTGTTTAACAGCATATTAACTACTTATGGGTTATCTAATGCTGAAATGTTTCAAGGTTGATATGCCATAAAACCCAAACTAACAAAATGTTTCATTGTAATCATAGCTATATTTTCAAATGTTCATTACATTTCTAATTGCACGACATTGAGCACACCTATCTAATGCTAATGATTTATAAACAATTACATCTTTTACAGAAACTATTCTCACCTAACAATAATCATTTGTTTGTGCACAGTTATATGGTTTCGAGTAACTAATAATCCTTAGTAGCAAATTACAGCTTCAAGTAACCTAATACAAATAATTTGCACATCAATAATGCATCAAGTATTCTATCAAACACTAATAATCCTCAAATAGCTCCTCCTGATCTATAGATAAGGCTCTAAGTGGACCTGGGAGTAATGGCAATGAAGGGGCTCTCTAGATATAGAAAGTTCTGTGACCAGATGCTGTTCAGTGTCATACCGAAGACACAAAGACATAAGTAGAAAATCTTGCCAGAGGTTTAGTTTTTATTTATGAATTATCTTGATAACTAATGATTGAAGAATTGTTTGGGAGTTTGAATAAAAAGCAATGGGAATCAGATGAAAGAAATACTAGTAAAAAAAAACCCAAAAACTAGAGAATAATTCACTTTCAATACTTTTATAACATAAGCAATTAAGAAATAACATACTATCCATTAACAAAATTTGTTATATCGTGTAATGAGTGATAGTGTTTGTTTTTTGTTGTTTTTTTTTTAATTAAAAAAATTGACAACTATAGTTTCAATTATCTAGAAGAGAAAAATTTAAAATGTTTTTGATCTTAAAATTTTGAAGAGTTGCACTGAATATGAACTTTTGTGCAACTTATATTCTTAAGGCATAAACTATCACACTTTCAAGATTCCAAACTTTGCAGATTTTTGCCATAAGATCAGCAAAACATTATTTGTTAACTGGAAACACCAGACAAAGCAATAGACCCATTTCTTTAAAATCGGGAGGAAAAAAAAGTAGTTTGGCAAGAAATTGTACTAACAGCTATTTCTTGCCTACAGGCAGAAGTCAATAAGAATCTTTGGTTTAATACAATCCTCCTACTTTTGTTTACATATCATCTAGCTCTGTGTTACATCAACCTAAGTTTAATAAACATCAATAAAGTCTTTGGATTAAAAATGACCATGCTTCATTAAATCTAAATTTTTTTTTTTTGGTTGACATTTTTCTCACAGGCTCAATACTAAGAATATTCTCTACCGAAAAGAGAACAATACAATAATTACCTATGTTGTGTTGAGCAATTTAATGAAAATTTTCAATGTCAACATAAAATTAGATTCAATAAAACTTTAAGGGAAAAACAAGAACAGTAAACAAAAATAAATAAAATACCTAGCCAAATGGTGAAATATATAATTTTCCTGATATGAGTGAACAAATAACTGGCATGATTTGATTTATTGATGGAGTCAGGAGAGAGATGCAGAATTTAGAGACATTATCCAGATTAAAAAGACAAATAGATTAAAAACAAAGGGAAAGAAAAAAGGGTACCCCCACACAAGAAAAAAAACCAAAAAAAAAAAAACAAAAAAACCCCCTTAGTTTCCTCTGCAATTCCTCCACCAAATGGTACAATGCTCACTTGGCAAACATTCCTGAGCACAATACCATATCTCATACAATAATTCTACTATTGATTAACAGTGTTGAATTTTTTTTTTTTTTTACTAAATACAAGCAACTTGAAAGAAGGCTAAAGCTTTAATATCAAAATTCAAGAAAAAAAAAACGTTGGGGGAAGAAAGATTCGAAGAAAGATTTTCTGGATTCAAAGAATAATTCAATATTAAAAAAAAATCATGAGAGAAATAAAAACCTGAAAACTTATCTTTCCATCTTTTAAAATTGGATCTCCCACTCTTCACACACATATCACATACTTACATATACAAAGGTGAATATATAGGTCCAAAGTCTGAAATGTAGTTATTACCTAAATTTTTATCTGGAATTTTCTCTGTATAATGTTTGATCTGTAATTAATATCAATTGCTTTTAGCATTGACAAGGAAGGAGAATATGTTGAAATATAAATGTTGTGTAAAAGGCTTTCTTCATTATACTACAGATTTATTGATGCACCTCTATCACATAATACCATTGCCAATATTATTTGTCTCATTAGTTTTCTGGGTTCCTTTGATATCAAGTTGCAAAAGCATTAAACTAATGAAACAAATTCCTTTTCTACATCTTATTCATCCTTGCCATAATCAATCTACCAGATTCTCAAATTCACTGACATGAGTAAGGAGATTTTTGAATTCAGTGGAAATCAAAGTGAATCAAGCACAACTTGTTTAACATACAATCAAGTTTTTCATTTTTTTGTTTTTTTATCAAACAGATTTAAATATGAAATTACTTCAAAGTCTAGTTTTAATCAACAGAACAGAAAATGTCATAGCGATAAGAATTAACCTTTTGACTAGGGCTACTAAAAAGAAAGGAATAAGAAAAATACAATAGCTTCAAGTTTTGTTTTGTTTTAGTTTTTCACATGAAGTATTTGTTTATTCAAATCTTAAAAATTCATAATTAAAAGTAAATCTATAACTAAATAAAAAAATATTATCCATTCTTTTGACGAGATAATTTTTTTCATGAAGACAAAGATTTTAGGTGAATGGATTTCACTTGCCAAATCACAGCAATACTGAGTTTACAAACTGTTTCAGTGCCTGAGGTGAGCAAACTAATTTGTGTGCCCAGTCAGCTGGGGCTATAGAATACACTGACTGCACATCTCCCACAATGGGGCTATCAGTTGGCAGTGGGCGGCAACCCATAAGGTGCTAGGATGGAATCCTGGTGGTTGTCACTGATCCAGCAACAGAGTGATCAATGACTTGCAACACACCACTTTGGCTCTTACTTGGTCTGACGGGCAGTCGGAGAGGCCTAATCCGATCAATCAGCTGGTAACAAACATGTCCACTCTGGCCTGGGGTGGTAGCACCTGATAGGGTCCTATCTATGGGTCAAATAGAACTAAACTGCATACTTATGCTAAACTGAATCGCTTAAAATAGAACTGTTTTTAACATTGAAACTGTGCTTATACTAAACCGAGTTGCTTGAAATGATCTCTTTTTAGCAAAAACTATACTTATAATAAACAATGTTTTGAATTAGAACTCTAAACTGAATAGCTTGAAATAGAAATGTTTTTTTACAATCAAACTGTGTACTTATGCTAAACTGAATTGTTTGAAATAGATCTGTTCATTTGTACAGAAATGGATTTGGCATTAAATAACCTACAAAGGTTGATATGCCATAAAACTCAAACCAACCAACCAATCAAAGCAATTCGCAATACAAAGAAAGGAAACTTATTTCTACTCGGCTCATTATGTAATGATTATCATCATGAGAAATGGACATAGTGACCCAAGTTCAAATCCTGGACAAGGCTGTTTGCATTTCACATAGTGCAAATACACTTGGGAAATGTATGAATCTAACTATTCTCCCCTTCTCGCTATAAATAAAATAGTATGGCAGACAGGCTCTTAAACCTTGGTATGGTAACCAGTCTAAGAAAGGGAAAACTCTGAATTCAAACCTGTTAAAATCTGTTTAAAAATTGACATTGTGTCGCATCCTGCTTATGAGGAAGGGTTGAATAAATACATATTTCCACTCTGCTTTACATGTAGGTGCAATTAATTGATTGGTTTGCATTTTACTTCTTTCCTTTTAATGACATATCAACTTTTGTGGGTTATTTAATGCCAAAGCCTTCCTTATACCATTTAATCCATAGTTAAGGGGGATTAGGGAATTCGGATTTTTCCCCAAGAGTATTAGTCCGAAAGTGATTAATGGCATGACTGGAGCTTGAATTCACTATCCTATTTACCTATGATGTTTCAGTCCAGCCACTATGCCATAGAGACTATCTCACTTTTTCCTGCTAATTTCTAAACATATCTATTCAACCCACAGATGAGACCCTAACAGGTACGACCACCCTGGTTCAGAATGGACTTGGGAGAGATGCCGTTTAGTGTCATATCCAGGTGATCCTTTTTTGGGAGATATAAAAACCCTTCTGCAGTGTATCTTAAGCCCCACCAGTTGTGCGAACACATGAGATTTTAACCTGCACCACTTCTGAAGTAAAAAAAAAATTAATGACAATACGTCATCTAAGAAATGTGGATAACTTGAAATTAGTATATCTATTACAAACAATTGTATTGTAAACAAAGAATATGGCATGAAAGTAAAATAATATAGCTATATGAGTAAATTTAAATAACTGCTTGTTGGCCGTTGGAGTTTGATTAGTAAAGCTTTGTCTCTGTTCAAAGTTCAATCTTGCTCAAAGCGTATACTTGATTTCTGATCCATACTGCTTGCTTAATGTTTCTAGAATGTAAAAAAATGATGTGAAGTTTGAAATAAAGAGCAAGAAAAATTAGTAAAAAATTACCTGGACCATAAACTTTTGAGATACAAACCATAATAAGACTGTTTGTAAATGTGTATATCAGAGGATGAGAGGGAGATTTGGAAAATCAGATTCTCATTTTTCAATAAGGGTTTAGCATCACCAGAATTATTTTTTAATGTTTTTACCAGATAGCGTTTATTTATATGTGGTAACTTGGTATTGACAGTTTAATTCATGTATTGTATTAAATATAAAGATAATTTTAGGAACGTCTATTATTGATATTCCCTAAATTGACACACACAATAGCATAGATATAAGAATCAACAATACATAGTGACTATGACTAAGTCTGTTGTTCATGTAGATGAAAAACTGATTGTCATCAAGCACAGTTGACTATATCAACACTATTCAAACTTATATCTAAATATGCTCTGATATTGTGTACACATACTGAATATAGCAAACTATATATATATATATATATATATATATATATATATATATATATAAGGTCTGTAAGACATAGGAAGAAGTAAGGGACCTTACCTCACCATTAGGTATTGATAGTAGGTTTGAATTCCAAATCTAGATTGGCTCTACTATCAAGACTAGAGAACCTAGTCTATCCTACTATTTACCCATGGAGTACAGGTTGAAGAGGTGGATTCATGCCTTTCCAAAGGGCACTAGCATTATACCATCAACAACTCATATATATAAGTTGTTTAAGAAACCTGTGATATCATAGGTAGGATTTATTAAAGACATTAAAGCATTCATTCACTGTTGGGCTGATAGTAATATGGCAAATTCCAATGGTGGAGGGAACAAACAATAATCAAGTTTGTATTTTAGCATTTGAACCCAGTATATACAGGCAAGGTTACAGTTTTTCTTATCATTTGCCTGCTATCGTTTCACCCCTCCCTTGCTTAACTTTGGTCGTTTTTGGTTAAAAATATTCAGTTTTTGACCATGTGATACTATAACCAAGAAGTAGTAGTTAAATACTGATACTTTTAACTGACTACTTAAGATATCCTAAAATTAAATATAGAAAAACTATCTTCATCATTCCAAGCAAGAATAACGCCAAAGCAGCCAATTTGAACAAAGTGAAAGTCTTAGAATCAAACTGATCTTTTCCATTCAAAAAGTCAGCAAAGGTAAATGCCTATTTGGTTGTAAAACTTGAGTGTGAGGTTAACCATAATTTAGATTTTATAGTTTTAAAAAAAAATTGTTATTATCTAATAAAACCCTTTTCAGGTATAGAAATGCGATTCACTAGAAAAGGTATTAAACAGAATTTCGAGTTTTCTTGACATGCCGTTAAAATTTGAGAATTTTAAGAATTGGTCAAAGTATTTGATTACAAAATGAAATTAATTTTTCTGAAATACCTGGAACATCTCAAAAGATATCAAATTTTTGTAACACCCTCTCGGTATGTGTGTGTAATAAAAATAATTAGTATATTAGAGACACTAATGTTAGTACTTAATCCTTGACATGCAGTGCTGAAAAGAAGACTTTAAAAAAGTTTGAAGTTAATATTTTATATTATATCCACCTCCAACGTTTACTTCGGGTAGGTGAGAAATAATGACAGCTTACTTCCAAGGAACTCCCCACAATCAGGTAGCAACTCCCCACTCCGTTTTAAAGGGGTAATAGTTGAGTTTATTGCTCGACGACGGGAATGCCGACAGAACCAAGCAATTTTAGACTTCATCCGGGAAAGTTTCAATTTCTGTATGGTACCCACTGCACATACTAAACCGACCTTGGGTCACATTTTGGCTTCGTGGGGAGCTAAATAAATATCTACAATACTTAGCTTAGTATGAAAAAAAAAAAAAAAAAAATTGGTGCGGCACAATCTTCCAAAGTGATTTACTTGCTTAGGAAACAAATATTTCAAATTCAGACTATAAATTCCCCCACCCAAGTGCAAATATCGGGTTTATTGTTCCAAAAGTGAAGAAAACCTGCCTAGATAATCTATCCAAGTTTCTGGTATCAGTGGGGAGAATACATAGCATTTTTTAAACAACGAAGCAGGCTATAATTTTGCGGCGGTATTACTATTAAGAAAATGTATAACACATTTAGCTTATTCATCCACCATCTAAAAAGCAAACCAGAGTGGGAAATGTTGGAATTAAATTAAAAATATAACCCCACTTTAAAGATTCTTGGTGGGGGGGAATAGGGAGTATGGTTTTGATTCTATCACTCCGTTGTATGTGATCAGGTAAATAGGTTAGAAACGGTAGAAAGGCAATAAACCTATTTAATAAGTAGTGAACATTTAAGTTGACAAAAATAATTAAAAAAACCGAAGTTTAAATTAAAATGCTATATATATATATATATATATATATATATATATATATATATATTGGCCCAGCGGTTAGAGTGTTCGCCAATGGCCCGGGAGACCTGGGTTCAATCCCAGGTCGAGTCATACCAAAGACTTTAAAAATGGTACTTGATACCACCTTGCTTAACACTCAGCATTATAAGGCACGGTTCAAGGGTAAAGTGGAGCAATCCTGGGAATGGAGTAGCGCCCTCCCCTACACCTTGGTGTAGTAGCTATCGAAAAGGGAGCCTTCGGGTCACCCTCGACTATGGTCGCTAACTTTACTTACTTATATATACATACACATACACACACACACACACACACACACACACACACACACACACAGAGTAGTCTTGGACAAACATTTTGAGAGGACAGTATGGGAAACAAATCAGACTTCTCTAGGAGAAAAGAGAGAAAAAAAAAATTCAACTAAATAAAAGGGATAATAATTACCCCATATACAATTATTATTCTAAGTTAGTAAAAAAACAAACAAACGAGAAACTAGTATCTTATAGTGAGTCTTTTCTTATATTAGATATACAATTACAAAAAAAGCCAAAAAATTAAGTAGGTACTTTATTATTATTTTCTTTTCTTTAATTTTATTTTTGTTACCTACAAGGGCTGGTCAACTTTTTATTTTATTTTTATTAACCTGGTAGAACAGGCAGGTCACCCTAGTTAGATATAAATAAAAAAGATAAAGAAAAAAAAAAGTAATGTGTGTCATTTGTCTATGTCAACTTGACTTGAAGCAGCCCTGCAACAACTTGTCAGTGATAATGTGGAAGGTGTGATGGTGGGGAATCGGAGGGGTGAGGTAGGGGTAGCGAGGGTAATCCGATGTGGAGTGGGGGTGGTTGAGGTGTAGCAGACCTTAAACAGAGAAACGACTGTGTATATTAGGTAGAAGAAAAAGGTACCGAGGTTAAGTTTGGGGCAACTTTATATCTTTTACACACACAATAAATAAATGTGTGAGTGAGAGTGAGTTTGAATACTAACTAATCTATTTCGCTTACACACAATAAATAATCTATATCTTTTACACAATAAATGAGTGTGAATAAAAAAAAATGAGTGAGAGTTTTAGTAACTTAAACTTAGTATTAAGTACAAAAGTTGGGAGTGGCGGAAAAAAAGGAAAAGAAAAAAAAATTGGGATTCAAATAACCCTTCCCCACTCCCTTTAAAAATAATATTTAATATGAAGTCACTTCATTTTTTTTTTCATTAGGTAATGATTAAACTTATCATAATATGTATCCTTAAAGTCTTTTGGTATTTCTTCGTTGCTTTTAAACTTTACAAACTATACATAAAAAATATACGAAGTGAAAAAAAAAAAAACTAACTTTATTAGAAAAAAAAACAACAAACAATAACATTATATAAGTAGTTTAACAGATTGTAGATTTTTTTTTTTTTAAATATGCTCAATGATGAAATCTGACATTCAAGTAAAATATAGCACCAACCTGACAGTCACAAATAGAACCTTAAATATTTACGGCACAAGTCCTCTCGCCCCACTATTGAGTAGTAGATCAATCTCACACGAGAAAATTTACAGTCATTTTACTAAGCTTAGATTAATTTGATAATTCCACACGTGTGCAAGTTTCTACTAGGGATCGAACTCTATTCACTTGTGAGTGATGGTCTGTAAGAGCCTCACATGCTAACTACCGTATTTCCTGGCGTCGGTGAAAGACGCCCCGGCCTCAAGGACGCAACCCAATTTTGACTTCAAAGCAGCAGACGACATTAATTTCGCAAACGGCATTTTAAGTCTTTTTTTTTTTTTTTTTCTTTTTTAACTTTCCTTTAATTTGAGAGGGGAGTTACAATTAGGGCGAAGGCTGCTACAGCTGAAGTGGCGGCCATTTTAAAACGGGAAAGGTTGTCAGAAAAAAAATCTTCGATCTGTGAGACATTGAAGATTTTTCAAACTTATTGTTTTTGTTTTTTTTTGTTTTTTTAAGAGGGAAGCAGAGTCTTCGATACTGAAAAATACAGTAGAAAAAAAATTCTTAGGTATGTTTTTTTTTTTCTTTAAGTAGTTAAGATTCAAATTAGCACGTTCTTTCTAATTGATTTTAAATAAATAAACACTCGGATGTCTTGTAGTGCTGAATTGAAATGTAACGAAAAGATATATATATATATAGGGAGAAAGAGAGTGAGAATACTAGACTATATTCAATTTCCATCACCAAGATTGGAGTGATGGTCAACAAGTTTGTTTAGCTGATCACAGCAAATGTGAACCCCACAGCCTTATGTCATACTATGCTAATCTTATTCATAGATACTTTTTTCTTTTTTATTGTTTACCTTTGACTGGCGGGATTTTATAAAATTAAAAGTTAATTAAGATTAAGTAAGATAACTTGTATATCACTATTAATTAACTTAAAGATAGGGGAAGAGAGAGCGAGTGTGTGAGAGACCCCCAAGATGTGTGAGAGAGAGAGAGAGAGAGAGAGAAAGAAACTGAGTCCAAGTAAGAAAGAAAAACCGAGTCCCAGTGAGAGAGACTAAACCAAAGTGAGAAAAAAGAGATACTAATTCAGAGTGTTAGTGTGTTTACGGGTGAAAAATAATAGATGCTTAGAAACTTTAAAATATCTTTCCAATTTCATTACGAACAATTTTTTAAACAAACTCCTTTCGAAACATTTCTCTCCGTCACCATCACCACCAAGCCCCGGGAATGCCGAATGAGTACCTGCTGAGCACAGTAACCTACATGTGTCTCATATGCTCTGTTAATAGTCAGGCGGAGGCGTGCTGGTGAGAGAGAGCAGCCATATTGGCCTACATGTGACTTATACACTAAAGGACCTTTTCAGTCAGGCTGGATAGAAAGAGAGAAGGGATAAATGTGTGAGGCTGCTAGACTGCATGGCCTAGAATCTACATGTAGCAGGGACACAAATAAATAAATGAATAAAATCAGTAGGCCAGTCAGCCAGCCAGGCATAGTGGCCTAATTCCTGCAACAGACACGTTGCCAAATGTTACTGTGCATAATCCATGCAGTTGTTTTTCACTTTATTTGGAAGCAAAAGGAAATAAAAATAGTTCATGTAGAAACATGTAGTATAAGTTTTTTTTTTGGTTTTATATTTTGGTCTAATTTAAAAAAAATCATTTTCATGAAAAAAGTGGAGAAGATTGATTTTTAGATATATGTGACTTAATTAAAAAAAGAAAGTTCATAGATGCCTCCGTAACATTTCTGTATATAACATATCAAATAAAAAATAAAAACTGCATTTGAAATGAATAAAAGGAATGGTCATAAAGTTTCATCAATACACACACACACACACATATATATATATATATATATATATATATATATATATATATATATGTGTGTGTGTGTGTGTGTGTGTGTGCATGCAAAATGCAAGTTTAAAAGAAAGAACATGTTAATTTTGTTCAATGGGGGGAAAAAATAAAAATAGGGTGTAAGTGGGGGGGGGTGTAATTAAATAATTTTTATGTCTTTCAAGCATTATTTGAACAGGTATTAAATTTCCTTATGGAAAGTCAAAAACCAATAAATTTTAATCGGCCAACAAACCCTTGCATTTTAATGGTGGGGATTGGCTGGGCAGAAAAAAGTGTGAAAATGCATTTGTGTGAGAGAGACAGAGAGAGAGAAGTGTGAATCGAGAGGTGAGAGAGAGAGAGAGAGAGAGAGAGAGAGAGGAGTGTGAATCGAGAGGTGAGAGAGAGAGAGAAGTGTGAATCGAGAGGTGAGAGAGAGAGAAGTGTGAATCGAGAGGTGAGAGAGAGAGAGAGAGAGAGAGAAGTGTGAATCGAGAGGTGAGAGAGAGAGAGAGAGAGAGAGAGAAGTGTGAATCGAGAGGTGAGAGAGAGAGAGAGAGAGAGAAGTGTGAATCGAGAGGTGAGAGAGAGAGAGAGAGAGAGAGAGAAGTGTGAATCGAGAGGTGAGAGAGAGAGAGAGAAGTGTGAATCGAGAGGTGAGAGAGAGAGAGAGAAGTGTGAATCGAGAGGTGAGAGAGAGAGAGAGAGAGAAGTGTGAATCGAGAGGTGAGAGAGAGAGAGAAGTGTGAATCGAGAGGTGAGAGAGAGAGAGAAGTGTGAATCGAGAGGTGAGAGAGAGAGAGAAGTGTGAATCGAGAGGTGAGAGAGAGAGAGAAGTGTGAATCGAGAGGTGAGAGAGAGAGAGAGAAGTGTGAATCGAGAGGTGAGAGAGAGAGAGAAGTGTGAATCGATAGGTGAGAGAGAGAGAGGTGAGAGAGAGAGAGGTGAGAGAGAGAGAGGTGAGAGAGAGAGAGGTGAGAGAGAGAATCGATAGGTGAGAGAGAGAGAGAGAAGTGTGAATCGATAGGTGAGAGAGAGAGAGAGAAGTGTGAATCGATAGGTGAGAGAGAGAGAGAGAAGTGTGAATCGATAGGTGAGAGAGAGAGAGAGAAGTGTGAATCGATAGGTGAGAGAGAGAGAGAGAAGTGTGAATCGATAGGTGAGAGAGAGAGAGAGAAGTGTGAATCGATAGGTGAGAGAGAGAGAGAGAAGTGTGAATCGATAGGTGAGAGAGAGAGAGAGAAGTGTGAATCGATAGGTGAGAGAGAGAGAGAGAAGTGTGAATCGATAGGTGAGAGAGAGAGAGAGAGAGAAGTGTGAATCGATAGGTGAGAGAGAGAGAGAGAGAGAAGTGTGAATCGATAGGTGAGAGAGAGAGAGAGAGAGAAGTGTGAATCGATAGGTGAGAGAGAGAGAGAGAGAGAAGTGTGAATCGATAGGTGAGAGAGAGAGAGAGAGAGAAGTGTGAATCGATAGGTGAGAGAGAGAGAGAGAGAGAAGTGTGAATCGATAGGTGAGAGAGAGAGAGAGAGAGAAGTGTGAATCGATAGGTGAGAGAGAGAGAGAGAGAGAGAAGTGTGAATCGATAGGTGAGAGAGAGAGAGAGAGAGAAGTGTGAATCGATAGGTGAGAGAGAGAGAGAAGTGTGAATCGATAGGTGAGAGAGAGAGAGAAGTGTGAATCGATAGGTGAGAGAGAGAGAGAAGTGTGAATCGATAGGTGAGAGAGAGAGAGAAGTGTGAATCGATAGGTGAGAGAGAGAGAGAAGTGTGAATCGATAGGAGAGAGAGAAGTGTGAATCGATAGGAGAGAGAGAAGTGTGAATCGATAGGAGAGAGAGAGAGAGAAGTGTGAATCGATAGGAGAGAGAGAGAGAGAAGTGTGAATCGAGAGGTGAGAGAGAGAGAGAAGTGTGAATCGAGAGGTGAGAGAGAGAGAGAAGTGTGAATCGAGAGGTGAGAGAGAGAGAGAAGTGTGAATCGAGAGGTGAGAGAGAGAGAGAAGTGTGAATCGAGAGGTGAGAGAGAGAGAGAAGTGTGAATCGAGAGGTGAGAGAGAGAGAGAAGTGTGAATCGAGAGGTGAGAGAGAGAGAGAAGTGTGAATCGAGAGGTGAGAGAGAGAGAAGTGTGAATCGAGAGGTGAGAGAGAGAGAGAAGTGTGAATCGAGAGGTGAGAGAGAGAGAGAAGTGTGAATCGAGAGGTGAGAGAGAGAGAGAGAGAGAAGTGTGAATCGAGAGAGGGAGAGAGGTGTGAGAGGCAAATTGAGAGATGCGATAGAGAGAGAGAGAGCGGTTCAAATCGAGAGATGCGATAGAGAGAGAGAGAGCGGTTCGAATCGAGAGATGCGATAGAGAGAGAGAGAGCGGTTCGAATCGAGAGATGCGATAGAGAGAGAGAGAGAGAGAGCGGTTCGAATCGAGAGATGCGATAGAGAGAGAGAGAGAGAGAGAGAGAGAGCGGTTCGAATCGAGAGATGCGATAGAGAGAGAGAGAGAGAGCGGTTCGAATCGAGAGATGCGATAGAGAGAGAGAGAGCGGTTCGAATCGAGAGATGCAATAGAGAGAGAGAGAGCGGTTCGAATCGAGAGATGCAATAGAGAGAGAGAGAGAGAGAGAGCGGTTCGAATCGAGAGATGCGATAGAGAGAGAGAGAGAGAGAGAGAGCGGTTCGAATCGAGAGATGCGATAGAGAGAGAGAGAGAGAGAGAGAGAGCGGTTCGAATCGAGAGATGCGATAGAGAGAGAGAGAGAGAGCGGTTCGAATCGAGAGATGCGATCGAGAGAGAGAGAGCGGTTCGAATCGAGAGATGCGATAGAGAGAGAGAGAGAGCAGTTCGAATCGAGAGATGCGATAGAGAGAGAGAGAGAGCAGTTCGAATCGAGAGATGCGATAGAGAGAGAGAGAGAGCAGTTCGAATCGAGAGATGCGATAGAGAGAGAGAGAGAGCAGTTCGAATCGAGAGATGCGATAGAGAGAGAGAGAGAGAGAGCGGTTCGAATCGAGAGATGCGATAGAGAGAGAGAGAGAGAGCAGTTCGAATCGAGAGATGCGATAGAGAGAGAGAGCGCGGTTCGAATCGAGAGATGCGATAGAGAGAGAGAGAGCGGTTCGAATCGAGAGATGCGATAGAGAGAGAGAGAGAGCGAGCGGTTCGAATCGAGAGATGAGAGAGAGAGCGGTTCGAATCAAGAGATGAGAGAGAGAGAGAGCGGTTCGAATCAAGAGATGAGAGAGAGAGAGCGGTTCGAATCAAGAGATGAGAGAGAGAGAGCGGTTCGAATCAAGAGATGAGAGAGAGAGAGCGGTTCGAATCAAGAGATGAGAGAGAGAGAGAGCGGTTCGAATCAAGAGATGAGAGAGAGAGAGCGGTTCGAATCAAGAGATGAGAGAGAGAGAGCGGTTCGAATCAAGAGATGAGAGAGAGAGAGAGAGAGAGAGAGAGAGCGGTTCGAATCAAGAGATGAGAGAGAGAGAGAGAGAGAGCGGTTCGAATCAAGAGATGAGAGAGAGAGAGAGCGGTTCGAATCAAGAGATGAGAGAGAGAGAGCGGTTCGAATCGAGAGATGCGATAGAGAGAGAGAGAGAGAGGTTCGAATCAAGAGATGAGAGAGAGAGAGAGAGAGCGGTTCGAATCAAGAGATGCGATAGAGAGAGAGAGAGCGGTTCGAATTGAGAGATGCAATAGAGAGCGGTTCAAATCGATAGGTGAGAGAGAGAGAGCGGTTCAAATTGAGGTGAGAGAGAGAGGTGCAAATTGACAGGTGCCAGACAGAGAGGTGCGAATCGAGAGGTGAGAAGTGCATGAGAGAGAGGAGGGTTAGGGGCGAGAGAGAGGTTGAAATGAGAGAGAGAGAGAGAGGTAGAAATGCGAGTCAAAAGAGAGAGTTTAAAATGCAAGTCAAAAGAGAGTGAGGGAGGGTGAGATTATAGTAGAGAGTTAGAGATGGTTGTCAAAAAAGAGTTGAGAGACTGGGAGAGAAGTCGAGAGACTGGGAGAGAAGTCAAGAGACTAAGAGATCAAGGGAGAATGAAATGTATACTTGAAACAAAAGACCACAAGCAAAATGAGTGGAACAAAGTCTCTCTGTCTAGATTGGCAACATTTATAAACATTGATTTTCAGTTCATGTTATCACATGTAAAATAATTCAATGAATGAACAGTTATCAACAAGGATGCATAGTGATCACATAATAATCATTGAATATGGTCTTAGTGTGGAACAGAGCTTCTAGAATACAACCCTATAGAAAAGTACCATGCTTTGAAATTCAATAATAAATATGCACATTATTCATTTTTCATATGGGGGTGGGAGGAACGGTAGCTTTGACATCTGGTTGATTACTTACAGCTTATAACTTTCACAATGACCAGTAATAAAATATCTCTAGGGTGGGAGGCATTCAGATCAGATATCAACAATACAGGAATTTTAGGTCAATTGGAAAGTGTTAGGTAGCCGATTGCTGTCTTTAAAAGTCTAGGGTCTATGTTAAATCATAAAAGAAGCAATGAGGAAAATAAAATAATTTAGAAAAAAATAAAATATATTTGCACATAGTACTTGTAATGGATGACTGTTTTTGGAAATGTATGGTTGGTGTGTGTGGTGGAGGAGGAGAGTTAAGATTAGATAAGAGTAAAAAGAGTTGCTTCAGGATTAAATGGGCACCAAAACAAATGCTTATATTGTGGTGCTTGAAAAAGGTGAGAAGTAATTTATTCTAAGTGATGTTAAAAAAAATTTGAAAGAACTAGTAGTAAGTGTGTGTGTGTGTGTGTGTATAAAATGAAAATAAATTTGAAAAGATTATATATTGAAAATATTTGTTGGGTAAGATAAATACTCCCCGCTCCCTCTGCCCAAGCAAAATAAAATGTCACATTTGATATTTAACAATAAGAGGAGTTAGCAGATGTGATCACTTGGTTTGATGACTGTATTGTTATCCTATATATATATATATATATATATATATATATATATTTAGAAAAAAAAATTTCCATCAGGCACTCTTAAAACAAAAGATTAAACTAATTAAAAAAAAAAAAAAAAATGTTCTTAGTTAATATTTAACCCTTTGAACCCAATATTTTAGGTTGAGTGCTACTTTACTATGCATGATAAGCCCAATAAATCATATCATACATTAGTAATAAAGACTATATACAGCAGCTGTCCATGGCCTTTATTTCAATGGAATGGCTTTAAACAAAGATGTTTTTGCACTCTGGAGCAAAGTTTGAGCATGTTTTGAGCTTCATTTTTTTTCAAGACTCAGGTCCAGAGTATATGAGGGTCAAAAGGTTAAGGATTGAAAGGAGTTAAAGCAAGTGGAGAAGTTACTAATATTTTAGTATTTAATGTAGCTGCCCCAGAAGTTACTTATTACTTATATAGCCTAAAAAATAATCACCAAAATCATTTTCAGTCATTATGTTCAAAAGTTGATTTTAAAAAATAGGTATGAATATTTAAGTCAAAAGCATTTTTCCCCTGAATTTTTGCAAATATGAATTGTTAGTTTTGTAGCATATCAATTCATATATAATTTATAGGAAATATGAAGATATTTTTCTATGAGACTGAAGTGAATTTTATTTTTTGTTTGATATAAGTAAAAGTTTGTGAAGTCATGAAGCATTTTTTTCTTCATTATTCTTATTTCAGAACTTATAGATTGAATGCTGAAAGCTGCTCAAATTTATTTTCGATCAAGATATTCAAAATTCAGAGTATGAAAGAAAATAGAATTAAAAACAAAAAGAATCAAACTTATGTACTATTTTTATTCATTCATAGTTCTGTTAATCACTTCTCTACTCGCAGCAAGGTCATCATTCATCCAGTGTTGGCTATGATGAAATTTTTTTATGAGAGACCCCCCAAATAAACCCACTAAGAGTGCCTTTGAAGTTAATGCTTTGCAGGTGGTGTCCCCATGGTGTAATGGTTAAAGCGATGGATTGCAGGATCATAGTATGCAAGTTCGAACTCCAGTCGCGCTATTACGTTCACTTTCGGACTAATACCCTTGGGGAATTTATGAACCCCCTCATCCTACTGTTTATGGGTTAAATAGTACCACTACTATCCTAAGAGGATGGATTTGGCATTAAATAACCCGAGAAAGTTGATATGCCATTAAATAACAAACTGTTTTGCATAAGACTCCTAGGAAAACATTAAATGATCACCTTTTTAAATTCATATTATATTCCCAATGTTTATCTGTACATTAAACAGTATTTTCTGTTACTAGATTGTTTGACTGAAAGTCATACACTAAAAAAAAGTTTGATGTAAAGATTTAATTTTAATTGAATAAGGATTTGCAGGAAGAGATGAAATAATTTAAAGATATTACACCATAATTATCAAAGAAAGAATTGTTTTTTTTTCACATGTAAAAATGGTATCATGATTTCATTGATACAAGAAAAATGAAAAATTAGCTGAAAAGGGGTTAAAAGATTTATAGAATTTAGTTCACATTTCAAAAGAATCCTACCCACCCTAGTCATCTGAGGTCAGTAAGTGTAACTGTATACTTTTGTACTCAGACAATAACATCTGGAAATGAAGCAAATCAATTCCTAATAGCTGATTCCATTTTCAATGGTCACCATAGGATTTTATATATATATATATATATATATATATATATATTAAAGTAAATAATAGAAATGAATCCGACAAAATAGAAAAAAATTGAAAATCAAGGTAATCCAAAGAGAAGAATTTAATGTAAAAGAAAGTCGATGTTATAACGTTTCAGTTCTAATGAATCATCATCAGAACTTGGAAGGATGATATCAAACAACATCATCCTTCCAAGTCCAGATGATGGCCCATTAGAACAGAAACATAACATTGTCTTTCTTTTATATTTAATTTTTCTCTTTGGATTACCTTCCCCCACCCAATATTTCTCTCTCTCTCTCTCTCTCTCTTTATAAAGAAAGAAAAAAAGAAAAAAATTATTACCAATTCAAAGATTTCACTTTAGCAGATAACAGCAACAGTCTAACTTTATGTAATTGATGAAAATGGAGGAAAAATTGTTATGTTTTAACAATTATAATATTCAGATTTCACTTTAGAATATTTCATAGGGAGACTTTATCCTCTTCTTGTGCTTTCAAGAAATAAATCCTTTCCTTGCATTTCTCTCGTAAAAATCATTAAAAATAGCATTTACATATTTCCAAAATAGGCCATATGACATTGAAAAGTGTAGTGATACCATAAATTGGCATATCTGTTAGAGGGTGGGTAGGGTATCACATGAGTCTCAGAAAATCATTCTCAAACCCTTTTCACCTCTGATCTTTGACCAGTAGAAACATCTGACTGCCAGTAAAATCACATGGCTATATTACCTACATTTATCAAGTAAGCCTTTTGCTATCTTGTACCCCTTCCACATAATACTTGTTTAAGAACAATGTGTATACTTCTAACCATTAATGATACTGGTATGTATATTGTATATATTAAATGTTCTTATATGCATAATTGAGTTTATCTTGTCTTTCTGTTGTGTTCAGTGTTAGTATATCATGGATATACTAATACTAATTTGGTCCATGAAGAGTGGGGACTTGACTATCACCAAGCATACCGATAACAGCTTTAAGTTTGACAGGGTGACATGCTGAGTGACAATTATTTAAAGGGTCCTTAGTTTATTACATACAACAAACTAAGCTTCATTCTAATTGTCTCTTGATTACAATTCTTTGTTAACACTCAATTGAAATTAATTTCAAAACAGCCATTACTTTAAATATATTTTTAACTGATCATCCAATCTCTTTTTTGGATGATAAATACAAAAGGTTTTCAAGGACTTTAAACAATGTTAAAGGATTTCTTTTAAAATTTATAAATACTTATCTAATTTCATATTTCTGTTATCCTAATTATATGAATTAGTCTGGTGTGACAATTCTTCAGGTCATCCAATGAGGTTATTCTGACTGCCAGGTTTGCATTAATTACAGACCCTTGACAATTTCTTTCACCATTTTCAATGCAGAACAAGATTTAAGAGCAAAAATTTGCTCAAACAAACTTTAGGTAAAAAAAAATTGTAAAATTTGGTGTTAACATTAAATGTTCCTTTTTCCAACTGTCAAAAATATTTCCTTTATTTGTGCAGAAAATGCCTAATGCTAACCAGGAGACTGGTAGAGTAGTGCTAATGTCAGTGGGCAGCAATGAGAAAAGTAAAAACCTTTTTACACAAACTAGGTTTGAATGCTACAATTACAGATTTTTTTTTGATGAGCATTTTAAATCATTAATATTGACTAGTATTTCATTTTTTTTCTCTTTATTGCAACTCACTCAAAGTTATTATACTGACAATATTGAGACAGCACAGAGACAATAATAACATAAGCCTTTAGAGAAAAAAAGCGAATTGATTTTCTAGGCAGGCAGAAAAAGATCTTAACCCAATTCACTTCATATTGTACTGACTAATCTGAGTAAATATCAAAAGTTCTGTTTTTTTTTTTTTTGTACAACAAACAGTTTAAGAACCTGAAGAGGGAGTTAAATAAAGTTATGATATTGGCCAAAGGTCAAGCACTGGTCCATGTTTTAGTTGTGAAACTATGTTGGACAGATTAAAAATGTTTTGAACAATAATGAAATGGAAAAAGTCTAAGATAAAAGAATACTTTTATTTTAATTTAGATTCTTAAATAATGTCTTGATTTGAAAGAAAGTCATTAAAAAGTTAGAAATCAACTTCACAAGTTAAAAACAGTTTGAAATTAATTGAACTTTTAGGAATAGCAATAAAAAAAAAAAAAAAAAAAAAAAAAAACTTTCATTACAATCTTGAGCTATTTTTATGGGGAAAATTTCTGGAAATGGATGCTACAATTTTTTTTTCAAGGACTTGGTTTGGTTTCTTTGTTTAATGGTATGTCAACCTTTGTGGGTTATATTTAATGCCAAAGAACAGTAGTGGTAGTATTTAACTCATAGTTGGTTGGGGTGAATAAGGGGGTTTATTACTTTTCCAACTGAATGCACTAAAATGTTGCAGTTCAGTACTTTAACCACTACATCATAGACTACCCCCTCCTTTTAGGACTTAGACCCATTTGTTATCAAATCTAAATTTTTTGGATGTTTGGAGTCAAAAGAACCTGATAATATATGAAAAAAAAAAAAAAACAACAACAAACAAACAGACAGACAGACTTGAAAAAGAGAAAACACTATTATTTGGATTATTGATCTAATTCACTTCCTGTTTTCGCTAATCCATTTTTTCAGGTTTCCTCAGAGGATTTACACCCCAACACCATTGTAGCACATATTGATCAAACCAAGCTATCATACCAGGTCTTAGAATATACCCTGATATAGGACACTTTATATTTTACACTGAAGGTCACTTTCTGATCCTTTTTACAGCAACTGATTTCTTTCCCTTAGTTTTAGGAGGTAGCCTCTTTCAATTTCCTCACCCTCCAGTAATCCCCCTTAGGCTGTGGTTATAATAAAAAGAACAAGGTTAAAAGTCCAAGTAACCTTTGAAATGATAATAACTCATCTCATGATGATTACAGAACACACAAAGATATAAGGTTTAATAAATCAAGTTTATCTGTTATAGAATTGTTGAAATAGTTTTATGCATATTAGATAAAGGCATATTTTTTACAAGTATATATACATATTGATTTTAATGGTATGTTAACCCATCTAGAGTTATTTTATACTTACAGTTTAGGAGGATTATATACATTTATATCTTTTTGTGTAGTTTAAGAGTTAATACAAATAATTTGTACAGCTTCATTCTTATCTAATACTAACAATATATACTATTTATACAATTAGAGGGTTTCAAGTAACCTTTTCTATTTAGTAATAATCATTTGTTTGCCCACAGATATATGGTTTCAATTAAGAATAATCCTTAGTAAACAATTCTAGCTTCAAATAATTATTCTTAGCACCAACACAATTTACAGTAAAATGGTATTCCTGTCTAATAAAAATAATTTTCAAACAGATCTATTTGACACATACATGGGATCCTAAAAAGTACTACCACTCCCAATCAGAGTGGACCTAGGAATAATGGCAATGAAAGAATACTCCACATTTACCAGAGATCCAGAACTGGACTCTCACCATCAGATGAAGTTTCTCATTTGCAGGATACTCTTTTTTGAAGGAGGGTGCCTTTCTCTTCTACAGAGGGATACAGTCAGATTGGTTTGGTTGTATTTTATGGCATATCAACCCTTGTGGGTTATTTAATGCCAGATCCCATATGATTTGTAAGCAAATAGTTTGTCGGAAACGTTATTTTCAAATGAGCGAGGACTAATTTATAAGTACACAGTTAAAAGGTTTCAAGTATTGCTATTTAACATAAATAATTCTATTTAGTATTAATCCTAGTAAAAGATTGAACAGTTCTATTTCATCCTCAGATGGGATCCAAATAAGTACTATTACCCTCGGTCAGAGTGGACTCGAGAGTAATAATAATAAAGGAGTGTTCTACATTCTCTAAATCTTCAGGATTTGAGCCTCTGCATCAGATGGTTAAGTGTCATACCCAGGACACTTGCTGAGGGCAGGTGTCTTATCCCTCTGCAGAGAGAGCCCCAGCTGACTGGAATACAGTCAGAATATTCTAAGCCCCATCAACATGGTGAATAAGATGATCTGTGAACCTGTCGGGTACTTATTCTAACTGCAATCCATAATGATAATGATTCTATTTGGAAAGAAGAGAGATATTTTAATTAGCATTTTATAGTTATCTCAATTAAATCAAAAGTTCAGATGATTTTTAAAAAAAGATATTTGGCATAGGTGCA
Organism: Sepioteuthis lessoniana; assembly: GCA_963585895.1. Lineage (NCBI taxonomy): Eukaryota > Metazoa > Mollusca > Cephalopoda > Myopsida > Loliginidae > Sepioteuthis > Sepioteuthis lessoniana. Next base: position 47,534,676 of record OY757913.1, read on the forward strand.
GACCCCACAAAATTATTATGCACTTTCAAATTAGATAGGCAATTGCTTTATTCTTTAAGCTAGGGCATTGCTCTAATTAAAAAAAAGATTTTTAAAAATCACACTATGGTGTACTATTTTTACTAGAACAATCGATATAAACCCATATAAAATCATTAACAATTTCTCATTAAATTTTATAGACATGAAAGAAGAAAAAGATTTTGAACATGTGACTATGTCAACTGGTGCATTTCGATATGAGAGAAAAAAAAAAAAAAAAATGCTTATAAAATAATCAGCTACATGACAACAAAGAATTCTGATAATAGAACCAAATCAGAGGTCAAGAGTACTTGTTAAAATAAATAAATTTACTATTTAACTATTTTATGTCTTCAGACAGTAACAGCTTTCATAATAAAAAAGAAAAAAAATATTATCAATTATTTCACGATGGCTTTTTTTTTTCTTAGTTACTGTTCTGTTTCATTTACATATCTTTTTGGTAGTTTTATAAATATACTAAACTTTGAATTTAAGCTATGTTCACATTGTGAATTTATAAGGAATCTGACAAATTTCTTTTTCCTTTTTGGGTTGCTCAGTCAGCTGGGGCTGTATAATACACCGACTGCTTCTCTGCAAAAAGGGTTAAGACCCCCCACACACACTCCATGAGTGTCCTAGATATGACACTAAACAATCTGATGATGAGGTTCTGGAAATGCAGAGCACCCATACATTGCCATCGCTCCCAGGTCCATTCTGGCCCGGAATGGTAACACCCGATAGGGTCCTATCTATGAGTTAAATAGAACTAAACAGTGTATTTATGCTAAACTGAATTACTTGAAATAGAACTGTTTTGACATAACTGTGCTTGGACAAAAACTATACTCATACTAAACTGAATTGGTTGAATTAGAAATGTTTTTGACAATTAAACTGTATACTTATGCTAAACTTAATTGTTTAAAATAGAAATGTTTTTGCATGCTTAACTGCATTGTTAGTAATGGAACTGTTTTTGACATTGAAACTGTACTTACGCTAAACTGAATTGTTTGAAATAAAACTGTTTTGACATTTAACTGAGTGTAAACAAATCTATACTTATACTAAACTGGATTGGTTGAATTAGAACCGTTTGACTAAACTGAATAGCTTGATATAGAAATGTTTTGGACAAACTGCATACTCATGCTAAACTGAATGGTTTGAAATAGAACTGATTATTTGTATAAAAATGAATTTGACATTAAATAACCTATAAAAGGTTGATATGCTGCTATAAAATCCAAACAACCAACCAATCCTTTTTTTGGTATTGTATTTGAACCAGTATAAGTTTGATTTCTTTGTTTAATGGCATATCAACCTTTGTGGGTTATTTAAAACCAAAGCCATCCTTGTAGAAGAACAGCAGTGGTACTATTTAACCCATAGCTGTGGGGAAACAAGAGGATTTATACCCCCCCCCAGAGTATTTGTCCAAAAGTGGATGTAATAGTGCAATGAGATCTCAAATTTCATTACAATGATGTTGCAGCCCAGTATGTTAACCATTACGCCAAGGGGGACTCCCTTGAACTTTTATAGCTAATGCAATCAATCCTTAACAGTAAAGACCAATGCAAAACAAAAAGATAAACCATCAAAATGAAAAGTTTTTCCTTAAAAAGTCTCAAACATTTTTTTCTTTTTTAGCAGAGTTAAGTTTTTATCATGACACTTGTAAATAAATTTCATTAAAAAGTTATGAAGAATATTTTATTTACAAAGCATGCATGTCTTTATAAATACAATCATAGTTACTATTTTGTCATACAGCTTTTTCCAAAATAACCATTTAGTTTGATTAACAATGATTGAATTTTGGTTGATTGATTTTAACAGCATGTCAACCTCTGTAGGGTTAGTTTATACCTAGATGTTAGGGAATTGCATTCATATTTACGTTTTTTGGGGGGCATAGTTACTTCTAAAGGAGGTTTTCTTTAGTTTTGTTTTTGTACTCAGTCCTATCAAATAATTTTTAAACCACTCAATTTGATCCATAGATGGGATCCTAACAGGTACTACCAACCTGGGTGGAAGCAGACTGGTGAGAAATGGCAATGAAGGAGTAATCTACACTCTTTAGGTCTCCAGAACCAAAGCCTCACCATCAAATGTAGTTTAATGTCATACCCAGGATACACCCACTTTGGTCAGTGGTTACCCTTTTGCTGAAAATACTGTCAAGTTTATTGATTTACCAGCCCCTCTGTATGGGCAGGATGTGACACCAGGTCAATTTTTAAGCGGAGTTTAACAGGTTTGAATTCAGAGCGTTCTTCTCCTAGATTCATTGCCTAACCAAGGCTAATGAATCCAGTCTGCCCTACTATTTACTCATATCTGAAAGAAGAATTGGATTCATTCTTTTCCTAAGGGAATTAGTGCTATGCAAAATGCTATCAACTTCTTCCAGGATTTGAACTAGTCTTGCTCTGTATTTCCAGTGATGATAACCATTACACCATGGGCATCTCCTTTGTCAGTGTATTCTAAGTCTCGCTGACAGTGCAGTTGAATTTTGGGTAATCTATTGAAGTTCTTTAACATACTCAGGAAAAAATATTTCAACAGATCTTTATATATAAATAATGTATTGTTGGTGTAACATATCCATTAGTCTGAAAAATATTTGATAGTGTCTTTGGTTGGTTTCATTATTTTATATATATATATATATATATATATATATACGTTTCTACTAATGTAAAATTCATATGAAGCATAATTTTAAAATTTGTATAGCTTGTAAAATGCACTTTATTATACTAGCTTCTCAAGTAAAGTGAAATAATAACAAATTTTTTAGAAGTGCAATTTATTCCAAATTAAAAGTTAATACAGCTGGATTACAGTAAATGTTCTTAGATCAATAAGTGTGGAGGTTTTAAAATAAGGGGTGTATCAACAATACTCAGACTCTATGCCTTTATAGTTTATGTAAAGTGTATATAAAACAGGGTTTTTTTTTGTTTTTTTTTTTTAAAGAGAAAGTGGTATGGGCACCCTTAATACCAAAATTATATTCGATATTCCCTTTTTGCTTTAGATACTCTAAACAAAATAAAATGAAAAAAACTATAAAGAATTTTATCACAATTTAAAAAGCAGACACAAAAAAATAAATTCAAAGATAACAGCCAATATTTATGCTAATAGCAGAATTTTTAAATAAACTAAAATGATTGTACAAAACTAAACCTTAAAATTTCATAATAGGGATCTTTGATGTTAAATATCACTATTTGAAATTCTTTTACCTGGGTTTAAATACTAAAAGACTTTAGGTAAATTCACTACCATTTCATTCACTGAGTAAGTTTTACTCATAGATATACTGATAAATTGAAGTAGGAGAGGGAGGGAGAGAGAGTGAGAGAGAGAGGTGGGAGAGAAAGGTGATAAGCACTAACCTGTCATGTAATAGACACTGGCAAGATGTAAGCAAGAGATCTTTTATGGATTAGATTACCTATGCAGCTAAGAGTCAGTTGAGAAGGGGGAAATTATCTGTATTTGCAGGGGCTAAATAGTACATAGCAACATAATAGCAATAATAAAGAGGGAAGAAAATAGAAAAAGATAGAGAAAAAGTAAGCCAGAGAGAAAGAGAAAATTTGAGAGAAAAAAAAGCATAAAAAGAGAAGAGAGAGAGAGAGAGAGAGAGAAAAAAAAACAATGGAAAGCAACAGAAAACCAAAGAAAAAAGATAAAGGGATAAGAGAAATAAGGAATAATTTTACCAGAATAATATGACCAAAAAATTAGTGTGAAGTAAAGAAACGGGTTGTTTTATTTTATCTATTTTTCACACACTGAATACTCATAAATCAAAGTGAACACTCTAAGATAAGTCAACTATACATTTGAGAAAGAATGGAGAAAAAGAATAATTGAAAACATAACCCCAAAACTCTTGATGAAAAGTGTAAAACAAATACACATGTCTACACATTAACAGGACTATGTCCATATCAGAGATAAGTGTTTTTTTATGATAGGTCAAGTCTTCATTTTTCTTTTTATTATGACATTAAAAATCTTAAGTACCAAGTCATTTTTTTTATGATATTCTACAGTTCCAGCATTATTTAATGATTCATTTAATGAAAGTATCTTTAAACTAACAACAATATTTTGCTTGAATAGATACAACCTTTCAGTGTGTCCATTTTTGAATATATATTTTAACTTGTTAAAGTTTTCAGAACATTAGGAGCTGAATCCAATTCTAGAAGAAAGGAAAATAGTTTTGAAGTGTAAACATAACTGTGATATGTTGCTGTCTATCACCTCTCTCATGATAGAACAAACAAGTGAATTCCGCTCAGATTCAACGATTGATTTCAATGGTATATCAACTCATTTGGGGTTATTTTATGCCCTGAGGTTAGGGAATCGCATGCTGTGAAATAAAAGATTGGCTGAATCTTATTTGGCACAGTGTAGATTATTTAAAGAGAATTAAATCATTGTACACAAAGTAGGATCGTTGTATCTTGCTGAGGTCAACAGAGTTTAATTGTCAGGTTGTCACCTCTAGGGTCAGATGAGAATTTGGATTTTATTAAAAGAATTTTAAAGTTGTGTGACTACGTATTTTAGAAGTCAGATTCTAATGTTCAAATTCATTAGCCCAAAGTAACAGATGTTCATAGACTAGTAGATTATGAGGTTGGTAATTTCCATCAATGTTTCAAGGGTAACTTCCAGTTCATATAGCTGGTAATGTAAAAGATGTCTGAAAGAATGTATGCTCACTAAAGAGGTCTTCATATTTATTCTTCCCAACATGAAACAGCAAAGAGAACATGAAGTAAAGGAGATTGCTGTAGAACAATACATTGTATGTCTATATTTACATTTTGTGTGTAATTGTTTTTTTTTTTTTTGTAGTTATATGATATCAAGTATTGCGATCAATTGCAAATAATTTGCAGTTATATAGTTTCATGTATTCCTATCCTATATGGTTGGTGGAGTTTTTATGGCATATCAACCCTTCCTATCCTATATGAATAATTTTTAAACAGATCCATTCAATCCACAGATGGAATCCTAACATATGGTACTAACTAACTACTACTCCACATCAGAGGGGACTTAAGAGTAATAGCAATAAAAGAGTAATTTGCACTCACCAGAACTCCAGAAGTGGAGTCTCACCATTGGATGCAGTTTAGTGCAATACAGAGGACATCCTTTTCTGTGAGATTCTTACTCCTCTGCACAGGATACAGTCAGAGTATTCTAATGGTAGGAATCAAAAGGAGAATACGAATTAAACTGAAAGTTTTATAGAGAAAAGAAATGTAACCTTTAGTATTGTAAAACTATAAGAAGGTAGGAATAAGGCTAAATAAATTTTGTAAACTGTGTTAAATTATTTCATTTCTCTTAAGCTTAATTTAAATGAATTGTCTCCAGCAGACCATATCTTTTTGCTCTTATTTACCAGTGGAATTTCAAAAACACAATGGGCCAATTCATTCTGACTGACATCCTCATCTTTTGTTAAAGCAGGATTTTCAAACAATCTTTGTGTTGCTAATATACGCACATACAAGTCAACAATAATGGTTAAATATGAAATGACAATGATGTATCTACAATTATATGTGTGAGAGAGAGAGAGAGAGATTGTTAAAATTCTTGTTTTTATATATGCAATCATAAACTTGCAAAAATGGCACATCAAAGCAAGATGTACTTAAAATGTTCAAATGTAGTAAAACTATTTTCACTTCAATTTCTGACTGAAGGATAATTTTGTGCAGTTGTGTTCATATTCAATGTCAGTTTTTAATTGTCCAAATTCTTGAGGCAAAGATAACCATGAAATGTTAATTAGAGTTCCTTATTCTTTCCAAAATAGAAACATCATTAAGGACAGATTCATGGGTCATGTCTTAATTGTGGTCTTTTTAAATTATCTTAAACTTTATCTATTTGAAGACTTTAGCAAAAAAAAAAAAAAAAAAAGTTAGATTTCATAGTGATATACACACACCAAAGTGATATATAGTAAATAGTTGAAGTCATACTCATGCCATGTTACAATAAATTAAAAAAAAGGAGAAAAATTGCAAAAGCGACAAGAGTTGTTTTCTGTAAGATCTTTCAGCTCAAAAATATCAGACAGATCTATTTGTTAAAATTTAATAAATCGAAAGTATTACTATAATTGTTTATTTATTAGTTACTTGAAACCGCATAATCATCAGCATTATATTGGAATACTTGAAACCATACAACTATTAAGATCCCATCCATAGGTCAAATAGATTTGCTTAAAAATTATTTGTATTTAATAGGAATACTTGAAACCATACAACTATTAAGATCCCATCCATAGGTCAAATAGATTTGCTTAAAAATTATTTGTATTTAATAGGAATACTTGAAACCATACAACTATTAAGATCCCATCCATAGGTCAAATAGATTTGCTTAAAAATTATTTGTATTTAATAGGAACACTTGAAATCATACAATAGTAAATCATCTAATATTAACTAGATTTATTTAAAGCTATAATTGTTTACTCAGAATAATCATTATTAGTTGCTTAAATACCATATAAAAGTGTGCAAACAAATGACATTTTTAGATAAAAATCATTACTTGAAACTATAATTATTTGTATTAGAAAGGAATACTTGAAACCATAAACTGTGTGCAAATTATTTGTATTAGACAAGAATACTTGATATAACTAAATGACATGCATTAGGAATACTTACTTGAAGCTTTGTTTACTAAGGATTATTATTAGAAGAAACCATATAACTGTGTGCAAACAAATGACTTATTAAATAAGAAATAATTACTTGAAACTATATAATTATTTGTATTAGATAATACATGTTAACATGACTGGGTACAAAAAATCTATAAGGAAACAATTATGCAAAAAATGTAAATATAAATGTACAATGAATGCAATTCTCTAACCTCTAGGCATAAAACAACCCTAGACAGGCTGACATGCTGTTAATCAATCAATATATAAAAAACATCTTAGAATAAAATAAGATACAGGAACCAGGGAAGATATTTTAGGCAAATAATTCAAAACAAATAATAAAGCAATAAATTCTAATCTGGTGAAGGTTTTGTTTCAGTTGAAGAAATTCACCAGGACAGTCATGGTGTTGTTACCGACCAGAGAAGAGACTGATGACCAAATGTGGTTAAAAGTATTTGAATCTCACACTGCAACCATCACTTACTATAACAATATTTTCTTAATCTGCCATGGCTCAACTGGTGATAGTTACTGACATAAAGACAAAAGGAAAGAAGAAAAGTCATTGCGCTGGCAGAGGAGGAAGAAAAAAAGAAAAAGAAATGTTTTCTTCTCACAAAAAAAAGAGATGGCCCAGTAAGTTTAGATGAGACAACGATTTTTCTATACCTGGAGACAAAAACAAGTTATCGTAGGGAGAGAGTGGGTGTAGAAAACTGGTTTGCATCAGCTAAAATAAATGAATAATTTAATTACCTCCTAAGATACGAGGACAGAAAAAAAAAATAGACTGAAGAATAGTGGTACAGCTGTTGATAGTGGGGATTGAGGGTGAAGAATCCATCGAGGGTGAAGAATCCATCAAGGATAAAGAGATTTTAAGAAGGTAATCTAAATGGTGGAGAAAGTACCTCTAGAATATGAAAAATTACTGATAACAATAAAAGGATCCAATTTTTTTTTTATGCATGTTAGTGTAATAGAGCAAAAATAGCATATTGTAGCAATAGCTTTCTGGGTTTAATATCAAAATATTTCAATTTAGAGCATAAGGCAGTTTTGAATCCAATCTGCAACAAAATAATAAAACTAATAAAATCAAAGAGGCAGTAATCAGTCTCACTGGAATCATTAAATTCCCCAAGGGAGATACCTCTGACTAAGAGTAGTAGTATCTGTAATGGTTCCATCTATGGGTCAATTAGATCTGCTTAAAAAATTATTGGTGTTTGATAGGAATACTAGATTTCATGTAACTGTGTGCAAAAACTCATAAGAAACCATGAATACAATTCCCAAACCACTAGGCATGAAAAAACCCTAAATAGGTTGACATAACATTAAAATCAATTAAGGGAAATACTTATTGAATAATTATAGAGGACTTCCTCTAATTTGCAGTTAATTACATATATTCTATAAATAGAATGTTACTCAACATTGAACTTAGACAGCAAAAAGGTGGCCTTTAATCAAGTACTGATCATGATTAAAAAAAAAAAAAAGACAAAGAAAAAATGTTTCTGAAGACTTTATTAACTTTTAAATAGATTTAAGAAACAAAAAAACTAGATTTGATGGAATCCATATCATTTACAAGACAGTTAATCACTTCATATATGCACACACACATTCTTGCACTGCATATACAAATATGGAGGATATAAGCATGAATAGTCAAGTTTGTCTGCTACTAAAAGCAGATTTATTATCGGTGCTGATGTAACATGGAGCAATAGGACTAACTTGAAGAATCCACTGTTAAAAATCACAAATTTTAAAAATCAATAGTCTATGCAGATCCAAACCAAAATGGCTGCCGATTACTACTCTTAAAAGGTTTTCACTATCAGTTCATTATCGTGGAAACTCCACCACCCATCATTGCTTTCTGAAGGTAACAGACTTAAGAGAAAAAGAACCTGAGCTCCCAACTTATTTGGGAAGAATATTAAGATTAAAAAAAAAAAAAAAAAAAAAAATCTTAAAGGCATTTATAGACTTGTGAGAGAGAAGTAAACCTGGAAGTTATTTAGAGAGAAGAAAAAAAAAAATGAACCAAGAAGCAACAAAGTATTAAAATGTCACAGGCAAGCCCTAGTAAAATTTCTCCAGGTTTTTAAGAAAAACAAATTTTCACTTCCACAAGACAAATGTAGCTACAAGTTTGAACTTAATCCACAAGCTATCAGTTTTCAGGTAAAAAAAAAATTTAAAAAAATGAAAAGTCATCCTTGTAATTCATGAAACTTTTTTTTAATTAATTCTAATTCGAGTATTTATTTTATTTTGTGCATTTCCTCTTGTTTATTCCAAGTTCTGGAATTAGAGTTTTCTGGATACTAAGAGGTTATATACGCTTAATGTTTAAAATTGGATAAATGACTAACTAGACCAAAAGGTCAGATAGATAATCATCCAAACACCAATTAAATTCTGGTGGAAACGAAATAAAAGAAGTCTCAAATTATTAACAATGTTAATAGAGCTTCATTTATTTCATAAATATTGAAACTTTCTTCTTAAAACCTCATCTTTGATTCATAAAAAAAAAAAAAAAAAAAAAAAATTGTTTATATACCACATGATTATTGGTCTAGTGGGTAGAGTGTTCGCCAATGGTCTGGGAGACATGGGTTTAATCCCAGGTCGCATCATACCAAAGACTTTAAAAATGTTACTCGATACCTCCTTGCTTAACACTCAGCAATATAAGGTATGTATCAAGGGTAAAGTGGAGCAATCTAGAGAAAGGAGTAGTGCCCTCCCCTACACCTCGGTGTAGTAGCTATTGAAAAGGGAGCCTTCTGGTCGCTCTCGACTATGGTCGCAAACTTACTTACAACTTATATATATATATATATATATATATATATATATATATATATGATTTAATAAAGTCGCTAAAACTAATTCCCTCTTGGGATCATAAATTAAGTGACAGTATAGTGGGTAGGAAAAGAAAATGAAACAATTATGGTTACATTTTAACACTGACTTTTGCTTAAGGTTTGGGAGACAAGGGTTCAATTCCAGGTCAAATCATACCAAAAACTAAAAAAAAAAAAAAAAAAAAAAAAAAAGTACTTGATGCCTCCTTGCATAACACTTAGCATTATAAGATATGGATCAAGAGTAAGGGAAGCAATCCAAGGAAAGGAGTAGCGTCCTCTCCTACACCTGTGTGGTAGCTATTGAAAAGGGATCTTTCAGGTCTGCCTCGACTCCAGTCGCCCAACTTAATTAACATCTGAATCAGGTAGATACAATCACAGTCTCAGAAATGGAAATAGCAGGATTCAAACCAGGTATACTCAGTAAAAGCATTGACCTTGTGTCACATCCTGCTATTGGCATAGGTGTTGTATGTATGTGTGTGTGTAACTGATTTTACTGTTATTCTAATACTTTTTTGTTGTTTCTAACTGAAAATTTTAGTTTTAACATTTAATTTGTATGATGTGGTTTATCAATAGTGTGAAGGAGGTGCCTGTGGTGTAGTCGTTATCGTCATAGGAAATGGACACGGCGACACGAGTTCAAATCCTGGACGAGACTGATTGCATTTCACATAGCACTAATACCCTTGGGAAAGGTATGAATCCAATTATTCTCCCTCCAGCTATGGGTAAATAGTAGGACAGATTAGGCTCTTCAGCCTTGGTGAGGCAACTAGTCTAGGAGAAGGAAAACTCTGAATTCAAACCTGTTAAACTCCGCTTAAAAATTGACCTTGTGTCATATCCTGCCCGAGCGGAGGGGTTGGTAAATAGTATCAATAGTGTGAAGTGAAATGCAAACAGCCTCATCCAGAGTTTGAACTAAATTCACTTATTCCATTTCCGACAATGCTAATGGTTACACTTGTTGCTACATTTTTTTTTTTTTAAGGTTGGAACCCCTTTGGTTTGGTTTCTTTCTTTAATCAACCTTCATAGCTTATTTAATATTAATACTATTTAAATTATAGCTGGGAGGAAAAGAGGGTTCATACCTTCCCTAAAAGGTATAAGTTCAAGCTGGCGTTTGAATTCACTCATTTTGAGGTTGTAGTCCAGCACTTTTACCATTATGCCACAACCACATTTTGGAGCCCCTTTCAGCTCATAGGCATGGGGAATCAGGATTTTAAGAGTTAATAAACCATTACTATAACATATCTTTCATATTGGTCTGGCTTGTGAGTGTGACGCTTGTGAATGTTCATTGGTAACTTTTCAAGTCTAGCTAATAAAACCAGGATTTCAAAAGCCGATTCGTCAGTAGCAGGTCTTTTGGAAAATTGGTGCAACACAATCTTTCTATTTCCTTTTTTATATCAGATCCTGTCGCTACCTACTAAGCTACACATAGTAAATATCTAGACACATTTAGAATTAAAGAAAAGAAAAAACATTTCCTGATAATGGAATTACAAAACTGTGTATATGATCATCTTCTATAAGGGGAAAAAATCTACATTATGAAGTAGAGAGCATATTTTACAGTTAAACAATGGACAACTTTTACATAAAAGAATAGCAAACATATTCAATCTGTATACTTTTAGAATTTTAAGTTAGATGCCCCACCTAAGGAGAGAGAGAGCAAACAAGAGTGAGATGAGAATAAGAGAGGTTAATATAGAAGTGAGAATACAAACCTGAGCCAGAAAAAAAAAAAAAAAAGAGAGAGAGATTAAAAGAGAGTGAAATAAAGAGTATGAGAAAGATTATCAAAGAGAGAAGTACCCTAATTTGAATAGGTTTATGACTGATAGTTAAAAACAAATAAATAATAATGTTATATAAACCAATTTTAATTCAACAAAGTTGAGAAACTTAAAATACCCAAATGAAAGAGAAATTCATTTTTTTTTAAGACAGCATGAATTGAAAATATATATATAAAAAAAGGCAACAAAAAAAAACAAAACAAAAAAAACTTAAAATTAATTTTGTTATCTTAAACTTAATGTGCCAAAGAAAAATAAAGTCCTAAAGGATTTAAGATGTTTAGCTATTAGATGAAGTTTAGTCCCACCAACAGGAAATTTCTATCTTAGAGGAAAAGCAAGGTATTAATAAGGTTGATAACACCCAGGTCGTGAATGTGTGTGTGTATATATATATATATATATATATATATATATATATATATATATATTACATATATACACGCACACACATAAGAAAAGAGTCCCTTGAAACTAGTGCAATTTAAAATGAACTCTGATATTGGTAATTAAACAGCTGGAACTCCCTTGAATTGGTACCCCACCCTAGTTATAACATTACCTTGGGACTTATTTGAAGGCAAAAATTAATTTTTTTGATAATTTCATTTCATTAAATACTGTAAAAAGTCATTCTCAATCATATCCATCTACTTTAAGGATTTAAAAAATTGTATTAAATTTAGATATTACAAGTAATATAACTAAAAACATTAAAATGGTTTGAGAAATTTAAGCTCATCAATCTTAATTTAGACAGAATCTATTTTGCCTACAAATATCCTCCATCAGAGCTATAAAAAAAAAAATAAAAATAAAAAAATAAATTTTCTCCAGGGCACAGACATTTTTTCTTAAAGTTATCATTCAATTATTAAAAAAGAATGCTGTGAATGAGTGATATAAGCCTTTCATTATTAGTATCTAACATTATCTCTTAGAGCCTGAGGGTATATAGTAAAATAGTGCTCAGCCCCAAATAACAGGCTTAAGGGTTCAAAAGAGTTAAAATTATAATATTCAATGGGACAAAATAAGTAGATTAAAAAAATAAAAAAAATACAAAACCTGAATCAAAACATCAAAACCAACAATTAACAAATACCTTGGCACTACTTGTAATTACTCACATATTATACATACATGCATGCATATATACAGGGTGAGTCAAAAATTGGTGGTCAGTAAATGATAACGTTTATATCATAGCATAGTATAAAAAAGAATCCTTGTGGAGGTGCTTATGGTGTTGTTTATCGTGGTAGGAAATGGACGTGGCGACCTTAGTACAAATCCTGCAAGAGACTGTTAGCACTTCACATAGTGTCAGTAGTCTTGGGAAAGGTATGAATACAACTTTTCTCTCTCTAGCTATGGGTAAAATAGACAGTCTGAGCTCTTTAACCTTAATATGGCAACCAGTCTAGGAGAAGGAACACTAAGATCAAACCTGTTAACCTCCACTTAAAAATTGACCACGTGTTGTACCTTGGTTGTGTGGAGGGAGTTGGGTGCATATATATATATATATCTCAGACCTTTTCCCATCTACTTTTGGTTTACCAAATATATCACACACAAAGAAAGTCCTGAAAGTCACCAAGGGATTTCAAAATTAAGTATCTATGAAGCTGAAAAATGGAGAAAATTTGAGTTGCAGATTTTTTCACAATTAGAGCAAGTTGATATCCATTTACAAAATTTTCATTTACTATAAAAAACATAAATAATTAGCAAGTAAAAATGTTCTTTCATTTCTAATCCCAAGGTGATTTTTTGGGAAAACCTATATAAGATTTTTGTCCTGATTAGCAAATAAATTCTTCAAGCAATTGCAACACTAAGAAAACTTTGAGAGTAGGACAATCAAACACAATCTTCCCTCATTCCCACCTCATTTTGACTAATAGTTAACAAAAAAAAAAAAATAAATAAAAGAATAAAAAGAGAAACAATTACTCAGAACTAGTTAGTTAATGAACATTAAAAAAACACCCCAGCCATTTGACTTAGTTACACCCATTCACACTTACTGGATTTCTGAATAGGGGTCTTGGTGGTTCTTCTTGCTGAAGCCACCACAATAGCCTCCTGGAAATGGCTAGGCAGAAGGTGGAGATGAGGTATAGAGATTGGGTGACTAATTAAGGCTAAGGTGAAAACATTGAATATGTTCCTGGGACAGGAAACTAAATGCCTCCAAAAATACAGTTTGATTTCTGGAAGAGAACATTCATTTGAAAAAGGACAGTTATTAACCCTTTAAAAAGCCAATGGTGGACTGCAATGTCCTTTAAGCAAAATCAAGGGAATTTTAGATTCATTAGCTGACAAGTCTTTCATTACAACTACATTAATGAGAAAAAAAGTCAATGACACTTTTTAGTCATTATTACAGACACACAGCTCATAAGTGCGACACTTTACACTGAGTGTGATTTTACTATATATGGTAAGCCAGTAATTTCAGACTCTGGGAGATCAGTTACAAGTAAGATTGATTTTAATGGTATACCAACTCTTCTAAGAGTTATTTAATGCCTAGAGGTTAGGGAATTGCATTTATTGTATATTTATATTTTTTGTATAGTTTAAGAGAGATTTTTGCACTCAATTATGATATCAAGTATTCCCATCTAATAGAAATAAGTTGCACACAGCAATACTTCAAACCATACAAGTATCTAATACTAATAATTAATTATATAGTTTCAAATGATCATTTCTATCAAATAATAGTCATTTGTTTGCACACAGTTATACAGTTTTAACTGATGATAATCATACAAATCATTTACAATTATATGGCATCAAGTATTTCAATTGAATGCAAATGACTTTTAAACAAATTCATTTGACTCATAGATGGGACCTTAACAGTTATTACTCCTTTGGGTACATTGGCAGTGAAAGAGTAATCTACACTCCCCAGATCTGGAACCTCACCATCAGATACAGTTTAGTCTCATATCCAGAACACCCCTTTTTTTGGTGGGGAGGTTTTATCCTCCGGGAAATGCAGATTTTCCAAAGTTCCTTCTCAAAGAGCTGTCCACTCAAACTGCACTGGTTTACTTCACAAAAAAGAGTTGAGTCAAAGTCATTACCTGAAGGAAAGTCTGTCAGAGCTAGACAATTTTTGTTACTGCCCTTCCATTTTGATGGCGGATACTTGAATTAAGACTAACCTTGCCACATGCTTTCATAATTTGATTAAAACTTGACTTATCTACTTATATATTACTAGAATTTCCATTATGCTTTATATATTATATAGAAATAAAAAATTCAGTTCTTTGGTGTCATTATGAATTTATTTCAGGTCTATGGTGACCCTCTTCAGATGTTGAATGAAGATACTGTTAACTATTGCTTCTGGTGAGAAGAGAATTTTTTTAAATAATTTTGATTAAAATGATTTTTTTATATCTTAATTAAAAAAAATTTCAAAATGGTGGAAATATTATATTATTATCAGATATAATATTTATACATTCCTCTTTTAAAAAAAAAAAAAAAAAAAAAAATTATCCTTAATTTGAACATTAGTGAAATTTAAAAAAAAAAGCCGTAAATATGGGAAAATTTAATAGTGGCTTGTGACTTAATTAAAATTATAAATAAAATATGAATGCATAATTCCATAAAAATTATTATATATTATAAATATTAAATAATGTAATCCATGTTGTCTGAAAATGAATCAATGCTAATATTAATTTACAAAAATTCTATTTCTAATTATGAAACATTGTAAAAATTCTTTGTTATTTATATTAGGAAGAACATATCAATTGTTAAGTTAAATGTAATAAGTAAAGGACCGTGTGTGTGTGTGTGTATGTTTGGTTTCTTTGTTTAATGACGTATCAATCTTTGAGTTATTTATTGCAAAAGCCATCCTTTTAGAACAGCAGTGATACTATTTAATCCAAAGCTGGGGAGGATAAGGGGTTTCATATCTTTCCCAAGGGCATTAGTCCAAAAGTGAATGTAATAGTATGACTGGCGTCCAAACTCACTTTGATGTTGCAGTGAGGTACGTCAGCCATTACATTATACCACAGGGACTCCCTTAGTTTGATAGATAACACTGATCCAGCAAAAATGGCACACTATAGATTTTTATTGAGACAAAGTAATTTACAGTCCAATTTGCAAACTAATGATAATCTTGTCAGGTCTGTATTCATGCTGAATGTAATTTTTTTTTTTTTTTTTTTTTTTTTTTATTTATTCATCAAAATTCTTGATATAATGGAGATGATTACAAAATTCTAATTAAAGTCGTTCGTTCCTTCCTAAATAAGAGAATCACCACCATCATCATAAGCTACTATTACACAAGAACCTAACAGGTTATCGAGTTGTCTAATTTTGTTTGAAAGCTATTCGAGTTTATCATCTATTAATCAAACTTTGTTAGTTTTGTGTTATAAACATTTATTTCAGAAAATATTTCTTACACAAAAATAGGTACAACCTGTTCTATTTGTGATATTACTCAGTGGTAGAGCAAAACATGGCCAACAAATCATAGATCACATTTCTGATACCAGCTAGAATGAGCTAAATTAACCACACCTCACCATGAAGAGAAAATCCAAATATCCTCACCACTAGATTTTTTTTCTGTGGGAAGAGTACTATTGTTTTGAAAACTTTGCCACAAAGGATTTCCCAGATGATTACTTTTACTAACATTCAACAGGAATCAATGTTACATTGGCTTTTGATGTCCCTAAGATGACCACTCGCTTATCAGTTGGCTGGGCAGTAGAATATGCTGATTGCATCTCTGCTGAGGGGTAAGATCCCATCCCAAATGAATGTCCGAGATATGACATAAAACCATCAGATGGTGAAGCTCCATTTCTGGAGCTCTGGGGAATGTGAAGTACTCCTTCATTGCTATTACTTCCAGGTCCACTCTGAACTGGAGTGATAGTATCTGTTAGGGTCCCATCTACATGTCAAATACAACTGTTTAATCATTTACTAAATATGAGACCATTTAAATTGAATGAAGTTACTAGTATTAAGTAGCAATACTTGAAACCATTTAATAGCATGCAAATAAAACTTAATATTAGATAGCAATACTTTGACCCATTTAACTGGATGCAAATAAAACCATTCGTGTGAGATAGCAATGCTTGAAATCATCCAACTGTGAGCAAACAAATGAACTCTGGCTCATTTAAAAATAATGTTATCAACAAACAATTTGTTTATAAATCATATACATTTAAAATATGTACAAACAGGATTTGGCATTAAATAAACCCACAAGGGTTGATATACCATTAAAAAAACAAAAACAACCAACCAAATATATACTACATTGTTATCTTCTAATTTCTTTTAAAGTGGCAAGCATAAATCTTAGCCTTCTATCCTATCTTGAAATCATTAAATGGAATTTTAAAAAAGAAAGAAAAAAAAAAGAACAAGATAAACCAGATGTTTCTCCAGACATACATTAGATCTTCTTTGAAAATGAATACTAAAGCTCTGGAAATATTTACGGTAAATCTTAAATTTAGAACTTCTAGAAAACAAACTGAAAGGTCTACTTTTCATTAAGGTGATACCATTTGTATTTAGTATTGTAATTTCTAAATTGATACCATTGCAATTCTAAGAAATAATCTCCACAGTGCTCTTTTCTTGCTAATAGAACCTGGCCTTAACTATGTCATCTCATTTGTAGTATACAACAAATTCTTTTTTTATGATTGATTTTAATGGTATCTCAATTCTTACTGTGTTATTCTATGCCTTGAGGTTTACTGTATGTTCATATTTACATTTGCGTTGTTGTTTAAGAGGGTTTTTTTTTCAGTTGTATGGTTTCAAGTATTTCTATCAAATACCAATATTTACATGGTTTCTAGTAATTAGTTCTATTTAACAATAGTCATTTGCACAGTTATCTGGTTTCAAATAACTAATGGTAATTCTTAGTCAATAACTATAGCTTCAAGCAACTCTTCTTAATACAGATGATTTACAGTTATATGGTATCAAGTATTTATATCAAATATGAATAATTTTTTTTAAACAAATCTATTTGATTCATTGATGGGACCTAAAAAGGTACTACCACCTGGTCAAAGTAGACCTGAGAGTAATGGCAATGGAGGGGTATGCAGGCATTACATGACTGACTCTCCACCATTGGTGCTATGGCGGGAGATACTACAGCAGGGATGAAATCCCTAGGAGCAGACTAATTTTATTTTTCTTTGTGAAATAAAAACTGAAGAAAAATGTTATAATGTCTATATCTTCATCAAGAAAAGATTTGTTCATTAAAAACTGCTTAACATTTGTTATATATATATATATATATATATATATATATATATATATATATATATAGCTTACTGCCAAGTTTTTGGTGATTTGAATCAATATTAAGAAATCACTTATATAAAAACTTTAAGAGGATGGCAGAAGGACTTATATAATCTTTACCAATTCAACATGTATTTATTTAATAATTTGTTGAAGAAAAATTCATATTCACATTAAAACCAATACAAACAAGTGTTTAAAAATATTCATTTAATCCTATTTACCAACCCCTCCGCTCGGGCTGGATGTGACACAAGGTCAATTTTTTAAGCGGAGTTTAACAGATTTGAATTCAGAGTTTTCTTTCTCCTAGACTAGTTGCCTCACCAAGGCTGAAGAACCCAGTCTGTCCTACTATTTACCCATAGCTGGAGGGAGAATTATTGGATTCATACCTTTCCCAAGGGTATTAGTGCTATGTGAAATGCAATCATTCTCGTCCAGGATTTGAACTCGAGTCGTTGTGTCAATTTCCTACGACGATAACCATTATACCATGGGCACCTCCGTAGAAAAAAAAAAAAAAAAATATTCATTTAATAATTACAGTAAGAAGAAAGTATAAAAACCCAAGTCTCTCACATCTAAACAAAAATAGGTCAGGTCTTCTCAACAATGTTTTATTAGAGTTATCAACATGCAATAAAAACCTTAAGTAATCTAACCATGTCAGCTATTGTTATTTATTAAATAAGTGTCATTATTAATTGCTTCATCTTAGGGCTCCTTACTGGTTATTTGGTCAATATTCATAGTTTGGTCGACTTTAACCTTTTTATGTTCCCAAAAGTAGATATCAAAAGGCCAAATGGCTGGTTAGTTGCTTGGGTTTATGGCATATCAACCTTTGTAGGTTATTTAACACCAAATCCATTTTTATACAAATAATTAGTTCTATTTCAAACAATTTAGTTTAGCATGAGTACGCAATTTGTCAGAAACAGTTCTATTTCAAGCTATTCAGTTTAGTAAAAAAGTTCTAATTCAAACAATGCAGTTTAGTATAAGTATAGATTTTGTTTACATACAGTTAAATGTCTAAACAGTTCTATTTCAAACAATTCAGTTGAGCGTAAGTACAATTTCAATGTCAAAACACTTCCATTTCAAGCAATTCAGTTTTGCATAAGTACGCAGTTTAGTTCTATTTGACCCATAGATAGGACCCTATAAGGTGTTACCACTCAGGGCCAGAGCAATAGGAATGAAGGGGTACTCAGCATTCCCCAAAGCTCCAGCGTTACTGGAACCTCACCATCAGACTGCTTAGTGTCATACCCAGAACACTCGTTGGAGGGGTCTTACCCCTCTGCCGAGGTGCAGTCTGAGTATTCTACAGCTCCAGTTGACTGGGCAAAAAGCCAAATAGTTAATAGAAAATACTGAGTAATAAGACTATATCATGACTGATTTTTTTTTTCCTTTTTAAAGAAGGAAATACTTATCTTTATTGAAGATCAGCCATTTTAAGTTCTAGTTTTTACTTGGTATCAAACCTTAGCTTTTGGTATGGAGAAGTATTCAACTAAAGTATCTTGGAAGAGTTTAGAGGTCCTACCTCAAAATCATGAATATAAAGATTTTTAAAAAATTAGTAACTAGACTTAGGTATGGCTCAAGGCCAAACAACATAGAAATGAGAGAAAGGTTGCGCTGTGCCAATTTTCCAATGAGGAGTGTCTTCCTGGGAAATTATCATTCAATATTTACCTGGGCTTGCTCACCAACCTTGAATAGTAGAAGAAAATAACTACCTTAAGTATGAAGTAGGTAGTTAGAACAGGTAGTTGATAGGCAAAGTCGCAGCTTAATTTAGCCATATGAATCTCTTATTTCTGAAATCATCTTTGTTCACGTATATATTTAAAGACTAAAACTTGACTGTAAGGTTAATATCATTAGATATCATCTTTGTCAACTAGAGTTAAAATCTTGGATGAGACTGTTTTCATTTCACTTTGTGGTGATTAAAACCATTGAAAAAGACATGAATCCATTACTTTTCCACCCAGCTATTGGGTAACTAGTAACGAAAACTGATTTCAAACCAGCTTTACTCAGCTTAAAAACTGACCTTGGGTCACATCCTGCTTTTGGTAAAGGGAGTTGGGCAAATACATACTACCTGGAACTGGTTTAAATATTTCAAGGGTGGTGACTTTTTGACTGAATTAAATCCCAGAAGGAGACAAATGTCAGGTTTATTGATGATTATGTTGAAAATACAAGTTAGAAGAGAATTGGAACTTGGATCATTGAAAGATGTAGAGAATTACATAAGCTTAAAAAAACAAACAAACTAAAAAAAAAAACATGCAAGAACTCGAGAGGTGAACTCTCAGTTGATTAAAAACAAAAATACTTTTGATACACCCAGATAACGTGCTTACAGCAAATAACACACATGGAATATTCATTAGTGAGATTTACTAACTTCAATCAGTACAGCATGAAGACTGAATTGCAAGAATGAGGCTAAGAAGATTGTGTTGCATCAATTTTGAAAAAGTAGTGGGGGGGGGGACAAAAACCAATCAGTATTTGAAATCCTGGTTTTTTTCTCATTTGAACTGTGATCATTGGCACCAGTGGAGAAATACAAATCTAACTCAGTCATTGAGTAGGTCAAGAATGTTCATTAGTATTATTGGGGGAAAGAATTGAAATAAAAAGAAAGGGAGTAATATAAGTCTTGGACATTCCTTACAACAGATGTGTTTGCTGTATTAGAAAAACAAAAAACAACCAACCAATCCAAGAGCAGTCATTTACTAAGCTTAGCTTAGTTTGGCATAAGGTCAGAAGTACAGGGCACTAAGTGAAAACCTCATTTGCAATGATCTTCAAGCCCACTACCCATTACACCAAACAAGGTGTGCAGACCAATCCAAGGACAAGATATCTTTTTTAAATCATCAGATATCAAAAGATTCATAGATTTTAATGGTAAGTCAACCCATCTAGGGTTATTTTATACCAAGAAGTTAAGGAATCACATTCCTTATACATTTATATATATTTTTGTGTAGTTGTTTCTTATGAGTTCCCCACCTCTCACACATATTGAATAATTTTTAAACAGGTTTATTTGATGGGGCCCTAACTAGGTGTATTGGCAATGAAAGGATACTCCAGATCTCCAGAAATAGAGTCCCACCATCAAATGCAATTTAGTGCCACACCCATCCCCATCCTTTTTTTTGGAGGGGTGGTAGGGTCTTACCACTGTGCAGGGGATACAAGATATCAAAAGATTGACATTATGAATTAATCATATAAATTAAATTCTCCAATTCTAATCTTAAGAGATAAAAATTATAAACTTATCTTCATCATTAACAATCTAACATTTGATAAAGCTGTTCCTTATCAATTTAAGATCTCCATCCAATTTACTGGTAGTTGAAATAAAATTAAGTTGGAAAGGTGAATGAATTAAATTGATTAATTTGAGAATAAGTTAATTTGATGAATTTATAAGCAGTTGTTACTTTATTTCTGCAACTAGTGCTTTTTCTCAAACTCAACCATATTTTTTGGCAGTTTATTCTTCAACTTTCAACAGGTGATATTCATGTTGGTCACTTGATCATAAATCAGTTAAAAGATTACTGTAAAGATTGTTGAAAGAATAAAAGTCACCTGAAGAAGGATAGGGAATGAACTAGCAGGGGAAATAAAGTTAGGGATAAATTTTTTTCTAAGATCTTAAAAATATAAATTAGAGTGGTTTTAGTAGTATGTCAACTGGGCCATTGGACTAATGAGTACAGTGTTCACCAATGGTCCGGAAGATCGGGGGTTCAATCCCAGGTCAAGTCATACCAAAGCCTCAAAAAAAAAAAAAAAAATGGTACTTGATGCTGACTTGCTTAAGACTCAGCATTATATGGTAAGGATCAAGGGTAAAGTAGAGCAATCCAGAGAATAGAGTAATGTCCTATCCAACACCCCGGTGTAGTAGCTATCGAAAAGGGAGCCTTTGGGTTACCCTTGAGTAAGGTTGCCAACTTTACTTTTACTCTGTAGCATGTCAACCTGCTCAGGGTTATTCTATTCCTAAAGGTTATGGAATTGTATACATGTATATATACATTTACATTGTATTCCTATCTAATACAAATAATTTGCATAGTTGTATGGTTTCAACTAATAGTAATCCTTAGTAAACAATTAACTTCAAGTAACTATTCTTAAAACAAATAATTTACAGTAATATGGTATCAAGTCTACCTGACAAATATAATTTTTAAGCAGCTCTATTTGACCCATAGATGGGACACTAACAGGTACTACCATTCTGGGTCAGAGTGGACCTGGAAGTAATAGCAAAGGGTACTCGACACTTCCCAGAACTGGAGCCTCAACATTAAGTTTAGTTTAGTGTCATATCCAGGACCCCACTTTTTTTGGTGTGTGGGGTGTCTTACCCCTCTGCAGGGAGATATAGTCAGCCTATCTAAGGTTTGCTAACAGAATGCTATACAAATGAGAACTTTAGATACATTGAGGGTCCTTCATTAAATAAGGTGAATTTTGTCAAAGGAGTTGACAATAGGAAGCACTGTTTACAGTTGCACTTTTTTCAAAGAGATTAATAATGAAGGGTCTTTTTATGTCAAAAAAGACTTAACATGAACTTCTATAACTGCTGCACCCAAGACTTTCTTTACCGGAGAGTCAATCTATTTCTACTCAGGTTACTTGTGGCAAGCCAATGTTGGACCCATCTGTAAACATTTTTTTTTCACAAAAACATACTTCTCCATACATATCATGGATTCTTCAGTAAATTTTGTGAAAAAAAATCCCTTTATTTATTGAATGACCTTATATAGTTTTAAATTAACTGCATAACGCCTGGTTGAGCCGTAATGAGTAATGTATTATAAAAACAAACTTGTAAAAATAAGAGATGCAATTTCAATTCTTACCAGAAGATTTCTAACTAAATTGTCAGGAAAGAACTGTAGGCATAACTTAAATTTCAAATTAAAAAAAGTGACAAAATAACATGAAAGAACTATGAAAAAATTCAAGTCAAAAACAACGATTCATTAAAAGAACTATGAACAACTCTAGAACAATAAATCTGATGACAGCACATTTCAAAAGAAAAACTAATTTGTACACAAAATTTACAAAATGCTGGGATTGAAGTCGATGGAAAATAAGTCAAGGAAAATAAGTCAAAAAAGAAACTAATCCCCCCCCCAACCCAACCCAAAATCTATTTCATAAATAAAAAATGTCCCAAATATAAAAAGAAATTTGATGGAGTCTTAAGATAGAATTAAGTTTTTAATATAAAGATATTTTCAAGCAACTGAATTAAGAAAAAATAGAATAAAAAAAAAATCTAAAAAGCCATGGAATTGTATTTGTGATACAAATTTGTATTCACAAGTCAAAAAAATATAGAGAAAGTTTTTGGAAGAAAAAGTATCATGGGAGTTTTGTACTTGGATTTGGATAAATCTATCAAAATTGATTTCATTTCAAAATATTTCAAATCTTGTGCTAATTATTATTTTTCTGGCTAAATATGTACACGTGTATGCATATACATATATGTGTATGTGTATAAGTGGATCAATAACTCTGTAGCCTGGTATCTAAATTTCTATATGAAATGTTAACTGTGTAATGTACAATCTAATATAATTAATAATAGAAAAGTATAAACTTTATTGCATTGACAAAGAGGATTTACAGAAATAAAAAATAAGATGAAAAATGATTTTTCATCATTATGTTATGGAATTATTGACAGACAAGCACTGTATAAAGGCACATTTTATAAAAAAACAACAGACAATTTCACTCAATCATACTTTTTTATAAGCTTCTCCCCTTTTCAAATCTTATGTCTCAGTAGAGAATCAAAATTATTAACTTTGAAAAGTCCTTACCTAATTCCAACACGATGCTGAGATATAACATAAAAAAGAAAAGAAAAAAGTGAGGCTAAGTTGTCCATTATCTTTAACAAAACATGCATATATTAACTATAAGAACATTTGAGATGACATATTTCAAAACAAAGAATATCATTTTAAACAATAGATTTATGTACCTTTCCCTAAATTAGGGAGGTTTTAGCATATTTCTATAATATGGAGAAAACAAAATGAAGAGGTAACCCTTGACTATTTCTAAAAAAAGAAAATTTTATTTATCTTTACATAAAAAAACTTTGAGGAATAATATTACATGGTAAATTTTGGTCTTAAATGTTAAAAAAAAGTTTTTAAAAGATTTTATAAAAAAGAAAAATTTTCATTAATCTTCAATACTTGAATATTCACCCTTTTAAAAGATATTCTTTCATATATCTGAAAAAATTTTTTTAAAATTATATCAAGTCATTTTATCTACTCTTTGAAGATGTAGACTTGTTTTTTATCATGATTATTTAGCTGATTCATCGCTATCAAATATATTCTCAGTTGTGTCCTTAAATCATTTTATGAAAAGCATATAATAATCAAAAGAATAGAAATAAAAGTTTTTTCTTTTTAAGTCATCCTTTAGAAATTAATTCCTGATGTCCTTCAGTCATTGATGGAAGGGACTATTTGAAAAATTTTGTTGTAATCCACACATTTTTTTATTTTTGTACCATTCCTACCATTCTGTTCACCTTACTCAAAGATCTTTTTTTTTAGTCTTCTTTATTCCCTAAAAATATTTGTGAAGAGAACCATGACAATCCAATACTGTCTCCACCCCTCCAGCAAACTAGAATATTTGTTCTATCATGCATCGAAATTTAAATCCAACCAAGAATGCTTAAAATCTACCCACAAACTTATTTCCTCTTTTTTCACTTTAGTTTGAACTGAATGAGCAATTGTATGAAGAACCCCCATAAAAAAAAGTTAAAAAAAAAAAAAAAAAAAAAAAAAAAAATGAATAAGATTAAAAAAACAAAAAAAAAAAAAAAACTTTTACATAAAAATAAAAAATTAAAAGGAAGCATGAAAAATTTGGAAGAAAAAAAATAAACAAGAAAAAAGAAAAATGGCAGAGAAGAGCCCAAAGACTGTTCAAGTGAGATTTACCTGCAAGTAAAATTGGCACACTCACTCCCCATATTTCCCCCTGCTCTCATCTTCAGGAGACCACCCGACCTGACAAGTCAATGGAAGCCAGTTTGGTACAATCTTTGTAAAATACTCAAATACACCAACTTTGGAGCACACTAAAAAGTATGTTAGTATAATTACGAAGACAATAGATAGTCAAAATTGTTGTGAGAGGGTGAGTGGGGATGGAAAGAGAGAGGAAGGGGGTGAGTGGGTAGAAAGAGAGAGAAAGTGGAGTGAGTGGGTAGAGAGAGAAGGGGGAAGAGTGGGTAGAGAGAGAGAGAAAGAGGGGAAGAGTGGGTAGAGAAAGAAAGGGGGGAAGAGTGGGTAGAGCGAGAGAAGGGAGGTTGAGTGGGTAGAGAGAGAGAAGGGAGGGTGAGTGGGTAGAGAGAGAGAGAAGGGAGGGTGAGTGGGTAGAGAGAGTGGAGATGTGTATATATATATATATATATATAAGGGCAATAGAAAGAGGGTGAGATGAGCAAGAGGAGAGAGAGAGAGAGAGGCTGAGTGTGTAATTTTCAAATTTAAAGGGATATTTGAAGGTGATGGAGAAACAGCGATGAAGTGGGTACACAAAATAAACCTTGTTGAGAATTTACAGATAATCAATCAATACTTTTACAAATAGAACTGGCTGATAAGAGTTGTTTGGGGGGAGTGGAGAAAGGCTTAGTGGCCTGGGAGATCAGAGTTCAATCCCAGGTCGAGTCAAAGACTCAAAAAAAAAAAAAAATTAAAAAAATGGTACTTGATACCACCTTGCTTAACACTCAGTACTATAAAAGGTACATCACAAGGTTAAGTGGAGCAATCCAGGGAAAAGAATAGCGCCTTCCCCAACACCTCGGTGTAGTAGCAATTGAAAGGGAGCCTTCAAGCTGTCCTCGACTATCGTTGCCAACTTTACTTTTACTTACTTATAATGGGAGGAAAAAGAAAAACAAAAAGTTTATTTTCAACAACCAAAGTTAGCAATCACCTTTCACCACTTTGTACAATAAACAATGTCAATTATTCTTTTAAAATTAATGTTAAAAAAAAAAAAAGGAAAAGTTAAAAATTCTTCACATTCTGATAATTAAAGAAAGGGATAAAATACCAGGTAAATTATCTATTAACTACCAAGATGTAATTATCAGGTTGCTATAACAATTCATAAGGATTCTAAGAGAATGAAAGAAATAAACTTAACATCAAAGGGTGAAAGGTGTGTGAGCAACAAAAAGTGAAGGAAAAGTTTGGTCTGATTTCTTTGTCAAATAGCATATCAACCTTTGTAGATTATTCAATGCCAAATTCATCCTTGTTGAACAATAGAAATGGTATTTAACCCATAGCTAGGAGAATAAGGGGGTTTATACCTTTCCC
The DNA here is from genome assembly GCA_963585895.1 of Sepioteuthis lessoniana. NCBI lineage: Eukaryota > Metazoa > Mollusca > Cephalopoda > Myopsida > Loliginidae > Sepioteuthis > Sepioteuthis lessoniana. The sequence goes on from OY757913.1 coordinate 47,560,996, forward strand.
AAGGGTATTAGTCTGAAAGTGAATGCAATAGAGTAACTGGAGTTTGAATTTGTTTACTATGACTTTGCAGTCAAGCATGTTATCCACTAGGCTACGAGGACTCCCCTTGAAGAGGGGAAAGACCTATGAGTTATTGAAAGTGAGGTGGAATGGTGAAATGTGTTTGGAGATAGAAAGTGGCGGTTGAAATATAAATGGGTGACAAAGTGATAGTGGCAAGTAAAATGTATAAGTTCTATCATTGCAAGATGGTCAAATTTCTTATCTTACAGAGCAGTTAGCTGCAGTTGAAGAGTTCAATCCTTATTGACGGCCTAACCACTATGGCTGAACAAAGACCTTTAATAGGTTGATCTTTTTTTTTATAGACAGAAGTCAATAAAAATGGGAGCTTATAATTTAAAAATGGAGAACTGTTTTTAAAATTGTTATGTCTATACACAGCTGTATGATTGCCAACTTTTATAATATTAGTTTTACTTAAAAATTTTACATTTAAACATGCTCTGGAATGCTATACGTGAAAGATTAGAATCTGTCATCTGGTGACTTTGTGAAGGGTTAGAGGGAAGAAAATGAGAAGTGTAAGCATAGTTTTAAAGCACATGCCTGAATGGGGAAAAAAGAAAACAAATAGTTTTTAAATGATCAATCAACAGCATTTTTTTTAAACTTCAATTATTTTGCACCAATGCTGATATTTATAAATTTCTCAAAAAATTTAGATATCTGCATATGCAATTGAAAAATCAGATTTATGGGAGTGAGGGGCAAGTTTTCTTCAGTGATATTAAAATAAATAAATAAAAATTTGCAAGAGCAAGCCAGAACATTAAGTGAGAGAGCTGATTCACTGGTTGACCTATGTCTATGATTTTGAAGTACTTTTGATAGATTGTAAAGATTGATCAATTTTAATGGCATCTCATCCAGTCTAGAGTTATTTCATACTTGGGGGGGGGAGAAAATGCATACATAATACATTTACGTGTAGATTTTTTTTTAAAGAGTTTTTGCACACATTAAATTATACCAAGTATTCCAATCTAATACAAATAATTTGCACACAGTTGTTTGGTTTTAAGAGCTCTTATCTAATACTAATAATTATATGGCTTCAGGGAATTACTTCTATTTGATAATCATTTGTTCACAGTTATATGGTATCAAGTATTCTTATTGGACTAGTTAGGAGAGCGTTCGCCAATGGCCCAGTAGACTGAGGTTCAATCCCAGGTTGAGTCATACCAAAGACTCAAAAAAAAAAAAAAAAAAAAAAAAAAAAAAAATGGTACTTGATACTTCCTTGCTTAACACTCAGTATTATAAGATATGTATCAAGGGTAAAGTGGAGCAATCCAGGGAAAGGAATAGCATCCTCCCCTACACCTTGGTGTAGTAGCTATGGAAAAGGGAACCTTCGGGCCACCCTTGTCTATGGTCGACAACTTTACTTACATATTTCTATTTAATAATAGTCATTTGTTTGCACACAGTTATATGGTTTCAAGTAACTAATAATAATCCTTAGTAAATAATCATAGCTTCAAGTATCTATTCTTCATAAAAATAATTTACAGTTATATATAAAGTATTATTGTCTAATATAAATAATTATATGGTTTCAAGTAATTATTTCTATTTAATAAGAGTAATTTATGTGCACACAGTTATATGGTTCCAAGTAACTAATAATAATCTTTAGTAAACAATTATAGCTTCAAGTAATTATTCTTAATACAAACAATTTGCCTTTATGGTATTAAGTATTTCTGTCTGAATAACCTTTAAACAGATTTCACCGATAAATGGGACCCTAACAGGTACTACATCTTTGGGTCAGAGTGATCCTGGGAGTAATCGTAATGAAGGAGTACTCTAAACCTCCCAGAACTCCAAGATCACTACCATATGCAGTTTAGTGTCAGACACAAGACACTTCTCCTGGTAGAAACAAAGGGGAAACATTTTGGTAAAGAATATTTTTATGGTAAAGAAAGTAAACAGCATCTACATTTCTCATCTGGCTTGAGCCAATTACCAGGTTTTGCATGGACCTGAGTATCAGCTATTGTAGTGAAGGCCACAAGTTAAATAAACTTGTATAGTATTTTCCAAAATATAAAAAAGTTTTATTGGTTTTTAATATTATGTTTTTTTTTTTTTACTGTACTTCTCAAAAAAGGTATTTTTCATTTGAAGCTGAATTTTGAAAATAAATAAATACATAAATAAAATCACGTAAAATATAGGAGAGCCCTTAGGTTGCAATTACCAACATTGCACACACACACACTTTAGATACAGAGCCTAAAATCATTTATCAGATTAATATAAAGACAGCCCAGAGGCCTGTTTTTCAGAATATATATATATATATATATATATATATATATATATATATATATATATATATATATATATATATACACACACACATACAATAGAGAGTTTCCCATTGAATATGAATTAGCGTAATATAACATTCTAATGGAGAAAGGGAAAATTCAAAAGTATATGGAAGTAGGCTCATTAATGGTCGGACAAGGTACAATAGCAAAGCAAAAGTGTACAATTAAGTGACCTGTGGTCAAAGATGCATTACATTTGAGAGTCAATCAACAGGCCTGTTTGACCACCACCCGTGTGTCATGTTTAGGCCCCCAGGTAAAAAGCCTACAACAAGAGGAGGGAAAGAGGGCAGTTACATTCAGCTGATAAGAAAGACCTTAACTAACCTCCATTCACAACAAATTGATACTTTTTTTTTTTTTTATTGCTCTGACATGGACCTTTGAAAGAAAATGAGAACGTAACTCTGTAACAATGTGTGTAATTGTAATAGGAACCTTTGTGGACTTTCGTTTTGACTACCTTTTTACTGTACCCATAAACATTTGTGACAAATGTTGGCTTTGATGGATGGTATTTCAAATAATGTGGGGTTACCAATAAAGAATGATTGAATATCATCATGAGTTATTAAAATAAATCTCTCATATATATATATATATATATATATATATATATATATCTCCAACCTCTCCACCATAGGCAGTATGTGACACAAGGTCAGTTTTTAAGCACATTACAGTGGGTTTTTCTTTAAATTATAGTTGAAAGAGCTAAATAGTGTAGAAATTACTTTCAATTTCAACAAATACTTTAGGTTCCTATGGTCTGTTTTTTTTTTATAAGAATCTATTATTCTCTTGGGTTCCTATTGTGTGTATTTACCCAACCCTTTTGTTATGAGTAGGATGTGACACATCAATTAAATGTTGTACAGCTGGTTTAAATTCAGTTTTCCTTCTAAGCCAATTGCCTAATCGAGGCTTAAGAACCCAGTTTTACCTACTATTTATCCATAGCTGGAGAGAAAACAAATGGATTTATGCCTATCCTAAGGGCATAATAAGTGCAAAGGGAAATATGAACAGCCTGATCCAAGATTTGAACTCTCCTAATATAGAGATAGATAGAACTAAAATTGTTATGTTTGTAACTAAAAACCAGCAGAAATGGCCCATCATAGCAAGATTTTTAATGGAGCAATACACTTGAAAATGTTCTAAGTTAGTAAACAAAACAATTTCCAGTCCAAAATGCAACTGAAGGATAATTTTGTAAGAGGTTTGTTTGCTTGGAAAATTATTTTTTAATAATCCAAATCCTTAATATAATGAAGATAAATCCTTCACTAAATAGAAACATCAGTATCATCACGGATCCAACAGCTTTACAGGCCATCAAATAAATCAAAGAAAAAAAGAAATCTGGCGATAAATAACTGTAGTTATTGTAGTTAAAATTACATAATTCAATCCCAAATGCTCATTAACCACAACAGCATCAAATACTTCATGTTTTTGTGGTAAATAAATCTAGTAAAGGATTCCATTTACGAGAGAGCAACAGAATAGAGAGAGAGACTGTGAGAAACAGAGAGAGAGAGAGTGTGTGTGTGTGTGGGGAATGGTAATGGAACAGAGAGGGAGTATGTTTAGGAAACAGGAAGAGAAGAAAGAGAGAGAGAGCAAGTGTGGGAAATGAAAAGAGAGAGTAGTTGAAATAGGTGAGAGACGATGAGAATGAGGTGAGAGAGAGAGAGAAAAAAGGGAGAAAGGTAAAAATGATTTGAGAATATTTTTTACCTTCAGAGTTTGAGGGCAGCCAGAAAAAAAAAAACAAAGAAAAAACACCTATTTCCAAGTTCTATACCCACCAGTTAAAGATCACTATAGTGGCAACTAGCAAGGGTTGGCAAACAAAATACCATACTCTGCCAATATTGGTTATTCATACAAACAAAACTGTCCATAGATTATTATTATTGATGTTTGCTATCCAGAATTGCTAGATACTTCATGTCACTAATTTTAATGAAACAAATTGTCATCACAAAAATGAACTTCTCTGAACTGAGAGAAACAGAAATTATGATGTAAAAGCTGAAATTATTTTTAGCCAAACAAAAACGTGAAAAACATAGTATCTAAGATTGAGAGGGATAGGTTAACTTATCTTACATTGGGCCAAGAGATGGATTTAAACTAAATAGGTTTAAAGAGTTTACAAAATATTGTTTTTGAGCTGTGAATAAAACTATTAAAACACTGTAAACCAAAAAAGGCTTTAAAAGGCAAAAGCAACCAGACAGATAAGCAAGATGAAAAGAAAGAGAAAACAACAACATAACTACAGAGAACAGATTCTTTATCATGTCTTTTATTGCAAACATGCAAGCACTGACAGCATCACACACATACACGCACACACACACAAAGCAATTCTATTCCGAATATCTCATGCATCCCACACAGCCGTGTATAAATCTACAAGCAGAGAGTTAAGAGGTAAGAAAGGGAGGTAATTACTCAACAATAAGTGCCAGCATTACCAGAATGCTTTTATTTTTTTTTTTTTTCTTTTTATTATTACTATATATCTGCAGCTGTTAGGAGTAAGCTTCATTCTTTCTGTCTCTCTCAGAAGCCACTGGCTGTTCTCACCAACAATTCTCATCCTAAGAAACTTCAGCAGGGGAAATAAAAGCAGTCCTAATTCAGTAATTTACTTAGTCTCCCATTCATGCATGTAAAAAAAAAAAAAACAAAAAAAAAAACACACATACACACAGAGAAAGGTGAGGGAACTGAAAAGTTCTTGGACGGATCAAGAAGTGAATAACTTAAAACCTCACACACACATGCTTCACAAAAGTGAACGACTTAGAATATACCACCTGTCTCCGCGCAACAAAGCAAGAACCCTCAAATGGGGCAATGTCCTGGATATGACTCTAAACTGCATCTTGTGATGATGCTGGAGTTCTGAGGAGAGTGCAGTCATTCTTTCATTGCTATTTCTCACAAGACTATTTTAAGTAAGTGCTAGTATCCTGTCGATAGATCAAATGTTTAAAAATTACTTACATTATTTAGGAATACTTGAAACCATGCAACTGTGTGAAAATTATTTGTATTAAGAATAGTTACTTGAAGCTATAATTGTTTACAAATGATTACAATTAGTTACTTGAAACCATTAATTGCTTGGCAAACAAAAAGGGGGGGGGCGATTTCATAAAAAAAATAGCCCAATAAGAGCTGACATACTTAAAAAAACAACAACCAACCAACCCACATGCTATTTATCTCAGATATACATACCCAATTCAACACACTTGTTTTATTGTTTTTTAAAGTTTCTTCAACCTCAAAAAAGAAAAAGGGGTGAATAGGAAATAGGTCATTCACTTATTGGTAGGGACAAAAACTTTTCAGTAGCTCCTTGTGTAATTCAGTATGAAAAAAAAACCCGAAGATTTTCACTTTACTCATGTAAAATTTTTGGCAATATTCCAACCCCACCCACCTGCTCTCTTGTCCACTTTCCTCAAAGTGAGGCATCAAGTGAAGGTTTATGCTCAACACTCAAGTCTTTGACAATATGTATATGTATGCATGCATATGAATGTATTAAGTTATCATTGTGTGTGTGTGTGTGCACGGATCTGACTATATATACAAGTGTGAAAGTGTTATGCTATTTACCTTCCTGATCTTCATTTATATTGCAAAGAAGAAAAAAAAAAAGGAAGGAGAAATGGTACCACATAAGAATCTTAATCAGCAACATGTATATGATGTATGTTTAAAAAAATATTGAGGTTAAAGGCTTAGAAAATACTAACTGTATCTTCCTTAAAAAAAATGTCCTAAGTATGAAACTAAACTGCATCTGGTGGTAAAGATCCAGTTCTGGAGTTATGAGGTCATGAAATATTGTTTGAGCTGTGAATAAACACTATTAAAACACTGTAAACCAAAAAAGCCATTAAAAGCAAAAAAAATAAAGCAGGAAATAAACAAGGAATGCATGTCTGAAATTTTCAATTTAGGAAACAAGAAAATGTGTCAGAACCCAGCCCAGTCAGTATGGAAAGTTCTGCACTTGCACATTCCTGTGTTTCACCAAAAATCTAGGTCTAGTGAGTATGGAGAGAACTGCAATAGCACAATCCTGTGTTTTTTCATGAAGCCATTTTTTATAAAAAGCATTCAAAATGGCTTCATGATTTTTTTTTTCCAAATTAGCCTCGACACATCTAGATAACTAGTTATTTAGCTGTGAATACAATTTCATTTACATTCTAAAATTTAAAGCTTCAAGTCACTATAATTTTTGATGACACCTCATATGGTTAAAGCAGCAAGTTGTTCAATGAAATCACTGGTGAGAGGGTATAGAATAAATAATGACCAATACTGATTCCAATAGAGTAGATTTAAATGCAGATTAGTATTCAAATGGAAACTAATTAACATTATTAATTAGCATGACAGAATAAAACCTTTGGCAGGTTGAAAAGAAAGGATAGATTTGTTGGTTGTAAGGTAGAAATAAGCCAGTACACAAAAAAAAATAAACTTAATAGAAATAAACCAGTAAATAGAAAAATTGGAAAAAACAAAATACTAAGAATGATGAATTTGCTTGGTTTCTTTGGTTAATGGCATATCAACCTTTGTGGATTATTTAATGCTATAGCTATCATTGTAGAAGAACAGCAGTAGCACAATTTAACCCATAGGTATGTGGGGGGGGATAAGAGGGTTCATATGGAGGTGCCCGTGGTGTAATGGTTATCGTCGCAGGAAATGGACATGGCGACACGAGTTCAAATCCTGGACAAGACTGATTGCATTTCACATAGCACTAATACCCTTGGGAAAGGTATGAATCCAATTATTTTCCCTCCAGCTATGGGTAAATAGTAGGGCAGACTAGGTTCTTCAGCCTTGGTGAGGCAACTAGTCTAGGAGAAGGAAAACTCTGAATTCAAACCTGTTAAACTTTGCTTTAAAAATTGACCTTGTGTCATATCCAGCCTGAGCGGAGGGGTTGGGTAAATATGATAAGAGGGTTCATACCTTTTTCTAAGGATATTAGTCCAAAAGCATGGATGTGCAAATGGAATTCACATTTGCTTACTAGTTAGACACTACACCATAGGGACATCCCAACCCGACCAAATCACGAATATAAAGTCCCCACCCCCGTTTCCACATGATCTCTTCCATTCTAATAGTCTTTAAAATATTTCTCTCTCCTAGGTCAGTGACTCATTTTCCATTTTCTTAGATTAAAATTTAATAACCATATTTACCAACCCCTCTCCTCGGGCAGGATATGACACAAGGTCAGTTTTTTTAAGCGGAGTTTAACAGGTTTGAATTCAGAGTTTTCCTTCTCCTAGACTAGTCGCCTCACCAAGGCTGAAGAACCTAGTCTGCCCTACTATTTACCCATAGCTGGAGGGAGAATAATTGGATTCATACCTTTCCCAAGGGTATTAGTGCTATGCGAAATGCAATCATTCTCGTCTAGAATTTGAACTCGTGTTGCCGTGTCCATTTCCTGCGACGATAACCATTACACCATAGGCACCTCCCAAAAATTTAATAACAGTCAACAAAAAGTTGTAGATTAAATGATTGTCTCTTTGTTTACAAGTTACTCTCATCCTCGGTCAAAAGAGATATTTTTCTACTTTCTTCTTCAACCAAGTGATATATTCTTCTACATCCCACCCCTCCATACAGTGGGATATTCTTCAGGTCTCCTCTTTGACCAACTGAGATATTTTTTCTACATCTTCCCACAGCCAAGTAGGATATTCTTTCACCCTCTTCCCCTCTATCAATTGGTATATTCTTCAACATTGATGTCACTTCTTCACATCAAAGTGTTTAACTCTGATGAAATTGCCCTGTGATAATTTCATCTATACTCACTAAGTAGCATAGTAAACAAATTAATTATATACTGGTTAGCTGAAGTTCTGATGAGCACCAACAATGAGTTGTTGAGGGATAAAAATACAAGTTTTAAATATTCCTCAATATCAGTAATACTGTTATCTACAAAATGATATATGTAACTACATATTGATCTTAGAATTTTGGTAGAATTAAATACTAAACAAATGATATGTGTATTAAATATCATATGGGTTGTTATTGCATATTTTGGTATTTTTTATTGAACAGGCAACTATACTATCTTGCTTAAGTAGCTCCTTTTAATTTTTTTCCCACCCCTATTTTGTAGAATTTTTACAGGTCCTGTTAGTAATAGAATTATGGTATATACTCATGTAATGAATGACCCCTAATTTTTAGCTACAAAAAGTTTTTTTTTTTATATATTGCTTGTAATGAATGAACCCAAACTTTTGTCTATGCTAGCCCACAGAACTATTTCTTCAATATCCAGTGACAGAATCAATGCAACACTGAAAATAAATAATGTAGTCGAGACCTTGATGTAGCTGTGTTTACTTGGATATTTCAAACTAAGTTATGTAACTTAGTGGAATATTTATAATATTTATACATATATGCACAGGTGTATAAATAGTTCACAATATTAAGTAAAAACTTTATTATCTTAACTAAAAGCCTTTGTTTTAGTATACGCAAAGGGACACTTTGGATCAAAGAGTTATGGCAAGTTTAGGACAAGAAACAAGGTAAGCGACTGTGTTTTAAAGACATCTAGTGTAATGAACAGCTCATTCCTTTTGAGATGAAAAATTGGTTTTACAAAATCCTTCATTGCATGAGTATATATGGTACATTCATTTTAAAAATGCATTTTTCTATTTGGAAAAATTTGTCATGGCAACATTGGCCTAGTGGGTAGAGAGTTCGCTACTGGTTCGGAAGACCTGGGTTCAATCCTAGTTCACGTCATACCAAAGACTTTAAAAAATGGTACTTGACACCTCCTTGCTTAGCACTCAGCAATATAAGGTACATATCAAGGGTAAAGTGGAGCAATCCAGGAAAGGAGTAACACCCTCCCCCACACCCCGGTGTAGTAGCTATACAAAAGGGAGCCTTCGGGTCACCCTTGACTAAGGTCCATATGAGGTGGTGGGGAGCATGACTGGCTTAAAAAACAATGGCATGGTGAATAAAATCTGTAAACAGAGTTCAAACTCTAGCCAAGATAGTTTACTTAATTTACTTCATGACAATACTTTTGAGAGAGGCATGACTTCCCATCTACTTCCCAACTGCAAGAAAATAGCAAGATAGTTGAAACCTTGAGTTTCGTAAAAGGCTGTCTGTCACAGATGTTTAATTGGTCAGGGATTTTCTTTTCGCTTGGTACCATGTAACTCAGTACAACCTGTTGAACATTATTAAGAGAAAAGAAATATGATGAAATAGAATTACTTACAGCATAAAATCCTAAAGCCATAACAGGTTTATGGAAAACATTCACCCAATGAATTCCCCACCCAAATCAAGATACTGCTGCACAACCTTCTTCCCAACTAATTAAGATAACAGTTTTATACTTTCTAATCAATACCAAAACAGAAAACAAATTTCTATCTTAAGTAAAATATTATTATATTGTACAGATGTCCTATAATAGTTGCCATATTTAGTGCTTGTGATGTATATGCAAATGTACCAAGTATTATGAGACAGAAATTGTAATTATTACTGTGTATAAATTGTCATTAATGTTTTGGGTATCTCACATAGTTAAATGGTTTACAAGTAAGATTAACAGACCATTGTTCGTGAATTTTCACTAGGTACTCCTAATTTCTGACCTGTGCCACACCTAAGCTAAGTTTAACAAAATAACCATATTGTAAACAAAATTGAAAACAAAGGGATCCTTTCATTTTTGTTATATTAATTACTTACATGAAGAAGGCTGTGGAATAGATGAGCCATAAAATTTTTGTAGCAATATCACCGATGCAAAGAAGTTCAATTGTTTAAACAAGCTTGGAATGTTAATGACTCTTCAATTTTCAGAGATAAAAAGATTAATAAAATAAAAAGTATATTTCTGTTTCTACAAAACTAGATGGGTTCCTCTGGTAACAGCAAGTGTTATTGGATACAAATAATCATTAAACAGATCTATTTGACCAACAGATGAGACTAACAGAATCAGAGTGTACCTGGGAGTAATGGCAATGAAGTGGATACTTTACACTCCCCAGATCTCCAAAACTAGAACCTCACCATCAGATGCAGTTTAGCATCATACAGGTTTGGTCTGGTGGCATATCAACCATTGTTGGTTATTTAATGCCAAATCCTGCTTTTACATATATAATAAATATATGATTTGTAAACATTTTGTAGATACACACAGTTGAATGATCAAACAGTTCTATTTCTAACAATTCAATTTAGCATTAGTCATTTGTTTTCATAGTTTACATGTCTAACAGTTCTATTTGATTCATAGATAGGGCCCTTTCAGGTGCTGTCACTCTGGGAAAGAGTGGACCTGGGAGTAATGGCAATGAAGGGGTACTCTGCATTCCCTAAAGCTCTAGCATCATTGGAGCCACACCATCAGATTGTTTAATGTCATAGCCAAAACACTTAATAGGTCAAAGTCTTACCCCTCTGCAGAGATGCAGTCAGTGTATTCTACAGCCTCAGCTGAGTAGGCTGGTCATACACAGGACACCCCATTCTTTGAGGATGGGGTCTTATCCCTCTGCCGGAGATAGAAGCAAGAAATTTATTAGCTCTGCCAACAGGGCTGGAATTAAAATAGGACTATCCACATTATTAGTAACCTCAACAAGAACAAAACCCTACTATAATGCCAAACTTTATCCATGTATTTTAGCATCATCACATACCAGGAAAAAATAATCCTTATTTTCAATAATATTTTTGATGGGTAAGAGGTACTAATAATTGATTTTTAGAACTAAAACTATTGCATTTATAATGATGTTTCAATTCAGAAGTGTAAGATTCTAATTAGCATTTTATTCATTAAGTATGGGCACCCTGTGATGATTAAATTCATCAACAATGGTCTGCCAGCCTAGCTCATTAACCATGACACCACCAGAGGCACCCAATTAATATTTTGTAGTTATCTCCATTATACTGATATTTTAGATGTTTAAAAAAAAATAAATAAATAAATACATTGAGCTCCCTCAAAATTGTCATTCAGTTGTAAATTGGACTAGAAACAGCTTTAGGTAAACAAATTTAAATTAGTTTGTCTTTATTAATCATGGCTAAATTGGGTGCAGACTGTTAATAACATCCAGTAAAGATTAAACTCAACTGAAATAAAGGACATGTCAAAAAATTTAATATCATTTTGTGATCTAATAACTTGACCAAATCTCATTCATATGATCTCAAATCTTAGCAGCATGTGTAGAAACAACTCAAAATATTTAAAAAGGTATAGAAATACCATTCACTAAAACAAAAAAGGTATGTAAACATTGAAGGTAGAATCTGGAGTTGTTGCTACACATGCTGTTAAAATCTAAGATCGTTTGAATGAGAATTGGTCGAGTTATTAGATTACAAAATGATATTGATTTTTCTGAAACCCCCTGTATAGCTTACAAGACTTGCTTGCTAACCACTGCTCTATGGCAGATGCCCTTTCAAATATATCCTTCATGTTAAACACTACTTTTGATACCAGCAAATTGGTAGCATGGCTCAGAATGAGTGGCATGACTTGTGATCATCTAGGTACTTGCCAGATGAGTCTGTTGCTGCTGTTGCTTTATTGTCATCCGGCTTTGTTGACATAATTGAAGGTCGTGTAATTTGACATTAAGATGACTTCAAACTGAATGAATTAGCAGAAGCTGCCAAGTAAGTTATTGGCCACAGCCATTCATTTGGACTGACTTGGTCAGTGTACTCAAACAGATAGAAAGAAGCCTTTTCTAACAGTCAAGAGAACAGCTGTACCTAGAAATAAGTCACCTTATTTCTATGAATAAACATTATGTAGAATGTTAAAAAAAAAAAAAAAAAAAAAAAAAAAAAACTATCATTATTGCTATTAGTTTTGACTATTTTTATTTCATCTTTTAATTTTAGTTGCTTTTTATTGAGACTCTTGAGTTTTTTCACTCCATAATAGTGAAGAGGATGTAGTGGAGACAATAATAAAGGATAAGTTATCTTTTAACCCCTGCTCCCTTTTTTCCTAGGTAGATCTGGTGAGTATTACGGGGGGGGGGGTTTGCTATACTTGAACAATTATGTTTTGCCAAAAACATTTCATTCAAGAAGTACTGAGACTGGCTTCTCAAATGAAATACAAAGACTATCATTATATTGGTATATTTGTATATAACCACAACTTAGTAAAAACAGCACATCATAGCGTGATCTTTATTAGAACAATACACTTAAAATGCTTTTAGAGAATAAAGTAATTTCCTGTGTAATTTTTGGGGAGGTTAACATTTGTATTGAATGAATGTTTTTCTTTTTTATTAAATTATCCTTTTTTTTTTATAATGGAGATAACTAAAAAAATGCTAATTAGAATCTTTCACTTCTTCCTATATAGAAACAACAATATCATTATGGACTACTGTTACAATACATTATCTAGTGTGTGTGCATAATTTCAAGAAAAGTATTATATATATATCTGTATTTATTTATCAATCATGGCTCAGGGTAGTACAAAACCTACAGTTGGAGTAAGACAGTTATGCCCATAATCAAGATGGGAGGGCTTGCCTATTAAAAAAAAGAAATGAGTTTCAGCCTTCAATATCTAGGTTTTTATTTGGATTTAAACACTGATCTCTCGTACAGGAGAAAATATTTAACCATCCCAGTTGTATTGTAGGCCCCAAATGTACACTGCTATAAAGTACACAGTAAGAAAGTGGGCTATTTAATTAGAAATGACTGTATTTGTAGACTAAGTATTTAAATAGTGCATCCCATTCAGTTTTCTGGTATGATGAATAGCAGGCCAACCACGGAAAGGAACACAAGCTCTGGGGGGTCAGAAATTACCATGAGCAGTAGTCCATAAATGTTTTTATAAAACAGGTGACTAGTCAGCAACTATAAGATTTATGCAAACACTGTCAAAGTTAACTTGAGCATTCAATATGGCTGCAGTGGAAAATAGCCATGATGGATTTTGTCCTCCATTTATCGAGGACAAAAATGAAAAAAAAATTTGGACACTTCTGCAATTCTTCTACTTCAGAGAGACTAACATATTTTAAAAGATTTTTGTTTTGAAAACAGGATCAAATAACCTACATTCAGATGACTGGAATTTTCTTCTCAGGATTTTTAGGAATTTTGAAGTGTTTTGGAAGCTTACACAACAATTTTCTTTTTTAATAAATGATATTTGCGTCAAATTAATATGTCTATCTGCCTAATAGGCAGTGTGAGTTTCTCTTTATCTATCCATAATTACTGTTGAGCTCCTTGGTACAAGGAGCAGAGTTTAGTGTGTGTGTGCGTATATATATATATATATATATATATATATATATTAGTCTCTCTAAAGCATTTTTGCTAACCTTTAGCTTCTAGTCCAGTGTATGATACTCAACCTCATTTGGTGGTGAGGATAGAGTTCTGGGAAGTGTGGAATCACCTCTTTCTTAGCATCACTCTTAGCTACACTGTACTTGTTAGAGTCCTATCTTTTGGTCAAATAGACCTATTTGAGATTATCAAATGCTTACCAATTTAAAATGATTGTGAAGACATTTTTTATATCATATATAATTGTAGATTATAATTGTTAAACTGACTTTGACATAAAATAACCCAAGGGTTGACATGCTGTAAAACAACCAACTCCTTGGTTTAATTAAATAACAAATCTGAATGACAATTATTGCTTTCATCTTTTTGTCTGTCTAATAAGTAGTATGAATTTGTTTGTCTATCCGACAATGATTTATGTTAGCAGTGTTGTGTCTGAATAGGTCTCTTCCTGGCACTTTTTGCAGCTGAAGATCAAAGTTTAGTATCTGTCCTTGTCAAAATAGACCAGCCCACTGGGATGATGGTTAGAGTGTTTGCCAATAGTCCAGGAGACTGGGTATCAATCTCAGGTCGAGTAATACCAAAGACTCAAAAAAAAAAAAAAAAAAAAAAAAAAAACTTGATGTCTCTTTGCTTAACACCCAGCATAAGGTATGGATCAAGGCTAAGTGGAATATTCCAGGGAAAGGAGCAGCACCCTCCCTTACACCTCTGTATTTACTTATTGAAAATGGAGTCTCCAAATCGCCATCGACTACAGTCAGTCAACTTACTTGTTAAAATCTAATTAAGTAGACACACACAAAGAAAATTTAAGTAACCGTGTGTGTATTTTTTTTTCTCTTATATATTTTTGAGGTAGTATTGGATTTTATACCATTTGAAATAACCATTTTCATCAGCATATTTTATATCTCAGGACTATTCAAAAACTTAAATACTACATAAGGGTTAAATAGTTAAATCATGATAGCTGAAAGAAATTTGAGTGTTAGTTTACTATTTTGTCTAGATTAAAATTTGCGTCAGTTCCTCCCAAAATTTGTGTACTCATGTGCCTATTCTGTCATTAATGTTCACTTTAATTCCTGACCAATGACAATCCCTTTCTAATCTTTTTTCTATCCTCATCACTAGACCACCCTATCAGTGTATCTTAAAATACAGACAGTATACCCAGCAGTTGGGTTAGGCTCCCAGAAAAAGGGGTTTTTCTGGGTATGATAGTAAAATGCATCTGGTGGTGAGGCTCCAGTTTTGGAACTCAGGTGAGTGTGGAGTAGTCCTCATTGTCATTACATGCAGGTCCACTAACCTGGAGTTAGAGTACCTATAACGGTCTCATCTACAAGTCATTAGTTTGAAAATTATTAGTATTGGATTAGAATATGTGAAGCTATATAACTGTGTGAAAACAAATAGTAATTAAATAGAACTATATTAACGCTAGATAGGAAACCATTTAACCATGTGCAAATCATTTAAATTAAGAGTAGTTCACATTTAAGCTGACATTGTTTTACTAAGGATTATTATTAGTCAATTGAAATTATAACAGTGCAAACAATCATCAAATAGGAATACTTACTTTAAATCATATAATTGTCAATACATTATTAGTATTAGATAGGAATACTTTAAACTATAAAAATGTGTGCAAACAAATGATTATAGATTTTAAAACAGGGAAAAAAAAATAATAAAAATAAACAACACACACACATTGAAAAATTAAACATTCAAAAATGAATCAAATGAAATTAAATAACCTCTCAGGAGTTGATATATCATAAAACAAAGTAAAGCAAACCAACCACTAGAATACGCTATCTCACTTTATATGTAATCATAAAAAAGTTAAAGTTTTGATGCATCGGTTTTATAAATCTTCTGTATAATATTGCTATTATATAAACAGCTAGTAAATGAATAAAAATATAGATGACAGTATGGAACAAATGCTTACAAAATGTCCAGATTTATTTTTTGAAATTTTAAAATCAAAACAAAAACAAGTACTAGTTCTGTAAATAGACCCCTTTTTTTTCTTTAAGGATTATACTTTTGAAAAATTGCTGTAGAAAGGCTTAGCCAAAATGTTGTCGTAAGAATATTATTAGTCCAAGTTTAGTTTAAACAATTGTATTGTTAAGGACTTGAGAATTATAGACAATACTTTGAAATAAAAGGTACACTTAGTGGAATGGTTATCATATTTACCAACCCCTCTGCTCAGGCAGAATATGACACAAGGTCAATTTTTCAGCGGAGTTTAACAGGTTTGAATTCAGAGTTTTCCTTCTCCTAAGCTGAAGGATCCAGTCTGCTCTACTATTTACCCATAGCTGGAGGGAGAATAATTGGATTCATACCTTTCCCAAGGGTATTAGTGGTATGTGAAATGCAACAAGTCTCGTCCAGGATTTGTACTCATGTCGCCGTGTCCATTTCCAACGATGATAACCATTACACCACGGGAATGGTTATTGTCATGGGAAATGAAAATCAGGGAACTGAGTTCAAATCTTGAACATAGATGTTTGCATTTCACTTTGTATTAAAGCCCCTGGAAAAGACATGAATCCATCTCTTCCTTACCCTTCACTATGGTTAAATAGTTGGGCTGACAATTCTCTAGCCTTGTTAAGGCAACCAGTCTAAGAGAAAGAAATCTCTAAATTCAAACCAGCTGTACTCTGCTTAAAAATTGACTGTGTCATGTCCTGCATGTGGTGGAGGGGTTGGGTAGATATATGCATTGAACTGAAGTTGGCAAATTTGGAAAAGGAACACTTGCAAGGTAGCACCTATATTTATCATTCTATTAGCATAGCACCCATGAACATTTTTAAGAAATGGCTGAATTATAGAATCTGGACACGTTTCTGCATAAGATTTGCTTAGTATCTGGACACACCATAGCCTAGGATCAAAGAGACACTCCATGACACTGTGTAATATTTGTGCACTAAGTTAGTATTTCTAAGTTGATTTTAATGTGGTTCAAGCAGTAGTTTGTTGGCCTATTGGTTATGTTGCTTGCCTGTTCACTCCTGCCCAGTCAGAAATTAAGATAGAATTTACAAGTAAATTCTATGTGTGTTTACTTTACTCCAATAAAAGCTTTGGTTGAGAAGCAGAAAAAGTCACAGCTCATTATCTCACACACACACAAACTATATATATATATATATATATATGTAAACAAAGTTAAAGAATACATGTACCTAAAAGCAGTCAATAAGTTAGAAAAAAGAAAGTTAAAATTTGAGCAGTAAATTACTAGAAAAAAAATAGTTTCTCCAAACTAACTATACCCCCATTCCCATATATATATATATATATATATATACACACACACACATTAATAATGTGTCTTTGGTTTGAAAAAAAAATGAAATAAGAGTGTAGGTACCATCATCATTATCATTAGTAGTTAAAAAAAAAAAAGGAGGACTTCCTGAGTCTCCTCACCTTCCTCTTATTTTAAGGGGAATGAAGTCATTGTTGTGTGAAACGCAATGTCAGGGAACTAATTGAAGAGTTAACCTTTTTTATCACAGGATATGCACAAACGCACACGCACAAGTAGCAAGAGGGTGGGGAGAGTACAGGGTGTTAATTTTTTTTTCCTCCACCCCCTTAGGACATCCCTACATTTATGATGTTGTCTATGTCTTTTTCTTACAACTCTGTTCACTGCTATATCTCTCTCTCTGTGCCACCATATTACAGGAAACTACTGTCACATGATCAAGCAGGAAGTTAGATATATTATCAAGACCAGGTTTTTAAGCAGGACCTAGACTCTTTGCCTGCTGCCATTACAGAGAGAAAGAAAGAAAGAAAAAAAACAACAAGTGTGTGTAGGCATCATCAACAGCTGTGCATGCTGCAACAGCAGCCACCGCCGCAGCATTAGTAGATTGTCTTTACTAGTTATTTCGAATGAGAACAGTTGTCTCTTCAGGTGTTTAAGAATTCTTTCTTTTGTTGGACAAAGAATTTTCAGTAGCAGCAACTTGATATTGTTAGAAGTTCCTAAATGAAGCACAACCATTTTTAAGACTAATCTATCTTTTTTGTCATTAACTAAACTTAGATTAGCACAAGGCCAGAAGTATGAGACAGCAAGTAGATTAACAATTACACAACGCAAGGTTCTCCCTCCCAATAAACTTATCTTTCTGTTCTGCTCATTACATTTTGGACCGTGTGTTCTTCAGCTCTTTTCAGATATGCTTCATTGATAATTTAAGTAATACTATAAAGTTATCCAAATTCCCATCAAGTCAGATTTGACACAAAGTCATTTTTATAGTGGGGAACACACACACATAAACTGAGAGTCATGCATGGCCATCACAAAAAGTGCTTCTTCTCTTCAGCATTTTTGTTTTGGGGTGTCTCAGACCCCAAGCGACAAACTCAGTACTGTTAAACAGGTATTGCCACATTGTCATTTTTTGATTGATTTTAATGGTATGTCAACCTGTATAGGGTTATTTTATCCTTAGAGGTAAGAAAATTGCATTCATATTTACATTTTTTGTGTCATTATTTCTTCTGAGTTTTTCTTTTACATAAGGCCTTATAAGCAGATCCATTTCACCCAAAGATGGAACTCTAACAGGTACTACCATTCCAGATCAGTGTGGGAGTAATAGCAAAAGAGTACTTCACACTCTCCAGATTCTCACACCAGAAGCCTATCAGATGGATTTTAGTGTCATATCCAGGATTCCTTACTTTTCTGCAGGGGATAGTGAATTCCACATGCCACTGACCGGATTTTTCTTTTTTTTTTTTTTAATTTAGTCCTGAACAATTCAAGCATTTTTCAAACAAGTCAACTTATTTTGGACAATCCATATGTGTGTGTGTGTGTGTGTGTGTGTGTGTGCACACAATTTGTCGGGAAATGGTGGTGAAGTGAAGGTCCCCCCCCACTCTTTCTTCAAGTACTGTAAACAGAAATGCCCATTTTCTGGCTCCAATATGATAAAGGGGTAAAAAATAAAAAAGACAGAATAAACTTTTGCCCTCTCTTTACTTCATGGAATTTGATAGAAGTTATGAAACAGGTAAGTCAAAATATTGTGCCAACAAAAAAAAAAAAAAAAAAAAAAAAAAAAAAAGCATAAAACGCATGAGACCGATTGTCTGAACAACTTTCCAGAAGAATCTAACTTCACCAGAATGGAATTTTTTTCCGAATTTTTATAATCAACAGGGCATATCACAAGTATTTTTATTTTTACAAACCTTTACTCCAAAGAGTCAGGGTAGAGGTGGTAATTTTGGTAATGAAGGGGTGATTCCACACTCACCAAATCTCCAGAATTGGACCATTGCTACCAGATGAAGTTTAGTGTCATACCCAGGATTCTGAATCAGGGGTAAAAGTTACCAGGAATGTTTTAGACAAATGCAACATACACCAAAGGACATTAGCTCAAAAATGTTGATCAAAACAAGATGGGTTTATTAAATTTCTATAATAGAGAGTATTTATTAGACTGTAATAAAGGAAAAACTCTCAGAGTGACTAACTCATACCTTTTTTGCCAAGAAAAAATCTGATTATTTGTGCCTACTGGTTTACCATCTAGGCTATGAGAGCAATTGGTAGAGATCATTTTCTACTTTTATCTCCATTCTATCAGTGCTATCTTTGTTGAAATAATGAACTGAATGAACTACGATTGGAAAAGAAAAAAAAAGAAAAAAGCAACTGAAATTAAACAAGAAAAAAAAAATACTGATCAAAATTAATAATAATGAGTGATAATACTTCATAAATAAAGGAGAAGGATGTTAGTCTGAAATATGGCAACAGTAATCTTGAAAAGAATTATTAAAAAGATGTAAAGAGGCATAAACTGATGGAATCTGCAAAGTACAAATGAATCTTGAGCATCTAACATAGGCAACCCACAAAGTTAAAAAGTAATCACTGATTTTACAAGCATACAAGTGAATTTGTTTGTGGTATGCACTTGATGGGAATCTAAAACCAAACAATTATCTAGTAGCTAACTGACTAGATGAGTAATGCTGAACCAATTACCATATTGTTTAGTATTGAAAGAAAGGTAGAATTTCAAAGTTAATATAATTTTGTCAGATGAACCAACTTACTTTAGAAAATGGAGAGAGGAAAATACTGAGAGAAAAAGAGCACAAGATGTCGGGGCAAAAGAGAGTGCAAGATGTCGGAGCAAAAGAAAGCGCAAGATGTCAGGGCAAAAGTGAGGGCACAGAGTGATACAAGAAAGAAAAAATGAAAAAGACTAGCGTTAATTATATAAAAACAGTGAATAAAAATAAATAACTGGAAGGCTGTCCCCTGAAAACTGTTCCTGCTAAAATAAACCTGTAATTTGTCACATGATATCCCGATTCCAGAGGGGTGGGAGGGAACCGACTGAAAATAAATTCACTTTCTAACCTCAAGGATTCATTAAAATTAATATATACTGAGATTTTGCTCATAAAACTAACAGGATTTTCTTCAAGTGGTTAAAAAAAAAATCCCTTACATTAATTCAGTTATGAATATTTACTAAGCTTAGTCTAGTACAAGGACACTTGTATGTGGGCTCTCAGTGAGAAGCAAATACATTTATGGTAAAAATGGCCTTCCAGACTATTAGTATCTATTACTTTGTGCCAAGTTGCTGAAGAGTTTTACAAAGCTAGGTTAGTCTAGTACATGGTCACAAATGTGGGCCACTCAGTTGTCTTTGAGACAAGCTTACAAACCACCATTTCAACTTGGGCAACCTAGGCTTTGGATACACTTTAATCTGACCTTACAAAAAAAAAAAAAAAATTGAAATGTCAGTTTTCTTACTAAACATTTATACAAGTTACACTTTTCAACTGGCAGGTGAGATATATATATATATATATATATATATATATATATATGTGTGTGTGTGGGGGGGGTTGCCCTTAGAGGTTTGTTTTAGAACAGGGCGGGTCTAATTTATAAGACTTCTTACCCTAAGACTTCAAACCTAAACAAAAGATGCCGTAGTTGGTAAGTCTTATGTACAGACCGCTGACACATAATGGAAAGGGTTCAAATGCCTAAAACAAATAAAAATAAAATAAAACAACTAAAAACAAACAAACTATGTCGAGCCAACCTGACCCACATATACTAAGCAGAAGTAATAGACCAATTGTTCAGGAGACCTGAATGGATTAACAGCGACAGAATTCATTGTGAGGTCTGTATTTTTACTTAAATACTATTGAAATCCACTAGTGGTTGGTGGGGGGGTCTATGTATAGATGTACCAGTGACCTGTGAAAAGTGTCAGAGCTTCATGGAAGAACATTGTTTTCATGAGAAATATGTATTATGGAATTGTATAAAATAAGACCAGACTGTCAACTGATCAACTGTAAACAGTAATGCAAAGGCAGGAGAAAATGTATAATACTTCTGTCCCATAATGGTCACTACATTTAGCATATGTAATTTATAAGCAAATGTAACCAAAATTATGGGACATAGGCAATATTCTTATTGAGTATTAGAAAACAGAACTGATGAAATATCAGGCAAATAAAAATATAAATTGTGTGGAAAACAAAGATGTTTTAAAATTATTACTCATAGTTCTTATGTATGTGTATGTATATATATATATATATATATATATATTTTATATGAAAACATATAAAAAAACTGGATTATCTATGTATTGTCAACTCTTCTGTTATGGATCAGAGTGTAGTATCTGTACACAAAAAAACCTATGGTTATTTTAAAAACAATAAGATATAAAATATGTAGTTGAAAAATTATTTCAAAGTCTATAAAATTTACCAGAAAAAGATAATTGTAAAACAAGACTTTTGTTTTTGATTGATTTTAATGGCATGTCAACCCATCTGAGGTTATTTTAAACCTAGAGGTATGCCGTTGTTGGTAAGTTTTATGTTTATATTTACATTTATGTAATTTAACATTTTTTTGCAGTTATATATCAAGTATTCCCATCAAAGATTTATATTCCTCATTACTGTACAAGCACTGGATGCTGTCTAGAAGATCTGTCAAGAGCAGTGGACAATAGGGATGGATGGCAAGAAAAGATCAAGTGAATCTGTGCTACCAGCACGATTTGATTCCTTCAACAGATAATTCTCACAGTTGCATGATTCCAAGTAATTATTCATAATGATTGTTTATTTGCATGGTTTCAAGTAACTAAATAATTTTTAGTCAACAATTATTATTTCAAGAAGAATTAATGCAAAATAATTTACAGTTGCACCATTTCAAGTATTCTTGTCAAATATAATTTTCAAGCAGATCTATTTGATCTATAGATGGGATCTAACAAGTATTACCACTCCACATCAGAGTGAACCTGGGAGTAATGGCAATGAAAGGGTATCAACATTCTCTAGAATTAGAGCCTCATGCAGTTTAGGACACCTTTTTGTGGTGAGAGTCCTTACCCCTCTGCAGAGTATAAAGTTAGCCTATTCTAAGTCCCACTGATGTTGAAAAAAAAGATTTTTGTCAATATACGAGTTAGATTTCCAGATACTAAACAAATTCAAGGTATAATTTTAAGGTGTAATCATAGGCAGAATATACTCTCTAACTGGAAGATGTGTATAGATGAGTAAAAAAAATTTTTATAACAGAACCCTAAAAATATTGTCCATTATTAGAATAGATTTTTTTTTTTCAGCCATGATCCTTTGGTTTTGCTAAACACTTCAAAATCACTGAAAATAAAGAGTAGAGACTTAAGAAATAAAAAATTAAACTTAAAACTCTTGGGTGGAGATTTTTTTCAGCATAAAAATGTTTTTTATTTCATAGATTTATAGCTATGTGAACTTTAGACTATAAAATTTAAATGATCACCTACAAAGCAAGAATTCAGCTTTATGATTGGAGACCTTTATTGAACTAATTCAACTTTGACACACAAAGTAAAAGACAAAAACTTCTTAAAAAGAATTACAAAAACAGTTTTAAAGAAATGATAAATGTGAATAACAGGGTTTAAATTTGAAGTGTTTATAATTTTAAAAAGTACCATAATAATTCTTTATCTATATCCTAAAATTCTCAATATGTTTGCAAGTATTTCTGCAGCTATAATCCAGCAGAAATGGCAGATCATATCAAGATATTCATTTACAAAAATCCAACTTAAAATGATCTGACTTAGAAAATTATGCAGTTTCCAATCAACTGAATAATATTGTGAGACATGCATTCATATTGAATTGGCTTTTTCAAATCCTCAAAATTCTCAATATTAATGAGCTAAGGATAAGTGCATTATTATGGAGTCTGAGTATGGTTGATCCATATTGTGCCCATATTGATCTGTATATGCAATCATTTTCTGAAATATAATAATATAACTATGAAATACTAATTAAAACCCTTCACTCATAAAACAGCTGTTACAATGGGAATGTTTAAATGGAAATGGCTATCATTGTAGGAAATGAAATCAGCAACCCAAGTTCAAATCCTGAACAAGACTGTGTTTCACTTTATGATAATGCCCTTAGAGAAAAGCATGAATCAATCAGTCCCCAATCCCAACTTCCAGCTAAGAGTAACTAGGACAGACTGGACACTTGAGCTTTGGTTATGTAACAATTCAAAAAGAAAAAAAAAATGAATTTAAATCAGCTTTACTGCACTTAAGATTGACCTTGTGCAACATCCTACCACTGGCAGAGGGGTTGGGTAAATACATGAAATGGGAACCCAGCATTTTCACAGGTTATTTTGTGACAAAAAAATAAAAATAAAATAAAAAAAATAAATGAAAAGATATAGACAAACCTTAAAAACAGATTAACAATTGTATAGATTAAAATTAAATGTTACAAGTAAATTATAAAAACTGAGAACTTACAAGCCAATTTTATATTCATATAGAAACCAGAACAGCAGATTAGATTGTGGCTAAAAATTGACCAGAAGATAATTCATGTTAGCTTAAGTCTAATAATGACCATTTTACAGATGAAAAGGTTTTCATGGAAGGTTATAAATAAAAGTGTATTATCACTGCATCCTATTCTATTAAATTTTATATATATGACATTAATACAAGGTTTTCTCAAAATTTGTTTGTTCTGGTTTTATGGCATATCAACCGTTGTAGGTTATTTAATGCCAAAACCATTTTTATACAAATAAACAGTTCTATTTCAAACAATTCAGTTTAGCATAAGTGCACAGTTTAATTGTCAAAAACATTTCTATTTCAAGCTATTCAGTTTAGTCAAACAGAGCTAATTCAATTTAGTATAAGTATAGTTTTTGTTTACACACAGTTAAATGTCAAAGTTCTATTTGAAACAATTTGGTTTAGCATAAGTAGAGTTTCAATGTCAAAAACAGTTCTATTTGAAACAAATCAGTTTAGCAGAAGTACGCAGTTTAAATATAAGTACATGGTTTAATTGTCGAAAGCATTTTTATTTCAATCTATTCAGTTTATTTCTATTTGACCCAAAGATAGGACCCTATCAGGTGCTATCACTCCTGGCCAGAGTGGACATGGGAGTAATGGCAATGAAGGGGTACTCAGCACTCCCCAAAGCTCCAACATTAAACAATCTGATGGTGAGGTTCCAGTAGTGTCATATCCTGGACACCAGTCAGTGTATTCTACAGCCCCAGCCAACTGGGCAACCAAGATTTGTGTAGAAAAATATAATTCTGCTTGCATCTCATTTGGCACTACTAGCTTTAGAAAAAGAGCCATCTCTTCTCTCCACTGCTATAAGTAAACTAGCGTGATAGATTGGGTCTCCTTGTGGGGGGGACCAATTTAGAAGGAAGATAGATTAGAATTCAAAACCAGAAGCTAAAGTTTTTAAAAACATTCCCCTGACAATTCCTTTGATGACAATGGTGTCAGTCTGTTTTGGCCATTTTCCTCCTCTTGGACAACAAGAGTGGCATGAAAGAGGGAGAATTACAACAGAGCAACTTCTGTCTTTCATATAACAAGGCCAGCATCAAGTTCCATGGTCTCTGAGACTGATGGTTGATTTAACTGGAAAATTTCAAGACCCTGAATGCTATTTAAAGGATAACTAGGCTAATCTAATCCTGAAAAACTGAAGATCCAATTCAAAGAAAGAATAATTACACTGGTGTTTATGGTAATTTTTCAGTAATCAAAAAATTATACAGAAATGTAATACTCATCTTCAACATTAACTCATTTGCACCCCACCTTTTTTTTTTTTTTTTTTTTATATATTCCCAAAATTAAAATTTTGCTATCAGCAGCATCTTAATGGTTGGTGATGGGAAAGATGAAAGAAATATGACTGAATTGTAGCTAGTTCAAGCTGTAGTTTTAGGAATCAACTGTCTAATAAAAATAGTGCAGGGAACATTTGAATTGGAAAGTTCAGAATTCTGGGTAATTTTTAATAAATGTTAGGATATAATTTTGCCATATTCAAAAAGTTTTTTTCACTATAACTAATAGAAGAAAAAAAACAACAAAAAAAACATGTAAGAAAGGAACAAATTCCTTTTGTAATCAGCAGTGGGTTATATAATCAAGAAAATATTTTGCTGCTAAGATATGATACTAAAAATAAAGTCGACAAGCTCATGATTTTGAATGTGAAATTGACTGATTAAAAGTATTTGCTTAAATTGGAAAGAAAAAGAAACTTCTTTCTTGCTTATCAATCAATTAAAAAATCTTTTACAGGTCCATTTAAATTAAAGAAAAGAAAGGTAAAAATCTCACAGCCAACCACTAATACTGTAATAATGATACAGTTATTGGTGGTATGGAGGAGCAGGAAATCAGCACACTTAAACCAACTTTCTGGGGTTGGTGGGGTGTGTGTGTGTATATATATATATATATATATATATAAGGTTTCCCTGTATTAATTTAAATAGCAAGTTTTCTTGAGAGAGAGAGAGAGAGAGAGAGAGAGAGAGAGAGAGAGAGAAAGATGCCGATGACTCATTGTAAGCACGAATCAGGTAGGAGAGATGATGCCTCCCCCTCTTCATTTTTAAATCTCTGGGAGTGGTGATTAACAAATTTTAAAGGGAAAAGAAGAGAAAGCATAAAGAAAAACTAAGCAAGATTGTGTTAATTGTTGGCCCATGTACAAGTTGTTCACTTCCTGGTCCTGTGATCTGCAATATTCTAAGTGGGCAGTCCTTCAATTTAGAACAATACATCCGCAATGATTGGGGATTTTAAACCTAGTTTGCAGAAACCAAACAGTGAAGTAAGGGGTGTCTAATGGCCAAATGTTGTCATTCAGGAAGATGGAAGAGGACCTAACCAGGGCTGCACAAGAATCAGGAAGTCGTCGATGTCAAGCAGGTACTTAAAACAAGACTCAAAACTGCATACAGTCAGGTTGGAAGCCATCTTGAAATACCAATTCAACAGAGACTGTCACATTAGACTAAGTGGAGTGTGCCAATGACTGCAGTTTGTTGCTCAATACACAGAATCAGACATCTTGAAGCTAAAATATCTGTAGAGCTGACAAATTTTTTTTATTGCATTCAGCTATTTAAAAAAAATTTTTTAAACTGCAAATTAATACTATTAATTAACAAAATTACCTTAAGAAAAATTAAGATTTTAGGATGAATATGAAATAAGGTATTTCAGTGTTGGTTCCTTGTTACAGGTAAGTGTTAAACAATGTTTCAGAAAAACATTTCATGATTTAATAATGTGAACAATTCTCATAAATTTAAAGTTAACAGCATCTGTAGAAACAACTAAAAATTTTATGTTTAATGTTTTTTTTTCTTTTCAGGTATAGAAATGTCATTCACTGAAAAAGAAAAGGCATCTAAAACACAGAATTTTGAATTGTTTCTACACATGCTGTTAAAAGTTGAGATCATTTGAAAGAAAATTGGTCAAGTTATTAGATTATGAAATGATATAAATTCTTTTAAGACACCTTGTACTTATATTGAACTTGTAAATAAAAGAAATATCAGAGAGATACAAGAAAACAATTACAAAAAAGAAAGAAAAAAAAAGAAAAGGGCTTTGTTTAACCCTCTTTACAGGTTTCATATTAAATTATTTCTGAATACAATTTTACCAAAAGTTTTTTTTTTTTTTTTTTTTTTTTTTTTTAAAGGCAAGAATTTAAGTAGCAATTATTGGTCTGAATACATCAAGACCAGGAAAACAAATCAAGTTTTAGTACTTTCTAAGGTAGTTACCAATTTTACTAAAGCTTTCCAAGTGTCCTTGATTTGTGTTAATCTAATTTGAAGATCTTTTACGTTCGATACATGTCTTATTCTTTCAGACTTTTCACATTTTGTTTCTTTTGCAGCTTGTATTGGTGCATTTGATCAATATTTTCCTGACACATACACAAACAAGAACTAAATTTTCACTAACAGCAAACTTACTATCAACCATTTGTGAGATGCATAAGGCTAACTATAGCAATTAAAACAGATACTTAACATGAAAATGAAGAATAAAAGCTTGAGAGATTAGCTCACCTTTAATTGTACCACAGATGCGTGATTAGAGTATTCAATTTTCCTTCTTCCTCTTTGTTATTATTATGTCTGACTTACTCGTTTCAGCATAAAAAGTTTCTATAAATAAGACAAAATAATAAAAGAAAAGTGAGTTCATCTTCATTTAGAAAAGAATTGATGAAGTGGATGACTAAAGATCTGCATATATAACATCCCATGCACATATGAAAAAAAATATACATGAGCGGGGGGGGAAGCTGACCCCTGAATAGTCAGACTTTAGAAACGAGCAAAACCATAGACAAAGACGAAGTTTAACATAACAGACCATGTCTTGAGATGGAAGTAGTTGCACTACCCTCTCTGAAATAAGATCCAATTAATAAATAAGAGCATTGGTGGAGGATTAGAAAATTAATGAAGTTGCAATTAGACCAGGGTATATTGCTTTGCTTACAAAAAAAGTATTCGAGAGGAATCTTTTGTATTATGCATGTTGCTGTTAATGAGTTGGTCCAATCAGTAGCATTCAATAGTCTAAACAATACTTGGTTGTATCCTAACTATTCTATTTAATACAAACATTTTGGGAAAAAAATTTTATTGTATTTCTTTTGGAGAAATAGCCTACAATTTTATTTTAAGGAAATGAATAGATGCTAGTGAGCTTAGAATGATAGTTGCTGTATAATGGCATTTGCTGACCATTCCAAAATCTATTAGTAATTAGACTAATCAATAGAAGAGGGTACCTACTGTAGAGTAATGGTTTGTTTGTGATTCTCATTAATCAGTTGTGACTTTAAGCCAGACTTAGTCAAGCTAAGTAAATAATTCAAATTATCTCTTCCGGAGAGATTGAAAAAATTGTGACTGAGCAAATTTTTATACTTGGCTATGAGATATATATATATATATATATATATACATATATATATATATATATATATATATATATACATATATATATACACACACATACACCCACGTTTTTTGTTTCTAAAATTTGTAGTTTTGAAAAAAAAAAAAAAAAAAAAAAAATTGCAAATCTAAGATTTGTTAAAAACTTGGGTCATCTAATCTTTTTGGCCAGAATCCCAAATTCTTTTAAGGAATAAAATCATAACAGAAAATTTGTTATTGCTAATAATGATAATGTGCTTACATTTGAACCAGTTTTTATCAAAAATATGCACACACATACGAAAAAAGTGTCCTTACTTTCAAAACAACTTGAACAAAGCAAAAACAATTTGTCAAAACACTTAAAAGCAACACATTTAATTTTGAGACTAAAGCTTCTATTTTTCTATTAGAATGTTCTAGTTATTTTGACTGATAATTGTGGATTTAAGGGAAAAAAAATGTCTGAAGATAGTTTTTAATCTCAGCCAATTAATGTTGTTAGTTCTCATGTTCATAACTGTAAAGTTATGTCATGCAGCACTGTATAATCTAAATTGTTCAGAGAGAATTTTATAGCTTGCAATCTTTATAACTCATCATAGAGAAGAGGGGAGTATTAGAGAGAGAGAGAGAGACACAGAGAGAGAGAGAGAGAGAGATAGAAGAGGAGAGTCACTAGAGAGAGAGGGGGAGAGAGAGAGAGAGAAGAGGAGAGTCACTAGAGAGAGAGAGAAGAGGAGAGTCACTAGAGAGAGAGAGAGAAGAGGAGAGTCACTAGAGAGAGAGAGAGAGAAGAGGAGAGTCACTAGAGAGAGAGAGAGAAGAGGAGAGTCACTAGAGAGAGAGAGAGAAGAGGAGAGTCACTAGAGAGAGAGAGAAGAGGAGAGTCACTAGAGAGAGAGAGAGAGAGAAGAGGAGAGTCACTAGAGAGAGAGAGAGAGAAGAGGAGAGTCACTAGAGAGAGAGAGAGAGAGAGAAGAGGAGAGTCACTAGAGAGAGAGAAGTGGAGAGGAGAGGGAGCCACGAGAGAAAGAGAAGAGGTAGGTACTAGAGAGAGAGAGAGGTAGGTACTAGAGAGAGTGAGAGAACATTAGAGAAGGGAAAGAGTGTGTGAGAAGAGAGGAGATTGGAGAGGAAAGAAAGAGAGAGAGAGGCTAGCAAAGGGGGGGAGAGAGAGAAAAGGGCTACAGAGAATTAAGGGTATGAAAGAATATTACAATGATAAATATTCAGTTTCTAATTTACTGAAACCATTGTGTGGGCAACTGAAAGGACCAAATAAGCAAATTAAAACAATGAAAAGAGAAAAAATAATGATTCAAATATTAAAAAGATAATTTTTTAAAAATATAAAAAATAAAGAGAAACAAAACAAAAAAAAACATTATGAACTCAATTTCTGTAAGGTAAAACAAAATGCATTCAAGTGAATCTTTTCATACAAAAGAAAATATTTCAAACATGACAAGATCTCACATTGAAATATAAGTAAATGAACATCTGCAGTGAAAAATTTGGAAGGTTTGGGTGGGTAGGAACAAGAAAATTCAGATGTAATTTCTCAGCTAAGGAATGTTGAATAGAAAGTTGAATGTCTTTCAGAACACTTGGACAATCATAGCTCTTCACAGGAATTATGATTATTTAGAGAAAGAGATTGAAATTTCCCTCCATTGGCTTCTCCTGTTTGAATTCTTTTGTCCTTCTCCTAGACTGGTTGCCAGCTATCACATTTTGAGAGCACAATTAGCCTTGCTATTTTAACCAGAGAAAAACTGCTATCTACTTTTCTCTTTGGCTAAAGTTTTAGAGTAAAGTGAATGAAAATAGCTTTGACAGGGATTTGAACTCTACCCATCAATTTCAGTTTTCTGAACCAATAATTATGAGATCAACCACACCTCTACCTACTAAAGTAAAAGTAAAGATGCAGTGTCAACTTGAAGCTTGCAACATTCATATCAATAGAAATAAATACAGATTTGAAAATTTCTAAGAGTCATATATATATATATATATATATATATATATATATATATATATATATATATATATATGTGTGTGTGTGTGTGTGTGTGTGTGTGTGTGTTAAATTTGTCATTCTAGTTTCAATATTTGCAAGAGCTGTATTTGTATAATTGTTAAAAAATAAATACGTAAAAACATGTTTATGATACCAATAAAATGACTACCCCTATTCTATAAAAGCTGTTACATTCACTCAAATAACTGTTGTGAGACATAGATAGTATAGATTTTTCTTAGTTGAAAGTGTGAAGAAAGGGAAAAAAAAGAAAAAAAAAGGTTAATTTTCATTTACTAACATGGGTGCTTCAATTAGTGTAATAGAAAGCTAGACCAGCAGACCACTGTCATTGAGTTTGAGTCTCACTAAGTGCCCTTCTAGCCTTGCCCTAAACAAAGAAAAGCTTAGTAATGACTACTTGATATACTGTTACATATGTTGAAATCCGAAGCTAATAGGAAGAACTAAAAGCAACCCATAGCTTCAAAAATTACTTCAATAGATTAATGATTGGATGAACTTAAAATAGAAATATACATTAACACAGTATTTCTACATATTTGTGAAAACTGGATTTGTCTATTCTTATGTATAAAAAAAAAAGTTTAAATATCAACATTAAAATAAATTTACTGGAGAAGCATTATAAATGTCTCCAAAGAATTTAAAACAAACAAGAATTTAAACAATGTTATTTTAAAATGGATTCACAGTTAAATGGCACAAAAGTTTTTCAGTATTTTGTATGTGGTAAAAATAAGTCAAGCCATGTCTCTGATCGCTTTTTGGATAATCTATTGGAGGTGCCCGTGGGGTAATGATTATTGTCAGAGGAAATGGACACGTTGATATGAGTTCAAATCCTGGATGAGACTGATTACATTTCACATCGCACTAATACCCATGGGAAAGGTATGAATCCAATTATTCTCCCTCCAGCTATGGATAAATAGTAGGAGGGACTGGGTTCTTCAGCCTTGGTGAGGCAACTAGTCTAGGAGAAGGAAAATTCTGAATTCTAACCTGTTAAACTCTGTTTAAAAATTGCCCGTGTGTCATATCCTGCCCGAGCAGAGGGGTTGGTAAATATGATCAGAGATAGCAGAAAGAAAATATCTTGTATTTTCTTTATAAATCCTTTTTTCTTCTAATGTATAAGATATCTAATAAATGTTATCTCAATTTCTTGCAATGAGCTGTTCAGGCCATTGTAGGGGATGGAGTTGAAATATTATCTAAAAATATAACTGAAATAAAGAAAGTGTAAAGAAAAAAAAAGTCATTGGATAATATAAAAATAAAATAAGCATACTCTCCCTTTCCATGCTTAAAAAGTGTTTGTAGGGGGGACAAATTAATTATTTAGATTTACTACTTTACTACATAGGTATTTACCCAACCACTCCACCATGAGCAGGATGTGATACAAGGTCAACTTTTAAGTAGAGTATAGGTGGTTTGAATGTAGAATTTTCCTTCTCCCAGACTAGTTGCCTAAGCAAGGCTAAAGTACTCAGTCTTCCCTATTTTCTCCATAGCTGAAAAAGGAGAGGAGAGATGGATTCATGCCTTTCCCAAGGGTTTTAGAGCTAAGTGAAACACAAACTGCCATGTCCAGGGTTTGAACTCATTGAATCATTACACTAAACACATTAAAATAA
This sequence comes from Sepioteuthis lessoniana, assembly GCA_963585895.1. NCBI lineage: Eukaryota > Metazoa > Mollusca > Cephalopoda > Myopsida > Loliginidae > Sepioteuthis > Sepioteuthis lessoniana. The sequence goes on from OY757913.1 coordinate 47,592,967, forward strand.
CCTTGAGGTTGAGATAGTTGCAAGTTTTCTAATGAGGCTTGAGCATGGTTTTTCAATGCTGAAAGTAAACAAGGCCTTCCTCCAGATTTGAAGGATTGGTGCACCACAATCTTCCTATCATCTATTTCTACCCCTTCCATCCCCCAGTTATTTAGCCTTATGCCTTATTAAGTTTTGCAAATGTCTATAGTACAAGTAGAATTCCCACAATTAAAGAATTGTTTTAGGAGTTGACCTGACAAAATAAGCAAAATGACCAAATTACATTGATGAAATTGTCAAGGGTCAGTTTATTAAATTGGGTGTGATTACACATTTGGATCCTAGTTCCACCCAGGAGATGGGGGAAGGGTGCAACAGGGTCATTGACAAAAGGTCTTTGAAAGTGGTGTGGGTGGGTAACTATTTAAGGCTTCTGAGAAAATTTAGCTCATAAGAAACAACAATCTCTCATATATATGAAAAACAAAAATTCTCATTATGTTTTTGAGTATATATATATAAACACAACAGCAATCCAGCTAAACTAACACACCAGAGAGAGATTTAAAGCAATACACTTAAAATAATCTAAGATGCCTGTCAGTGAGGCTTAAAATATGCTCTGTATCCTCCACTGAGGGAGTAAGGCCCCTCCCCCCACAAAAAAAGAGGTGTCCTGAAAATGACAATTGCGTCAGGTGGTGAGGCTTTAATTCAGGAGATCTGAGGAGTGGGGGGATACTCCTTCACAGCCATTACTCCCAGGTCCACTCCGACCCAGAGTGATAAGGCCTCATCTGTGGATCAAATAAATCTCTTTAAAAATTATTCATATTCAATAGAACCATGTGCAGGAAAAAAAACCCAAAAAAACTCAAAAAAAAACTACACAAAAAAACAAAACAAATATGAACATACAAGGAATGTGATTCCCTAACCTCAAGGTATAAAATAAACCAAGGTGTGTTGACATGCCATTAAAATCAAAGTTAAGAGAATAAAGCAATTTGATGAAACTATTTTTTTAATCATTTAAATACTCAATATAAAACAATCATTAAATTCTAATTAGAATCCTTCAATCCTTTCAAAATAGAAGCACTGACATTAAGATTGACCACTGTTGTAATGGAAACCTAGTAGGTTCAGGAGTTCTGGTAAACCGGTGGGGGGGTACCATGGCATAGCAGTGGCTGACAGGCAGGACCGTGACATCCTAGTTAGTGAATCCCTGTTGTACTACTATGTTCACTTTTGGACTAATGCCCTTGAGAAAGGCATGAACCACCAGTTATTGGTTAAATAGTATCACTTGTTCTTCTACAAGGATGGTTTGGCATTGATTAACCTATGACGGTTGATATGCCATTTAACAAAACCAAACTTAAACCACAGAATAGTGGGGGGCAGGAAAGAAGATTAAATGGAAAAAAATAAAAAATAAAAATAACACACACACACACAGGGCTTCAGCAACAACTAACACGAAGATTAGATTCATGGTAATAACAGTTATATTATTGGGAATCTTCCAAAAGGAACTAAAAGTAAGAACAGAGAAACCAAAATGCTTGGAGGTAGGGCTGAAGCTATCCCAATCAAGAATACTAAAAAGGAAGCTGGAAATCTAAGATGTGTTATCACCTAATCTTTGGGAACAACTACTATACACATCCAAATACAAAAAATAGCAGCAATGGTTAGAAGACTCACAAAACCTTTGGATTCGCATTCTAACAACAGTCCATGACAATACTGGTGCTTCTATCTAATGAAGTGAACATTTCTAATTTGCATTTCACAGTTATCCATTATATTAAGAACTTGGAGGATTTTTAGAAATGTTTAGCACAAATACAGACTACATAGAATTATCCTAGTAGAAATTGCTTAAAGAGACTTAAGTATTGCTCTAATAATTTCTCTATGATGTGCCTTTTTTTTTTCATTGCTGGATAATGGTGAAATATGTATAAAATATTTCTAACAGAGATAATAGCAATTTTAATAATTCACAGTAATGAAAAAGTTTCTTTAACAATGAGTGTGGGCTAAAAAAGTCATATCTGTTGTTGATCTTTTTTTAACCAATGGGATCCAAGCACGGCAACACTAATCGAAGAAGTGTGTAGATCGCAAGGAGGGACTATGTTAAAAAATAAACATCATTTAGTCACATTCTATGAGAGTATTTTGATCAATTTGAACTTTTTAGCCAACCTTTTTAAGTTTGTAAACTCTGAAATGGTATGGTCAAGATTAGGGATTTCCAGCGATCTTTTCACTAAAAAGAATTGAAACCTAAGTAAGTAATTAGCGGAATGTTTGGTAGATTATTATAAGGTTTGCAGAAAGAGAAAGAGAGAGAAAGTTCTGATGTGGGAGTAGTTGCTCAACAAGGGAGTGAGAACACAGCCGAACAGGTGGGAGACACTAGATGGAAGACATTCCTGGAATATCACGTTACCAGTAAAATGCAGTGCACTGACTTGCCTACCACCTAACATGACAACCATCTTTTATATTCCACCCCAATATAACTAACACATACTCTGCAGTTAACAGCAGTAACAACAATAACAAAAACCTCCTTATAATAGCCGAGCATGAAAAAAAAAAAAGAAGATAATGATAATAAAAGAGTGGTCTCTTGCTGCACCCGTGCACGTGAGCGCGCGCACAGGGTCGTAGGGTGGGGGTTCACAAGGCTGCATTCAATGCTGTCAACTGTAAAAGTAATAAAAAAATATAAAATAAAATAAAAAAATAAAAAAGTAACGTCAAGAAAAGAAAAAGAAAGAGGGTATTAAAAAAAAAAAAAGGTGGAGTATTTGTGTCTGTGAGAAAGAGTCAAGGAGAAATAAAGTGTGTGGGAGTAAATGGGATAGTACTAATGAGAGGAAGAGAGAGAGAGTGAGTGAGAGGGGGAAGGTGGGCAAATTAAGTTAACGACACTGGACAAAACTTACTTTTACATATAACAAAAAAGAAACAGAGACAGATAGGTGTTGCGAAACTTGAGTGGGGACAGAAAGGGTAGAAGGAGAAAGTGGAGAGAGAGAGAGAGAGAACAGAAAAAGACAGAAGCCAAAGGGGAGAAGACAAACTTTTTGAGTGGGGACAGAAAGAGAAAGAGGTGTAAAGATTCGGGAAGGAGCAAAACGAGAGAGAGGCCAGACTGTCCGGGTAAAGTTTACGGCAAAGAAGGAACACAATCTAAATGAGTAATTGCAGTATAAGGCCTAATCAATTAAAAAGGTTCTCGCTCGCTCGCACACGCAACTGTAATGAAAAGAAAAGAAAAAAAGCCACAGTAAGACTTTCTTTACTCGCACCACCAGCTCAGCAAGGTCTACTACTAACGATTGATACTAAACGGCAGTTGTTAGGTAAAAAACAAACACTATATACAGCTTGGCAACAGACAGCAGGTTGCTGACCTTGTTAAATTTAACTACCCATCCTGTTTTTAAGACAAACACCCTGCGTAAGAGAGAACATACGTTTGAATGCATGCGTAACAAACGAACAAAACAACAACAAAAAATAAATAAATAAATAAATAAGGCGTACACTTCGTATCTTACCCAACAGGTCCATTAGCAGCAGAGGTACGGATGGTTTGGTTAACGAAATCGTTACGCAAGCCGCTACTGCGTTCAATCCTAACTGACTACTCTACTAACCGTGACCTTAAGCCAGTCTTAGCTAACTAAAAAAAGAAAAAAAAAGACAATTGCAGGTTTCATTCCTTCCTTTTAAGGCCATGAAATATTTCTTTTAATAAGTTTTTGACATAAGATAAATTTCCAGATAATGATGACAACAACTTACATGGGACAGGCCCCTCGCCAGAGAATAGGGCTTAGCGAGCTAGTCTATTAGATGTTCGATCCTCACTGCGAGCATTTGTAATCTTACGAAGTTTAGCGACTGAATCGATGAAAATTCTTGAAAATGCAGATACTTCTTGTCGAGCAACAGTTAGCACGCTAATATCCAAAGTCTTGCATACCATTATTCATTGGTTTACACCTTGTTAGTGCCATATACTTGTGGCCTTGTGTCAGACAATCAGATAAATAAACTTCTTTCGTTACAATTAAAAATGTGAGTGTCAAAAGTACTTGTTAGCAACAAGCAAGTGGTCTCGTTTACCGATTACTATAGCTAATTCAACTTGTTGAGTGCTCCACACCTATAGCCTTGTGCCAGACAAAAACTAACCTTGGTAAATATTGTTCAAAACTCATATGAAGAAGTTATTAACTAAACTTTATTTTCAGGTATATGACTTAAACTGGGGTTCCCCATTGTAACTGTGGTCCATGATGATATTGATTCTTCTATTTAAGGAGTGAAGGATTCTAATTAGCATTTCATATGTTTCTGTTATATAAAAAATTTGGATTATGAAATTTAAAAAAAAAAAATTTTTAATGTTTAACCAGAACACAACCTCATAAATCTATAATTTGGTTCTAAATTGGACGGGAAATTGCCTTTATTGTATTAGAGTATTTAATTGTACTGCTCATAAAAATCTTGCTATGATATATAGTTTTTTGTGCTGGATCATAGTCACCGTATATACACACACACAAAGAATTTAAATAATATAGAGATAGTTTAAAAAGTGTGGGGTGGGGAATTTTCCTTAGTACATTCTCCTTAAAATCATGATATTTCAATCAAAAACCTGATCTTGTTAAAACCATTCATTTACTTTCTCTCTCTCTCACACACACATACAGGTGGCATGAAAGTTATCAGCCCAGACTTTTTATATTTACTGTATGGATGCCCTCAGAAAAGCATGAACCCATTTCTATCCCTTTGCCCCCAGCTATAGGTAAATAGTAAGGTAGAGGGGTCTCTCTAGCCATATTAGAACTGAACTTATCTGAATTCCAACATCCTGCCAACAGGTCATGGGCTAGTATGGCAGGGTGAGGCCCATTACACCTGACTTTTTAAGGACTACAGATAGCCATAGCTCAGCAAACTGAATAAGGATGCCATATAACCCAACCAATCAATGGTTGGGTTTCAAGGGATATTAACCCTTGTAGGTAATTTAATGCCAATTCCTGTTTATACAAACATAAATATATGATTTGTAAATGAATAGTTTGTAGGTAACATTTTAAACAAGCCAGTGCTATTTGTTTGCACACAGTTAAATGGTTAAACAGTTTTATTTGACCGATAGATGGGACCCTAATAGGTACTATTCATATTTACCAGCCCCTCCGTTCGGGTAAGATATGACACAAGGTCAATTTTTAAGTGGAGTTTAACAGGTTTGAATTCAGAGTTTTCCTTCTTCTAGACTAGTTGCCTCACCAAGGCTGAAGAACCTAGTCTCCCCTACTATTTACCCATAGCTGGAGGGAGAATAATTGGATTCATACCTTTCCCAAGGGTATTAGTGGTATGTGAAATGCAGTCAGTCTCATCCAGGATTTGAACTCGTGTTGCCGTGTCCATTTCCTACAGTGATAACCATTACACCACGGGCACCTCCATAAACAGTGAAGTGGTAATAGTACCTGTGAGTAATAGCAATGAAGGAGTACTCCACATTCCCTAAAGGTCCAGGATTGGAGGCTTACCATCAGATGGTTTACTGTCATATCCAGAGCACTTGTTGGTAGGGTCTTACTCCTTTGTAGAGATGCAGTAAACATATCTTACAGTCCCAGCTAACTGGCCTGAGAACAAAGATGATGCAATGATAGTGTGTGTGTGTGTGTATATATATATATATATATATATATATATATATATATATACACACACGCACGCAAGAGAGAGAGATTGGACAGTGTTATGATATCAACTTTATAGAATATTAAATACTAAGTTAAACAAACTTTCATTTGATGAATTAATATTTACTAGTCACATAAAAAGATAGAGCTGAATACTATTTAGCTGCAACACATGGTAGTTCCTACAAAACGGATGGATTATTTATAAATACAAGTTCCAATTTCATTTAATCAATGATTTCATTTTTACTTCAACAGTTTGTATTCATCCCATTTTTTTTTCCTAAAGTGATTTGTTTTTATAGTTTCAAAAAGATTTCTTTTGAGCATCTTGGATTTAAGGCAAAGAGAGCATACTCAACTGCCTTTGACTTGCAAACATGAGAAAGAGATACATGAAAGAAATTTATGATACAAAAGAATCTTCCTAAATTGTCTGGGTTAAGTGTGGTAAGGGTAACCCAAAGCCAAATTGTTTTAGACCTTATTTTACCATTGCTGGTATCATTGTGGAACAAGAAAAGTTTCAGTAAACAGACTAAAATCTGGCCCATTTACCAAAACTTCTCATTCCCCAATGACACATGCATCTGAAAAATAAGTTCTGAAAAAAGTTTGGCTTTGGATTATCCTAACCATGCTTTTAACCTGGATTAAAAAAAAAAAACAAAAGAAAACCTTCATTAATTTGAAAAAAAATGTTTCTCCCGATTGTATCACACACCCCACAACCATAAATTAAAACAAAACAGGCTAAAAACTCACGACTCCGAGTTTCACAACATCAATCCTCAGGTGAGCTAGTACTTAAGATATATTGAATTGACAACTTGAAACAGAGTCAAGATTTTTCATCCTGTTTCATCATTTTATAGAAGGAGATGTAAACAGAAAAAAAAATTGTGATTATCTAATGTACAAATAAACATGTAACTAGTTCTTTCATATCAACAAACTGGATCAATGGTTGTTTTCAATCCAACTGCATTTGGAGTTGGAAAAAAAAAAAATTTTTTAAATTTATATATATATATATATATATATATATATATATATATATGCCATTATACTTAAAAGATGAATTCTTTAATAACCAACACAAACCAAATAGATAAAAACAATATTCGATGAGGTGAAATGGTAACTTCTAATTTAATATTTTCTTCAAAAAAAAAAAAAAAAAAAAATAACAAACACTGCAATAAAAATCTTATGCAAAAAAAAAAAAGGAAAAAACTCAGCATAAATAGATAAAGCAACCAAGAAAAAAGATTTCAAATTAGTTGCCGCAAGTCAACTTTTCTGAAATTATTTAGACTTAAAAATCATTAATCAACAGGAGCTCATTTTAGTTTGAATGATTCATATTTAACAAAATACTGAAATTAAAAGAAAGGCATTAGATGAAGAAATAGAGAAATCCATTCAGTGTCCCCCCCACCACCACCACCACACCAATTTATATAAACTGCTGAAATATTTAGGCTGCAATTAATGAAAATTAAGTAAGCAATTTTTCAACCTGGTTTTTGGTCATGGAGGGCATTATTAATGTAGCTTGTCTTTAGCATGAATAGCCTATTAGAGGCCCATCCCTCTCCAAGTCTACAACTAGTTTGAATTCAAAGTTATTCTTCTACACTGGTTATCATACAAAGTTTACCCTACTACTTACTTATAGCTGGAGTCAGAATAATTGGATTCGAATCTTTCCCAAGATTATTAACAAAATGGAAATCATAACAACCTTGTTCAGGATTTGAACATGGGTTGCTGTGTTTACTTTCAATGACAATAACTTATGAACACCTCCAAGAAAGTAATCTTTTTTTAAATTTGAACTTTTGAGACTAAGTCATTCTTACTGCAATAAATTCATCTGAATGAGTCCTTGTATAATAGCAGAATGTTTTATCTTAATTACAACAAAGTCAATCTAAATATTACAAATTGGTTTTATTCTATATAAATGAATTTAGCAAAAAATTCAAGAGTTTAAATATCTCAATGAAAAACAGTTTCCAATCACATGGAAAAAAAAAATGCAGAATCTAATAGATCAATACAGACAACAGAAAAACTGTTTTCTAGTTAAAGGGTATGAAAATATTTTAATATGACTAAGTTTTTTTTGTTATAGTTTCTTTCTCAAGTGAGCTATACCGGTTCATTTCAATTCTTTAAAGTCATTACAAGTTGTGTTCAGAGTTCAAATATTGCTCTTGTAACTTTGCCTTGTAACCAAAATATGACATTTTATAAAACAATTAATTTCTATTGAGACAACAGAGAGGAAAACCCATATCTGTCACAAGAGAGGAATCTTGATTTAATACCAATTAATTGACCTCCAGGCAGGCCAGTCTATTTTTATGGTTGCCTGCTTATATAAAATTTGGGCATCTTGCATGTTGTAGTGGTTAGTGACAAATGCTCCCAGGACATTTCCTGGCTTTATGTCCAAGTAAGTAAATAATCACTCATATCAGATTTTTGCTCACATTAAAATATATGTAGCTTAGTTTATAATGAAGTCAGTTATGAAATTTAGGTGTTAAATCAATTAGGAAATTTCATATATAGCTTTGTTGGAAGATTATAGTAAAAATTTCTCATCAAATGAAACCAACACATGATGGAACAATAACTTATGTAAAAATAGAATTTTGGTCAGAAATTTTCATTGTATAATGTTCCATCTACATGATTAATATTCACTACTGAATTAAATACATTATCAAAAATAGAAGTTATTTTGAATTTTTTTTTTTTTTTTTTTTTTAAATCAGGCTTTGAACTTGATGTACATACAACATTGCCCATAAATAAGAAAGCTTAAAAAAAAAAAAATACAAAATGGATATCATTTGGTATCATTTATAATAAAACTCTACAATATTGAAATTATAACCAAAAGAAAATACCTTTGTTTAAAAATATACATCCTATATGGAATTTTTCAATAAGGGTGTACTTATTTTTGAACTGTTACATATTTTTGGCGACAATTTCAATATTGTAGAGTTTGGTAAAAAAATATTACCTAATAATTTCACAAGAAATAAAATTTTGCTTTCTTTGGTAAAGAAAATTTCCATCATGTAAAATATTGGGGGTGGGTATATACACCAGTACCTGGCCATTGGCCTTATGAGTAAAGTGTTCGCCAATGGTCCGGGAGACCAGGGTTCTATTCCAGGTCAAGTCATACCAAAGACTCAAAGAAAAAAAAAGGTACTCGATGCCTCCTTGCTTAACACTCAGGATTATAAGGTATGGATCAAGGGTAAAGTGGAGCAATCCAGGGAATGGAGTAGCGCCCTCCCCTACACCTCGGTGTAGTAGCTATTGAAAAGGGAGCCTTCAGGTCATCCTCGACTAAGGTCGCCAACTTTACTTACTTTTATAGACATCAGTACACAGAAATTCATCTTAGCTGAATTGTTTCATTAAAATAAAAAAATTAGCCGATTTTAAAAAATTTTTTTTTTTTACTTAGGTTATTTTCAGCTTAAAATAAAGTTTTGGGAATTTTAGTTGAATGTTTTGCTGCTAAGTCGATTTTATTTATTTGGTATAAAATCAAAATCTAAGAATTTGAATATTTTTAGTTCTCCAATCTAAAAATTGATATTTTGGGACAAGTTCTCTTTTCAAGGTAATAAATTTGGAGCAGGGTGGGGGAGAAGAAATGGGAGGAATTTAAACCCACCGATATTGATGCTGGATTTGATTAAAACAAAATTTACCTCATCAAAGTTTACCTACCCATACGTAAGTGTATATATTACTTTTCATTTAAAAACTGTTTAATAAATAATATGAAAGATTTTTAAACATTTTCAGTATCAAGGGAAAAAAATGATTTATTATTATTATTATTTCAAAAATAATAAATTCAAAGAAACTTTCAAAATGTTAAGCTGAGGAAAAAAACAAAAAACAAAACCGAACACACAAACAGAAAAAACTATAAAAGAAAAGTTGTCTACTTAGGCAAAGACAAGGGAGATAATCTTTAATTCCTTAAACTATTTTTGAAACTAACCAGACTTAGCCTGAAATAAGGGATCTCTGCAAAAACTTTAACCAATATATTGAATAAACAAAACCATCGATTAATGAATGAATTTTTAAAAAGTCAGATTCTTCAGATTTCTTTTACAAAATCATATTCATAAGTAGGATTCAATAAGTATTTAAAAAAAAAAAAAAAATTAAAAAGTGACAAGTTAAAAAAAAATCGTTCAACTTTTATAAGCTTAAATATCTATAACAATTGATAACCCATTCACAACATGTTCAAGTTTAGACTTGAATGTAATGTCTAAATTCAATCACAACTTCTAGGTGTGTCAGATCCTTAAGGCGTACAGTGATACTTATAGTTTCTTTAAAAAATAAAATCATTCGAGCCTTCAAATTTACCAGGATACCGAACACAAAAGAATGTTTGACACATGTCAAAGATGTGCTATTTGTCGAGGAAAAATAAGACTTTAATTCTCTATGATCTCCCAAAAAGAATTTGTCGAAAATGTGTTACAAAAAGAAAAATTAAATTCTGGTTATGTTAACTATTTTTAAAATGAAAAATATATTTTAAACTCACCCTGTAAGGTTATATTTCCTAAATTTTTAATCAAACACCATATGCTAACTAAATAATAAGTAAACTGAAAGTATTTAAAATTTTCTTTTGATTCTCAGAATTCTTGTTTCAGAGTGTATAGTTATAAGTGTTTACAGAATAGAAATGTAAAATAGATAAGATTTTGTAATCTTTTTTTTTTTTTTAACTGGGGTAAGTTCAAATTTTAAATTATACTTTGTCTAAAATTGCAAGTAGGTCAATTGTTATTTAACCTTTACAGCCACGCAAGGAGAAATATTCAGCTTATCAAAATTTAAAAAAAAAAAATCTAAAAAATTGAAAGAGGAAGAAAAAAATTAGTAAAGATATCCAATTTTTTCCAGATTGAAAATTTCCCTCACATGCAAAAGTGAAGAAAAAAAGTAAGTAATAAAGGTTGATTTAAAAAACAACAACAAATATTGACTAGTCATTTGAAGAAGTAAGGAAAAATGATCATAGAAATGTGCTAAGATCTGTTTATATTGTATAAACTTGTTTGTAGAAAATATGTATTTTATCATATATATCATATAAAAGGTAAGAATGCAAGAACTGGACCCTCATAATAGAATCAAATACATATAAATTTATCAGTTTTATCCAATTTTTTATGAAAAAAAAAATTACCTTATGGCAAAGAGTAAAAATTAGAGTGTGTGATTATTTTTTTTCTTTTTAATTGAAGCTTTCTTAATTTAATATGAAAGCACTTTATAAAGATTGTTGCATGGCTCAATTGACCAACTTGAACAATCAAGAACTTTTATGTCTTATTTTTGGCAAATAATCATTAATTTTCACTAAGTAATTTCAGAAAACAGTTTTTGGCACACTATGACATCTTTTTTGTTTTCTGGGTCAATATTTGTGGTGTAGAGTCAATATCTTATTCTATAAAGAGATAAATAAAAAGGAGCAAGCATTTTCATTGATTGTGGATTTAAAAGTAATTGAATGAAAAAGAATAAAAAATTTAAAATACAGCAGACTTTAATTAGGTTGAATTATTTTGACAAAATAGAAATAAACGAACTAAAAATAGGTTGTCAAACTTCGTGAAATTGCTTCAATCCCTAATGTTTTTAAACCTTCCAAAGAGCAAGGGAGAATATAGAGAAATGACTGTATTAGGTTCAAAATTGAACTAAGGAGCATATGTTAAAGAAAATATTTGCTTTGATTAAAAGGATTTTCCTTTTTTTATTTCAGAGATCCAGAACAAGAAAATAACTGCTAAGATTTAGATATAAAAATTTTCGGGGAAATATAACAAACATTTTTGTTGTCTTAAATCAATCAGAAATTAGGTAATTGTCATAATTTTTAAACAGAGAATCAATTTTGTATTAAAAAAAAAAACAAAAAAACAACAACACATGAAAAGATTTTTGTGGATCAGCCGATATATATATGTGTAGGAGTTTTGATTATTTAACAACCTGTAGCTACCGGGAAAAAGAATATGTCATCTGGAGTCTTCGGCTGACCAACACTGACAGGCAGCACCAGTCACGTCCCACATAAAGAAAGGAGGGCAAAGCATTGGGAAGACACAAATGAAGACAATTGAAGGAAAAAAAGAAAAAAAAAGTGAGCAATAGATACTGAGGGAAAAAGTCAATTTTTTTTTTTTTTTTACAGAAAAGAAAAAAAGGAAATAGAAAATGTGGCTGTTGCAAAAAAGAAAGAGAGAGCTTAGAATGTAAACATTCACATCAGAATTGTAGAAATAGAACTAAGATGAGAGAGAGAGATGCAAAAGTAGATACAAACACACGTGCACAGGGAGAGGGAGAGAGAGAGAGAGAAAACACAAAAAATATCCCCTAAAAAACAAAACTAAAAAACAAAACATGCACACATACACAGCAATGCTGTTGGAATAGTAGCCTTAGTACTAAGTCTGTCTAGTACAGGCATAGTAGTGCCATGTTGTACTGAGAGACATTTAAGAATGGAAAGAGGTTGAAGGTGGCGATCAGGGAAGATGGGAAAGAGAAATAGGAAAATTGAAGCCAAAAACAAACATAATCAGAAAATAAAAACACGTGTGGGTAACCTGAAGTACTGGGGAGAGAGAGAGAAGACAAGAGAAAGAGAGAGAGAGAGAAGACAAGAGAAAGAGAGAGAGAGAGAGAAGACAAGAGAAAGAGAGAGAGAGAGAGAAGACTAGAGAGAGAGAGAGAGAGAAGACTAGAGAGAGAGAGAGAGAGAGAGAGAAGACTAGAGAGAGAGAGAGAGAAGACTAGAGAGAGAGAGAGAGAAGACTAGAGAGAGAGAGAGAGAGAAGACTAGAGAGAGAGAGAGAGAGAAGACTAGAGAGAGAGAGAGAGAGAAGACTAGAGAGAGAAGACTAGAGAGAGAGAGAGAGAAGACTAGAGAGAGAGAGAGAAGACTAGAGAGAGAGAGAGAGAAGACTAGAGAGAGAGAGAGAAGACTAGAGAGAGAGAGAGAGAAGACTAGAGAGAGAGAGAGAGAGAAGACTAGAGAGAGAGAGAGAAGACTAGAGAGAGAGAGAGAAGACTAGAGAGAGAGAGAGAAGACTAGAGAGAGAGAGAGAAGACTAGAGAGAGAGAGAGAAGACTAGAGAGAGCAATCAAGATCCCAAAGAGAAGACTTTAAACACTTGGATGCTGCACACATTATCCAAGTAGAAAACTGGTAGTCAAAGCAACTGTTATTGATTATTTAAAATATTCACTGCAAATGTTCAGAAAATTACCAATTTAAAAAAAAAAAAACAATTTCATCCTGTCTTTATCATTTACAAAAGTGAAGTATAATGAAATAAGAAAAGGTGGAAAAAAGAAAAGAGAGAATTACGTAGGGAATAGAACATTAAAAACAAAGAAAAAGATGACCACACTGGATTGAGAACAGACTTTTTTTGGTGGGGGAGAGAGAGGGGAATAATCTATCAAAAAGTAAGTTTTGAAGAAACAATGAACAGACATGAAGAACCATAAAGGGTTAAGAGGTGGTTGAAGGAAAGGAACCTCTCCAAGAGAATACTCAGGTGTGAAAGGTTTAAAGGCAAAAGTCCAGATGGCAAAGAAAGAAGAGTGTCCTATCGTGTGGCTGACCCCTTTAAAAAAGGGTGTGTATGTGTATGTATATATATATATATATATATATACACATACACACACGTGTGTGTTTAATCTCAATAAAGCTGAATATGATGTGTATTCATGAAGATTGGCCTTTTCAGAAGAATCGTGTTTTGACACAATTATCGTGAGCATTGACTCATTTGCATGCAGTAAATATGTTTAAGCAAATGGAGTCAGAGTGTATTGGAATGCTAAGACGACATACCTTTTGCTTATATATATATATATATATATATATATATGAAAAACTGATCACTGGCTTTAGATACTAAAATTTGTCCTTTGGAACAAACCTGACATATATCAACAATAACACAAGCGACTAATGAAGGGTTAACCTATTTAAATATTATCTCATAATATAAAAAGGATTTTTTTTCTGTTAAAAAAGGAAAAAAATTAAATTACTAAGAAAACAAATGAAATAATACACAAGAAATCCTCGGGATTAATATATGTGCTCAAAGGTAAAAAAAAAAAAACACAACGAGTGGGGAGAATCTCCTTTCAAAATAAAAAGACAAAAACTTGTGAAGTTGGTACAGGAAATTTCTATAACAGATTACTTCTAATTGTAATAACATTCGAGTAAACGTTGTCTTGACGCAAACAAATAATAAACAATGAATGAGAAAAATGTGGTTGGGGATTAACATCGATATAAGCATGGAAGAAGATACATTGGGTGGGTAATAAAACAAACACACACACACACACACACAAAAAGAACTAAATAAATAAGCAAAGATTGTTTGATGTTTCACGAGGACCACAGATGTGTAAAGTTCATAATATTGACACGGATGAATTCAAACGTCATTATATATATATATATATAAAGCTGTTTTTAAACTGTTGAAAAGTCTGATTCCTTGGGAGGTGCACATGTATTTCCCCATCATTTTACAAACGCACAAATTGGACACAACACATTAGACATTCAGTTTAATTGATAGACAGGCAAGACGCCACATGTCATTTTTTCCCCTATAAGTTACATGGTTTGGTTTTCAAAGAACGTAGAAATAAAGACAAAAGCGAAGACAAAATTTGAGGAAAAGTTTTGGCTTTTCTTTTCTTTTTTTTTTTTACACACAAAATAAATTCAACTTTAAACTTTAGCCACAAAAAATTAATATTAACAAAGATAACCTAAAAAAAAACAAAAAAAAACAACAACCAAAATAAAAACCAACAAAAAACAAAAGACTATCCTTTGGGGCCAAAAATGAAACTACAAGATAATTAGGCCGAGAAAGATACCTACAAGAAAACATAAAATAAACGGATGTAGTCTTTTAGACCATATTGTATATAAAGAAAAGTGGCTTATACGAAAAACAAACAACCGTGTGACAACATTTAATCGTTATTTTATTAATAGAATATATGCCGGCACAGATAAATGAAAGAATCCTAAAGAAATATGTCTCTAAAACACGCATACACACGGTAAATGTACGTCTTTATTTTCCAATGCCAACCCTTCTTTTGATTTGTAGATCCAACGAAAAATGGAATGAACGAGAGAGAGAGAGAGAGAGAGATCGTATTAATTTTGTCAGTGCATACAAACCTTTTACCGAGGAATGGTGAGAGAAAGAAAGAAAAGTTTCGCGAGCAAAAAAAAAACAGACAGACAGACACCTACGTACGTACACATGTTCGATGTAGACTAAAAAAGATCAACCAACATATAAACCGGACTTTTTTTTCTCTTTTTCCCCCGTGCCAGAGAGCTGAGTGTATCCCCTATCAACAAGGAGGTGTGGTGGCACCTAGCGCCTGACACGGTTGTGCATATCTAATGACACACAGTGACGAGATGGACGACAAGGGACCAGGTGCCCCATTATTTGTAGAGTGTGGAGGTGAGTGCGTGGACTACAGATAGAAAAAGCGCGTGTGTGTGTGTGTGTGTGTGGTATTCTTTTACCACTACTTGGTTTGTGATTGTTGTTGTTGTCGTGGTATGTTGTCTATGTGCCTACCGAATTCGTGGGTACCCACCCTAGAATTTAATTGAGAGAGGAAGAGGTGAGGGTAAGGAGAAAATAAGCAACCACATTAAGTCTAAACAAAACACTGGTGCGTGGAAGAAAAGAAATACCGCATGGAGAGAATTCTTTTTTAAGTCTTCGATGAAATCTAAATTTACTTTTATTTTTAGAAACCCCTAAAATTATATAAACCGTTTGAAATTAGTGTCAGATATAGTTAGGTTATATAGGATGGAATCCTTTTCCCCTCATTCTCCACCCAGTATCACTATCCTCTTTTTTTTTTTTTTAAACCGTTACTCACATGAGAGAAAGAGAGAGAGCGCGCTAATAATGGGAAATCCAAGCCGATATAAACAATAAAACCTTCCAGTTTCAATGCTACCAAAATCTGCCAAGTCGGAATCTACCCCAATTCCGTCGGTGTCGTTAGACATCCGAAAATTTGAAAAAAAAAAAAATTACAGCAAAAATTTTTAAAAAAAGTGCTCCGAATAAAAAAAAAAAACCCAAAACAACCCATTACTAAAAACTAAACAAGAATCCACCCTCACCTTCACACGACCAAATTAACAACAATAAACAGTAAGACTTAATCGTTAGTACATTTGGTTTTTTCGTTCCCAGAGCAATCATCACCATCATCATCACAACCACCATCTTCTAGATTATTCAATTGTCTTCATTAAACTTCTAATTAAGTCCTAGCTCTTCAATTTGGGTTGTAAATTCGCTGGTACAAACGAAAGAACCAGACATGCTGTGGGAATATAATAAAGAAAAGAAAGCTTACTAATATTGATGATGATACTATATTTGAATGTAATGCTGGCAGTTGTAATGACGAGAGCATGCATGCTACTAAACATACACATAGTACTACTATAATAAAGTATATACTAGTGCGTATATCCTCGCTGGCTGGCTCTTTCTCTCTCTCACACACACACACAGGTGGTTCGGCTGTGGTAGCAAAAGAAAGCATAGCTAAATAGTACTACTACTTCTATAAAGCATACATGACTATTTACTCTAGTGTGTACGTAGCACCAATGAATACAATACACACAGGTGGCAGTTCTGATATATATATATATATATATATAAGTAAAAAGAAAAGTAATCTAAGTTACAAACAAACTGACATAGAATTTAGAAGAGAGATTTACATGGAGTGATAAACCGTCTCTGGTCTTTTTTTCACTTTCGAAAAATCTGCTTCACATACTAACGAAACAATCATCTACTCCAAAGCACCAACAATGTTGGGCATATAGTACTAGGCGACAACCTGCAGAAACAACTGTCTTTAGTCTGCCAATGTACCTAGATACATACATGTGTGTATGTATGTAGTGTACATATGTCCAGGTATATCTACGTATGTGCAAGACATACCTTCACTTTGTCAGCGCATAAAGGTTCACATAACAGCAGTTAGAGTTTTTTTCTTCTTTTTTTTTTTGCAATGACAACGAGTAAGAAAAAGTGACGACATTAGGTTGGGAGAGAAGAATTCCACACTCATACATACACGTGTACACATAGAAGTACACATTTTTATGCATTTGTAACACAGTTAAGTCAAAGTGATAATACTTATGTGTTCATTGTATTTAGTTCAGATATGCAGATATGTGTCCAGATCTCATGTGCATGTGTAACATTCGTGTTAGAAATGGACCTAACACAGAAATTAACCTTCGAAGGGGACCTGACAGTCACTTAACAATACTTTTGTAGACTTAGAATTACGAGGGTGATGTATGTGTAAAATTTTAATACAGGAAGCAGATATACTATCTTTTCGGCCACATATTTCAACAACCCCCTTGAGTTAAACTATAGCGTAAGTACACACACATGCATGGATATACAATACGTATGACATGACGTATACAGCAAACATGCACATTCTCTAACAGATTCCTAGTAAGTACGTATATTTTTAGCGATATAGTTTAGTTTTAGAAGAGAAAAAAACCAAAACAACTACAACCAAGAAACTAAGTATTGTTAAAGGAAGAATAAAAAAGACAAATATAAAACTAAGAGATAATTCAAATGCCGAAATAGACTACAGAAGTATAAGAAGAAAAAATATTGTATGTAGAATAAACGGAACAAAAATCAAGAAAGACGTAAGTAGATCAGGAAAAAAAAGTCAAAGAAAAAGAAAGAAAAGACTGAAGAGATCATAAAGTTAGTAAACATTATTGGCCGATGCCACTTTTTCTTTTTTTTTTTTCTTTTTTTGCGCTGTGGTGGACAGGCTAGGAGTGGGTCAACAAATAAAAAAAAAAAAAGGTGGGGGTGCGAATTTTAAAAAATTACCATAATCAAACATTAAAACAAATAAATAAATAAATAAAAGAAAAGAAGAAAAAGTCAGCCAAAATATCTCACCTTTTTTGTTTGTTATTTTTGTTTGTTATATATATATTTTTTTTTTCTTTTTAAAAAGATATATGTATATGTGTATATTGATATAGAGAGATATTAAGGAGTCCGGCCAGTGTCGGGTGTTGTCTTCTGAAATTGTGTGAAGAGGAATAGGATGAGGGCAAAAAGAAGCCGGGTGTGGTATAAAGTGTAGAGCAGCAACAGCGGCGGCGGGTATATTTAAGAACCAGTCATGGCCCTGCTGTTTAGTGGCGTGGCTCTGGAGCTGAACAAGCAGGCAGTAGCTAGAAGAAGCCGGGGCTCTGGAAAAAGGCCTTCCCGCAGGATTAGTTGGAGGAACTGCAGGGGAGACAACCGGCTGTTACGGCGACCAATGAGCAGGCGAAGTGCTGCCACTCCTTACAGGGCACCTGGCCTGCTACACTTACTACTACTACTACTACTACTACTACTAATAGTCATCATCAGCATCAATCTACAACAACAACAACTGTAGGTACTACTACTACTGCCCCTGATAATGATGATCTTTACTACTGTAGACTACTCCTACCAATGTCCCTACTACTCACCGGCACAGTGGCTGCTGCTGCTGCTGCCACTGCCTCATACTACAGTGACTACAAATTACTATGACTACTAGTAGAGCCAGTCTGGAACAAGCTGTAACGACTCCAAGCCGTGGTACAGAATAAGACAATAATTGTGCCGTTGAGCATTTGCAAGTAGTTTTTAGTTAATGTGCAAAAATCATCAGGGGAGAGGGGGAGGGGAGAGGGGGAGGGGGGAGGGGAAGTGCTGGTGTGTGTGGGGGGGGGAAGAAACTAGAGAAAAACGCCCCCAAAAGGTTTCTTTTATTATTTATTTATTTTTACACGTCTGTCTAAAATTATTTGAAATATGTTCATAAGAGTTTTGTGAGCGTGTGTCGGTTCCTTTCTCTCTTTTTCTTTCTATCATTTCTTCTTAGTTCTAAGTTTTATCTTCGTGACAGTAGGAAATAGTATTCCGTCGTGTTGTTTGGCGTTTTCATTATCCCTAAGTCAACATCGACGTTTTTCGGGGTATTCTCTGATCTTGATCTAGACACACCGGAGTGGATATATATATATAACTGATTTAACAACAACAACTGGTCTGTAACATTTTGTTTTCTTTGGTAATTAGGTGAGTTGCAGCGGGGTGGGGGCGTAAATCCATAACCCGATACTATCCTGCCGATTGTCTTTATAAAAGTCGTTAGACCGTGTATCTAATTCAATATTAATTAAAAAAAAATTGTAAACTGTTTTTTTTTTTTGTTTTTTTTTTTCCTCTGAAAACGATATCGGTGTGAGTGACATTTACCAAATCCACGGTTTATTTTTTTAAGTTTTGTTAAAAGTTGATTTTTAGCTACTTATTAGAGCATCAGGTCTTATAAAGTCCTATTTTTTTCTTTAAAAAAGTCTTCATGTAAGGAAAATCTTTTTAAACAATATTTCCAAATATCAAAATAACTTGTATAGGTATCTGAATTTATAAATTACAATTATTATTGTAAAAGAATTAAATATTGCTTTACACTTCCCTTAAGAATTGCACGCGTTAGTCCTGTGTCTGTGACACACACTGCAGCTGTCTAAATGGATTGAAGATGTTTTGTATTATCATCGTCATCATTATCATCATCATCATTTAAATTTAATTTAAATCTTAGTAAAATTTATACAATAGAGGTTGTACATTTTCATACGACATCCACAAACAAGAGATGCATAGCATAACGTCTGCGAGAAAAAGAGGCAAGGTGATGTCTTTTTGAGCACTAGCAGATAGTTTAGAGATGATGTACTCCCTTTTGTTAAAAGTTATTGATTTTTTATTTTATTTTCAAAGGAAATCGATATCTTCTTTCTTGGTTATTTATTTTAAAATTTCAGGTTTGTATGCTACAGTTTTCGCATCTTTCCAGTTCGTCAGTCTTGCAGTTATACACTCTACTACTATAACGTTCAGAAAGTCTTTAAAAATCTTCTTCGTCGACAGCATTTTTAAACGTCTGTCTTTTTTGCTTTGTTGTTTTTTCTTTTATTAACGTTTTCGATTTCTTTCAATTTTGTTAATAACGTTCTATCACTTTGTCATGGTATTGGGAGTTTGTTTGTTTTCCCCTAGCTTTATTATTATCACTACTTTTCTGAACCCGTTAAACCATTCACTAAAAATAAAAAATGTTAACTTAAAAAAAGTTTATTTACTATCACGTGACTGTCCTTCAACTTTTTTTGATGGGTAAGGAAATGATAAATACTATTTATTTCTCAAATATTAACCGTATCTTATTTCATGAAAATAATAGATTTTTACCATTCGCATTAATATTTTTTTTTTTTTTTTTTTTTTTAATACTAAATGTCTAGTAATTTAAAACTGTAAAAAATTTTCTTTTTTTTTTTTTTTTTTTTTTTTAATAGATGTTCGAAAATGATAGGGTTTCTCTTTAACTTTTTATTAAAACAAGACTTTATCAATCTCTGAACTAGACCTGTGAACCCGTTCTAACAGCGTTCCATGATTATATTGAAGCTTCTATTTAGGACGTAGCGAACGATTTTCATTAGTTTTTTTGAGGAATAAAGAAAAAGAAATGACGTTCAGTGCAAATCCTTCCACCCACAAAACTCTCATTCATTTGAAAATTGGACTGTATTAGAGTATTTTAAGTGTATTGCTCCAATAAAAATCTCGCTATGATGTTCTTTTTTTTTCTACTGCTTTACAGTTTATATATATATATATATATATATATGTTCTATTGATACAATATTAAAAAGATTGTTTTAATTCTTCCCTCAATCTAAACGTGTAGGTGTCATAGGGGTGTATATAGGTTTTAATTATCAAACTGAGAAGGGACGACTGCTGATCATGTATGGAAGGTAGACCAAAATAAAATCTACCGGCACAGTACTGACTTCTATCTCATTAAGGTGATATTCGACTTCATTAATCTTTGTTAATCGGTTTAATGTACGTGCACAAGGCCTACTTTTATACTAATCTCCTAAATAGAAATTTGAAGACTAGACCTGTATCGGTATTTACTAAGCTTAGCTTAGTCTGACACATGGGCAAACCGTAAGGATCGAATTAACTTCACAATTAATAGTCTGCCAACTCTTATACCACAGCAATGTAACCTGTGTCAGAAATAATACCCCTTATATACTTTTGATTAAATTCCTCAAATTATATCGGTCTTTTAAAAGAAAAATTTGAGATTGAAAAGTTTATAAAGATGGTATAATAAAAAAAAAATATGCAGATGTTTTAGAACTATTATCAATGTGAACTTCATCGGCGTAAGGTAAAGAAGATATAAAAATTTCATGACAAAAAAGATAAATTTGGGTTTGTGTCATAATCAGAAATGTCTGAACCCACACAATAACCAAGAATTCAAATGCCGATTTTAAAGGAAGGAAAATAGGCCGTCCTCACTCACTTAAGATTCGTGTAACAGTAGATTCTTCGTGGGGATGGGAGGAGGTTGTCTTGCTTTGTATAAAACTAGCTTTAATTTCTTGAATTAATTGAGATATGTAAGTTTTTAAAAATTATCTAGTGAAATTTGCAGTTTCTCTTTTAATGGTTTCCATTAGGTCAACTAATTGAAATTTCATCCGAAAAGGCATAAAAGT
Source organism: Sepioteuthis lessoniana (assembly GCA_963585895.1). Taxonomy (NCBI): domain Eukaryota; kingdom Metazoa; phylum Mollusca; class Cephalopoda; order Myopsida; family Loliginidae; genus Sepioteuthis; species Sepioteuthis lessoniana. The sequence goes on from OY757913.1 coordinate 47,614,558, forward strand.
ATTTTCCATTTTAATTTTTCTGATAAGTAGTTAATAAAAAAAAAAAAAAAAGCAAACAAGGAGTGGGGCTAGATATCTTCTAAAAAAGGAGAATCATAAACGCAGTCGCACAAAAGAATTTATTTAAATACTAGACCCAGACAAATAGAAACGTTTTATTTTGTGTTCAATTCCCGATTTAAGAGAATTGATACGAACAATATTCAAAGTGTTTAAGGGTGTTTTCCGTCATAATCAACCAAAAAACCGTAAAGATAAGTTTCATAAAATAAATTTAGCATAAAATCAAAAATTCTCCTTAGAATCTTCTTTCCTGTCACTTTTAAAGACGGATATAAGAAAACTTATCAAAAATGTATTTTCTAGGTGTCAGTGAAATTTTTTTATGAAGAGAAAGAAGAAAGAAAAAGGTGAAATTTGAGAAAAATCCAGTTATTTTAGCCGGACACAATTATTTTTAATCTAGGGCAAGGGTCGCCAAATGTTTTAGACCATTGACCCCGCCCCGCCAGTATACAATAAACAAACAAAAAACAAGTAGCTGTGCAGTTTTCATAAGCATTAGTAAGGGAAACTTCTTACTGAGCCTTGCGGAGAGTGGGGACTGTATGGTATTCCCTGCCTGGTAATTATCAATCTTGAAATATAGACACAAAAAAATCAAATAGTTTTGTGTCGTAGAAGAAATCAGGGGAACTATTGAAAATAATTCCGGAATTTAACATATGTGTTCAAATCTCATCGGATAGGGGAGGGGAGAGTCCCTGTAACGTGGAGGTTAACTTGCTGGACTGCGATAGTAAGCTGGTTCGAACTCCAGTCGGGCTGTTACCTTCTCTCTTTCGGACTTATACCATAAGGAAAGGCATGAACTTCCTTATCCCCCTAAGCAGTGTGTGAAATACTGTCACTACTTTTCTTCTTCAAGTATGGCTTTGGCATTGAATAACCCACGTGGGTTGATATGCCATTAAAAACAGTAGAGAATAATTAAATAAAGAGTGGGGTACCTCACGTAGTGTAATGGTTATCAAGCTAGATTAGTGGTTAGTAGTTTAATTCTCACTGAGCGCCCTATACTTATGGCTTTGCGCCTGATCAAAGCTAAGCTTAGTAAATAACTATTAAATGTAGACTAAGCCAATAAAATGTGAAATAGTGAAGAAAATAAGTATTTTATTTTTATTTTACTTTGATATTTTAAAGATGAATATTGGGGGGGGGGAAGGAAAGAAAACGGTGTTTGATTCTTACTGGGTGTCCCTATCAAAGCTTAATAAATAACTTGAGTCAATAAAATTTAAAATATTAGAGGAAACAAAAAGGTTGTTAGTTTATTTTTAATTCTTTGTATATTTGATCTTGTTTTAAAATATATCAATTAAAATAATCTGAGCGGAAAAGTTTAATATATATAAAAGCAATGTTAAAAATCTTAGGTCATTAAAGGTACTGTTAACCAGTGCCCCCACCCTCACACACACACAAAAAATGTCTGTCGGAATTCACAATATAGATATTTAATGTTTTATTAGCTCAAACTTTGGCAAAATACCAGATTAATCACAGTTAATATGAACCAAAGTTGTTTGATCAAGCAGAGAAAGAAAACTTAGACATTAAAATATCGAAGTTTTCCTATTGAACACAATACCAAAACTTGGACTTAGTGTATTGTCTAAACACATACATTATATCAGTAGCAGCCTGGAGATAGGAAAGACAAAAAGTCCTAAGTACGATTCCCTTTTCTTTTTTTTTTTTTATTAACTTCTGACCTCCTCCAGATGAAAAGTTGCTGGGCTCCTACACACACACACACACACACACACACGCACGCACGCACGCACACTCCTAAATTATCGATTTTTCATTCAAGCGTCACATATACACCTAAAAGATAAACCATAAATATTGACGTATTTTTTTAAATAAATGTTTATATTGTTGTGCAGGTCAATCGGTTTTGTCATTATTACTGTGTGCATAATTATTGTTCATCACTTTATTTTCGGACTCAATTTATTTCAAGCAATTCAATCAAAGACCATTGTAACCCAGTATAAAACTTTCTCTTACATTAGCAACGTTTAAGCCACAAGTTAGAATTCACGAAACTAGTATATAAAAGAAAGTATTCTTTTTCCACATTGTTTAAGGTGGAATGAGTGTGTGTAAAGATCGTTGTATATTTCCGATTTAAAAGCATGTTGGCCGTAGTAGCTGGTCTAACTGTAGCTTGGTTTGTTGAGGACATCGCTAGGAGCTGTCTGAAATGGTGGGTGCGAATGTGAGTGGGTAGATAATGCCCAGTTTGAGTTTCTACCTGTAATTTGTAACTAAATTAATTGTATCATGATAGGGGGAAAAGGGGTCAGTTGATTATCTCTAGCGTTAATCGGGGAGGGGGAAGGGGAGGTAACAGGAAGAAGTAGTGAAAGTAATAAAAGAAAAGAGCGAATGACTGAACTGATTTTGTCTCATGCAGTTTGGTTGTTGTCTTTTCTCTAGCCTAGTCACGTGTACACAAGTTAATTAATACCACTGACAATAGACAGTAACACCTTAATTAACACCACGATGACTGCTTTTTATTTATTTATTTATTTATTTATTTCTAGCTCTCTTTGTCTTTTATTCGCGCGCACGCGCACTTCTACCTCGTGGCAGGGAACCAATTTTGGGGACAGGTAGTTAAAGAAAGAAAGAAAAATGGTGAGAGAGAGAGAGAGAAATTGATAGTTTTTGGCCGGTAAAATCCAATCATTTAAAAAAAAAAATCACTAATTTGACAAGAAGACACTAAACAAAGACTTATTTCCTTAAAACATGTCGAGAGCTGGAAGCAGTAGTAAACAAAAAAGAAATGATAAAAAACAACACTATTTTTATTGAAGTGTTTTCCTTATTAATAATGTCTAAGTTTAAAGTCCAAATTCCCGCCCCAAAGTGTAAAAAGAATCAAACAGATATAACGTTTCATGGTTTAATTGAATCTATCTTTTAACACTGGTGGGGCTTAGAATATGCTGACTATACCCTGCAGAGAAAAGAGAATCCCCCACCTAAAAGGAATGAATTGGGTATGATACTAAACTGTATCTGGTCCTGTCTCTAGTCCTGGAAATCTGGGGGCTATAGAGTATCCCTTCATTGCCATTACTCCCACTCCCTCTCTAACCCAGAGTGGTAGTATCTGTTAGGATTCGATCTATGGGTCAAAATAGACCTCTTTAGTAATGATTTATATTATATATAGGACAGTGTGCAAACAAAGAAAACCTTATCTAAACAAAAAAAAAACAACCCCTTAACGGATTGACATGCCGTTAAAATCAATGTATCAATTTATGTTTGATTCGGTTTGGACAAAAGATAACTTTATATGTAAAATAAATGATAGAATTATTGGTTATTCTAGAAATAAGATATCGATATTGAAAATCACATTTTATGCAAGATATTTTTTTAATTTAAAAACAAAACTATCGATGCAAATCAGAACTTGATTTGGGCCTGTGACAAACAGGATGAAGTATTTCTCTTCTCTTAGGGATGGTATATAACGGGTGGGTAAGCTTAGACACGCCCCTTTTTCTGTCGTGTTTTCTGATACCCTGATTTTACTAGTAGAAGAAGAAAAGGCGCAGTTTCTGAAACCTTAATAAAAATTATCAAAGCGTTTTCTTTTTCTCTTTTATCAAATTTCAGCAGAGGGGGGAGAGAGAGTGTGAGAGAGAGAGAATCCTGAGCAATGAAATCGAAGATTTTGGGGTCTCAGGTTTTAGTCGCACCCACATTGTCAGGGTGGATACGGTGTGTATACACGTGAACCAACCACATCTAGTGAACTTTTTTTTTATTTATTTTACGCGGAAAGCTGAAATCGCTTGACAGTGTCGTACATATCTAAATCGGGATATTAAGTACCTTTTCAGAAGTAAGTTTTATTCCATGTTGTGAGTTTAGTAGGGGAAGTAATTCTAGTTGTATCGAGTTCATTTTTAGTGACAAGCAAGTAAGAGACACTCACACACATACATGCCCTTGCAAGTGTTCAGTAAGCTATTGTGTTATAGAAAGAAAAAGCGGGGCAGCCCAATATTATTAGATGCTCAGCCCACCGCAATGAAATGAGGGACAAAGAGTACTCTGAAAAGTGGCTGGGGCCTGATAGCAACATCCAATGAGAATCAGGGATTATTTGGGTAACATGGAAGGGGGTACAGATTTGGGGTGTGTTTAAAAAGGGACATGAAGTCAGTATTTTTATTTTAACCCTTTTTATGCGACGCATTCGGTAACAATTTAAATACTTGAAACACACTTTTGATGATGAAATAAAAAAGCTTGTGAATGATTATTATTATTATTATTGGAATGTCACACTTACAATGCAACAATACACTATTAGCGTCGTGGGTATATCGCACAAGTGTATTAGATAATTTTACATTCACTGATACTTCTAAAAACGATTGTCTTATTAAAGTTTTAGAAATGATAATTTTTTTTTTTTAATTTTAGGAACAGGGTATATCGAACAAGTAGTACTGGAATATATCGCACAAAATACAAAATAAAAAAAAAAAATAATGTAGACTAAAGTTACATTTTCACCTATTAAGTATATTCAAGCGATTCGAGTTACTCTTCGCACCAAAAGAGTTAAAGGAAATTTCTTTTTTTATTTCATTAAATCTTTAACGATATTTTTTTAATTGAATCTTTTTAAAGTCTGGCACATGGTTACGAGTGGGATCAAAATCACCTTACAGTTATGCGAGACTAACTTTAAACAGCTATTCCACAAAGGGATGCTTATAAGTATTTTGTTTGTATATTTCAGAATTATCTTTTTTTTTTTTTTTTACTACAACTTATTGGTATGGCCATAGAAATGAGTAAATATGTGGGTGCTTATGGTTTTCTTTCTTTCTTTCTTTTTTATCTCCAGTTCCTGTTCCATGTGTGTCCGAGTTGTGGGAAAAAACCCAAAACAAAACAAAACAAACGACACAAGAAACAAGCATTTAAAGTTATTTAGTAATCTGCTTGACTAATAATAAGACACTTATCTATATTTTCTTTTTCTTCAACATCGTAGAGAATCAGTAAACAAATATAGCCTTTCTAGAAAGATTATTCATTTTTCTCTCTTACTATTCCTCTCCCTTTTTCTCGTAGCTAAAACTACTGGTGTAGGCGACGACATCGACAGTGGGTAAAAATTAATACCAAATGTTACTAAACTTGCAACTTAATTTGAATTCTGTGTAGCTTAACAGTCAACTGGTTATTTTTTAGTGTATGTGTGTGGGGACGGTTAAAAGACGAAAAAACAAAAATAAATTGGAATTGAATAATAGATGACCTTTCAAATATAGCAAAACAACTTATAACACGTGCTTGGACAGATGCTTACAGAAGAGTCTGTGATTCTTGTTTTATTAAAACATGTGTCCACACTTATGTCTTAGTTATTTACTAAGCTTAGCTTAGTTATCGCTCAAGGCCAGAAGTATTAGGGGTCACCTAGTGAGAAGCGAACTCACTTATAATGGTCGGCTAATCTAGCTTGCTAACATGAGATGACTACTTATGTCTCAGTGAATTGCGTACAAAAATGAAAAAATCTACCTTTAAGCATTTAAAATGTGGGAGAGAGGGACCAAAACAACAACTGTATATTTACCCTCTTGCGCGTAGAGGCCAAATATGACAGAAAGTCGATTTAACACGTACCCCCAATCCAACCACCCGGAAGGCAGCCTCTTGGGCGGAAATTAGCATAAAAACAGCATAGTCTTATTGGCACCCCCTTATGGAGTTACCTCAAGCCTCCTCGGGCAATCAAACGAACCCTTACCTCAATGGGTATTAGAGACGCTGCTTAGAAGAAAGACCCTCTGAGACGGGAGTAATTTATATTTCAAGATTCTATACCGAAGCCAATATTATTTGTGTGCGGCGGTGGTGGAGGTGGTGACTGGTGTGAAGTAATTATTGTAACCAATCATAATTTCTCTTGAAAATATTTACCATAGTGAATTCGTTCCTCTCTAGGTGCTCCCATACTCATGGATTTTGTCAGACCTTTAATTAACGGACGTCTCGCGTTTTTACAGAAGACTGTATTGCTCCAGTCATCCAAGTAGGCGCCTTGAATATCAGCATGAAAAATGCTGACTTTTTACTTAAGTTCGAAGGGAGCAGATTTTCAATTGATATTTAACAAAAATATGTCAAAATATGGCACAAGGCCGCTTTCTGATGAGGGTTGCGCACAAATCGAGACTCATGCGCGGTAGGTGCTAAAATACTTGGATTCTCCTTTTGGGGTACCTTAGACACCAAGCAATAAACGTAGTCCTGCAAGCTTGTAGGGACGGTCCCCTAAGGCCAGATTAAGTCGGAAAAGTGTAACCACTCGGCACGAATGCCAGGTAGTTGATCCAAAGGCTTGAGTAGATTTTCGACCGAGACAGACAAGTCCATAGTCGTGGGATATCCAGTGAAAGTCGATCTCGCAATACTCGCTAATTCCTCTTACAGATAATCTTGTTAGCTCTCACATTACGTTAGCGACCAAAAAACCCATTTATTTCAAACCCTCTCAGAACTTAAAAAAGCGTTTTGGTGTTTAGAGAAATACAGGAGAGGCTAGTTAACTTGAATAATACAGAAGAAGACTAAAGTACAAGTAGGATGAACACAACGAAGGTAAATTTATAACTGAACAGAACTTTAATTACACTGAATTTTGAGTCAGTAATATCTAGGGGCTTGCCTTTTTTTTTTTTTTTTTTTTTTTTTTACTTCGTTTTAGGCTAATTTCTGCCCTGATACTGCGAAAAATCAAAATCTTGACCAACCCAACACAAGATGCTTGAAGGCTGTCCTACAAAATGTATTGATCGAAAAGCTTCTTACTGACAAAATTTGAAACTCATTCATTATAAATCATCTTATGGGGTCTCTGGTTTAGCTCTCATTATTAGATCCTAATTTGGTGAAGCCTCGATAAACATCCTTTTCTCTCATGCACACCCAAACCGCTATATATATATATATAAAACTTCTTATGATAATATTGAACTATTGAGTTTAGAGATTTAAAATATTTCAACATGTATTTAGTGTTAAGCTCTTGGTATATTTTAAGACAAAAAATGAACAATTGTTTATACATTACATTTGATAAATTCTTAATCATAACTCCTCTAACGTAAATATCTTTTTACTGAAGGTTACAGTCGGGCATTTCTCTTATTTTTTGTTTTGTTAAACATAGGCAAAAAATAAGAATTCCTTTTTATATAGAATATAAATTAGTCACTGGATTTTGCTGGTGAAGGTTTTTGGTTAGTGGGGAGGGGGAAGATATGTTAACTAACTTGGAAACGGAGACATGCCCTGAGACCCAAGAGCAAGCAATATATATATATATATGTTTCAGTAATACATTTAAAGACAAAAAATAAGTAAAGTAAATTTACAGTAACTGAGAGTTGATCTATTATGTTTAGCGTCCAGTTCTATTTCATGTCAAAAGTTAAGAATTCTTTTCCCCATTTCGCTCACTCGGGATAGGGCAACTTCTTTTGGTTCGCAACTTTTAAAAATCATCGACATCAATACATATCAAAGGTTAACCTATCCGACAGGTTGATTCAATGGATATCAGTCGTTCAAACTATCCTCTCTTCATTCATTTAACACAGACAAATATATATATGTGGATGGATACACATGCACACAAATATACATGCATATAAACACGTATATATATATATATAAATAGATATACTTAGACACACACACACACTTATGTTAACGGATATTCCATACGCAAACAAACACACATATATATATATATATACATACATACATGTACACACACACACATATATATATATATATATATATACATATACACACCCACAAAACACCCACACAATCGTTTATATACATATATATATATACACACATACACTAAAATGCACATGAAATAACATTTATATATATGTATGAGTGTGTATACCTATATTTGCATGTATATGTGCATTAGTTTGTGTATATTTTCATATATATATGCACACACACACACACATATATATATATATATATATATGTACTTACGTATATACATATATATTTGTGTGTATAAATATATGTGGGTGTGTATATATATATGAGTGTATATCTATGTTTATGTACACACGCACACATAC